>CM070672.1:3515091-4156341 GCA_036346575.1 Dendrocalamus sinicus | reverse complement strand
TCCGCCGCTGAAGAATACGATGGCTCTTGACAGCTTGGTTGTTTCGACGAGGAGACGGCCGAAGATGATGACTCCGAACAGCTTGATGGTTCCGAGAGGGACGACGCCGCTGAGGACATCCTCGAAAAGGAGCCGAATCCTTCGACGAGGACCTGCTGGATGGCTCCTAGTGGTCAGCAGGGCCAACTTCCAGTTCCACGGCCCGCCGCCGTTCGGGGCCCTCCGGGCTGGGTGGGGCACGGACGTGCCGTACGAGGACGTCAGCCCACGGCTCTTCGACGCCAACGGGTACTACAAGTTCCGCGGTGGCGGTGGCGGCGGCGACCCGGCGACAAGCCTATGGAAGAGAAGAATGCTTCTGCTGTTCCTACTGGAGAATATGTTCTCAACAGCGGCGGCAGCGACAAGCCTGAGGAGGAGAATGCTGGCTCCCTTGGATTTGGTATCGGCGACTGACTTCAGTCGGTCCAGTCAATTTTCAAACGAAGGAATATAAGATCGTTTCACTTCATGGGTTCAGAGCACCCCGAAAGGAGCAGAATTTAAATCATGCAAACACAAAATATTCATATACGACCTATGCATAACGGTGGGAAACAGTAACGAATAATCCGTTTTATCCGATATTCATATTCAAGAAAACACGAATGTGGTAAACAAAATCCGTATTCGAAAATGTTCACATTCGTATTTGAGAATATTCGTATCTGCATTTAAAAATATTTATATTCATATTTGTATTCGAGACTTCGATTCATTCCTATGCCTAACAGTAACCGGTCAGTTAACAGAAATACCTGAAAAAATCCAAACGAATTTATTCGAAATTTGAATTTAAACGGTTTGAAACCGGTAACCGATCAAAAAACCGGTGAAAACCCAGCAAAACCGCTAGAAATTTATTCTACCAAGATTTATTACAGAAATTATAAGAAAATATTCGTATTCGACTGAATTAAATATATATTCAATTCAAATTAGTATCCCACATAACATTAAATTCATATTCATATTCGAGAATATTCAAATTTATATTCGTTTTAAATATATAGATTCAGATTCTTATCCAACCCGTTTTCATCCTACCCATGCTCGGTCCACAACTCCATATCCAGGGAACCAGAATCGACCATGTTAAAAGAACAGAACACCAAAAATAAATTTTGCTACCCTGGAAATGTACTTCATTTGATAATTTATATTGTCTCGAGCTGCATTTTTCTCAATGCTGAATTGATGATGCGTAACAAGATTCTACCACCTGCAGGACTTGGATTCAACTGCAGATCAGATAATCTGCAGTCTTTGATGACAACTTGGTATAATCGCCATCGTAATCTTTTAAAAAAAATGGATAATGGAGATAGCAGACAGATACTAAAGGAACAAACTATTTGATATTCTTTCTGCAAAGGTATACCAGCAAAGCAGACGCATCTGAAGATCAAATGATACTTATTTCAAAAAAAACACATGTAAAGGATATCAAGTAAATTACACCATACTGATGCCTACACTGGCTAGCAAGGAACCCTGGATTGCACTAGCAGCTGTAATAATTCTTGCTCACGATTCTATGATGGGAGCTGAAAATCGAAACCAATAGCGAGCCCATTATACAGTCTCCCATTGTCACCAAATTACAAGACTAACAAATGTCAGCCAATATCAAGTCACGACTCACAACTATACCCCTGTATACATGCCCCCTACCAAAATCTTATGTACTAGAATTTGCTCCAAAACTGAAGCAATATCTACCCTTGGGGGGGCCTTTATACCCAACTTATGGAAAATCAATACGCATGCACCATTGCCCAAGGGCAAGATAGAAAATCTTTATAAAAAAAGCATAATCATGGACCACGAAAGCAAGCGTGCTGCTACATCGACAGCAGGCCAGTAGCAAGCGATAGGCACCCAAATGGCCAAACATTCTGCTGTTTTCCCCTGTTGCAGTCTAAATTCCGCGTACCCCATTTATCTGTTGCTGCTTTCAGATCGATGCCTTCGTTGGGTAACCAGCACAGTTGTAAAAGATTTCAATTGTAAATTCTCACTGGCTTCTCATATGTGTGACGGTTCTGCAGGTAGGTCAAGCCACCGTAACAAAGTAGAGTTACACTAAGATACTTGTAATCTGAACATTAAAAAAACATAGGAATGACACAATAAAGGGCACAAAAATGCATGTGAATTGTGAAGATGCGCACAATGCAGGCCAAAGTTAACCACATGCTCTCAGCGAAAATGTACCAAATTTTCAACAAAGTGCCTTCTTGGGTGGCAGAAAAGCCACCGCTGAATTGTGGTATATAGAGATACTGTAAATGCTGGTTTAAAACATCTTACATAGGGCTTCTTTTCAAAAGCTGTTTTTCGGTTTTTCTACGATAACCATCTTCAAACAGAGTGTCTTTGCAAGGTAGGGTCTACAAGTTGATTATAGTATACACTATAGCGACTTCATTTATATCGGTCAAAACCCCATACAAGTTTCTATTACTCCGTACTCTCTCACACAAACACCTAAAAGCTATAAACCGCAGTCATAAGCTGAGGCCAAATAGTACAAGCTTTAAACCATCCTGGACTACTGGGTTCATGGTTAGATTCAGCTAAAAGGGAATAAAAAAATGAATTCTCTAAAATATCAGGCAGATCCGAAGATTTTAAAAATCTATTTGCTGAAAATGAAGGCATGCGAGAAATAGAATAAGGTTAAAAAAATTGAAGTCAGAAAAATTTGCTAAGCTCACTTCACAACAAGACAGTTGAATACCTGATTGGCTGTGTAGGCCCTTTTCGGTGCAGTATCAGTGTGCTCCAACCCAAGATATTGCTCCCAAGCTCCATATACATCTCTCCTCTGTAGAAATAAAAAAAATAAGTCGAGACCAACGAATAAAACAAATGTATGGGCAGAACTAGAAAAAAATTGTAGGCAAAAATCAACAATATACCTGGAAACGAGCAGATACAACATCTGAATCTTGGAGGTAGTCTGGCCGATTCATAGATATGAATGCAAATTTCCACTGACCACATAAGCATTAATAGGTATATTAGTTCAGTAGCTTCGCCATATATGCAATGCAACTCAAGGTAAAAAAGAAAGAAAACGCAAGGATAGAAACAGAATAGGGATGAACCATCCAAAAACCTTGTCTGGAAGTTACAAAATCAAGATCTACAAATGAATCACTACATTCTGTATTTTTCTCTTTAGCCCATATATGTGGATGTGGCTCCAGCAATACTTAGCAAACCATTGTATAAGAGATACAATTGGTGCATCACACATAACCAGTTTATTATAAATGGGCAAATTACCAATAAAAATTGAGTGGAATATCATATGTGAACTCTCAGCTCCCTGCATCACAACCAATCAACAAGAAGATTGGTGCTGGTTCTAAACTTTGCGTCTACTTTATAAGATCAGCATAATTCCAAGGTTAACAAACGTATGAACAAAAAAAGGAAAACAGTATAGTTCTATGATTCCATCCGTTAAAAGAAACATCGAGAAAAAAAAATCACCTTGGAGAATTCCTCATCCTGGACTTGGAGTTTTCTCTGTATGCGCTCCTTTACTTCTGCTAAAGTCTCACCTTCATGGATAGCAAGATAAAAAGGATCTCCGAAGTTCTGAATCTGCTGTTGGTCACAAGACTCACAACAACAGTGTCAACTGATTGTATAAGCATGTCATAAATAGCTAACTTCCAATACAGCTCAATCTAGACAAGAATGAAGATCATATCAGAGTGCATTACCTGATTCTGAAGAGGGTCTTTCATGAAGTGATAAACATGAATTAAGCGATCGTGTAGACCGAGATTTTTTTCCTCCTCTGGAATCTATGTCAATCATTAGAAGCATGTATGAGGATAAAAAGGGGTGCATACATTTCATGCCAGCAGGTACCAGAAAATTTACATATGTGGGTAAAAAAGCAGGAACTGGAAAAGTTACTTGGAACTTTACACATTAAGAAATGACAACAGATAAAATCATTACCCACCTCCTCAGCACGCAGCGTCCAGTACTGATCATTTATATTCTCTATCTTCTCATGAAGTGGAAAGATCTATTAAACAAACTTAAATTAGTAACCACCACGCTAAAACAGTAAACACAAATGATTAAAAAAGGCATCCATTAGTATGGTTATTTTACTTCTACAGAAAATATAACCTCAAGAATAGCAAGGTCCTTTCTCAAGAAAACATGTAGTATATGCCTAACCACATAACATTCAAATGCACAAGTACCTTATAAATCTTGTGGTAAAAGACCTCTAGCAAGCGTAGTTCAGCACTGGGGCTGGATAGTTCAACCTGTTGATTAGTAACATGAAGATTTAGAAATGGTTCTTAAAGAACAAAATATCCACAGAAACATAACAAACCACTTTAAAGTTGCATAACCTAGATGGCAATGGCAGTGAAAATAAAAGGTAACTTCCCCTTGTTATTAAAGTAACAAAGTTAGATGGCAAGTATAAGTAAGAAACTGAGAATCCAGTGAGTATTGACCTTGACCATATGTTGGTGGGATGACAGCAAGCATGGCCAGACTTGCCTTAACCAAACCAAGACTACTACAAAATGTATATGAATAGGAGTTCTTTACGGTACACAACTTTCATGTGGACCATCAATTAGCTATAATTTAATGGTTCAGAAATAAGTCCCCATAACTATTATATAACTACATAGTTTCATCTCAGAATTCAGGATAAAAGGAAGTGACCAATTTGCAATCAAGCAAATGTCTTTGCACTGTCTCTTGCTAAAAAAGCAAAGCAAATTTTGCATTATAGATCATGCATGAACGTATCCCGCTAATAAAAGAACATGATCACAATTTGCATCAATTGGGTGCGCATGAGTACCAGACTTACATCAAAACTTATAACGATCGTCTCAAATTTATGGATCAAATAGCATGTGTAAATGATTTGGTGTACTGGCCGTCAGGATAGCTGGTTGTAGTTAAACATAAAAATGATAGACCATTATATGCTGAAATATTCAAGCAGGTGCATGTATTTACCTATCTATATATCGAGGGAAAGTGCATGAAAATTGAATATGCAGTCCATCACAAGTTGTATATCAGTAAGTATTAAAATGCATGCTTAAAAGCTTCAGCCAAATTGAACAAGGAATAAAGAAAGCAATTAATATCATTTAATACATTCTTTTTGGGCCACAATCTGGTAACCTGGATATCCGGTTAAATTTCTCCTAGCCAAAATCAGCCTCCAATGATGGATAGTTAGGATCTATCCATGTCCCATACCTAGGTTAGAGGTGCACCCTAAAAGAACTCATATGAATACATCCAACTCCAATGTATTCATGTATCTCAGTTCCAAACTTCCAATAAAGTGTAAATATAGAGCGCAAAACTAAATAACTCAAAAAGGACTGAAAAAGATGTAGAAGTAATAACCTTGGTTTTCAAGTCATTAATCACGTCAGCAATGGTGCTATTCTTTGGAAGCCTGATGCTGTGAATGACAACCTGGGGAAAGGATGGTCTCGTGAAGATGTTCATTTGGCAGCTAAAGATAAACAAATATATATGATTTGCAGTTAAACAAAACCTCATCCTTTGTAGCATGGTGGAATGCAACTTTAAGGGTTTTCAGGCACTGCAATTCTGGCAGTGGAATATCCAGCACTTCGTAGTACAAGATGTCGGACGTCTATATCAGACAGATAGTATCTTTAGTACAAATCCATTTCGCATTTCAGTAACGCAGAAACTATGCTCATATTGGCAAAAATAAAAAAGATGTGAAAACGGTTAACCTGATTATAATGGATGAGCATGTCCAATAGATGTTCCACACCCCGATATCTGATGGGTTGTGGTTTAGGCTGCTGCGAATAGCAGTTATGGGATGTAAGCCGAATTTTCGCTGGATCATCCAACCCGAGCTGGCGGGCAACTCTCTCAACAACATCATCATATGTATGAAGTTTTGACCTTAAAGCATGGAATAAGAAACATATACATGTGAGACAATTAGTCAATTAACAATCCGAATGAATAGTCAAATAGATTTTGTAATTCCTCACAATTCCAAACAAAAATCATCATCCTTTGGTTTCTCCAAAGACCGAAAGTGCACAACCTGCAGTAAACATAATAGTTATTTAGAGAAATAGGAAAAGAGAACAAGGTTTACAGTAAACAAAAGCTATCAGAGAGAAAGCAGTCCTGTTATCCTTAAGAAGGTAGGTCCATACCATATTACATGACAGATAAACGTAAACAAGCAACTGTCAATTAATTACTAAAGAAAAAAGTGTCATAGGCGTGGGCCTTGGGCTCAGCCGGTTCATTATTAGAAATTAGAGATTAGATTCTATTTGAGTTAGATATTAGTTTCCTTGTGTTAGAGATATAATTAGAGATATGTTATTAGTTTCTATATTTGTTAGAGATATAATTAGATTTAGATTCTATCTGTTAGGGAGAGCCATCTATATAAGAGGGCTATCTGTTAGGGAGAGCCATCTATTTGCTACCGCATGCTCTCTCTTTCTATGCCGACGCCATCCAGCCATCTTCTTGGTGGTGTTTACCCCTCATGAACCCCGGTTCATGACAACTTGGTATCAGAGCAGTCGATTCTTTCCCACGACTTCTGCTACCATGGTTCCTGCGACTCGTCCTGCTGCCGAATCGTTCGCCATAATAAAAGCTAACGTTAATAAGATGGCTAGCATCGACAAAGGGATGACGGACATCTTCCTCAACATGCATGACATCTTGGAAAATATCTTGAGGAAGGAGCAACAAGAGACAAAGAGCCAGGCACATCATCATCCACTGCCAGAAAATACCGAAACAATGCATGAGAGCACAACAGGGGGTGGGGAGGAAATCACAGAAAAGAAAGAACAGGAAGCATCGCCAGATCCCGACGAAGCCTCCTACAGCAAACTGCCTCCAGCACCTAGTCCGCATCTGCTCTGCTCCACCGACGCTGCTGCAACCTCTCCACCGACGGCGACTCCACCGCGCCCCCTATGCAGCCACGGTCGCCGACTCTTCTTCGTCAGCGCCACGTCGTCACCTGCGCTGATCTTGCCGCTCCATCCGCCGCAAGACCTCGCTCGATCCACACCGCCGCAGCGTGGTTCGGTTTCCGGCTGTTACCGCCGTAATCGCCGAACCGAAATCCGGATGGGGCGGAGAAAAATACCGCCGAGTTTTGGAATTTGAGGCTGCAGCATGTAGAGTCCTTTGGGGATGGGAAAGTGGTACTTTTCTCGCATGTGGGGAGAAAGGCTTGCTTTTCTATTGAGAGTAGCAGCAAGAAGAAGAAAAGAGCACACAGAAGAAGAAGATCATCATAGACAAAGCGGCAGCAGCTTTTGCTTTTGCTTTTGCTTGTGAAGTGTTGAATAGCAGAGCAGCAAGAAGCAAAGAAAAGAAGAAGAAGAAGAAGAGCAAGCGGTAGCAGCTTTGCTTTTGCTTTTGCTTGTGAAGTGTTGAATAGCAGAGCGACAAGAAGAAGAAGCAAGCAACGCAAAGCAGAGCAAAGAGCTACTTCATTCCACCGGTTTATCCGGTTTTCCACCGATATTTCCGTGCCGGCGATTCGGCGTCGCATCGGTCCCATCCCGCCCGCCTAAAATTTTCATTTGACAAAATTCAACCGGTTTTATCCGGATTTCGAGAACCGCCGGTTCGGCGATCTCGCCGGCGGCCGGCTTTGCCCGGTCCGGTTTTCAATCCTTGGTCGCACTGCCGCCGCCGTCCCGTCGCCGGCCACCATAGCCGCCGGATCCATACAAGTCGGCGCCCCATCACTCGGCCGTCTCGCCCGAGCCGCCGCCGCCGCCTCGCCTAAGCCGCCGCCATCGCTGGGCCATCTCGCATGTGCCGCCGCCGCGCCGCCATCTCGCTTGCCGCCGCCGCGGGCCACCTCACGCGCGTGTCGCAGCCGCCGCCGACGGTCCACCTCCGCTCGCCGCCGCCGCAGCCGCTTTTTCGGCCGCCGCTCCGTCGGCTGCCACCCCCACAAGTCGCCGCTCCGTCTCAGGCCGCTGCTCCGCCCGAAGACGCCTCTCTGCTGGTTTTGCGTGTGTTGGTTGCCGATCGGTTCATGTGTGGCTTTTGTAAACAGTTGACCGACCGGAAAAAATAAAAAAAACTCAAAAAAATTCACAAAAAATCTCAAAAAAATAAGAAGAGAAAAAAAGAAAAAAAATTGTTTTTCTTTTGCAGGCGTCGTTTAGCCAAAAGCACCACACTTCGTCGATATGGAGCTGCATCCAGGGCCGCCGCCTAGCAGCTCGAGGACGAGCTGCATGTCCGAGAGGGGTGTAATGTCATAGGCGTAGGCCTTGGGCCCAGTCGGTTCGTTATTAGAAATTAGATATTAGATTCTATTTGAGTTAGAGATTAGTTTCCTTGTGTTTGAGATATAATTAGAGATATGTTATTAGTTTCTATATTTGTTAGAGATATAATTAGGATTAGATTCTATCTGTTAGGGAAAGCCATCTATATAAGAGGGCTACTGCATGCTATTGTAATTAATCAAAGAAATACAAAGTCTTCCTCGTCCATAGTCTCTCTCTCTCCTTCTACGCCGACGCCATCCGGCCATCTTCTTGGTGGTGTTTACCCGTCATGAACCCCGGTTCATGACAAAAAGGAAGAGTGACTGAATGAGAGAATGAAAGCAAGCCAAATTTCCATTTTAACAACCAAGTACAAAGGCACATAGCATATATGTAATTCCATGCAAAATTAACTATCATCTTTTTATGTTCCTCCAGCATAGTAAGCAACTTCCATTTTAGTTAACAGCAGCTTAGATACCAGGGGAAGGTCCATATCACATACATATATCATTGGGAATCATTTCATAAATATTCTGGCGCCATACTATATAACACAGCCATCATAGAGCTACATCACAATATTGATCTAATTGATCATAACTGCGGGAAACTGATAACCCAGACCAGACTGGTACTGTGATAAGATTAGTATCATGCAGTTCATTGTGGTGATGTTGATCTGTACATAACCTTCTAAGGCCTAGTGTATGACCCTCTAGGACTCACTAAACAATGGGAACATATCAGGTGAAAATGGGCTGGTTGGAAATATGAAAATTTTCAATCTCAGCCACTGGATTGTGTGCCAAAGGATTAGCATGGAACCCTCTCCACCACGGTGTTGGTGCTGGTTTTTCCTTCAGGTGTTGAATCAACAATGATTTAGTCTAAAGCAGTCTTGTCACAACATCGCCTAGTTGCTGACTAGGTGTTCCAGTGGCCAACACCTGGAGGCCTCGCCTCACCTAGTTTGAGAGAGAGACAGCCAGGGAGAGAAGGGGATAGAGGGGCAGATTCAGGGCTAGGAGAGAATAAGGCAGATTTACCATTGCTGTTGCCTCCCTCCGCTCTTCCATTCCCCAGCTCATCATATACTAGCCCGTCGCTGCCAACAGCCCTGTCACCGCCGCCATCACAGAGGATGCCTGGGGACGCACTGAGGGGAGTGAGAGAACAAGATCGGAAATGGGAGAGCAAGAGCCGAGAGATCAAGAGAGAAGAGTGGAGCTGAGAGAGAGAGGCGGTTAGGAGAGCCCTAAAAATCCCCCCCCCCCGACACACACACACACACACACTAGTTGCGGCCTGCGGGTGGGCTGGCCATACCTTTCTTCCCTTCCTTTTTAATTATTTTTTCGTTTCCTTTTCTTTTTTCTGGTCCAGACACCACCGACACCTTCACATCACAGCAACCTAAGTGCCCCAGTGATTGGCCTCACAGGAACACTGTGATTACCATGGTTTAAATACAAAAAAGGCTAAGATTATTCTATTCAATCATTCATTCTTCAAGAAACGCATATTTTGCAATGATCCTCATCCCTAAAGGTACTTGACAATGGCAATATAAGAGTGGATACACAAGTCAAAAACTATACGCAGTCAACTAGATGGCTTAGTCCAAGTGAAAAGAAAATCAAAGCCACCAGTGACTCAAAATCTTTCCTAGGAGTGACCAACAAAGCAGAATAGCATCGTAAATACATATTACAATGTGCAATAATAGCTTATAAACAGAAAATAGAAGAAAAATAAAAGCCTTATGCCTACAATACAAAGAGTTGAAATCGAGTTGGAGATATGATGCACTGTACCTGCCTATTATGAACATACTCCAAAAATGAAGGGACATCTGGATAGCGCACTTGAATATCACTGTCTGGTTTAGGTGATTTTTGGAAACAGACTATGTCCCCATCTTCAAGCTTCAAAATTGGGACATTTTGAGAACAAATCGATAACTGCTTGATCGAATTCTGCATTTCTAAAATCAAAGAAACATGTGGACAAACCTGACTAGAACGGAAAGTAAGTTTCTTGTCAATATGCTCGCACATCACATTTGGCTCAAACTTAATTTCCTGCATGTACCAACGAAAAACAACTTAAGTACATCATCTTGGTAAGGCTACCAACCGTATAACTGAACTATCCCCCTAAAAAAGGTAAAATGCATAAAATTGTAGCAGAGATTGCTTTAAAGCTTTGCCATATGGAATCTGGACAAATAAATATTTCAACCCACAAATTTAACTCTTGCCTCATAAAGCTCAATTTCTTCATTTGGCGTAAATCCAGCCATTTCATTTAGTTTGGCCAGGATTTCTGAAGGTTTCCCCGAAGCCTTTATAAAGAGCCTCCCCACAAAACTACATTGATGAAAAAATGTCACACATCAGCCATTTATAGTGATACTTACAAAAGGATGATTAAGAGGTCAATTTAAATATAATATGTACCAAAGTTCTTCCTTTTCGGGGTTGTAGAGTTTGAAGAACAGAAGAATATCTTCCTTGCTTTTCTCAGGAGGAGGGACAGGCTGCAAATCCTAAATAAGTAATTAGACATAGTTAAGAATCGTGCATCTGGAAGCCACAACTGAAGCTAAAATAAGAAACATACGGAAAAAGAGACAAGTACAATTCCAGCATATCATTACCAGTCCAAGTTCAACTTCCAAAAACAGCTTCAGCTCAGCATTGTGAGCCTTATTTGATACCTCCCTCAGCTGTCCCACCTGTGCAGTAGAAAATTAGTAATAGAACCGTTTGCATAAAATATGAAGTGGAGCTGATAGAAAGAGAACAAAAACAATACACAACACAACAAGATTCTAGATTGTTTTTAACAAATCTTTCTAGAGTCGTCTAAGTAAGCATATTGTATTGGACTACTGAGTTTTTTTTTTTTAACATGAAAATTCTATCAGCTTAGCACAAGCAATTTTCTGAAAACATGTATTACAAAGTACACTCAAACAACTCCAAACAAAAAAGATGAATTTCCTTTTTAAGTATCCCCACACAATCCACTCCTGCAATTCTCCAAACACTTGGAAGTTTGGAATATGTGATAAATCCAAAAAAGGAGAAGAATTTCACCACCACATCTGTACATATAGATCAGACACCCATGTGTTCGGTCCATGCGGCTTGGAAACTGCCATGTGTCGTTAAATGTGGGCCCAGATTGTCATAAGTCATAACTCATAATCCGTTGCTTGGAACAGGTGAGTATAAGAGTTTTGCGATAGCTTGGGCATATAATGTGTAGTTTTGGAAAACTTCTCTTAGAAGTGAAGCTTTGTGATAGTTTCATCAAATTATGTCTAGTTCCAAGAAATTTACTCAAAAAAAGTTAAAGTTTCACTCTCCAATTATTTGAAGTGTGGATATATCAGTTCACTTACAACACAAAGTGACTAACTTACAGATTGTGTTTCTTCATGAGGGGTCAATGGATGATTTGGCCGGTATGTATGGTTTTGCCTCTTAGCCCACAACCAGAAGCGCTGAAACTGTACTGGGATGCCATATTCCTTTGCAACTTCCTCCTATTAAACAGTCATCTCAACAGCAGTTAGATTGCCAGTTAATTTCACAGATTTATGTGCAGTACAGATTTTAGTATTCCAAAGCTATAATAAGGAAGCCTTGCTACCAAGAAGAACTTGTGCAGAGTTCTAGAGACATGTCACATGTTACCTTGAAAGTACTAAATGGCAATTGCTTCTGTATTCGGAAGCTACGAACTTTTTCATGGTCCACCAGATCAAAATATATATCCTTACCAATTTGCTCCTTCAAATCCTCATCTCGAGCTACCTAGATATATTTGTCCAACCAGAGATCTATGAAAAACGAAGAGAGACTCCAGGTTGTGATGAATACTACAATAAACAGACCCTGACCTTTATGATGGTATACAGATGAGCTTCAGCCTTCTCTTTTTTCTTGTGTTCTTTCTCTTCTTGTTCTTTCTTCAACCTTATCTGCAAATCCACAGTTTATCATACAAACTGTATCAAGATGAAGTCCATGGCATTAACAAAGAGGGGAGAGGGGGATACAAAACTCCACATACCCTTAAATGCTCAGCAATGTCCTTCTCGTCGACATTACACATTATTTTCTCCTTATCGCTCTCACGGATATAGACAAGCATGTACGCATTTGAATACTTGGTGAATTTAAATGGGGTGTTGTTGAATCCAGGGTTTATTTGAGGTAACTGTTTTATCCAGAAGAGAGACATGTAAATGATGGTGATGAATAGAACGAATTATCATTCAATATCAACATGTAATAGAACATACCTCTTCTTCACCCCCATATTGCTCTTCAAGGGCTTTCTTAGGATCTTCTTTTGTTACACGCTCATCATCAAATTTATACCTAGCACACAAAAATATATTCAAAACGTGTCATGAATTGGAATGTGTTTGCAAGGATGTAAAAAAACAGACAGAATACTTTACTCCATGAAAAGACATAAGCATTTTAGTATCAGTCATAAATATGAGGATATTACACTTACCGCCGGGTACTTCAATCAATACAAGTTTGCAAAAAAAAAAAGGTTTTGCCAAAAGTTAAACTCAACCCCACGAACAAGAAAAGGTCGTTGCATAATATTCCGGGGAAAAATATGCTATTGATAAACATTCACTGCCGCCTTCTTCCTCGAAAGATATGTATGGTATTCAATTGGTTCATATGCAAGTGGCTACTATTGTTGCAGTGCGATTACTCATTACTCCCTAAACTACCTGTTAAGGATAGAATAGGCCAATAGGATTGTGTTATTTGTTTCCTTATATGCATCGGTTTCCTTATCTGTATATGTACATCCCCTTGTACTCTCTATATATATTGCCCTTTAGGCCTCATGAATATACACAATTCATAACATGGTATCAGAGCTAGGGCACTAACCCTAGTTTTTCCGCATCCGCCGCAGCAGCCAGTTCATGGTCGAGCCGCCGCCACCGTCCAGTCGCCGCTGCCCTACTACTGTCGTTGCCCAAGCCACCACCGCCATCTTCGGCCATGTCGCTTGTGTTGTCCGCCGCTCGTCATCGTTCTAATCCGCCGACGCCCATCCGATCTGCCGCGCAACCGCCTGCCGCCACCTGTGGTCACCCTTGACCGTCGGCTGCCATTTGTCGGGGCCCAACCGGTGATCGCCGACCGGTGCCCGCCGCCGAAGCCCACGCCTCCTGATCGTCTTGGTTTTTCTTCGACAGCTGATGCTCTCTGTCACTGAGCCTACCTCTTATCGTGAGTCTGCTTCTTATTCTAAGTGGCAGCTTGCTATGGCAGAGGAGCTTTCTCTTCATCTTCGTGCTACTGATAATTATCTTTTTGAGGATTTTACCCGATATCGCCATCTTGTTGAGAGTTTGGTGTACCTTATGAGCACTTGTCCTGACATTGCCCATGTTGTCCATATCTTGAGTGAGTTCATGGCTCGTCCTACTCGCCTTCACTACAGCCACCTTCTTCGTGTTCTTCGCTACTTGCGTGGAACCATCTCTCGCCGTTTGTTTTTCCCTAACTCGACCTTACTACAGCTTCAACGTACTTTAATGCGACCTGGGCTAGTGATCCTTCTGATCGTTGTTCTTTCTGTTTACTATGTTTTTCTTGGCTCCTCTTTAATTGCCTGGAAGACAAAGAAGCATACTGCAGTTTCCCGTTCAAGCGTAAAGGCTGAGTTGAGAGCTACGGTAGCAGTGACAACAGAGATTACTTGGTTGAGGTGGCTACTTGTAGACTTTGAAGTACCTATGAGGGGACTTACGACACTTATGTCTGACAGTACAGGTGCTATCAGTATTGTTCATGATCCAGTGAAGCATGAGCTCACTAAACGCATTGGTGTGGATGCTTCATACACTCGCTCACAAGTGCAACAGGGAGTATTTGCTCTACCGTTTATGCCTTCAGAGTTACAGCTTTCTAACTTATTTACGAAGCCGCAGACAAGGGCACAACATTTGTATTTTCTCTCCAAACTTAGTGTGTGTGATCCACCATGAGTTTGAAGGGGTGTTAAGAATAGAATAGGATTGTGTTATTTGTTTCCTTATATGTCTCGGTTTCCTTATCTGTATATGACATATTTCTCTGTATATCCTCTTGTACTCCCTATATATATTGCCCTTTAGGCCTCATGAATATACATACAATATTCAAAACATTGCCATCCATTTCCAATATCTTAAAAATGCACTAACCAATGTCTGCTTAAGGATATCACCTCTACTACTTAAAAATGAGGGCCTTTTACTCTAGTTAACAAAGACTTGTACAAATTTACAAACTCTAGCTGAGATTATCGATATTTTCATCTGTAAACACACCACCTCAGTGTCTCAGACAATTCTTTGGGATACTGGCTGGGCAATGGTACTGTCTAGTAACAACCACAGGTCCAAGCAAGCCAGTTTAAGTAGTCCAATTTAAGAATGTCAAGCAGTAATCTCAGCCATCATGCATAAGAACAGGAGAATGAAATTATCTAGCAACTAATTGAGTAATTGTGGTACTAGAGACCAAAGAAGTCACTAAAAACCAACCATTGATCTGATAGAGTTGGTCGTATGAACGCATAGTAGTGACCACCATGTACTCCTCCACTATGAACAAGAACACTGAATAAAAGCAGATAAACAGAGTTAGCACACAAGAAAAATCCGTATAGCAACCACCTGTTTGAGCACTAGTATGACACTCAAAGATTGGTTTGCAAGAAACTGGCATTACACAAATAAATTAAGGGGTTGTTTGGATCCCAGGTTTCATCGAAACCAGACTTTGTTAAGATACCTAAAACCCTGTTTGGTTAGGATAACATAAAACCAAGATAAGAAAATTTGTTTTTACCCAAACTCAAATTATGAGCTTTATGAAAAACCACTCCCATCTGGTTTCCACAGGACTCAAAAAACAAATAGTAGAAAAATTGAAAGCAATTTTTAGCACAACAATGTTTTCACTAAATGCTATCTTAGCCCAAAAACAACTTAAAATTTGTATTGCTAAAATTTGCGCAAAACTGTGTTTCTGCAAAACCTATTAACAAATCTGAATTCAAATGACTGGTAAGAGAAAAATGCAAATGCTGTTCCTGGAAAATTCTCAAGAGTTGAGTCAGTTGGCAAAATATTAGCAGTTGACTCAGTTATGTACGAAAATCATGCAGGCACGTCCTTGCATTATATATAATCAGCCAATTGTCTTCTTCAAGTTTATGTCCACTTAGGCATAGCAACTAGTTGCATATGCTCATACATAGCATCTAGATGAAAGAGATATTACAGCTATGATGTCTCTTGTTATCTTGTACTTTGTACCATTGGGAATATGTTATTGACAAATTAGTTGATCTACAAACCATTCAAAGAAGTACAATGACTGGTATGCGTAACAAAAAAATTCATTACCTGTGAAGAGTATAAAGGTTTCTTATACTTCTATCTGCATCTGGAGCAAGATATTTGCCACCATCTCTATCCAGATCAAGTTGCAAAGGGAACTCGTAGCGGTCATTAATCTGCAAAAGCGGGCATAATAGCAGAAATGGCAAGCCCAGAACTGGAAAGTCAATCTTTAAAACATTTGGATAGAAGATAATGTTAGTCAGCCATGCCTTCTTCATTCTCGAGAAGTAATTCAAGAACTATCTAATGTTTAAAATCTCCCAATTTCTTTCGTGATTCAAGACTTAATGTTAGATCTACTTGGTGTTTCTTGAATTAACATTGTACCAGTCGTCTTTTCAAAACATTTCAGACAAGGAAAATGAAAGGAAATGATGAGTAGTTCTGTGTTGACTTACAAACCAAGGGAAAGCACAAACAATAGAAGTTACAGGAAGAAAACAAGGTTCAAAAAAAACAAGTAAATTGTGTGATCACCAGTGTTCCAAAAGGCGGCCTGGGCGCCCGCCAAGGCGCGTAGGCGGTGGGCGGCAGCCGGCTGCCGCACCTTGGTCCCTCGGCGGGCGGCTGGGTGGTCAAAGGCGGGAAAGAAGGTGGTCAAAGGCAGAAGAGTCAAGCTCGACGCCACGGCCAGGCACAAGCCAGATCCAAGCAAACTTGTTTTCTAAGCACAGACCACATCCAAGCAAAGCACAGTCCATACTCTCCAACAAATCAGACCCAACAAAAAAAATGGGAGTAAGAGGCGTTCCAGGGGATGGACTCACCGACGAGCCGCAAGTGCAGCTACGCTGTGGTCGTCTCCAAGAACATCTTCGTCTATATCAAGAACAACATGAGCTGGGTCGTCGACTTCACCATCCCCACTGCCCTCATGCAGCTCCCCATCGCCCTCTTCTTCATCGGAGTCGCCAAAGGGCTTGGTGGGGGCTTGGTGGAGGCTGAGCAGGGGCTGGCCAGGACCGGCGGAGAGGAGCCGCATGGAGAGGAGATGAAGCCTGGGACGCCGGCGGCAAGGCATCGCCAGGAAGCCAAGATGGGAGCCAGCCGAGTGAAGCAAGGAGAAGAGGAAGAAAGGGATGGGGATGAGGGAAGGAGGAGGCAAGGAAATGAAGAGCCGAACCACTCGGCTAACTATAGAAAAAGAGAGAAGTGAGGGAGATGGGAAAATGAGGTAGGGGATGAACTGGAAAAAGGACGGTCAACACCAGAGAGAAAAAGAGAGAAGAGAAATAGAGAACAAGAAGAGGAAGAGATAAGGTAAAGGAAGAAACAGTGAATGGCTCTGGACACAGCCGAATAAAAAGAGAGAGAGAAAGACAAATGAGTGGCCTGGGTGCCTCGGCCGAACAGCCGATAGTAGAAAAGATAGGGAGAGAAAAGGAAGAGAGAGAGCGCACACGTAATAAATTTTTTTTCTCTGTAAATATTTAACACTGAGCATTTCATTGCATGTTAAATTACTCACTAAAATTTTTTCTCTGAAAATATTTAACCCTAAGAGCTTCTGTTGTGCATGGTTACTTATCTTCGGCCTGCTGTTCTTATTTTTAATTCGGCTACCTAGGCCCCACCTCGCCACCCGCCTAGCACCTTCTTAAACATTGGTGGTCACTCATAACATAAGACAATTACCTAAGATGGATGGCCCTATTATTATGAGTCAAGCCATATCAATTATTTTGAACAAATACTACAATTCTGAAGTAACTGGTTAAAAAAATTAAGTTCCTAATCAAAATCCCTGACACAATTGGCAAGAAAGTTTTTTTACTACCCAATCCATGTTCTCATATGTCAGTGACCAGGTACTAAATATGGGTTGGTTAAACTGCGATGTCGCCCCTTAATTGATACATGATGCTAGAAAAAATTGATCATATACCCTCCATTTAGATGGAAATTGAGGATTTACCCTCCTGGCCCACGTGTCAGTGACTTATGATGACCCCACGTGTCATTGAGATGTGGAGGGTAAATCCTCAATTTCCCAACTAAAGGGAGGGTATATGATCCAATCTCCCATGATGCTAAGCTGGATATCTACATATGAAGAATGCATGCTACAAGCCTCAGAAATGAAATTGGGAACATGAATCATGGTGAGAAAGCAATTCTGCTAAGAAATGGTCCAGTCAACATGAATAAAAAATAGGAAAAAAGCAAGCAAGCTTTTTGTTGGATGAAATATGGGACTATGTCCAGATTTATTACAGGAGATGGGCAAACTTAAAATTTTGGATTCAAAATAATGAGTCAACAATGGTTTGCATATCGTACTAATGTATGTTTAGGAAGTAAGATCACAAATCAGAATTACGTCAATTCAGCTAGGTGGGGCATTGATCAGAGCCAAAGTCGAAAGGGAACAACTCGCTACACACCAAATGGCTTTCATACAGACGAGTATATGCATAGTGCTGTAAAATAATTCAGGCTCAATAGGCTATATTTAAGCTTGACCCAAGCCAAGCTTAATCATTATTGAGTACAAACCCAAGCTTTGGTCGAGTTCAGCTCGTTTAGGCTCGCTCAAATAAGTACATTTATAGTATAGCTAGCATACTAACATACACCATTAACCAGTCCTAAGTCCATTCAAGCCTACAATATATTCATATACATGTATATATATGAGTTACCAAGCCAAGCTCAAGCTCAAGCTCGATCTCAAACCCTAATATAGTTTCAGGCTCACGACGAGCCTGCCTGGCCTCACCCAACCTCAGCTCGTTTATAGCCCTATCTGAAAGTAGCTCCAAAGAATTTACTACAGCAATAGCCAATAGGGTGAAATATATATGCAGTGGTTCAATGCTGAGATATGAACATGTTTATGGCAATTATTGGTCATTTTTCATGGTTCTCAGTATTCCATAAATTCTTTTTCCAATTTGTGTTCTATGTTCTTAAATTTAACATCAACTCATCAAGCCTACACTCAAATAAGGATGTCATTTCGCACAGCAGGTGTGCATTTACATGATAACATGGATAGCATAAGTAAATGCATAAAGAATAGGAAGTGCAAAGGTTATGAAAGTCCCAACCTTAACCATGGTATCTCTCATATAATCGTACTCAAAACGCTTCAGCTGAAGTTGCAAAACAGGGGGGAAATTGAGGAAGAGAACACCCTTTTTTGCATCCTGAGATATCAAGATTGAAATCCAGTCACCAAGACAGTACCAAAACCAACAGAAAGAAAAAGGACGGAACATCATTTATCAAGCTGTTGGAAGGTATATGGTATGCAGATTCCCTATATCTGCACAAATGTAAAGCACCAACTCTAGTTTCAGTTTCACGGCTTAATGGAGAGCAGGATATGTGGGTACCTGTAAACCATGATCCTCTGCATGATACTTGTTATCACCCTCTAGACGCTCAACTTCAACATATTTATCAAACGATGTGTACACATCACGACAACCTTTAACATCAAGTTGAAGGTCTGCAAGGCCATTATACAGCATTAACTCGGCAATAAAGAATGCAACACAAGTACACAACTAATGTGTACCCAGTACCAAGACAACACATACCATAAAAAGACTCCTTCCTGCTGGATTTATAGTCAACATTTATACACTCGATGTAATTAATGTTGTGACCTTCAAATAACTTTTCAATCGTTCCTTCTACGACGGTTCCCTAGGGAGAAAGCAAAGTTAATAGCAGCTAACATGCGCCATATAGGCAGCTCTGTACTAGATTTGTCACCTTCATCTTATCTTCAAGTTTCTCACAGAGAACTCTGTTGAGCTCTTGTACATCATGCTGCATGAAGGAATCATATGTGTCCCATCCAAAAGATTTGGTCAACTCTTTTGTAGCTACACTACTGTCACTATACTGGAGCTTGTAGAAAAGGCTCTGCAGTGCCAAGGGAATACTTCCAGATGGCATGTCATTTTCGGTGGTTGGCATATGATACACAGCCTGAAAGAAGAATGAAGTTAGTCAAATAGTTCAGAAAGTAATAGTGCCTAGAACATTATGATGCATCATGCATAATCTCGCACCTTCCTGAAGTATGATACATGGTACAGTGTTTGTAGAAGAGAGTTCATATAACAGGTAGCTCCTTGGTTTTTCAGACCAACATAACCTGTTTCCTTTTTTGAGTCATACGTCCAATAGTCAACCATTCTGCGGACAGCAACCTCAGCCTCCACAACAACAGTGTCATTGACAAGGTAACCTCTACTTGGATCATAAAGGTCACTCAAAGGCATAAAAGATGTGAAACCCCAATCACTCTCGCGTGCGTTAAACTGATGTTGAGTATCTGCCGGACAGAGAAGCAACAATGCATCAGAGATAGATTTATCCCATAGGAATTATTGAGATCCAGCATTAGTCAGCATCAGCATATCAAGTAGCACTATGCATCCTTCCTAATTAGCTATGAAAATGAACAAAAAAAACAATGTGGTATGGCATTTACATGCATGGGGTTCACAGCCCATAATTCATCTTAGGGAATGAAGCAAAAGTCTGTAACCGCAGTACCACATTAAATAAAGGCTTAAAACAGTAAACCTAAACAAAACTAAGTACGAATATAAAAAAGAATAAAACTGTGAGACTGAGGAATTCGTGGAACACATTACAGCATGCTACATAAAAACAATGGCTTCTCTTTTTTTACACTGGGGGGTGGGGTTGTTCCTTGGAGAACAGAGTGCTTTTGTGTACAGACATGTTACTCATAGATATTGCCAACCAGAGCTGGGCATAAAAGAACATAAACAAAAGAGAAGGAAAAGAGTCCAGTAGAACCTCCAGCTGACTAGAAGGTATGTTTAAACAATCATATCCATTTATGATTTACCATGATATGTTAACAGAAAAAAGATTTTGATTGAACCCAATCACTAATGAAACACTGCACATCAGAATACTTGATGCAAGCATGTCAACAAGTGGTGCTCCACTACTCAACAACATAAGAACATAAAAGTTGACATGGCAATGAAAATATTTTCAAATATATGGCTAACTAGCATGTACATCCACATGGTACAAGCAAAATCCTTAAAAGGGCAATTTTGTGTGTACACCGTCATAATAACAGTTTGACCACGTAGTGTTAAACACCCTCTTACTCTCGAGTTTATCATGTGCTCCTTTACATTTTAAAAAATGTATATTTCACATAATGCGGAGTCGTGGACAGCATGAAGAAAGATTACACCTTTGCGTATCGTGTACTTCTGATGAATCTGGTTGACAACAGCCAAGCTAAACTGAGCATGGCGGCTCCAACCATATGGGAGGTTAGCCGCGTCAGCAACATCCAAGTACATTGAGAAGTGGTCCACATTGTTCCCCTTGGGGAAAATCAGCACACGCCTGCATGAAAGCCATAGACGTCACTACACTCGAAACATTCCAAACAGAAATCTGGCAGCTGCCCTTGCAGAATAAGTGAAGGGGCCAGGAGCTCACCATTTGTACCCGCCAACCACAAACACATCAGAGTAATGCTTCTTCCCGTTGACGCGGGTGAAGTTCTCGATCATCCACGTGAACCGCGACGTCTGGGGGTCCTCTGCGGGCTGGCTTTCCGCCGTGCTCACCACCTCCGTCTGCGCCACCACTGCCACCACAGACACCAAAAACGCCCCGTATGACAAGCCACCCACACAGGCACACATAACCGGGCCAACCGCACATTCCCGAATCACACTACGAATCAGACAGAAGCAAAACAACGAAAGAGCGAGAGAGAGAGACAGAGAGAGCTAGGGTGGCACAGTACCTTCCATGGGCTGGGCGGCGTCGGTGGCGGCGAGCTCCTGATGGGGCACGACAATCTCGTCGTCCTCCTGCTGCGGGTGCGGAGGGGCAACGGGAAGGGGGTCAGATCCGGCGCGGGGGCATAAACCCTAGGGTCGGACGAGTGCAACCCGATCGGGGGCTCCCGGGGCTGCGGGCGACGGAGGAGTGCAACCGCCCGGAGGGAAAATCAGGCAGTGGCGAGGAGGGGGAAGGAGCGCGCGCGTGGGTACGTACCTCGAGAGGGGGAGGAGTCATCATAGTCATGGAGGCGCCGGCGTCGGCGTCAGTGTCGGCGGCAGCGGCGGTGGAGAGGCGGACGCGGGAGAGGCCGGAGACGCGGCGGAACAGGGGGATGCGGCGAGGCGGAGGCGGAGGCGGAGGGGAGTGGGGAGGGGTACGGGTGCGACTATGGGGGTCTTGGAAGGAGGTGGTTTTGGGGATTTCGGGTCGAGCAAGCAAGCGATCGAGGGACGCAGCAGGCAGGACGATTCTTCGTGTTTTGTTCTTTTGAGACTTTAGACCAGGGCGGTTCTTTTAGGCTTGTGCCGTAGTTTTAATTAGCTTTTAAACTAGAGTTTTTAAGATATAGTCTATAAATTAATTACAATAGATCTTGTCTTGATTTCATCTATATCGATCAAAATCGTATATAAGTACCTCTCTCCGTATTCTAAAAGAATCTACCCATGTTCGTTTGTTCTACGGGCTGCGGATTATTAATATATTGATTACTAAGAAAAGTTAAAAGTCAAATGTCGCTGAAAGGTAAGAAAGAATAGGGCATTTAAGTTGCATCTTCTCATTCGAATCTTCTTTTTCTGTCTTAAAAAACTCTTATCTTTGCGTTTTTATTTGAATTTGCTTGGGTTTTTTATGTATGGATAGGATTTTTTTGTAGTTGTTTCTCTAACCTCTACTGGCATGCTTCATTTGACTTCAATAACCATTTGGCTTCAATAAGTAACTATGAAGTGCCTGGTTAGAAAAATGATATTCATGTTCTATATGAGTCACAAACGGTGTGTAAATGGATCATATATTCACATGCTTCCAAAACGAATGTGCTTTGAGTTTTGCAATCCATACACATGCGCTCTTGTTGTTATCTTACTCATAATTAATCTTTAAAGTAAAGATAAATATAGGTGCATAATTTAAATGAATGTATTAAATATTCGATATAGACAAGTAAATACATAGTTATTCTATTCATTTCTATATATTTCTATAATTCCATGCAGTTTTTTAGACCAAGAGCAATACTTTCGTTAATTAAGCAGGATTACAATTATGTTCAATACATTACACCATGAAGCGTGGTGTCTCATTCAACCAAGTACAAAAAGGTGTAGCAATTGTTGCTTGTTAGGCACAAATATGAGCCGCCAAATTTGCACCACGTCTAACATATGCTAACTTGAAGTAAATAAAACCCTTGCTATGCTATTGGATTTCACCAAAGATCACTTAGTGACATCATATTAATTAAGTAACATTCTGGTAACCACTCGATAAAACATCACTCACAAAATAGTGTTCTTTGTTTATCGTGAACAATGACATCAAGATATGTTTTAATGTACATATATTTTGACATGAGGTGGTTACTATGCTTTGTGATCAAAACAAGGAGCTAAGAGGCTCACTATCGAATCTCAAGCAATTAACATAATATGTAATCTTTATAACCATTTTTCTGCATGCCGGAGCATGAAATTGGTGGAATTACTATTAGAGGGATCACCATTATAGGCATGGACCTTCAATCGTTGTGCTCTTTCACACACACACTTGTGCATATGTGCACTAACATTATTAATTGGCAATGTTGATGGATTAAACTATTCTTACATATTCATGTAAGTATGCAACTAATCATTGTTATATGTTATATAGAGAATGTGAATGTCCATTAAGATGAATAACCTTTATTGGCTTTGTTTAATTATTGAAGTAGGCTTCTTATGTCCCGATTTCATGTTCACAAGCCCTGCATCACTATTCATTACATACTAGATTTGTGTAATCGCAACCCAATGTGTTTCCACCCACCATAGCTAAGTACGGAAACAATCTAGATAGAGTATTCTTAGTGCGGAAACAGTCTAGCGAGGGTATTAAGTGATTCCTATTGTTCATAGAGACATTATTGTGTTGTTCATTAATAATTAGAAAAAAATACATCACTAATGTTCCTTAATTGTGCAAACATAAAAATGTTAGATTGTTGAAACAATTTTGCACATCTAAGTTAAAAATTCCCCGATTATAATATCAAATCAAAATCAATTGAAAGTTTTTGTATTGTAAATGAAATCATGCTTGACAATGAATCTTGAGTATCACATCAAACTTGAATTCAGATGTTGCATGAAGAGGTTGTTCTTCCTTCAATTTCTGACACCGTTGAATTAGAGAAAGTGGAATGACATATGCATAACTTCATATTTTTTTAGGGAAGCATAACTTCATCCTAGATGGATAAAGACACAATGCTAAATATATATATATATATATATATATATATATATATATATATATATATATATATATATATATATATATATATAGACATTGAAATGGGACACCTAGGTGCCCAGACACCTAGGCTCCCTAGTTAGATTGCTTTTAGATACGTGCTAGAGCAATGGTATGTATGGTATGTAATATATTAGGCATGCTAAATCAATCATGGAAGGAAAGTCTTAATCATGGATGGAAAGTCTCAATCACACTAGCACGCATCTAAAAGCAATCCAAAGGTAGGGAGACTAGGTGCCCAGACACCTAGGTGCCCCTGTTATTTATACTATATATATATATATATATATATAGGTTAAATCTGGCTTCACAGGAGTTCTTATTTCATAGTCTCTCCAAAATCCAAAGACAAAACAATATCAATTTTAGACCTACCTGGTAAATGCATAATCCAAAACTAGAATAGTGTCTCATGCCTAGGAATGCATCCATGATACTGTAGTATGCAAGTTCCAACTGAGGGCATGTTTGAATGCTACAGTATTTACATACCACGGAATTTGAAAACCATAATTTTTTATGCACCACTCATAAGATACTATAGTTTAAGGATACTATACTTTTCATAGTTTTGAGAAAACCCATGGTATGTTTGGTAATCACAGTATTAATAAAGTATTTTCTATAAAAATTGCTGCAATGCTATGTCGGCATATATATGGTAGTTATCATTAGAAGGTCTATTATTTTTTTATATCATACGTGGTAATGGCTTCAACTAAAGCCAAGTTTAAAGATAACACATGTTGATCATGAATACTTTGTAGACTGTAGGTAGCATACGATGTGCTGTAGGCTACAGGTAGCTACTATGTGCTAACTTTGAGCATCACTCATAAAAATCAGTAACAAGTACTTTGTTGTTCTCAAGTTCATGCAATCATACCATTTGAACAGTGATTTAATTAGAGGGAGAAAAGAAAGCTAGGTAGCACGTTACAAACAATAGTGATAAGAGAATACGAGAGATGAGATTCATGGAGTTGTGTTGTTTTTCTCGATTTAGGAAAAAAGAGGTTGTGAGTTGTAACATCCTAATTTTCAAATTCTTTTTTAAGATTTTAAAATAAAAATAACCATTTGGATTTTTCTGAAATTAATTAAGCTTAAATAGATTTTTTATGAATTAAAAGGATTTAATACGCCTAAACTAAACCTTGATATTTGTTCAAAGTATTTTATTTGGGTTCCTTGAGTCTCAAGGATTTTGCTAGATTTCTCTGAGATTTTTCCAGAGTTATTTGCTATTTTCTAGAGCGCAATTGAATTTCTAGCAAATTCTAAATTTGAAAACCTATTTAAAATTTCCTAAAGGCCTTGGGCCAAAACCCTAACTGGGCCATCTTCTTATTGGCCCAGCCCGCCAGCCTAAGCCCATACTTGCCATGCGTCTTGCATCGCGACCGTTGGATGAGTGACATCTATCGACCATCAGTGCACGCTCCTTCACCTATGTCATATCTTGGTCGTTCCGCTCTCCCCGTGCAACCGATAGGTGGGGCCCACCCGTTAGGCCATCATCTCTGGATGGGACTCCATCACCATGTCCATTTGGGACATTGTAGCGCCACCACTAGCCGTGTCTGCCTTGGACTCCTTGGCATCTATGTATAAAAGCCGTGCCACCCCCTCGATCTCCGCATCTCGTAGCCGCTCGCTCTCGCTGTGCCTCACCATCATCCTTGTTGAGCTCAGGCGCCGGAGTTCGTTTGCACTGCCACTTTCATCTTCAACGTCAGCGAGGTCGTCATCTTCGCCGTTCGTCGTCCCCGTTGGTCAGCAGTCTGCCGCGGCTAGCCAAGCCACCCTCGCCACTAGTGAGTCCACCACCGAGTCGATCTTTCCTCTCCCATCCCACGCCGTCGTCTCGCCAGCCAGTCCCCTTCATTCGTCATGTCGTGCATCACCTCAGTTCGCACGTCGTCCATGTCACATCGCACCTGCACTGGTCGATGTTTTGAATTCTCAATGGAACAAGTCTACCGTGTGCTGACTCATTGACACATGGGGCCCACAAGTCAACCACACTGTTCCATGAGTCAAGTTCACTATAGACTAGTCTTTCCATGCATCGAGTCCATAACACATTAGAATTTTTTATTTTTTAACCACTTTCTTTATATTATATTTTCCAAGAGCTCGTTCTCCTTCGTTCTAGTTCCAATTTACCCAATTTTTTTAAAAAAATTATCTAAAATTAAGCTCTAACTTTTGGTTCTAGTTTTAAGGTTTTTGGAGTTCATTTGATTTTTTATTTGATTTTATTTGTGCTTCGTTCCGTTTTCTCTCTCGTTAAATAACGTTTTCGAAGGAAGAGAAGCAAAAACCAAAGATTAAGAAATTGATAACTGAGCAAGACCAATATAAGTCATGTTCTTTGATCATGTTGAACCTAGTTTTTAACTCTATTGTGTAGTTAAGGAGTCAATCACAACTGAGTAATCTACTACAGGATCGAGTTATCATAGGATGTCACGTTTCTCGCCTTGAGTTTGATCTGGTATCACGAGGCAAAGAGATCGGTACATAAGCACTATATAGGTTCATTTGATATGATATTTATGTGTATTTGGGGTCGTTATGTCTTGCTAGGGACCGCTACTAACTTATGGGCTGGAATGGAGTTTTCAGCCCATGGCCTAATACACATGAATCTACATGGTCATAAACTTAATGAGCTGGAACAATAAAGGGTCGAATGATAGTTTTCAAGTGAGATTCGATCTTTACTCGTATCGAATATGGATATGATTGGAGGCTATATAAGAAGAGGTATGGGGGCTGAGAGAAGCATCCTGAAAACACACCCGTCAAAACCCTAGCCGCCATATCTCATATCCCCTGTCGTGCACGCTGGTGCTAGCACATCGACGCATGGTGCTCCATCCCTGGATGTGTGAATTTCGGTAGAGGTACTGCTGTAACTGCGGCGCAGATCGGGATGACTACGAGGAGGAGACGTATGGACGGAGGATGTTCAACTACTATCGTTATACCGATGCGCTCTTGATTGAATTGGCTGTTTCAATCCTATTTCCGCTGCATTGCGTATCTAGTGGTAACGATCCGTGATCTTTTACTCGCATGGTTTCCTGATTTACGCGGTAGAAAAATTTTAATCTATACTAGTGTAGCCCGTTCTTATCCCGGGGCGCGGCGCGACCCGGACCTGGACGACGATGACTCTCCGCCATGGCGCCGGGGCCCCTCGGCGACGGTGAGGACGAGTAGGCGGGCAACGAGGACCTCAGCCTCGAGATCGTCGCGCGGGCACGGCGGCGGGCGGCCGCCTTGGGTTCGCCGACCTGCTGTTGCTGTCCTCCGGCGAGGAGGTTGACGAGGACGCCGTGGTGGAGCTCGGCGAGGCGGACCCCAGGAGGAAGCAGAAGAAGAAGCTGCGCAAGGCAAAGAAGAAGCAGCGGAAGGAGGCGCCCGAGGCGGCGGCTGCCGCCGAGGAGGAGGAGGCGAGCGTGGGCCTCTCCCTTGCTCGTGCTCATGCAGTACGATGTATTTAATTGAGCAATCGAAATGTCGAATGCGTAGTGGATTCAGAGGCCTTAGTTAAACAACTACCAATAGAATCACCTTGAAATTGGGAGATTTATGACTAAACTGCCTCTAATGTGAGCTCAAAGGAAGCTATCGAAGCGTTTGGATCTAGGAATCGATGGCAGCGTCCATTGCTTAGTCTACGCTAGTCCTGCAGTTGCTGGCATAAGTATTTCATAACTGTGCCTTAGGAGGAGGCTTGCGCGGCTACTGACTGAATCACGAATTTGAAAAATATACTCTACAAGGCCGTCTGTTGTTTTTCTATATCATAAGGCACAACCCTCTGTTTCTTAGAAATCCAAGTGAAAAAAAGAATCCTTTTGTTGTTGTCCATTATAAAAAATGCATATGGATATGTAATTATTCATGAATTGAATAACTGATTGGAAACCTTGACGTATAAAAGACAGCCGATTTTATGTTGGTTACTTGGCAGCTATGTTGTTCCTTCGTTGGAAACAAATAAGTAAGGCTGGTGTCCTGGAGAGGCACTAATGAGTGGATTTGGTTTTTTAGCCTCAGGTTGGGGGCACCCAGGAGGGACAAACTGGGACAGCAGAATCGGTGCTCACTGAAGATGGGTTTGATATCCCTGTTTCTGATAACATAGTTCTGCGGAAGCTTCTTGTAAGTTCCAAGTGAATTTCTTTGTATATGTGCAAATGAGATAATAAGTAGTCGACACTTATGTTACTTCTGCTCATGATCAGCGAGGACCAGGATACTCTGATCCCGGGGAAACCATGTTGGAAACTTGCTTTAATTGTGGTGAGGAAGGCCATGTAGCTGCAAACTGTCCAATGGAAAAGCGGAAGAAGCCTTGCTTTGTTTGTGGGTTGTTTGGACACAATGCGAAGCAGTGCACGCAGGTTGGTCTCCCTAGCTCTGAGGAATGATAGCTCGGTGACTTGGTATGTCCATTCATGCCCTTGACGAGCTCATTGTATTTGGTTTTCCATTGTTTACATGTAATGTTGCTGTTTTGGAGGTTATTTCAACTCTTGCTTTTAACATGTTCTCGTTTATGTTCCAACTCATGCAATCATTCAATTGTACTTACCCATGCAGTAAGATCATCAAGATATATATCTTAGGCTTTGTTACTTGGAACATTGTTTGGATATCTGGTTTTTGTTGAGCTCCTGCATCTTGATTAACCTTTTCATTCAACATAATTTAGTAGATGAATTGTAGGACACCTTAATCATACTCATTTGTTGTGCTTAAACATTGGGTGCGAAAACAATAGCAGAAAATATATATTTCCTTCAAATTCAGTCTCCTGTTAATCTTGATTTAAACAACTCCTTTTACTCATCATGCCAGTTCATATTTTGCTTCCAGGAGTTTGTGCTTTCCAGATCTATTCGTTCATTTCATTGTCCTAAGCTCGTACTTGTCATGCCATTTGAAGGGGACTAATATCTGTATTTCATGACATGTGAAAAAAATTAAAATGATTTGGTGATCTCTCCCTTTTCGGACTCATGTGTGCATGTGTATTCAAAATTTAAGGTTTCATTTTGTTTAAACCTGATTTTTTGCTGTCTTTTTTGTCATGCACATATTCTGGTAGTATTGCCTGTAGTGCTTGTGCTCATCTGCTGCAAGTGTAGCTTATTTTGGGCTCACATCCTACATATTGTTGATTTGCACAATGGTTCTTGCAATTGGTTGTCATTGTCAGGAATCAAATATTTGTTAATACTTTTCGTAGGGTCAAGACTGTTTCATCTGCAAAAAAGGAAGTCATATGGCAAAAGATTGCCCTGAAAAGCACGAGGAATATCCAGCAACCCACCACATTGTGTTTAAGATGTGGAGAAAAAGGTCATGATATGTTTGGATGTGGCAATGATTATCCACCGGATATATTAAGGTCAATTCATTTTTGCTGTATTGTTTTCTCAAATTTGCCATGTTACTGTCACGGACGAATGTTTGTATGTTGGGTTGCTTGCCTGGTTATAAGTACAAAGAAACTAAGTTCTGTTATTTTGGAAATGTGTTGTCTGAATATAGTTGTGAAAGGTACTGTTTCCCCCTAGCTTTGATCTGAAGAAAAAGGCCTATAAATGAATTGTGCTCTGAGCTGGTTGATTAGGTTGTAGGATACATTTTGTTGATCCAGCTTTGTCTGCTATTCATAAGTTAGGTTTAATGAACCAGGTCAGTTTTATGTTAGGCCTTTGCTATCATTCTGTGCTAATCCAGTCCCTGAATCCGCATATACAAATTTTTTTCTCTTAGTAACATGCAATACAAGATAAGGGATTCTCTATGTAGTACTAGTCTCGTCCAAGCTACTAGTTTACATTCACTGAAGCCCTAGTCATGAATTGTACAAAGGTGCTTTCTCCCTTAATATCTGTCTTGTTGGACTATGCAGGAAAATGGAAATAAAGTGCTATGTGTGTAAGCAGAATGGTCATCTATGTTGTGCTGACTTCTCCGATAATTGTCCAAAATAAGTTAATTGTTATAATTGTGCCCAATGTGGTCATATTGGTTTTGTAAGTTTTAATTTTTATAGCCAGGGGCGGAATTGGGCCCATGGCAAGGTGGGCTTTAGCCCGGAGCGTAGAAAAAAATACAGTGTATAGCCCAAGTATTTTTAGTCCAGCCCGGGATAGTATTGTTAGCATTCAGCCCAGGTAACCCAATAGCCCATACCATCCCGCCAGGCCGTCAGCGGTCAGCCCAACACTGTCTCCGCGCCACGCAGCCCATCAGATCACGCACAAGGCGCAACGGCTCTCGCACTCGCGGTCTCGCCTGCTCAGAAGTCCGAACCCTAATCTCCCGAAGCCAAAAAAGCCGCCGAAGGCAAAAGCGACGCCGACGCCCCGCCCCGCCTCCCAGCTCGTCGCCTCGCCAGCTCGCCGATCCAGCGCCGCCCCGCCTCCCGGCGCCGCCCCTCTTCTCGGCGCCGCACCTCGTCCCAGCGCCACCCCTCGTCCCGGCCCGCATTGCCTCCCGGTGCCGCCCCGTCTTGGCTGTAAGGTATGCTGGTGTGAATCAGTGAAGTAGTGAATGTGAATCAGACATGGAGTGAATCAGAAATTTAGAATTACTATTTATGTGTTGGTGTTGAACTGTTGACTGTAACAATCAATGAAAGGAAATGGCCAAATAGGGTCTGTTATTTCTGCTTTGATTATGGGATTAGGCTATGCATAGATGAATATTTACTCATCCAGTCAGAACTCAGAAGTAGATATTTTGCAGTCAGAATAGCTTATAGCTATATATGCAAGTTTTTGCACAATATAATGCCGAATTGTATGGTTTGTTTGGAACTACTTAGTCTCTAGTCATTTAACAATAGACACAGCACATGCTAGCTATAAAATGCTGATTATTTTTTAACCCTTAAAAACTCAGAATGGTTTGTCAGGTTATAATTCCTCAACAAGATTGCTGTATAAATTTCATTAGTATGGTGTTGTACTGTTGTCCCCTGATTTATTGGTGGATTTATATCTGATTTGTATGGTGTTGTACTGTTGTAATATTGTTAGGCATCAGACGCCTATATTTAACATAAATGAATCCATTTTACATCATATTTATTATTCTACAGTGCTATCTCTTCAAGTGCAATGTGTTAGCTTAGCTGTACTCATTGGGTATTATGTCATTTTGCTAACTATTATGATTTATTCTTGCAGACATATATTATTGATGCAACAACCATCAAAGTAATTCTTATGGAGGATTTGAACATACCGGCATTCCGGATGGCATACCTCAACCGGAAGAGTACCTTCTTGTGTACTTCTATCTCTCTGTAAGCATCACATTGCTTTCATTTTGACATGGCTGAATAAATATACCACACTTCTGCTTTTTATCCTCACTTTATTCTTTCAAAATGTTTCTCGTAAGGCCCCGGCTGCTGCAAATTGGAAGGTCTATATTGCCTTTTCATTGTTTCGAGGGGCATCTATCTATGCAGAAGTATATCACAGATGGACCATGGTACTTGTCTTTAACTCTTGAAATCTAAATCCGCTTATCTATTCTAATTTATTTGAGCTTGCACACAGGGTAATGCTTCATGTGGTGAGCATGCTAGATTTGCTGGCAAGATTGCTAATGCTATGGTTGACTGTGCCTGGGATTTCATGAAAAGAGAAAAGGTCTTACGAGAACAACCTGCTACAGGTAATTATATTCCATAACCTCATGTCAATAGCCAATTAGCCAATTATATTGTACTGTTGTACCGTTGCAATTAGCCAATTATGATATATTGTTGTTATATCGTGGTATGGGCACAAATTAGCGTTAGTTTTAGGTTGTTAGAGTTCAGCCCGAGGCGTAGTTAAATTCTGATTCCGCCACTGTTTTATAGCTTCCTATGTTTGTATCTGTTGCCTCTCATGGTAACTGTTTAATGGTGAACTTTCTATTATAGGGATGTGCCAATCAACAGAGGGAGAGTAGTGCTGCAACAACTATGGCGAGGCAGGTCACTTCGCACGGGGCTGCACAAAGAACGCTGAGGTTATTGTGAGCATCTCGGAATGCCTGCTGACAAGAATTGCTTGGGTATTTATCTTGTGTACACTTCTGTTATTTTTGCAGTCTGATTGGTTGAAAGACGAGCAGTCGGCACATAGTCGGAAAAAGGACAAATGGAAAAATGATTTCGGTACTAGATCAGCTCCTCATGATGCTCGTAAAACAAGTAAAAGAAAAGGCCCCCTTTTTAAGGAGAGAAGGGATGCATCTCGTGGTAAATCGAGAGCTAGGGGTGGTTGGATCGTTGATGATCCAGATGATCTGCCATTTGAGAAGTACAAAATCCAATGGGTGGTCTTCCCCCATCTACTCCTAAGAAGCCATACCTTAATCACCAGTTCTCGTCTGGTGGTGACTACTCAACTCCTCAGTCTTCAATACGGCAAAAACATAGCTTTGCATCACCTAGCACAAATTATTCATCAAATGCAAGAAAACATGGCTTTTCGTCGTCGAGATATGCCAAGATCACTCATGTCCGTTTTGAAAAAAGTTTGCTGGATGCATGTTTTTTTGATTTGTTGTTCACTTAACGATAGATCTTCACATAGGGATGAACTCTGCCTGTAAGGTCATTTCCCTTCAAGAGTTGTTTCTGTATCTTCAAAACTATACATATCGTGTCTCCGTTCTGGTCCGAGCAAGGTTTCGTGTTGTACTCCAGGGCCTGACCACTGCAAAAACCAGCACCTGTGATCACACTACTATTTTTTAGTGGAGCCTGTGATCACTCTACAGGGCTATGCAGCAGTCAAGTACTCAAGTGGGCCATCCCTTTGCCATGACTATTGGGCTATTGGAGCGTTACAGTATTACGGGTACGTTGTTTAACGGTTTCTTAATGTGACTTTTAGTTTTTGTTACAGTATCTAGTTTTCAAACGGAGTATTTTCTTAAGATAAGGTCTACAAGTTAATTGTAATACACGTTAAAAACTTAATATCTATATCAACCAAAATTGCAAGTGAGTATCTCTCTCTCCATAATCTCTATTACCAACAGTTAAAATTAAAAAATTTCAACTAAAAACCATACGTCACAGCTATATCAAACAAGCTCGTTAACATATGATAATTGCAGCTTTGCATGTCCTTTCCCACGCCTCTCTCTACTTCCAGATCTTCTGAAGAGAGAGAACAAAAATCATCTGAAGAGGAAATTAGGTTAGCACCATCCCAAAGAGATCAAGAGAACCTCAAAATATTTCTCTGTCTCGCAATGTAAGCCTGTATTATTAGAAAACGTCGTTGTACAATATAAGTTCATCACAGATGTTACGCTGATCATTTTGGCTTTAGTTTCTGGCTTCTGGCTTCTTTTTTACTATTCATAAATTTCATCTTTTTTTGATTTTTTTTGCTTTTTTTGAGCTTTTTTGTCCGTTCTTTTTTTCCTATATTCCTTTACGTTGTTCGAGATGAGCTAACATATTTTTCTATTTATAAAAATTTTTAAATTTAATTTTATGGGATTTTAGAAAAGATTAAATCGGGGAAATTGCTGTGAACGGTAGAGGACCGACCTCTTTGCTACTGATGTGGCTGGCTCGAGAACGCCCGCAAGGCGCGCGGCGCGCGCCCAACGAGCTGAGCGACGCGCGGGAAGAAGTGGGCCGAGGGGAGCGGCCCACATGCGCTGCGCCCGCTCGGGACGGATGTGCGACGCGTGTCCCGGGACGGACGGCGCCGATGCGGGGAGGCGGCGAAGCGGTACGGTGAATCGGACGGACGAAGGGAGGCGTGGTTATGAGGATCGGACGGCGGTGGGAAACGACTATCTGACGCTCGGGGACAGACGACACCGATCGGGGTAGACGGCTGAGATGCGGCCACGTAGCGGGGGAGGGGTCTTCTTCCTCCTCGGCCGCCTCTGATGCGCCCGGGCGAGGTATGGCGGCGGCTGGCGCCAGGGTGGCGGCGGCAGAGGAGGGCACCTACGAGTAGCTCTTGACGCAGGCAACCCGTTTTGGGGCTTTGGAGAGGGAGGGAAACAACGGAGGGAGCGGGAGACAGATGGGAGAGGTTCGGTCCTTTGGTGGCGGAGGGGGTCACCGGCGGCGAGAGAGCTCAATCGGCCGCGGTCACACGGACAGGGGGTCAAGAGGCTCACGTTGGTGGTGGAGATGGAAGCTGGGGAGCTGCGGAGCGCGCTAGCCACGGAGAGGGTGCGGCGGCCGGAAGGGAGCTCTGGTGCTGGGGCTCCACGAGCGATCTCCTGTCCAGAGGAAAACATCAACGTGATCAGTGATTAGTGGGGGTGCTCTGGGCGAAAGCGATTGAAGAATGAGGGAGGGGAGCGGGAGATCTGCTTTACGGTGCCGCCGGCGCAGGGGAGGATGGCGCGGCGACCAGCGGGGTTTCAATCGGCGGCTCAGGGAGCTTCTCTGGAGTGTTGGGAGGAGATTGAGGGCAGGGGTGGAGCTCGGGAAGCAAAGGGGGAGTGAGGAGCGGAGGGAGGGGCTTTATACCCGAGCGGGAGGGGCGCAACCTTCGGGGGAGAAGGCAACGAGCGCGGTTCCGGGAGTCAACAGGAGGCAGGGGAGTTGGTGGCGCGTCTCCTCCGTGCAGAGATGACGCTCGGCTCTGCACAGAGTACTGGCGACGCGACGGGAGCAGGTGGAGCTGCGACATGGGTGAGGGCGCGTCCGCGCGCGGGGAGAGGGGGAAGCGGCGGCTGCCAGGTGGGCCGGAGCAGAGGCGGGGCGACGCGGCGCGCGGCGTCCACGCCTTCGGACCGGGCTGTCGGGACAGCGCAGCGGAGGAACCGGGCGGCGCGAGCAGCGCGGCGAGGAGGAGGAGGGCGTCGGCGGGAAGGGGAGGCGCTGCTGAGGGGAATCGGGCGGCGGGAAAGTGGGAAGGGAGGGTGGCGCCAGCGTAGAGGGAGAGCAGGGGAGGTGCCAGGGAGCGAGAGAAAAGGGAAGGGGGCGGGGCGCCGGAGGAGAAAAGGAGGCGCCCGGCCCAGAAAAGAAAGCGGCCGAGGGGAGGACTTTCCAAAGAGGGAAAGTTCTCAGAATTCACTCAAAAATGCAGCAAAAATCACAAAATTTTTGGGGTTGAAATTTTGGGGTTTTTCAACCTACCCCCCTTAAAAGAATCTCGACCCCGAGATTAACTTGGTCCAGGGAGTAAGTTGGGGAAATCTCGTTGCAAGTCTGACTCTCGTTCCCAAGTGGACTCATCCGCTGTGTGATTCTTTCACTGCACTCTGCAAAACCTGATATTCTTGTTTCTGAGCTGCCTTTCTGACGTTTCAAGTATTTGTAGTGGTTCTTCAGTATATGTGCAGTCATCCTGCAATTCAATATCTGACAAGGGCACTTCATCTGTCGGTTGGCGTAGACACTTTCGAAATTATGATACATGGAACACGTTGTGGATTCTTGATAAGTTGGGCGGCAGCTGCACCTGATAAGCAACTTCCCCAACTCTTCCGATAATTTGGAACGGTCCCACATATCTTGGTGCTAATTTGCCCTTGACCTGAAACCTTTTGACTATCTTGAATGGGGTGACTTTGATATAGACGAAATCTCCGACTTCAAAGGTCAAGTCTTTCCTGCGGTTATCTGCATAGCTCTTCTGTCGGTCATGTGCCATCTTCAGTCTGTCTCTGACAATCCTAACATGCGCTTCTGCATCTTGAACAATCTGGGGGCCAATAGGTTGTCGTTCTCCTGTTTCTGTCCAATTTAGAGAGTTCCTGCATTTTCTGCCATAAAGTGCTTCAAATGGTGCCATTTGGATGCTGGCTTGATAGCTATTTTTATATGAGAACTGGGCAAATGGTAAACAAGTATTCCATGCTGCACCATACACAATTGCACAAGCTCTCAACATGTCCTCCAAAATCTGATTGGTTCTCTCTGTCTGTCCATCTGTCTGGGGGTGGTATGCTGAACTGAAATTCAAATCGGTGCCCATAGCTTCATGTAATTTCTCCCAGATCTGACACAATCGATCTGACACAATCTTCTTTGGGACTCCATGTAGTGTCACTATTCTGGTCAAATATAGCTCAGCAAGCTTATCCTTCCCGTAAGTTTGCTTGATCGGGAGGAAATGAGCTACCTTGGTCAGTCTATCAACAATGACCCAGATAGCGTCATATCCCTCACGAGTCTTGGGAAGTCCAGTAATGAAATCCATCCCAATGCTATCCTATTTCCATTCGGGAATTGGCAAAGGCTGCAACAATCCCGATGGTTTTTGGTGGTCTATCTTGATCTGCTGACAAACATCACATTTAGCTACATATTCTGCCACTTCTCTCTTCATATGGTTCCACCAATACTTTTTCTTCAAGTCTTGATACATTTTGGTACCTCCTGGATGGATCGAGAATTGAGATGAATGAGCTTCGGATAGGATTAATCCTCTCAACTCTTTCTTGTCGGGTATGCAGTAGCGACCACAGAAAGTAAGGATTCCATGTTCGTCTATCGCATAATCCGATGAATTTTCTTCTTGAACTTCCTTTTTCAGTTTTTGAATCTCTTCATCTTCATCTTGTGTTGCCTTAATCTGATCTGTCAACAACGGTTGAAGTTCTAACGCTGCCATACTGCCTTGCTCAGTGATCACCAAATTCAGCCGTAGGATATCTCTTTGCAACTCTGGTGGGTACTTTGTCGTGCTGACTTTGCTTGGGCGAGCTTTTCGGCTAAGGGCATCGGCCACTACATTTGCCTTGCCCGGGTGATACTGAAGCTCAACATCATAGTCTTTAATTAATTCCAGCCATCTTCGTTGTCTCATGTTCAACTCTGGCTGTGTGAACAGGTACTTCAAACTCTTGTGATCTGAGAATATCTCACACCGATTCCCTAGCAGGTAGTGCCGCCAAATTTTGAGTGCGTGCACCACAGCTGCTAGTTCCAAATCGTGTGTGGGGTAATTCTCTTCATGTGGCTTCAACTGTCTGGACGCATAGGCAACAACCTTTCCGTCCTGCATGAGTACACAACCCAAGCCTTGCTTTGAGGCGTCGCAGTAGATTTGGAACTCTTTTTCTGGGTTAGGTAGAATCAAGACTGGTGTTGTTGTCAATTTGGTCTTCAATAGCTGAAAACTCTCTTCACAAGCATCTGTCCATGTGAAGGTCTTGTCCTTCTTCAGCAGCTGAGTGAGTGAACGAGAAATCTTCGAGAACCTTCTATGAATCGGCGATAATAGCCCGCCAATCCAAGAAAGCTTCTCACTTCCGTCACTGTCTTGGGCTGCTTCCACTCCATAACTGCGGCAATCTTTTCTGGATCAACCTTGACTCCATCTCTTGATATGATGTGGCCCAAGAAAGCAACTTCTTTCAGCCAAAAGCTGCATTTGTCGAACTTAGCATATAGCTGATGCTATCTTAATCTGGTCAATGCCAGGTGCAGATGCTCCTTGTGCTCTTCTTCGCTCTTGGAATATATCAGAATATCATCAATGAAGACGATCACGAATATGTCCATTCGGTCCATATGCACCAGATTCATAAGATTCATGAAATAAGCTGGCGCATTGGTTAAACCAATGGGAACGACCGTGAACTCAAATAATCCATATCTGGTGATGAAGGCTGTCTTCTCTCGATCTTGCTCTCAGATCTTTAGCTGATGATAACCCGAGCGCAAATCGATCTTGGAGAATACTTTGGCATCCTTAAGCTGATCAAACAGGTCATCAATTCTGGGCAATGGGTACTTGTTTTTGATTGTGACAGCGTTCAAACCTCTGTAATCAACACACATTCTGAGCTCGCCATTCTTCTTCTTTACAAACAAAACTGGGGCCGACCAAGGTGAAACACTTGTTCGTATAAATTCTTTTTCTTGTAATTCATCTAATTGCTTTTTCAGTTCCTTCAGTTCACTGGCTGACATTCTGTACTGGTGCTTGGTAATTGGCTTGGTGCCTGGAACCAATTCTATGGCAAGTTCCACTTGTCTGTCAGGGGGTCTGCCTGGCAATTCTTCCGGAAACACATCCGGATATTCTTGTACCACTGGCACTTGATCAGGTGTAACTGCTATCATGTTGATCATACGCTTTCTGGCATCTTTCAGCACCTTTCGGTTTGTTTCTACTACCACTCTCTGACCTTCAGGATTCACCAAGGATACTGTTTTGATCTCACAATCTACCTTGCCTTTGTTCTTGGCTAGCCAGTTCATGCCCAAAATGGCATATAATCCCGACATGTCTAATTGCAATAAATCTGCTCTGAAGTCTACCCCTTGGATTTTTATATTGAGCCCACTACACCCTCTGTGGGACTCTATTCTAATCCCAGGGGTTTCAACCACATAAGGTCCTGGCAATGAAACAGAAGGCAACTGATTTATTGAAGCAAAACTCTTCGAAATAAACGAATGCGTTGCACCAGGGTCAAATAAAATCAATGCAGGTATGGTGTTGATTGGGAACATACCGGCAATGATGTCACTAGGTTCAGCTGCATCTTCTGCGGACACATGATTTACTCTTGCATAGAATGTGGGTCTGGTACGACCTTTGCTTCTGCCTGCAGATGTGAAGTTCGCAGTGCCTGCCGGTGATTGAGGTCCGACTGTCTTGATCTGCAGATAGCCTCCTTCGGGGGTGCTAGGGCCTGACTGTGACTTTGTTTCCTGCTGCTGGTTTTGGACTTGCAGTTTAGCTGCATCTGATGGCAAACTCCTCCTGGGACACTGATGCTTGTAGTGTCCAATCTCTCCACAATGGAAACAAGCATCTGACCTTCGCGGGCAGCTGCTAGCAAGATGATTCCCACCATAGGTGGGACATTTGATGGTCAAGGGTAAAGGAGAACTGTACTGTTGAGATTGTCCAGACTGGTTCTTTGGTAGCATCACATACTGTCGGGAGGATGGGGATCGAAATGAGGACGATCCCGAGGTCTTGCTTCGCTGGGCACTATGCGAAGAAGACTGAGATTTGTGCACTGCCTTACGCTTCCTGTAATCTTCCATTTCACCTCTAGCCTCTTCTGAAGTAATCAGGCTGTCCACCATATCGTGCAAGTCTTTGAACTTCATGGCTGAGATATGGAACTTCAATGACTGTTGTAGTCCTGCTCGAAACTTGCTCATTTTCTTATCCTTGCTGTCAACATCCTCCGGAGCAAACCTGGATAGGTGGTTAAATTGATGTAAGTATTCCATGATAGTGCGTCCGCCTTGTTTAAGCGCTAGGAATTCCCGACGCTTAGCCTCCATGATACCATCGGGTATGTGTGCCTTGCGAAAGGCCTTTGAAAAATCTTCCCAACTGATTTCTCTGTTCTGTAGGGTGCGTTGATAGTTGATCCACCATGTTGCTGCAGCGCCCTGCAACTGGTGGGATGCGTATAACATCTTCTCTTTGTCATCGCATTGTGTTGTTTGAAGCTTCCTTTCCACGTCCACAAGCCAATCCTCAGCTACCATAGGGTCAGCTGAGGTGGAGAAGACTGGGGGACGTGTCTTCGGAAAGTCTGCCCATCGGGTGGAAATTGGAGAACCATCCCGAGGAGCATTACTTCCACCTGGTATGCCTAGAGATCTGGCTGCTATTTGTTCAAGTAGACGGGCCTGCTGATCTAGCACTTGCAAGATGTTCTGTTCTCCCTGGTAACGATTCTGCTCCAACATTGCTATCACACTGGCGAGTGTCGCTTGATCTGTGGCAGGTGCACCCTGCCTGTTGGTCTGACCACTCTGCTGATCTGGGTCCATCTGCCAATTGGGAATTTAAGGTCAGCTTTGCAGCGGCTTTGGAGAATAAGAGGGGATAAGTAAGACTTTGAATTTTCAAGGTAAGTATAGGGCGAACGAAGGTAAGAACAAGAACGAAAGGGGACAGGAGAAAGCTTTGAACGCAGGGGAATTACGGATAATTAAGCAAACAACATACAAAATAATGAACATAAATTTACAATATGCAAGTGGTACACAAACCACTTAGGGTTCGTGATTGCACCTGCTTTACATTACAAAAGTACCACTACAACTTAGGGTCAGTCTAGTCTAGCGAACAACGGCTACTCCACCAGCTGCCGAGAAACGAAATTTTGAAGCTAGACAAGTAAAGCAGCAAATATTTTGCAAAGGGAAAACTTAAGCAGAAGTAAACTAAGATAGATAAGGTAGCAACGAGAGAGGAAAAAGACAGCAATAATACTTATATTTTTCGTAAACCCTTTTTATGGCTTAAATTGAGTTTTGCGATAAATTCGCTTCCTAGTTTGCCTTAGGTCTCAACCTACGGTCAAGAGCCTGCTCTGATACCACTTCTTGTAACGCCCTTTTGTGGGCGCGACTGGTTCTGACATTCGCAACTATTCACGCATGAACAGTTATGGAACGTCGCGCAAGAGTATACCATTGCATGCTTACAACAAAAGTCCAGCATATATTTCACATAAGGATTAACATCCAGATTTTGACAGCGGGGCGTGCAAGCCCAAAGTATAATTACATTACAAAAGACCTCCAGAATCCGCTTGAGTGCGGCGAAGACCTAAAGCCACGGGTCCTCGTCGAAGAAGAGATCCTCCGGGACTTCCTCAACGGGGAGACCTTCACCTTCGTCTTGATCCTCTAAAGAGTGGATTAAGCAAGCCGTGAGCCAAACAACCGGCCCAGCAAGCCCCAAAAAGGGACTCTATCTTACTACATGCACGGAGTTACAATGGAAGGGAGTATACTTGGTTTATTAACTTTGGTGGATGCAGTTTTATTTGCAAACATTTTAATAAAACGGACCCAAAACTACTTCTTAAGATCTCAGGGTTTTTTCATGAAGAGTTAATTAATCAACTAATCAAGTTAAAACATGTACAAAACTACTTAAGCTTCGCTGCTGGAATCACCCAAGTGACACAGCTCCATTAACCGGGAGCACGGCGTATTCGAATACCATTTATTTGACTCTGCAGAGTTGCCCAACTTTACCCACACGCATCCTTAACCCTCATGACTGAGTTAAGGAACCGGGTCTTTTCGCTGCTCAACCCTTGGTATACACTCCACCCGATAGATAAGAAACCCGCACATCCTTGGGCGTCCGCTGGCCATCGCGGAACGCCGTGCCCGAGATGTGGGGACCTACCATTGTCTTAGTCCGGATTCGCGATCCGCACCGACTCCCAAAGCGGGGTTTCACTTAAGTTGAGCCGGTACTAAACCAGGGTTGACAAGTCAACACCTGTGGTTGAGCGGTCACTATGTCATTTGCTCAGCGTAAGGGTCTAGACCTTACATTTTCACGGGGTCCGCGACCCCCAACCTAGGGTAAGCGGTGGATGAAAGCCGTCTCGCGGCGCCCCACAACACCCTTACCCCAACTTCAATCCTAGGGTAAAAGATGGGCGAAGACCGTCTCACGGCTCTTCCCCAACCCTTACCCTACCTCGTGCACGCCGGCACTCTCCCCCAACCCTTACCCTACCTCGTGCACGCCGGCACTCTCCGCTCTAAGATACGGTGTCCCATACCACCCTACCTTTGAGTCGGGTTTTTCAAATTCTATTGGCCCGCAGCCATAGCCTTATTAGTATAAGACTTTACATGATAATAATAACCTACAGTTATCTAGATTATCAAGTAATTATTTCTAGGGTTACAAAGGCATGGCTACAAGTTTAACATGGTATTTGTCGGTGGTAGGTTTAACTACATAACATGTCATTCTAAACATTTTATTTTACTTTGAACTAACATTTCAGAACTAGCTCAATGCAAATAACATAATAGCATAATTAGATAACATGGGTTGCAACATGATCAAAGGATTTGGGACTTGCCGTCAATCCGGATGATCTCCGCTAGCTCGAACGTAGAAACACCTGGATCCTGAGCCTCCACCTGAACCTCCGGAATTTCCGACACTAGCGCAAACATATAAAACAATTAAGTCCAGCTTGAGACTAATCAAGCGAGGGAAAATAAACTAATTAAAAAAGAGTAAAATGCATAAATCTCTAAATGGGAATTTTAGGAATTTATCTGAGATGATTCTGTGGGAGAGGAGGCCAAAAATGGGTCCAGGATATTATTTGGAGCAAAGTGGTGAGATTTGGGAATTTTTGGGATTTTCTAGAATTTATTTGAATTTTCTGGGATTTTAGAAAAGATTAAATCGGCGAAGCGGTACGGTGAATCGGACGGACGAAGGGAGGCGTGGTTATGAGGATCGGACGGCGGTGGGAAACGACTATCCGACGCTCGGGGACAGACGACACCGATCGGGGTAGACGGCTGAGATGCGGCCACGTAGCGGGGGAGGGGTCTTCTTCCTCCTCCAGCCGCTACAGTGCGCCCGGGGCAGAGGTATGGCGGCGGCGGCCTGGGCACCAGGGGGCTCGCCGGCAGCAGAGGAGGGCACCTACGGGTAGCTTTTGACGCAGGCAACCCGTTTTGGGGCTTTGGAGAGGGAGGGAAACAACGGAGGGAGCGGGAGACAGATGGGAGAGGTTCGGTCCTTTGGTGGCGGAGGGGGTCACCGGCGGCGAGAGAGCTCAATCGGCCGCGGTCACACGGACAGGGGGTCAAGAGGCTCACGTTGGTGGTGGAGATGGAAGCTGGGGAGCTGCGGAGCGCGCTAGCCACGGAGAGGGTGCGGCGGCCGGAAGGGAGCTCTGGTGCTGGGGCTCCACGAGCGATCTCCTGTCCAGAGGAAAACATCAACGTGATCAGTGATTAGTGGGGGTGCTCTGGGCGAAAGCGATTGAAGAATGAGGGAGGGGAGCGGGAGATCTGCTTTACGGTGCCGCCGGCGCAGGGGAGGATGGCGGCGGCGACCAGAACGACGGGGTTTCAATCGGCGGCTCAGGGAGCTTCTCTGGAGTGTTGGGAGGAGATTGAGGGCAGGGGTGGAGCTCGGGAAGCAAAGGGGGAGTGAGGAGCGGAGGGAGGGGCTTTATACCCGAGCGGGAGGGGCGCAACCTTCGGGGGAGAAGGCAACGAGCGCGGTTCCGGGAGTCAACAGGAGGCAGGGGAGTTGGTGGCGCGTCTCCTCCGTGCAGAGATGACGCTCGGCTCTGCACAGAGTACTGGCGACGCGACGGGAGCAGGTGGAGCTGCGGCATGGGTGAGGGCGCGTCCGCGCGCGGGGAGAGGGGGAAGCGGCGACTGCCAGGTGGGCCGGAGCAGAGGCGGGGCGACGCGGCGTGAGGGCGTCCACGCCTTTCGGACCGGGGCTGTTGGGACGGCGCGGGCGCGTGGAGAAGGCGGGGAGGAGCAGGGGCGCCAGCGGGGAAGGGGGAGGCGCCTGCAGGAGGAGAAACCGGGCGACGGGGAAAGCGGGAAGGGAGGGTGGCGCCAGCAGAGAGGGAGAGCAGGGGAGGTGCCAGGGAGCGAGAGAAACGGGAAGGGGGCGGGGCGGCGGAGGAGAAAAGGAGGCGCCCGGCCCAGAAAAGAAAGCGGCCGAGGGGAGGACTTTCCAAAAAGGGAAAGTTCTCAGAATTCACTCAAAAATGCAGCAAAAATCACAAAATTTTTGGGGTTGAAATTTTGGGGTTTTTCAGTGTCTCCGTAAATACTACTTCCGATCTTTTTTTTTTACTTAATGTTTTTGAGTTTTTATGGCATCTACTATACGACTTTGTCTGTTATTTTTATACATTTATACTAGGATATATTACTAAAATTAAAATATTCTAAGAGTAGTTTTAATGATAAATCGATGATGCAATTTTTATATAACCAATCAAGATAATTTTAGACATATTGAATAGCAAACTTTAGAATATTTGAGGACATAGATTATAAAACATTTACAAAAAAAAAGAATGGATACTACTAGACTTGTTACCTTGCGCAGCGGTTTCAGATTTTCCTGATGGGCCCGCAACCAAAAGTCAGAAATAAATCTAGGACTATGCAATTGGTTTTTTCGGTTTAATCGGTTCGGTATATACGGTAAATACAGTGTTTGTAGTTCGGTAATATACGGTATTTTTAGAGTACGGTTCGGTATCGGTAAATACCATATTTACCAAAGTTGACGCGAATTGCAAACGATATAACGACTAGCAAGACGAAGCACCAAAGCCGAAGCGCAACTGCTAAAGAAAGAAAGCAAAATAAAAAAGAAAGAAAGAAAGAAAATCAGGAACATGTACAAGTCCGGCTCAGTCAATCACTGCTTCTCAAACAGTAAGCATCGCATAAATAAATTCACTAATTTACTTTCCAACTAGCTAAGATTAAGAATCACAAATCCATCCGATGGCTGTCCAGAAATTGCAGTTTCAAGAGAATTCAAAAGCTACTTGGCCGATGGCTTAAAAAAAAGGAACTCCAGTCCAGTAAAAAAAAAATATACTAAGGTATTTTCAGCTGGTTCCTTTACTTGGTTTGGTTTCTTTACCTGTGTCTCAGTTCTTTCGGCCAGAGAAGGACATCCAATTTTCTTTTGTTGCCGCTAGCTATTGCTTCACCTTTTTGCTTGCCTTTTTGTTCTCCTTTCCTGATTTTTGTTTGGGCTTTTAAATGAATGTCTTGCTTGCTGTCCTAAAGAAGAATAGCTTTTGGGTGATCTTTTCCCTATTTGTAGTTTTCAGCAGTTTGTCTCAAGTGAGCAATTTTAAGTAAGTCTGGTCTCTAGGTTGATCTCTAGTTTTTGCGTTCCTTAGTTTTTAGTGCAAAGTTTATTTCTGAAGAATAGTGAGAATACTCGGGAAACGATTTTTAAGGCGCCATTTACTTCCTCTCTCTTGCCGATTCCGATCCAACATCAGTGCATACCGATTTAATTTGCCAGTAAGAGAAAAACAAGATAAGATCACACAAGTTACTCGATTTATAGACACAAGCCATACACACAACCTTTTTTACATGTAGGCTATATAGAAATATACGTACACACACCACTATTTTTCGCTTCTTAAGATCGACTTGCACGCGTATGTCACACTTCTTCAAACATAGGGAAAGAAAAGAACATATACTACAGATACAGAGCAGAACAACTAATCACACACAACGCAACACACAAACTGATGCAAACGTCGATAGCGATGGCTTGGCCGATCGCTGTGGCTTGGCCGATCTTGGTCCGGACCAAGGGAGTAGGCGAGTAGCCAGCAGGTGTGGCTTGGCCGATCGCTGTTTACTGATGCAAACGTCGATAGCGATGGCTTGGCCGATCACTGTGGCTTGGCCGATCGCTGTGGCTTGGCCGATCACTGTGGCTTGGCCGATCGCTGTGGCTTGGCCGATCTTGGTCCGGACCAAGGGAGTCGGCGAGTAGCCAGCAGGTGTGGCTTGGCCGATCGCTGTTTACTGATGCAAACGTCGATAGCGATGGCTTGGCCGATCTTGGTCCGGTCATGTCTGCCTTTGGAGCGCGTCGCTGTTAAAGTGGTCGCCATCAGGAAGCCTAGTGACGTATATTCCCCATGCACATAATAGGGAGAAGCTAAGGAGCTCCACCGGCCGGGAGCATTATATAGAGCAAAGGGCATTGATGCATAGCATACCCATGAATCGCCAATTAGACCTGATCAATCGTTCCTGTGTCTCGATCCCCATCAGTAATCGAAACTTGTACTAGTCGTAGCGTACGTCCCAATGGCCGAACAAGCCGGTGCTGCCGGCCGTCAATTCATCATGCACAAGACTCTCACAGGCTCCGACGTCAGCCGGCAGCAGAACCGCCTCCTCATCCCCCTCGACTCGTTCCGCGAAAGGCTCTCGCCGATCCTCACGCCGAGCGAGCGGGGGGCAGTGGAGAGAAATGGCGGGAGCAGCGGCCTGGACGTGAAGGTCTTCCTCCGGAACGGGTGGAGGTTCGGGGCCCAGCTCGCGAGGTGGCGCAGCTCCGGCGCGGTGGTGATCAAAGGCAAGGAGTACCGTGCCGTGGTCGAGATCGGCGGGTTCGCGCCTGGCGATCTGGTTCGGATGTCGGCGTACAGGGCTGAGGACGGCGTGCTGTGCTTTGAGCTCGGCAAGGTCGTGCGAGTCTGATGCGGGCGGATCCAGTGGTGGGGCGGGGGCTCGAGCCCCCCTACCGTTACCGAACCCTTAGAGCCTCCCATAAATTTTTAGTTATAGATGTATGGTGTAGTAGGGGTATAGTGGAGTTATGTCGCTGTATCGTTTTTGTTCAGCCCCTCCTAAAATTTTTCCTGGATCCGTCACTGCTGGTGCATGTATGTGTGTTGCGTTGTGTGTGATTAGTGGTTCTGCTCTGTATCTGTAGTATATGTTCTGTTCTTTCCCTATGTTTGAAGTGTGACATACGCGTGCAAGTCGATCTTAAGAAGTGAAAAATAGCGGTGTGTGTACGTATGTTTCTATATAGCCTACATGTAAAAAAGGTTGTGTATGGTTTGTGTCTATAAATCGAGCAACTTGTGTGATCTTATCTTGTTTTTCTCTTCTTTGGCAAATTAAATCGGTATGCACTAGAAACTAATTAACCTTTAGGACCGGTTTAGAAGTAGGAACCTCACCGTTGGAATATATATATATATATATATATATATATATATATATATATATATATATATATATATATATATATATATATATAAACGTCGCATTCTAAACAGGGCATTAGTTTGCGTTTGATGAGCCAAGTTTTAGCTTTCGCAGAACAATGACCATATTTTTCTCGTCATTTTCGTTTTCCCTGGTACCATATTTGATAACTTGAAGCCAATCCAGGAGCCGTCAAGATCTAGGTATCGGCAGAGGGGGAGGAGGACACTCCTCATGGGATTGGGGCAATTCCTCGCCCACGCCCGTTAGGGTATGGGCAATGACCAACGTAAGTTCCTTCCCCCGATCGGAAGCATAGCACGGTGACCAATTTTGGTTGGCGCTTGATTGATGCACGCGCCTTTGTTGTGCTGCGCGTGCGCATATGTTATCTCTCTTTTTTTAGCTTCTAAAAATTATTTTTTATAGTACTTATCTTTTAAACGAAATATTTTTTAAGATAAAGTCTAAAAATTGATTATAGTATATACTACAGTAACTTTATTTATATCAGCTAAAATCATATATTTTTTCATACTTCCTTTCGTAAACAGATAAAAACTATAGACTACAACTAAAAACTAAAAATCGGTAGACTAAAACGAACACGCTCGTATTGCTTGGTTGGAGTGAGCCAGCCGCTGGCCCGGCCGATCGCTCTGCGAGTGGGAGCCTAGCGCATGACATGATTCATGCCACTTGTCGAAGCACTAATCGTGAAACAGACTCATCTTCTTCCTTGTCTTCCCCAATACCCACTGTTACAGTTCCTCCCCACCGGTCCATGGCGCTCCCTGCTTCGCAAGCACCGCCGCTGCCTCAGCGCTCCGCTGTCCACGCGCACCGCCGGCCGTCGACGTGCGCTCGCCGCACGCCCATCAAGCAACCTCACAATGAGTTGCTATCTTGCCAAGATTCCAAAATAATTTTTTATTAGTTGGTTGGTGGCATAAACCACCGTAATATTGCAAAGTTTCTCGGTCATGGTGGCCTGGTGGGTCCCCGGTGATCCGGAGCGCGTCGCTGTTAATGTACCCATCGTTAAGCATGTGACCATCAGGAAGCCTTCTCGCTTGGGACTTAGTGGTCAATTTCTTGTTTTTGCCCATTGGCCGTGGCTATGCTAATGTACCCATCGTTAAGCATGTGATGTTTTTTTTGTTGATTGCACTGGAGAGCCGTGATCGAGCAAACAGAAAAAAAGGGAATATTGAGAGCGGCGGCTGGACGCTTTGACCGATGGAAATTGTGAGCCGTGTGAAGTCTGATTGATGGAAGTTATGAGCGTTCCGCAACTTCGCCGCCAAGTCCTACAAGTCCAAGCCCTGCACTGTTGGGACTGCTCCATTCCACGTTTTTCACCTCCGCTATATGTTTTTTAGCCAAACAGGTTCAGCTCCACGCACTCTGTTCGAGAAAAAAAAGGTGAAGTTGTGAGAGCACCTAAAGGGGTGCTCCACAAACTCTAGATTTTTTATGGAGCTGCTCCACGGTAGAATTCGTGGAGCAGAGTTTGTGGAGCAGTCCCAAACACTCCCTAAGCTTCACTAAGGAGGTCGGCAATGTTGGCCTAGAAAAGGGAAGGGGCAAGTGGAGAAAGAATGAACGAAATATAGAGGGAAATTTCTTTTTTTCTTCCTGCGACATACGCCTTCTATTCCTTCCTCTTCTATTCACTGTTTTCTCAAACTCTTGCGACCTCCATAGATTTACATGCTTTAAATAGGTCAGATGCACATACAATTACACCACCTTATGCACGCACTCACTACTGCTACAACTGTGATGACTACTCCCTCTGATCCTATTTTTCCGGCCTCAACTACCGCATTGACCGCCCACGTCGCTCTGCTGACTGTCCACGGCGCTCAACCGCCTGCCCACATCGCGCAGTATGCTGACGACTGCTACAGAGACCAACAACAGCTACAGAGACCAGCCGCACATAGCTGCTACAGTACTCCTCACAATTACTACCGTGACCACGTACTTAGACTCCACGCACAGGCACCACGACCACGAGTCCACGACTGCTCGACTATGGCTTCCCTTCGACCGCTTCACCAACTACATAGGTCTTCGAGCCCTGACCGTCAATTGTAACTACGACCACCAACCATCGATCACAATAGCTACGACGACCGACCATCAACCATGGTAGTTACGATTACTGACCATCGACCATGGTAGCTACGACTATCGACCATCGGTCATGGTAGTTACAACTATCGACCATCGGCCACTATAGCTACGACTATCGACCATCAACCACTGTAGTTATGACTATCAACCACGATAGTACTCCTCCGAGTACCGATTGAGTTACTGTGGTTTCGACCACTCCCTCGACCATGGCATCGACCAGGGCTTGTGGATGACACCTTTGACCATGGCATCGACCACGGCTTGTCGACGATGCCTTCGACCATGGCATCGATCATGGCTTGTCAACTACGCCTTTGACTGGTCCAGAGTGTCCGACCGCTCTCCGACTCTGGGTCTTCAACTCCTACACATACTCGGACACACTGACGACGCAGTACTCGAATACACCGAGTACACAACAACGACCACACAGTACTTGAACACACCGAGTACTCAACTACAACCACGCAGTACTCGAACACATCGAGTAATCGACTACAATCACGCAGTACTCGAACACACCGAGTACTCGACTACGACTACGCAGTACTTGAACACACCGAGTACATAACTACGACCACGCTCAACAACAAGATTATATCCAATAGGTAGATGAATTACCCCTCTAATCTTGATTAGTACTCAAACTTACAGTAGAAATTGTCCTTGTAATTTTGATCGCTGAACTGTACTTTCTTTAGAAGATCACATAAGGTTGGATTGGCAGATAAGCATCACATATCTAGATTTTATATAGTGCTAATATATATTTTAGTGCTAAGGTGCTAATGACGACGTAGACTGTTTGACCACCTTCATCCGAGCCATACAATTTAGATTGAACGGTCCACGTCGTCATTGGCACTTTGACACTAAAATAGCCATTAGCACTAGATATATTCCTCACATACGTGAACAGATGTTAACCAAATTTTGCTTAATCTAGTCCTGAGAATCACAATTCTTTAGAAAATCTTTTAAGATATGTTCTAATCTTTATGAAGAGAATATTTTAAAACTGAAACTAGTACTGATCATTACGTCTAATTATGTAAATAATATTTTTATGTAGTGAAGATTATCTGAAGATTAGATAGGAAATTCAAATGCTTTTATATGTAGTGATATTTCAAATGATAAATGTCTCCCCAATTCCCCCAAATTAGCGTTATGTCTTCCCTTTTATAGAGTAGATGGAAACAATTAAATATAGTTCCATTTTATGTTTCCCTTTTAATTACTTCATTTAGTTATAAAATGTTATTTTAGGATATGTGCAATTAAACTTTTGAAACTTCAGCTATCGATATCTTTTGAATATCTAGATTTTTTTAGATAAGGGAAGAGAAAACCTCTCCCAACCTCTGTATCTGAGGATATACACAGCTCAAAGTTTATTACAATAACCGCAATACTCTTAACCAGGCGAAGCATTCACCCCACTAATCAAAATGAAGCGGTAAAACAAATGTAGTCAAAACATAAACCAACGGCAAAACAAAAGCCGTAAAAATAGTAAACAACCTTATGAAAATAAACAAAAACATAGAAGTGCTTCAAACATCTCAAAGTCTATGAAATAGCTTCTAATGCGTTGCTCCCAGCTACCAAGGCCTCCCTTCTTCCTTGACATTGCAAAGCTGACCAAGAGTGAATCCAATGGATGCATCTGAATATAACCTGTAGAGGATAGTCAATAACTTTCTTGTCAAAAATGACATCATTACAACATAACCAGATAGACCAGCAAAGTGCAGCCACCCCCACCAAAATATTTGTTTTTAAATTTGAAGTAAGACCTACTAACCAGTTCCCAAAGATATTTCAAATAGTATTAGGTGTGTTAAGATTGAAAGCAATTTGAACTATGCGTCAAGCAAAACGGGCAAAGCGACAATCAAAAAACAAATATTGTACAGTCTGCTTGTGATCACAAAAACAACAATTAGTGTCACCTCTCCCGTTCCTTTTTAATAAATTATCTTTAGTCAAAGTAACTCTTCTACAAAGTTACCATAAGAAAATTTTATTTTAAAGGGTACTTTAACTTTTCATAAATTTTCACTTCGAATACTACAATTGGTGTCACCCAAAATAGCATATATAGATTTGACTGAAAATTGTCCATTCCTATGTAAATTCCATCGAACCGCATCCTTATGCAAGGTAAGATGAGCAATGGCTATTTTCACCACAAGATTATTGAAAGCAAGTAAATTTGGGCCAATAACCGCTCTCCTAAAATTCAAGTTTGAAGGTGCAGTCCCTAAAACATCTGCAACCAAAGTATGTTTATTCCGGACTACCTAAAACAAAGTTGGCTAAATTTCAGAACGAGGTTGATGTCCAACCCAAATGTCCTTCCAAAAACTGATTTTTTTCCCATTACCAAGATTAAAAGAATAATGAAGGAAATTTTACTTTACCTTCATCAATCCCTTCCAAAAATAGGAATCCTCAGGTATACTCTCAACCTGAGAAATAGACTTATCATTCAAATACTTATTGTTAAGCAATTGCTACCAAACCCTTCCTTATTCAAAAGTTTAAAGAACAATTTAGCCAAAAGGTGCTTTTTTTTTATCTTGAGGTTCTGAATTACCAGACCACCTTGGTCCTTAGGCCTACAAACAATATTCCACTTAACCAACTTATATTTCTTTTTTATGGTTGTCACTCTGCTAATAAAATCTAGACCTAAAAAAATCCAGTCTTTTAAGGACCCCGTGGGTACCTCAAAGAAAGAAAGCATAAACATCGAAAGGTTGTTCAAAATCGAATCTATAAGTACTAGTCTATCACTAGTAGATAAATTTTCCCCTTTTCAATCGCTTAACCTTTTTTTGAAGCGATCTTCCAAATATATGAAAATCATATATCAAAAAGTATTTTTTGTGATATTATAATTTTATTGTGATTTATAAAAAATTACAATATAAAGTAGTAGTTAAAGTTTCATTTTGAGGACATAACAAAACAACATATTTTTGTGACGTTAACCATCTGGTGGAGATATCACATTGCAAACCATTTTTAGCTTAGCACCAAATCGACATGAAAATAAAATAAATCTGTTCATGTGTTAAACTTTCGTGACCAACTAAAATTTTTGCACATCTTGTGATCCATTACAAGTTCCCTACATTTGCCTATATGATAATCGATGATAATACGTGATTATGTGAAGCCGGAGAAAGCAGTGGAGATGATCAACAACTGGGTGAAGAAGGCCACGAACAATCTCATTCGACTCCATCGTCTCCCTCAGCGACATCACCCCCGCGACCGACCTCGTGCTCGCCAACGCGGTCTACTTCAAGGGCGCGTGGCTCGAGCGTCGAGCCGTTCACCTCGTGCCACACATCGCCGGGGACGTTCCACCGGCTCGACGGCAGCCGCGTCAAGGCGCAGTTCATGTCGAAGTTCGACTCCCTGTACGTATCGTGCATGGACGGGTTCAAGGTCCTCAAGCCCCCCTAAAAGCAAGGGCGCGCTCAGGCAGGAGCAGGACAGGCACCCCTCAAGCGCCGCCGCGGTCGAGGCGCCGCCGCCAAGACGTCGCAGGACGCAGATGACACGCAGTTCTCCATGCTCGTCTTCCTCCCGGACTGGCGCGGCGGCATCGCCACCATGGTGGACGTGATCACCGCGGCGCCGGTGTACCTGTACAGCCTCTTGCCCAAGGCGAAGGCCGAGCACGTCGACCTCAAGCTGTCCAAGTTCGAGATAAGCTTCAACTGGGACCTCGAGAGCGACCTCCGTCGGCTGGGGCTCTTGCTGCCGTTCTCGCCGGAGGTGGCAGACCTGCGGGGCATCTGCGAGAAGGACGACGACAGGCGGCCCACTTTCCTGAGCAAGGTTGCCCAAAGGGCGGTCGTCAAGGTGACCGAGGCAGGGACCGAGGCGGCCAGCACAAGTTTTCTGGGTTTATAACTAGACCCCACAGGCACATAATCACAGGTCTCCTACATGTCTGCATTGGAGAAGATAAGCAGTTCGCAGAGTCTCTCTTGAAAGATTAATTGTTTCTGCAGGAGTTCTTGCAATCTTTTTCGGAATTTCTACAGTGAACTGTGCGAAAAGTGCTAAGAGCTTAGGCAAAACTCTAAAGACTAGGCAGAACAAAATTTTTGGGTGCGTAGCTAGACCCCATATGCTCATAATCCCGGCTCTGCTGCAGGTCCCATTGGAGCAACCTCTCTGATGGAAGATGAATTGCTTCTGCAGGAATAGTTGCAAAGTTGCAGTCCTGGATGGACGACGGAGAACACGGAGAGCAGGCTCCTGGATCCTCCCAGACTCCATCCTAAAGCCCTAATCCGAATCACCGGGATCTGTTTTCCCGGGGCTTCTTGCGTTAGAACAAGGGCGTACTCCGAGAAAGATTCGTACTCTGAACCGAGAACCTGTGGCGGCAAGAACTCCCGAGTGCCTGCTGCTCAGTGCCTGAAACGGATTACGGAATTCTTTTTTTTTGGCGATAAAAAGAGAGGTTTATCAATTACTCAAGAACACTAGTACATTCTCGAGCAATTATGTGCTCAACACACACAGGGAAGCACTCGCGCCACACAGCCGTACAGTGTCTTGTGCGCTTCGCCGCCAACGATCCGCGAGAAGAAGAAATGTGAGCTGGGGCTTCGCGCCGCGCCGCCGTCTTCGTCGGAGGGGCCAGAGCATCAGGGAGTGTGGGGGTGGGGTTGCGCTGCGTTGGCTGAGCCTCGCCGTTACACACTGGAACACCGCGGTTGGCTTGGACCCAGGACTTGGGGGTCGCTCCAACCGGTTTAAAACACCTAGCTTCTTGCTTTAGTTATTGGTTTTTTATTGCAATTATACAGTAATAGCTATTATTTTTTCTGAATCAAAAAAAACATTGCATATCTTTTGAAATGATATAAAGGAATAAGGGGAGAAAAACTCAAAAAAGTTAAAATTAAGAAGTCAGAAGTCTAAACGGGTTAAAACATGGTCTTGTGTGGCTGGTTTATCTGCGAGTAGCCGAATAGCCAGGTGCCTCCGAGCTCAACCCAGCACTGTGCTCAAATTTAAGCTGACATGCTCAAATTTTGGGTGATGGATATTCGAGAAATTTCTTCTTCTAATTGGTGGTTTGACACATAAAAATAACTGCAAATAAGAGACAAAGAACATTCGATGCATTGGTTATCTTGATCTGCTCTGGCGTACACGGAAGAGGATATAAAAATAGGACTTTTATACGTAACTTTGACCACCACTTTTTATATTTATATGAAATAATAAATTTATTATATTATAAAATAGTTTGCACGGTAAATCTAATGGCACTATTTTCACATGACCAATCCAAAAGATATTTGACATATTTATGGTCAAATGTACAGAAGTTACTATACGCTTTCTAAAATATCATATATTTTTTAACGAAAGGGAGTACAAGGCTTAAGGAAGCAGGAGGTCTGTATGTGGAAGGAAGCAGTGATGCCCCCAATATAAGCAAGCTAGGTCCAATTATATTTCAAGGGAATTGTTGGGGTTAGGTGATGTTTTAAAGAGGCTTTCAATAAAACAACGGGGATTTCTCTTGGTAACAAATCCTATCTAATCTTAATTTCTTGGTTCACAATTCGTTCTCTGTCCCGCTAAAAATAATTATGTCTCATTTAGGATACAAGATTCTCATAGGATTTTTTTTTAGAAAACTCTAACATCCAGCTAGAAGTGGGTGTTCCCAATCCTTAAAAATTCCTATGAATTTCTCTCATTCCAAATGGAAAATTACTATGAAATCCCCTGGTTCCAACGGGGGCTTAAAGCTTGTATAGTCTACTCGGTATTTTACATTCTGGTTGTACACTTTTACTAGCACACACATCTCGGCTTAGGCTTCTGGCTTATTTTTTTTTTATTCCTAAATTTCTTCTGGTTTTTTGGCTTTTTTAAGCTTTTTTGCCGGTTCTTTTTTCCGTATTCGTTTGTATTGTCCGTGATGGGCTAGCTTATTTTTATTTTTTTAAATTTATTTACGTCAAATAAGGTACCATCAGCTATAGTAAAATATAAGCTAACTACAGTGCAATTTCACCTATAAGCCAGCTTACTTCACTCCAACCGAGCGGCACTAAAGTCATGAGATCCCACAAGGACATAAAAAACGGACGAAATACAAAAACTAGCCCAAAAAAAAAAACCTTCCAAATACAGGTGAGGAAATATGAACGGGCGGTGTTTGACAATATAGTGCTGTATTAGTATACCTATTGCACTAGCGTCTATTTAAGGGACTTGCTATAAATTAGTTCCAAAGGGTCTAAAAAAATAGCACCAAAAAATAAGTTAAACTTCGTACCAGTAGATTTGTACCTCCACCGCTATCCGAACGCTATTTGAGATTATTTCCACCGAACAGATTCATCAGTTAATCAGCTGGTCCTACAGTGAATCATCGAAGGAGAAGAAACCTTTGTCAGTCAAATTGTATCTTGAACCAGGTTAAGCTATTTAAGTTAATGCAGACGCAGACGCAGGCATGCAGCTGTTGATCAGTTGATTAGATCATGAGAAGACACGCACGAAGGAGGAATTACCACTATCCTTGGGGACAATCAACGAAGTTTCACTGAAGTAAGAGCAATTCCTCGACAGGTAGAGCAGGTAGAGCAGCACATGAATTGGCACTTAAACGAGGATATCAACATGTGTGCCTACCGTCAGATTGCGAGGTTGTTAACAATATTCAGATGCAAATATTGGGCCTATCTGTCATGGCGATCGAAGAGGAACCTGGTTCAGCATATTCGGCAAATGGAGGGAAAAGATCACCAAATGTTTATGCCCACAGACTAGCCAAACTAGGAAGCAAAGCTGACAGCGTTCTTGAATGGCTGCCTAAGCCTCGTTTGTAAAACTTGATGTGCTAGTTGAATCCGATGAACAAAGCTGCATGAGGTTATTCATCCTAAGATCCAAATCAATCAGGAAAAGATTCATAAAATGTTAAAGAAGCTGATTTGTTCAGTCTTCTAGAGACCCCCCCACCCTCGACCCCTGTCAGCTGGCTTCCCAATCAAGTTCATCCAACTAAGAAATGGTGAATATCTTCATAATGATTGACAACTGACAGGTAGGAAAAGTGTAAAAGTTTTCGGTTACCTCAGTAGTACATAATCAAGATCGAAACAAACCTTTTGCCGGTGCTGCGATACATGTGGATGAATCTTCTCGCAAAACTTCTTCTGACCAAACTGACAAAAATGTGTTACATTAATCCTACAATCAGAGGTTGCGGTCATCAGCCTCAGAGAACAGAATTCCCATGACCTATTGCTTGAACCTCCTCTTCTGATCAAGTTTACTCTGGTTATACGTAGACTTTACGCTGTACCTTCCTCTTGGGATCAATTACCCACACTAGCTTATCCAGTTCAAATTTCAACACCACATCAGCGCAACTGTTCAACACAGCATGCAGAACACTAGTCAGACCTCTCCTTGTCTCAAATAGAACCTGAGCACAACATGTCATATTTCGAGCAACCTTCAGCCACTGAAAATTGATCTGGATGTTGTTCAGCAAAAGTTCTCTCCCTCTGAAACTTCCCTTTTTACCGTCCCCAACTATCTTTTTCTACAGTGTGCTGCTGAAAAGAATGTCTTAGAATCAACAACTTGAGTAACCTGGCTTGTGCTTCGCTTGGCAAAAAATTTCTGTCCCATCTACTTCTTTTGAACAACTTCTTGCCATAGTGCTGTTCTAACACTGTCAACAAAATATCCAACTTCTTGTCATTGTGCTCGAGTACTGTGTTGTCTGAACCTCGTCGAGCTTTTTTCCCGGCGTGCACCTGGAAGGAGGGAGAGCGGCTATCTCCGAACCGTTGCCGCAGAGAGTACCTGCACGGGGCGGCAATAAGGTTTCTGGGCAGCACATCTGTGTGACCGCTCACTGCATTGCGTCATCTACGTTCTACACTGCGTCAAGCCTGCGCGGCTTCCTGTTCTTCATCAGGCTAACAAGTAAGTCGTTCACGCGCACGTACGACTTTGTTACTATATTTTCTTGAGTATATTCTGAAGCATGATGAGTAACCTGCTGTTAGTAGTAAGTTTTGCATCACTAGTTTATTGTATTTGTCTTCTCATAAAATTTGGAACTAAAATATCGCTCACATTTGTAACAACTTTCGGGGAGGAGGCTGGCTCGGAGGGCGTTGACGCTCGAGGAGCAGATCAGGTCGGAGGGCGACGGTGGCGCTCGGGGAGGAGGCTGGCTCGGAGGTTGTCAGCACTCAGGGAGCAGACCGGGTCAGAGGGCGGCGGCGCTTGGGGAAGAAGCTCGGGGAGGAGTCCGGGTCGGACGGCGTAGGCACTCGGGGAGGAGGCCGGGTCGGAGAGCGTCAATGCTCAGGGAGGAGGCCGGGTTGGAGGGAGGCAGCGGCACTGCAGACGGAGGGCGGTGGGAGTTGAGACGTCTGGGTGCTATGGAGCGGGAGGCGCGGGGAGAAGGGAGGCGGGGGCTACAAGGGAAAAACGATTTGTTAGCGTGGGTTAAGTGCAAAATTGCATAAGTGGATTCGATGCTTCCACCCTTAAGGATCTAGGTCGTTCGGGTTAGATTGGATGGTCAGCATTTACACTAGCATGTTAGCACCTAAATGGGCATTAGCATTATATGTGTGTGTATAGGATGTTGAGATAGGGCACCATGGTGTCTGGGCATCAAGCTTTCCTACTTTCGAATTACTTTTAGATGCGTGTAAGTGTAATATATCAGACAAACTTGTTAACATTCATTAATTCGAAAAAAAGTCAATTTGTAAAGGAAATTATTGGGTTAGCATGTTGAATCAATCATAAATGAAAAGTTTTAATCATGGATGGAAAGATGGAAAGTCTTAATCATAGAGTCTGGACACTATGGTGCCCTTGTTATATATATATATATATATATATATATATATATATATATATATATATATATATATATATATATATATAAATCTTAGTGGGATTTCATATCTCGGAGACTATGCCTGGCAACAAATAAGGTAGAATACATGTCACGTGTCACTAGCAGATGGGTTCCCCTAAGTTCACAATGCATGTTGAGCACATGCTTTGGTGGCAAATAGTACTCAAACCATGTTTAGCAGAAGTGACTTCATCTACTGTGGATTTGCGTGTGTTGCAAGATTGGGAAAGTACGTGAGTTGCCACACACCAGTACTAATTAGAGAAGATCAAATGCATTTACAACCTTCCAAGGGCTAGACGCAACCGAACATGCAACAACCGAACATGGTAGGCCAAAAAAAAAAAAAGGAAAATCAATTATTTGCCAACCTAAAGATTGCTGGTACTTCTATTCATGAACTGCCACAGCAAAGATTGAAGATTGGTTTCAAGGAATGCCATCCAATTCTAGTTAGGATTTGCCACCAATTGTATTTTCAGCCCATTATCTTTGTTTTTAACTGAAACTCGATTTTTGAAAAAAACTAAGGGGGTGATCGGTTCGGCTGAAAAGCTCATGGCTTATGGCTGAAAACATCTTGTAGTTGGTGAAAAAAGCATCAGTATGTGAGAGACTTATTTAGCATAATTAAATTTAAAAAAGTTTAAAAATATAAAAAATATGTTAGCCCATTACGTATAATACAAACAAATACGGGAAAAAAAGAACCGGCAAAAAAGCTCAACAAAAAGTCAAAAATTCAGAAAAAGACGAAACTTATGAATAGTGACAAATAAGCCATGAGCACTGTAGCTGCAGCCATGTTGATCGCTGCCTAAATCCACCTTGTTCTTCCCCATACAATTCGCGAAAGTGAGGAAGAAAGAAGGTTCATTTCAGCCTTTTCACAAATCTATTTTAGTTTTTTTAAAAGATAATGGGTGGAATACGCAAATGGTGGCAGAAATGAATTGGGAAGTATACACTTAATTTTTCATGAAATGGGTTGATCTTTTTTCTATTTGATGCGAGTGAAATTTTTTGAAACCGAGTTGAAATCCCTCAAAATCAAGTTGAAATATCATGTTTTGAAAATTTTCAATTTGAAAGTTCCCGATTTGAAAGTGTGTGATTTTTGAAAGGTGGAAGTGAATGAGGGGCCTAGCACGATGTGGGAGAAGCATGTCACGCACGCTGCAGTGTGAAGGGGACAATGGCAATGAGGACACGTGTCACAAACGAAAATGTTCAATGGTGTACTCACTCGACCAAACCATCACACCACAATTTCGTCAACAATATTATAAAATTCTCCTATATTAAGCCCAGGGGATTCCGCCCCAAGCAGCACTGACATGTTAGTGATTTTGTGAAAGGGTCATTCAATTTTTTGAAATTGCGTATAGTCCTTGACTTTCCAAAAACACCCCTACCACGTCAGCGCGAAAAGCCCTTCCGCTTTTTCGAAATTACATTTCCGCTTTTTCAAAATTACATATAGATCCTTAATTTTTTAAGAAAGCCCTCCTTTTACGAGATTAAGCCCCGCGGTTTTTTCAGAATTACGTACGGGTCGTCCATTTTTCCAAAAAAATTTCTTCGTTTTCTCGGGAAATACGTACATGTCCTTTTTCAGAAAAGCCCTATATAAATTATTGACTCTTTTACTTTGATCTATGTGGTAACTAGTGCAGCGTGGCACCGAGCTTCCGCAACTAGTAGAGTTAATGAAGGGTACAAGATCCATTGGTTACTGTTTGTAACCCATGCGTGGTCTCCGCAAGGCTAGCCCGGTGCATATACACAATCTAGAGAAGTCGGAGAAAGAAAAGGACAAACATTTGTTGGTTGGTCTCATTGTTTTGAACTGGCTATATGTATTTCAAACCCTTTTCTTCTATGAAATGATATGCATATCCTCGATTTTTTTTCTGTTAGTCCTTATTTATCTATCTCTTGATCGACTAAATGCTTGATGTTTTTAGTCTGATATAGTTTTCGTATGTTTAGCACTTTGTATAAATTTCGTAGACGTTTATGGGTTAGATTCTTGCATGGAAGGATGCATGATACTAGTCATGTGGAGGAATTTTTTGTACGGATAATCCGTTTTTTATTCGAAAATATATAAATATACCCGCGAGAAATTTTTTTACAAAAATAGTCTCCAGTCGCCCCCCCCATTGGGCGACTTCGGCCTTTCGCCCAACTGGGAGGCGACAAAATATCTGTCGCTGGTTGTTCGAGTGACTACAAGTAGTCGCTGTCTTATTAGGCGACTGCATGGCAGTCGCCCAATGGATGGGCGACTTATAAGCGCAGTCGCCCAATGGAGGGGCGACTTTACGCATTCCCCGTGATTTTTTAGAATTTTGTCAATTTTGTAGTTTTAAACTGGGAAAAAATATGGTATAGTTGTAATAAAAGTTTATGTTTATTGTATGTTGTAGGTGCATTAAAAATTTTGAGCAATTTCTTTAAGAACAATTGACTTTAGAACGTTTGATATATACATTGGTAAGTGATATTTTTATGTTACTAAGAATTATTGTATGTTAATATTGTTAAATGACTTGCTATCTGAATTATTGAATGCGAATACACGAGATAATAACCTTATGTGAATAGAAATAAACTTCATCATTCCACGTACATTTTCATTACATGCATAACATATAGCATGATATGCGACTAACCCACCCAACTGTTATAACATATAACATGTTGTCTACTGGGTGTAGCGTGGTTGTTTCCCCTTTTTCTCGCGCCCTGAAGATGGCTCCGCTGCATCCTTCTTCCCGTCACTCTTGGTCTTGAGAGCTGTCTCACGAGCTTGAAGTTCTTCCTCCTGACGCTTGATGGCTGCTTCACGCAGACTTAACTGCTCCCGCCTCCTTTGCAGCTCATCCTCCTTGCCCTTCAGACCGATTTGGTCCACCCTCACGCGGCGCTCTTGCTCAAGCCGCATCTGTCGTTCCACCTCGCGAGCCTAAGTCATCTTGACGAAGTATTGTCCTTTGTTTTCCACCTCCTTTGGCCGGTTCCCTGGCCATGCCAGCGGCACCGGATCCACCCATTCGATGAACTTGCAAGGCTATGTGTGGTGTGGTAGATGTCATGGATCAAGTTGAAAAATGAAAACGAGAAACAAAGGATTTAGTTGTCGTCGTTACCACGAAGTCATCATCCAGGTCTGGACACTTAAATAACCTACGGCCGTAGTTGCCTCGTTGTACTGGATCCGTCCATACGCACAACATTGTCCTAAAGTCGCAATGGCACTTCGGCCGCTCATGCCACTCCGGCACTCCAAATGGGTTGGACCTCCAGGAAGACATTGTTGTGTAGTAGTATTGTGATGGCTTGAGGAGGAGATGTGGTATGGAAGACATAGGAGGGATGCCTTTATGTAGGCAGGTTATCTGGTGCAGTGGGCATAGTCCATGGAGAGGACGACATGGGAATATTTTCGTTTTTTCAGGATTCCAGTGTAACAATAAATGTCTCTATGAAGGCTTTTCAGAGCCTGTAGTCTCGTAATAAATTTATAACTTGGACCATTAAATGTATGTGGTACAACGTAGCCTTTTTAGTCGTTTGCAGGAAACAGACGCTATGAAGGCTTTTAACTGCGCAAAGCTGGCATATTTTGTCATCTCACTGAGCAAAGCTGCCCCGTTTTGTCATGTCACTGAGCAAAAGCTGACCTCTTTACGTACTCAGTTAGCAAAGCTGCCCTGTTTTGTCATCTCACTGAGCAAAGCTGCCCTCTTTTGTCATCTCATTGAGCAAAAGCTGACCTCTTTTGTCATGTCACTGAGCAAAGCTGCCCTCTTTTGTCATCTCACTGAGCAAAAGCTGACCTCTTTTGTCATGTCACTGAGCAAAGCTGAGCCGTGTTGTCACGTCTCTGAGCAAAGCTGGTCTCTATTGTCACATCTCAGTGCAAAGCTGGCCCCTTTTGTCAAGTAGGTACGCAGAACTGTCGTCTTTTTTTTTTTGTGGTCACTGCATTAAGCTGCCCCATTTTGCTATAAGTAGCACGGTTGGGGTCCCATGACATTGTAAATCGAACAAAGAAGTACCTTCTCTTTCGTGGTGAAACATAGTATGTCGGAAGCCGAGGGGCCAGTGGGATTTGGCTCACCGAAGGAAGACATTCCCTTAGAAAGGAGGGAGATGTTCGGTCCACAGTACCGATTGATACCAAGCCGGCGTGCTCAACCAGCGTGGCCGAAATGCGGACACAATGAGTACGCGGTCGTCCAGATCTTGGATTCCCCGAACGATGGCGGGCAACGTTTCTTCCGATGCTCACGCTCCGGGGTACAAATTAGTAATATTACATTTTTTATTGCTTATGGACCCTCGAAGTTTACCGTCCTTTTTTTTGCAGATGGCCAAATGCGACTTCTCCCGCTGGATCGACCCTCCTCATGAACGGTATGTTGATCGTTATGTGGATACATTATGGGCTCGAATATGGGACTTGGAGTACCGAATGGAGAGTCTCACCGAGGAGAACAACGACCTCCGCGAACAGATGCAACGCGAGAGGGGCAACGAGGAGGTCGTGAATATAGGAAGCTCTTATGATCCCACATGTTGCCGCGCGAACCCGAGCTGCATATGTGCATGCCACTACCACGACGGCCAGCCACGTCCGAGGCGGCCCCCTCAGCAATTCTCCATGTGGGTGCCACGAGGCTCGTTTGGCATGTAGGTCACGAGGGTTATGGTTGTGTCGTATTTTAGTTCATGTATTTGTTGATGTGTTGATGCTTGGGCGGTAGGACTGTTGTGTTGATGTGTTGGGTGTACTACTTTCCATAAATTCTGTATGTGCAATGTATGTGTTGTTTCGTGTTGTAAGTGCGTGACGCCTTCATTTTCTGTGACCTTCATATTCTGTGGCCTCTTTCCATAACAATGTAATGTGCAACGTTGTTAAGCATGTAATGGATTGGTTGTTATCTACGTGGAGTTGTTATCACAAGCCACAAAAAAAATGCAATACTGAAAAGGGAAACAGTACGTTCCACGAAATAAGTGCATTACAGAAAAGGGATGTAACATACAAGGTTTTCAAATGGTACATAAAATTTAGCATGCATTACAACTACTGATCCGGACATGCATTGCATCGTCTAGCTGTGTGCCCCTCCTGACCGCATCGCCCACAACGTGCACCAGATGTTCCAGCTTGTGATTCATCCATGTCATTTCTAATACGTCGGCTCTGTCGCCGACCCTTCCCACCCTTCAGCATGTTAATATCCGGAACCCAGGTCCTCACTGAAATGTCCAAAGTGGCGAAGTTTCCCACCGTCCTGAACCCCCGGAGCTCCCCACACCAAGCTTGCAATATTCTCTCCTTGAAAAAAATACTCGGACATGAAGTTGGAAGGATCCATGCCCACGGTTCCGCATGCAGCGAGGACATGAGAGCATGGCCTGTGTAACAACTTAAGCTTGTTGCATGTGCAGCTAGGTTCGTTTGCATGATCTCCAAGGCATACCTCGTGAGTAATAAGTGAACGAGATGTCCCAAATCCGGCTCTGTCACGGAGTATCACCTCAAACGATGCTCCTGTTGCCCATGACATGCTGCTGTGTGCAATTGACCTCTCGTGCCTTCGTCTCTATGTATGCAGTAATTTTTACGAATCTGAGCTCGAGATTGGCGCATGAAGCGCGGCACTCGCGTGCCTCTCCACGAAGTAGCGGATTGTCTTTGTGAAGAACACCTTCCACGATGGCGACAAGGTGCTGAGAACGGAGACCCCTGAGAACCCAATTGTACACCTCGGCAATGTTAGTTGTCATTATTCCGTACCTTGCGTCATTTGTGTCGTGCAACAGCGACCACTTCTCCAATGGTCCCCACTCGATCCACTGCGAGAAGCACTTGATGTTTCACGCGCTCCTCCTTCTTGGACCACTTGGGTAAGACTCATCGATTGCTGGCAAGCATTGCGGTTGTGCCGCCCCAGGAGTGACCGGCCCCTTGCTCCTCTCGTCGACGTTCTTCCTGGTGTGCTCATCCAACAACCCCCATAAAGCATCAAATTTTCTCTGCTGGCTCTGCCTAGCCAGCCTCTTGAATAGCTTCATCAAACATTGTTTCGGGAATTGCTTGAAAAAGTTTGCCCATAAGTGACGACTGCACCACCGGTTCCTCATGTCCGGCCAACAAAAGGTCTCCTCAGGGTCTTCTTGAAGTTTTCGTACCGCCTTTATAATACCGGCGTGGCGATCATGAATTACGCACACACCAGGACGGGTGCCTACAACTCCGGCCTTCACATGTCTGAGAAACCACAGCCAGCTCTCATAATTCTCACTCTCCACAAATGCAATAGCCAGCGGCAATATTTGATTGTTATCGTCAACGCCTATGGCTGTCAGGAGCTGCCCTTCGTATTTGCCTGTCAAGAAGGTCCCATCTACAGAGATCACTGGCAGCATGTGCTTGAATGCTTCAATGCTTGCACCAAATGCAAACAATGCTCTCTGCAACACTGCAAATCCCGGTGGACTTATGGACGGCTTCGCACGGCGATGTACGTGCGGGTTCCTTTGTTGCAACACCTTAAGCATACGAGGAAGGTTGTCGTACGCCGCCTCGAAAGTGCCAAAACGTTTTCCCAACGCCTTTTGCTTGGCACGCCACGCCTTCGCGTAGCTAATCTTACACTTGAATTTATTCTCAATAGCTACCACAATATGTGTGGCCGCAACATCTTTCTTCTCCACTATCTCCTCATACATCAAATTGGCTATAACCGGACGTCGAGTTACGATGCCTCGCCAAGACAGTGTTTAGAATGCAGGAGTGCGGCTCCACCTTGGACACAATCCAGTGAGTCTCATACTTGGGTCTACGTGCGTGCACCCTCCAAGGACAACCAGCCTGCTCGCACTTCACAGTGTACTGCTCCTGGATTGATTTGACGACGTGAAATGTTCGTTGCATTGAAAGGGCCCAAAGCTTGATGGCATCCTGCAGCGCTTCCTTGTCAGCAAACATAGCATGCACCCGAACCTCTGTCTCATGATACTCCCATGGTGATTCATGCTCATCATGTGCGGAAACACCCTCCACATTAAACTGGTTCCATTCCTGGGGGATAGGAACTTCTTCTTCATCGGAACTGTCCTCCTCGTCGTCCTCTACAGCTTGCTCTTCATCCCATGCCCTTTGGTCATCAGATTCCATCTGCTGCACGATATACTCATTATGCTCTCCTTCATCAGCTTGCCCAGTTCCCTCTATATAGCTTGACTGTTATAACTCTCCTCCATGTACCGCATCGCCTTGCCCAGTTCCCTCTCTATAGCTTGACGGCCATAACTCTCCTCCATGTACCGCATTGCCTTCATCACGAGCAACTTCATCAGCTCCACCAACGTGCGGCCCGCCTGAGCTGCTAGCACCTCCCGAAGCATAGGCGGGCGCACGAGCTTGCGCAGCTGCTTGTAGTGAACACGGTTGCACAAGCAGGACACACTCGTATCCACGGCGCCGGCACCCTTGCACAAAGCCCTTCCACGAAGCAGAGCGCACCAATGTCTTCAACTCCCATCGATGTCGGTGGGAGACGGCTCAAAGCCCTTGCACAACGACGCCGCACACCTCGGGGTCCAATGAAAACTCGGGTCACCAATCCGCACATCCGTCATTCGAGCATTCTCGTCATCCGGAAGGACGAGAGTGACTTGCGGAAAATCGCTCAAATCTACACCATTCGGACCTTCACGAATAATTCCAGCACCATAATACACTCTCAATGTAGTAGTGGCCATTAATGATGTAGCCCTACATGTATGATTGAAATTTACGACATGTCAAATAACATCGTACAACACTAAACTAAACTTTCTATACTAAAAAGGGTAGTAAAATTTGTAGACTACAAAATATTCCATACTACAAAATGTATACTACATCTACAATTTTTACTAACACCAATATTTCATCTAAATAATAGTGTAAATACAACATAATTAACAAAATTACCTGGATCCAAATCGATGGAATAGCTTGGACTCTTTCTTCCTCCCTCACCTCCTCCTTCAACCATGTCCTCCTCTCCTTCTCTTCTCTTCTCCCCTCCCCTCCTTTTCTTCCCCTGCTCCATCTCTTCTCCGCTTCTTTTCTTCCCCTTCCTCCTCTCTTCTTCTTCTCTCGTTTCTTCTCTATGGCTCTCTAGGCAGAATGAGGGAAAAATGGTTCTCTGGGTAGAATGAGGGAAAAGTGGTAGGTGGTAGTGGGCGGCAGTCGGTGGAATATCCACCCCTGTCGCCCTACCGTTGGGCGATTGCAATTGCAGTCGCTCAACCGTACAGCGACTTCATAAGTCGCCCAACGGTTTACACATTCCCTAAATGTCGCCTCCCGGTTGGGCGAAAGGCCGAAGTCGCCCAATGGGGGGGGGCGACTGGAGACTATTTTTGTAAAAAATTTTCTCACGGGTATATTTATGTATTTTCGAATAAAAACGGATTATCCGTACAAAAAATTCTCATGTGGAGTATGGTCCAACCTCGTTAATTGTTTCCAATGTTTGGTGCCTCCTTGGTTCCTGTGGGCACGTTGCGCTTCTACATTGAAACGGGGGAAACATATGGAAGCCTTTTATTGTCAGGACCTAAGAAGAGAATTAAATTGTGAAAACAGATGGCCAAACAAGGATATTACACTCAAGCACTTAAATGACATCGACTAATTCATGACACTCACAATGATCAAACAAAAGTTCTAAAATTTTCAAATATATAGTGAATTAGAGTTCATACCATTACAGCCATGTTACGCACGTAGACCATGTATCGTATCAGAAGAGCTTGGCTAGAGCTGTGGCCTAGTTCTCCCCACCACAACGCCTAGTCCAACGGTACAGCCATTCGTGGGAACCGTTACCCACCGCCACCACCCTTGTCTTGCGCCAATATTCCTCCCGATTTAGTTCAGTTCATTCTTGGTTCCCACCCTACCTAGCTGTGGGAAATGAATACCAGTTATTCGTATTATCCGATACCGTTTTGATACGAATGCAGTATAGATTTTTCTATCCGATTAATAATTTCTATTTGTATTTGTATTTGATTTCGCATAAAAAATATGAACACAGGTATAGTAAGAAATTTTGCCATCTGAAATGTTATTTTATCCAAATTATTCGTATTTGGCGAAGTAATATAGATATTTTATTACAATACGACTAATTAGTTGGACAAGTTTTTTCAATTAACTGTGAATTTGTGTTTACTTGAGGTGAAGTAAATGGATTAGAAATATTAAGCATGATTGTATGAGGATAAAATGTCATTAATATCTTCATACTATATAAGTTACGTAGATATCTAGATCCGAGCGAATTGAGTGGATATTCGATTCGAATTTGTATTCGTATTTGAGACTATTCGAATTCGTATTCATTTGTAAAATACGAATATGATAAAGACACTATTCAATTTATATTCGATCCGTTTTTACCCCTAATTCTACGTCCCATCTATAAACACGTCTTTTCCTCCTCCTTAGCCTTCCCCAAATCTCTACCACTAATAAACCACCAGTTATATCTTTCCTACAGCTACCCCAACAAATGTCCCTCGCAGTCAAGACCTCTCCTAGATGCACCAAACCAACTGCACCCAGAACCAACAAACCTTTCAAACGAAGGGACGATATCCACTGTAGCCTCTATTTTCTCTTACTCACTCAAATCCAACGGCCCAGGTTATTTGGATCATCTCTACCCTCATCGGTCATCCCATCCCGCGCCCACCCCCGCGCGCGGCTCCCCTCTTTCTCGACACCCCATCTCCACACGCGCCTCCTTTCCTCTCCCGCACGGCAGGGCAGGGCAGGGCAGTGCAGGGCGGCGGCGGCGATCCTTCCACCCCGCGCGCGACTCCTCCCAGGGCAGGGCGCGGCGATCCCCATCCCGCGCGCGACTCCCCCTCTCCCCCGCGCGCGACTCCCCCTCTCCCCCGCGCGCGACTCCTCCCAGGGTAGGGCGCGGCGATCCCCACCCCGCGCGCGACTCCCCCTCTCCCCCGCGCGCGACTCCTCCTCTCCTCTCCCCCACGGACGAACCCCAGGGCAGGCCGCGGCGATCCTCGATCATCAGGGCAGGCCACCAGGGCGCGGACTCGGCCACCAGGGCGCCGGATACCAGGCGAGGCCGCCGGCCGCCAGGCGAGTCCGCCGGCAATCACGGCACCCTGCTTCAGCTCTTCAAATGCCTCATCCCGTGGTACGTATATAGGATGCGGTTTCTCTACTCTGCTCTCTGCTAGCATGCCTACACCACAGGTAAATGCATAATGTTAGTTCCACATTTCTACTGTTTCTGTATGACGTGAAATGCCAAAATGTTTTATCTGAAAAGTTAGCGACCACTTTGTAGTACAACATCGATTCTTTGGTGTTAAAAGTCATAATTTACCATGTAGCATTGGTACAAAAGAATTGAAACACCTCTGTAGCAAAAAATCATATAGAAAGTCTAATAATTCTTGGTGACAATACCAAATAATACCAATTACTTTAATTTTTCTCTAGCACGTGCATGGCCAATTGGCCATTACTTACATGAAAGTTCGTAAGAGTCTGCGGCATGAGTGTGGACACAACTACAAATTGAAAAGTCAATTTCATGAAAGGAAAATGTGAAATCACATGGTTGAACTTTTGGTGTGAACTCATCGACGGTGGTCATGCACTCTTAAGAGAGAAACAACAACGAAGACTCCTCCTGCTTTCAGTATAGACTTTGTAGTCAATTCAGCGGTCGAATACAAGAGCCGTGGCATACCTAAACAATAACTAAAATGTGGTAGATACGGTCTATTGATGTTCCTGGTTGCTCTTGGACATATGATCATGTACTTCCAACCTAACTAATGGCAATGTTCAGTGCTTGTCGGGACTCATGACCGGGAGAAATAGTCGATCGTGATCGAACTCGTTGAACCGCTCTTTTTCAATTTGGCAACTCTCATGCTTTTCCATGGAGCGTGTGGAATAGATTTTTGCAACCGTATGACCAGATCTAACTTTCAGGTCTTGCGTTAAGTCAGGTGTCATTCATAATTTAGAAGTCACATGTTTTTTCTAAAAAATATCATGGCATCAATGACCAAACCACGCAGTGAAGGATTACGCCTTGCCTGATGGGTCAAACTATAAAAGTCTGAAAACGACCTGGCCAACATGCACACGTTTTGTGCTGACTATAGTTGGAAAATAACATGCACTTTTCATGTGCATCCCTAAAAATGCTGAAGGTTGTAGATGCGCATGAGTATATGCACACATTCGTAATAAACAAATATATATTAAGTTGCAAGTGTCAAGTTACAATAAAAAATAAAAAATCAGCGCGGTCAAAATTGTACTTGAAAAGTTGGAAAACATCAACCAATGGCGAGAATTTCTTGTCATTGCTGGGTTTTATGTTTGATTTTGAGGTAGAAAACCCGAGTTTGTAGTTGACTTGATCAATTCTAATGATGCACAGCTGTGCCCTTTTATGTTTTTAAGGTAGAAGGTGTGATCGTACCATGCATGCATGACTACTATTGATCAATTCTAATATAAAAGAAATTATATTGCTGATATTTGTACCCTTTTGGTTTTCTTCTACCTCCGGAATACTCCCTCCATTTTGTTATAATATCTGTCCATGGCCATGGGAATATTCATTTCCATATATCTATCCATTGAGAGAATTTAGAGTATAATTATTACAATTTTTTTTACTTACTACCCCTACTTAAATGCATTAGAAGAGGTTATGTTGCTGTGTTATACCATGTAATAGGGTATGTATGGTAACTTCTCATTAACTCGGTATGAAGTATGTTTTTGGATTAATCTTCGCAATGTTACGCATTCTATTAGTACATAAAGTGAACATGGACGCCATCATCGAGTTGCCTGTATTGCAGTTTAGGTTATCTAACATGGAGGAGAGGCGAGAAAGCCGCGCTGCATTTACCGACATATCAAACATCATCGGTCCGGGTATGTTCATTGCCATCGTACCTGGTCAATTTCTTGAATTGTTTTGCGAGATTGTGACACGCATTGTATATCACAGCAACAGAAACATCACCTGCAGATGAGGAGTTGCTAAAGAGGGAAGAGAGGAATAGAAAACAACGTGAATATCGGGCACGGAAAAGGGCCGAAGAAAGCATTGAACAAAGAGAAGAACGGAATAGAAAGCAACGTGAATACCGTGCAAGGAAAATAGAACTGACAACATCAACGACGCCTCGTCATGGTATTCCTTATCTATTCCTGTATACTATTCTTTGTTTACGCATCAAAAGGAGTAACTCTCTTATATTAGTCATGTTACTGATGTTGGCTATGATGGCATTCCAATGAACATTAATATGGAGTGGAAATGGTTTTCAGTTTAGTAGTCTTGGTGCCTTTGTATGAAAACATCAAGTACATTAGTTTACATAAAAGATAATGATCATATTGTGATGAAATGGTTCCACCCCCGACTTCGATTGATTATAAATGTCGTAGGAGGACAATCACCACAAGAGAGTGTTGTTTCTGCCATTTATCAAGCATCAAGACATCATGATGAAGAAAATTATGATCCAAATGAGTCCAGTGACTGGCTACATAGGAATGATGAGTACGTCAGGAGGCAACGACCACCATTGACGCCTTTGCAGACCGAGAGTTCAAACGGCATCGTAATTAATACAGGTCCAATACATCTTACTAAAACATTGTATACATTTCTAGGGGTAGAGATTGAATCTAATTTATAGCATGTGCATCATTATTAATATCTCTTGTGTAAATTGGTGACCAGGTGCCTCTTCAAGCACTGCCAAGCTGCTTAAAAGCCAAACGGTACTGAATATGGATCGCCACCAAGGAAAAATTGCTACAACAGAGACGGGACTATAAGAAGGCGAAAGCAACAGAAAACGAGCAGCGAGCGTGCCCTACTCTTGCCCAAGAAGAAAATGTTGATCCTATGCTTGTGCCACCTGTACAGCCGAGATATGTAGAGCCCAATGACGTCGAGTTTGATAGTGCTTTATTCGAGCCTACAAACCATGATTCTAATGATGAAGGTGGGTTTTACACATTTGTTCACCAATGTAGTTTTTTCTTTGTCGGAATTATGTTAAAAGCATCGTGTTATTTTCAAATGTCATGCAACAGATCATCTACATGACATAGAAGAAGAAGGATGGGACATAGGAGAGGCTCTCACAAATTTTGAGACCATGCAGTTTCTTGGTGAAGGTAACTCTTGCTTAACTTGTAACCATGTGAAGTGATTACCATATTGATATATTTCTATATATAAACAGAATGTGCATTCCAGTCGTATCGTGTCAATGATGATTGCACCGGCCATGGTGCCGCTGATGATCCTTATGATTTCGTCTACCATAACTTGCCGGAAAGGCACCATGTTTTGAAAAAAGTTCCTGATTGCCGATATTGTCGATCCATGAGATTTGAAGGCGAGCCACCTGGCTTCTGTTGTCGAAAGGGAAAGATAAGATTGCATATTAATGATGTACCTGCTGAGTTGAAGAGGTTGTTTACAAGTCAATTGCATAATGATGCAAAATATTTTAGAAAACACATACGGTACTTCAACTCTCACTTCTCCTTCACAAGTCTCGAGTTACACTGGATCAAGATACAAGACCGCAATTGCATCGCATATATACATTCCGTATGTGGTGCAATGTATCATCGTCTGGACCATTTGGTGCCAGGATCAAAAGGGCCACGTCACTTGCAACTCTACTTTTATGATACAGAAGAAGATGATACATTGTCGCATAGAGTGAAAAGGTCTCCTGATCTTGATATAAACCTCATAAGAAATGTGCTCAGGATACTACAAGCAGATAACCCTTATGTACAGACCTTTAATAGAGTTGGCTCTATTCCAAATCTTGATGACTATGTAATTGAGCTCAACACTAATGTGACACACGACCAGTGAAGGTACAACCTCTTCTCAACCATCAAGATATTTTTAAGTTTTTATAAGCGTGAAGATACATTCTTATGTTTTTAATTCTGCATAACATTTTAAGGTATAATGCCCCTCTTGCCTCACAAGTTGTCGCCATCCGGACGAATGGAAATGATCCCCAAAGATGTTTTGATAGGAGTGTTATTGTATACCCAGAGGAGAGAAGATGCGCTATATCAAAGCATATCATGGTTGTTATGACCCATTAGCATATCCTTTATTTTATCCTAGAGGAGAGACTGGATGGAATCGGTTCATGCCGTATAATGACAATCCCACAAATTCGCCGTCTCCTACCAATGTTGAGCATTCAAGACAAGAACCTACGGGTATGCCAACACGAACTCAATTTATTAGGGGTGTCCGGATGTAGATGCAATCCTATTATGAATATATACTAATGTATTTCCATTTCGATGCAGAGGATGGTGAAACAGACAACAACATACAAACAAGGTGATTACATAAGTAGAGTTGTAGAAACAAGTCAATCTACAAGGTTTGTGACAAAGAAGAGAATACTATTGCTTTATGATGCAAGTTAGAAAGGGTCTTTTTAACATCTTGTTATTTGGAGGGAGGCTTTTCCAACAATGGGCCGTGGACATGTATATAAAGATCGAGTCCATGAGGCTTGACTGGTATTCTAACCCTGAGAATCAGAAACTCATAAGGGCTGAACTGTACCAAGTGAGTACAATAAAATCTCTTATATATTTCAATGAGTAGAATAAAATCTCTTATATATTTCAATGCACATGGATAATAGCTATTTGACTGATTAAGCAAATATCTTCTTATCTGTGCCATAGGGGTTGACCGATGTAATTTCTGCTGGAGAGACTAGAGCTTCAGAGGTTGGAAAGAGAATTGTTCTGCCCCGTTCTTTTCCGGGTGGTGATCGCGATATGCAGCAAAGATTTCTTAATGCAATGGCTATTGTCCAGCGATTCGGTAAGCCAGATTACTTCATTACAATGACTTGCAACCCGTATTGGGAGGAGGTCACAAGCAATCTTGAACTGGACAAAACCCCATGATCGACCGGATCGGTGTCAAGAGTATACCGAGCCAAATTACGCTCCATCAAGGATTTATTGATAAAGAAGGAATATTTTGGTGAGGTTGCAGCATATGTGCATGTGATGAGTTTCGAAGAGGGCTTGCCACATGAGCACATCCTATTGATTATGAAAAAGGATGTAAGTTAACAAGCCCGGATGCATATGACAAATACATCTCTGCAGAGATTCCCGACAAGGACAAGTACCCTGTTTTGCATAACCTGGTCATTAAGCATATGCTCCATGGACCATGTGGTGTCTTGAATAGGAAGTGTCCGTGTATGATCGCTGGAGAGTGTCGCTTCGCTATCCTCGGCAATTTTGTCTGCAACACAACAAGGCAAAGATTCATATCCTTTGTATAGGAGAAGAGATGATGGCCGCGTGTCAAAATAAGAGGTGCCGAGTTGGACAACAGATGGGTTGTCCCATACAATCCTGGCCTGCTTATGAGATATAACTGTCACATCAACGTTGAAGCATGTTCAAGCATCAAAGCATGTAAGTATTTGTTTAAATATGTATACAAAGGCCACGATTGTGCATCTTTCTCTGTCGACCGCTAATGGTGAAGGTGGAGTAATCAATGAGATTCGTCAATATAGGGATGCTAGATACATCTCACCGCGGAAGTGTGCATAGGATTTTCGGTTTCCACCTTTTGGGTCTACCCATCTGCTTTGCAGCTCCAATGTCATCCGCCTAACATGCGACTGTTATTATTGATGAGAATAAAAATTTAGAAGAAATAGTGAACAATCTCGCTTCTTCTATGACTACACCTGATGAATTTTTCAAGATTAACCGTGTGGACAGTTTTGCAAGGAAATTATTGTACAGAGAGATGCGAGAATACTACAGGTGGATCGGTGGCAAAAGGTATGGCAAAGAAGAAAGCAAAGAGGACAGATTGGGCGGATAGTGTATGCAAACCCTGCTGAAGGCGAGAGATATTTTTTGAGAGTGCTTTTAAATCATGTTAGAGGTCCAACCTCATTTGAGGATTTGAAAACCGTGGCAGGCATCATATGCCCTACTTGTAGAGAATCATGCGAGAAGAGAGGACTCATAGAGACAGATCGACACTTGATGACTGCTTGTGTGAGTCGCCACTTTTCGATGCCATATGCTCTCAGAAGGTTATTTGCTACTATTCTGGTTTTTTGTGAGGCCACCAAAATTCGTGCACTTTGGGAGAAGCATAAAGAATCAATGTCTGAAGATTACAGCAGAGACCAATGTAACTCAAAAACAATAGAACAAATGGTGCTTAGAGATATTAGGGATTTGCTCCACTGCATGGGAAAAGATATGAAAACTACGATCTTCCTGAGCTGAATGATACAGTAATAATTTGTCACAACATTGTGTAATGATCTTGACCAAAAAGCATACCGATATCTAATTTTTTTGCGTCAAGCAGTGAATTTTCCAATGACATAATGAGGAGGTCGAGAAGAACTTTCGGTGGGGTCGACCAGAACATCCGGATATAAAAGGAGTCTTAACAAGGAGCAACGTGCTGGATTTGATGAGATTATGGATCATGTATTGAATAAAAAAGCCAAGTGTTCTTTGTTGATGGTCCAGAGGAACAGAAAGACATTCCTATACAAGGCACTACTTGCTAGAGTGCGTTCGATGGATTGATAGCCATTGCAACCGCAACCTCCGGTATAGCAGCGTCGACATCGCTCGGAGGACGACGGCACACTCAAGATTCAAAATCCCAATAAAGCTTGCGAGCAATAGCATGTGCAACTTCACAAAGCAAGGTGGGATCGCAGAGTTACTCCGTAGGGCATCTTTGCTAACTGGGATGAGGTTGCTATGACAAATCGTCAAGCGGTTGAGTGTCTTGATAGGTTCTTTGCAAGATATTATAAATTGTGATTTGCCATTTGGGGAAAGGTCATGGTATTTGGTGGAGATTTTAGACAAGTTCTTCCGGTGGTAACACGTGGGACTAGAGCACGATAATGATGCTACATTGCAGAGATCTTATTTGTGGGAAAGTATAAGAAAGATACGATTGACACGTAACATGAGGGCTCAATCGACCCATGGTTCTCAGATTACCTCTTTAGGATTGGGAATGGAACCAAGAGACAATTGGCGATGATTATGTTCACTTGCCAGAAGATATTGTGATTGGTTATACAGATACAGAGGATTGTGTAAACAAGCTAATCCAAGATGTGTTCCCATCACTTGAGGACAATGCAAGATCAACATCTTATATAAGCACACGTGCCATTCTTTCTACCAAAATGAACATGTGGATCAGCTAAATGCAAAGATGATTGACAGTTTCAGTGAGAAAAAGTTTACCATAGCTTTGACTCTCGATGATGAATCAAGAAACAACTACCCTATTGACTTCCTAAACTCTATCACTCCAAATGGTCTCCCACCGCATGTGCTCAAAGTAAAAATCAAGCGCCTGTGATCGTTTCTCCGCAATCTTGATCCAAACAATGGATTGTGCAATGGAACAAGGTTAATGGTCGAGCCTTCCAGACAACGCAATTGATGCTGAAATTGTTGGTGGGCGGCATGCAGCGAATGGGTGTTCCTACCTAGGATTCCAATGTCTCCGTCCGATGATATTTCACCGCCTTTCAAGATGAGAAGGAAACAATTCCCGATTCGCCTAAGTTTTGCAATGACCATAAACAAAGCGCAGGGGCAAACCATCCCAAATGTTGGCATCTACCTTCCAGAACCCGTGTTCTCACATGGACAGCTTTATGTCGCTTTGTCAAGGGGAGTTTCAAGGGAAACGACCAGAATTTTGTCAAAACCAAACAAGGAACTAGATTCTACAGGGAAGAGCACCAAAAATATTGTATATAAAGATGTGTTGAATTGGTGATGAGTGGTCAGTAATATTTCCAAACATGTACAATGCCTTTAATTCCAACCAAATTGAACTTCTTATTAATAAATAAAATATGTCGTTGACCAATCAAGTGTAGTATTGAGTTCTTATTACTATTTGCAGCTTGTGTAGAAACCTGACCATTGCTATAAAGAAAATGCTGCATGTCATTTAGATATGTTTATTTGTCAATAAAGCAGCAGCAATATTTCAGTATTTCCATCGACATTGAAAATTTGGTAGTAATAGAGGTAAGTCAGTGGCATCTCAGGAGTTATAGATTGGACTACCAATATTTACAGGATACCAATGTAGTGGTCAAGTTTAAATTTGAATTTACATGTTCTTGGAATTGTTTGTGCAAACTTAAGAATGTTGTATGTGTTGGAACAATATGATGTTATTTTAAAATCTGCTACAAAACGAATACTCTGGCTAGCATGTATTCCCCATTTCTTGTATTTTTCCTGCAAGAATTGAAATAATATGTAGCGCACTCCTTCCAATCTGAAATCATTTTTGCTTTTTTTTGAGTTGGTGTATGTCCAACTTATGCATTTACCTTTTCTTTGTTGTATAGGCTACATGTAATTCTGAACTCCGATAAACACAATTTTATAATATTCATTTGATGCTTTTTTCCACTTTCAAGCAAACCTTTGTTAAGTAACCTTTGACGGTGAAAGGTTTGAAAGGTGCACAGCTGGCAGATGGGCTTGTTATGAAAGAAGGGGAATATAAGTTGGTGAAGACAAGATTTAGTGCTTTCTTTGCAACACACCTTGATTCTGTCCTCAAAACTTCAGGAATTAAGAACTTGGTCATCGTTGGTAAGCACTAATATACATCGATTGATAACCTTCAAGAATCTCAGTTTTGTTGTTAATAGGAAATTATACTTATGGATGAATATGGTCATGGTGTTTACTGTTTAGTTTAGATTATAAGTTTAGATGTGGCTAATGTGGTCCACACTGCATAGAGTCTTTGTGATTGATGCAATTCACTTGTATTTGGCAGGGTTATATTGTCGAGGAGAAAATGAAGCAACAATCTGTGAGTGACAAATTGTAATTGCAACGGACATCGTCATTGGTATGCCTCCAATATCAACTCCTCAAATTAAAGTCAAAATGGATATGACACATCTTAAATTGGACAAAGGCGTTAATGGTCCTCTGAATTTAACACAAAGCGAAGGTACTACTCCATATTCTTATCCACTGCATCCATTATTCATGTTTTTTTGTATTTTTTTATCGAGTAAGCACTTCTTATTTTATATTAACATAAATAAGATGCTAGCTTGGCCCTGGAAGAATGCCTAAGGTCCATATGACCTCACATATAAATGTTTTGTATCGTTCACTTTACAAACATGATATACACAATTTTTATACCAAGAGAAATACTCTTTCTTGGAGTTGGGTCATTAGAGGTGCAGAAATCACAGACATGAATTTTACAGTTTGTATAACCGCCAGTGTGGTTAATAGAAACCTCAATCTGTCATGTAGCATTTACATCGTTACCCGAACAGTCTTCCTTAAGATGTATTTGTACTTACTTGCTTACATGTTGCTTTCTCTTGTGTCTAAAAAAATTCTCGCTTTCTCTGTTGTGTCTATTTTTTTTCTTTATATGTATAATCTCTATTATAAAAATGATGCCTTCGATTCTCCTAGCTCGAAACTAATTTGGCCGTGTTATCCACTGCTGCAATGATGTTGGCCACTTGAATAAATCACTTCATAGTACATCTGCTAGGTCCAATCTAAATTGCATGAGTTCCAATCGATGGTGAAAAATCAGACACAAAGGCAGTGGCAATTCAAGTTGCGACAGAAACCTGTTATGGACCATCAGCTACACCAGAACAGCATCTGTTCCTTCAAAACCTATTTTTGCCAACCACAATGAAATAGCAAAAATGTTCAGCACATTCTGCACCAACCTACTAATCACCCCAGTGGACTCCACCCTCAATCGAGTACATGCATGCTCGCTTGGATCGCCAAATATGCAAAAATGCTATCACGGATGCGCATAGTTTGCTTGTTTGTGATGCTTGTGAGGAGCACACATGAAATGCCTTCAGATCATGGTAATAAAGGTGTTCCTAAAGTGAGTGGCATTGTCCAACATGCCCGCCCAGAGTAAGGGCAAACCCCGCCACCAAAATATGGCAAGGTTACAATAATCATTGTAGCTCAGACCGGTCCACCGGTGTTGGTGCACAGTGTTACGATCGAGGAGCGAGAAAACACGATCGCAAAGGAAATCATCAAAAGGTGGCTGCAAATGGAAATCTTATCAAGCCAAAATCCATGCAAGTGGCAAAGACTATATACAACAAGATCAGTATTGGCTCCAAATGTCGCTGCATCTTTGGTTCACAATCACAATCAACTTCTATCTCCGCACCTGCAAAGGAAATGTGAATAATGTGAAACATCTAATGAAAAGCAAGGAAGTGGGCAACCATGCGAGAGTCTGACATTGCATAATGTGAAATCCGATGAACTTCAAAGTAGTGAATTGGTCGCTGGCGCGAGTAATCGAACTCACTCGAAAAATGAGCAGTGGATTAGCTTTGCACTCTCTGGATTCAGCAAATGATACCATGCATGGGCAGCAATCCACAGCAATCAGGTACTGTACACAGCAATCAGGTACCTTCCAAAAAATGCTTTATTTTCTGTTCATTAGTTAAATAGTTATATGAAGAATTCAATACAGAGCTGAGGAATTTATTGGAATGTTTCTGGATTTTGAACGGTTGCTTGGAATTGTGCAATGTGCAGGAATACTTCCCTACTGTGCTTAGGTACTATGAAACTGTAGCTGCAAAGTGAAGGAGAGGAATCTGACAGATGCATTGGCTGTTGTTTTGGTGAGCTTCCTAGCGAGTTCTTGATGATGATGATGGGCATCGATGCTTGAAGATACCACCTCAAGAAAGTTTAGTAATCTGTTGCAGACTTGAAGAACATCAATTCGGTTTTCGAAAAACAACAAACCTCACTTCTTTTTGGGGTAAAATAAAACATCTACCGAATAAGCGGACTTTAGACGCAAGGATGTTGTTGACTTGCAGCACATGTTGCGTAAGGCCGCTTATCGTGCAGGCATAGGAAAGCAAGATCCATCCACTAACGCATATGCCATCAACTAGACCCCTTTTGGTACCAAGATGGCACCATGCAACCAAGCTCACCGGTAGAAATGGTCGCGATCCGTAGCCCTTCTCATGATCGGTCATTGTTGTGAGAACAATGCATGACAGAGACCACCCCGTCGTCCACAAGCTTGTTCCATGATACATCAACCCTAGCCCATGCAGCCCTTGTGCTCAATCGCTCTGATCTTGAAGAAACAACTTCCCTAACACGAAGAAAAGAGAGCTTTATCCATGTAATTGTAAGGTCCCTTTCTCGTATGGCCCTTCTCCAATAATAGTTATGTTTGTCTTCAAGAATGAAACAATGTATGATCTAATAAGGTTCGTGTGTTATGCAAGACAAAATACGACCACTCGATCTTCTCGAGAGTACCTCCATCTAATAATCGTTAGGCGTAACTAACAAATGACTAAGTAAAGCGCTTCTCACGCCATGCCTCGAGCGACGTGTTCATGGCGCAAGACTCGGACGCCACGAGCCAATCTCGCCACGTCCATACTCGCATGCACGGCATCCATACATGAACAGTTGCCAAAGTTATTTTATTTGAGCTCCTTGTGTCTCAAGGAATTTATTGGAATGTTTCGGATTTTTCGATTTATTTGCTATTTTCTAGAGCTCAAAAGGAATTAAATGAATTTCTGAAAAGAAAAACCTAAAATTCCTAAACCAGCCGGTGGGCGAAACCCACCCGGTGGCCCAACCCGCCACGGCCGCGCCAGCTTAGCGCGCGCGCGCTGCGCGCACGCTGCGCGCGCCGCGCCGCGCCGCGACCCTCCGATGGATGGTCGACGCGTGTCGCCATCCCCGCCATGGCCGCCGTCGCGCGCCATCCCATTGCCCCCGCTTGCTGTCGGCGGCAGTGGGGCCCACTGTTAGGGCCCTCGCCCCGAAGCGGGACTCTCCTCCCGTGTCCGCGCGAACTTCGCCGCCGCCGCCGTCTTCCGCCGGACTCGCGCGCGCGTGCCGCTGGGACTCCTCGGGAGCCGGGTATAAAGGCCCGACCCGGGTTCTCGCCGCCCCGAGCCGCCGCCTCCGCCGCCGATCATCGCCGGAGCCCGCCGCGCGCCGCCGCCGAGCCTCCGTTGACGCCGCCGGAGCACTCGCCGGCCGCCGCCGCCGCCGGTCTTCCATCGCCGGTGAACTCCGCCGCCGCCGCTCGCCGCCGCCGGTGAGCTCGCCACCAGACCGCCGCCGCTCACCCGCCGCTCGGCCACCGCGCCGCACTCGCGCGCAGCGACGCCTCGCGCCGTGCCGCGCGCGCGACGCTGGCGCCGACGCTACCGCGCTCGACGCCGCTTTCCCGTGCGCCGGACCACCGTGCACCGGCCGCCGCCGGTGGGGCTCGCATGTCGGTGTGCACCGTAGACCCTAAGCCGAGTCAGCCGCCACGCAAGCAGCCACATCAGCCCTAGGCTGACGTGTCAGCCACGTCAGCACCCCGAGGCCCTCAGGTGCCACGTCATCTGCCACGTCAGCATACCACGTCATCTGCCATGTCAGCCCGCCACGTCAGCCCAGGTGTCCACACGTCGCCCCGTCAGCAGCCACGTCAACCTAGCCGCTTGCGCCAGAAGCCCGCCGCCCGCACTGTTCCGTACGCCGCGTCCACCGTGGACTCAGCTCCCCGTGCACCCGGTCCACAGCACAGTGCAATTTCCTATTTTCCCGATTTTCTTTAGATCCAATCTTCCAGAGGCCCGTTCTCCCTCGTCCTAGCTCCGATTGACCCGATTCTTTTTCCTAAATTCATCTAAAATTGAGCTCTATTTTTTGGTTCAGGTTTGAAAGTTTTTGGAGTTCATGTGAATTTTATTTGATTTTATTTTGTATTTTCGATTTGCAGATCAACATGGATGTAGCAGAAGGGCCGATCGAATACGATGCCGAACAAATAGTTGACCTAGAACAAGACGACTACAGGAAGCGTGCTGACGAGGATGTGAAGTCGATAGTATTGAACACACAGATGAAGGCATCATCCCGACATAATAAACCTAAGAAGTCAAACAATGCAAAAGTCCTGCCTCAAGGTGAGTGGTCTTCAATTGTATCTTCTTTACTTATTTCTGGGAATTAATTAATAATAAAAATAATTTCTCTGTAGATTATGAGTGTACAAAAGAAGATGCTGATATAATTGAATACATGAAAGCAACACCAGAAAAAAGGGTACTCGTCAACATCGATAATAATTGGGTAAACAGAGATGACATGGATTGTCTTTTCCGTGACGGTGAGCAAGTGAATGGCGCTGTAAGTATGTTTAAGACTGTCTTTTGCATTGATTGATGTATACCAAATATCTGGTTCAATTCATCATCACAAATTAAAATTTTGCAGTCCTAAGTGCTTATATTCATTGTATCCGGCATGAAGAACACCTACAACATAGAGAAGGTGGAGATGTTTATTTAGAAAATACATTTATTTCCAGCTTGCTAAAACGTGACGGAGATCCTAAGGTGGCATTGAACTATAAAGATGACGTAGATTATACAAGGGTCGAAAAGTATTTACACACGATATGGTAAACTTGTCGATGCCATTATTATATATATATATATATAATATCATGCAGATGTTTATTTTGTTAATTTAAAGATAAGAAAAATTTTAGATAAAACTCGTTAGTGCGGTGTTCCTTCCAATTAATATTGAGAAGTTTCACTGGTACCTAGCGGTTGTGAATGCCAAAAAATGTGAGATACATGTCTTGGATTCTTTCGGACGAGAACTATCGGACCGTCGAGATCTCAAAACTACGGTAGGTACTAATGATAATATATAGTTTCATATTGTATTTTAATTCTAATATTCCTTTCTAAATATTGGTGTTTGGTCACAATGATTAAGAGGACTGGAAAGAGTAATAAAACTTGCAGCAGACTCTACTACTGCATCGAGATAAATGGGCGGATATTAAAGTGGCATCTTGGCCAATTATAGATAAGATCATCGAGAGAATGCAAACAGATGGGTAAAATATCATCGACTTGTTGTGTATGCCATTGCTCGACTTGCAGCGGTATCTATATCACTCACGTTAGTTTTTTCACTTTTGCATGGGTAAGTTGTGGTTTATGGATGATCAACTATATGGAGTATTGGACTGGAATTACTCTATCGACCATGTGACCTGTAATTCATAGGAGATTTCTAAACATAGTCACTTTTTTGTCAATCAAATATAATCGGTTAATAGATCAAGACTTGCTCATATTTTCGGGATGATATAAGTAAGTTTAGGTTCAAGCTCCCTGCAATCTTGTGGAACTCCACATTAAACACAGCGAGAGGGTACCAGGATGATGAACAAGATAAAGAGGTCAGCGATAATCCAGATGATGTCATAATGATCGATAATCCGGGTGAGGTCACTCAACTGTCAGAAATTGCTGCTGGTCCTCAACCATCTGCCAAAATATTCACTGACAGAAAGGAACTATTGTATTGGTTGAGCACATACATCTGGTCGATAGACGATGAAGAGTGTTTAGAGTAAGTATTTTTTGCTAATTAATTGCATATATACTAATATACTAAGATGTGATCAACTAATTCATTCCTGGTCCTTGTTTTTTTTGTAGCAAAGAATGGGTTCGAAGCACCAGACCATATCCAATTTCTTTAAGTCTCAGAACACTTAGAGATATTTTAGATGCAAATAAACCCATTGATTGTGATTGCTTCAACATGGGTGTTCGGACGGTTGCGTGCAACGAAGCCTTGTTGTGGTTAGATGACAAATTCCACTACATGGACCTCCGCCTGTAAGTTGATATAATTGTTCCCTTGTTGTGTGTGTGTGTGTATATATATATTAAACAAATAATTCTAAATTTTGCAAAATGAACAGTCCATATCTCGTTTGGACGAGATCCATGCAGTGTGACAAGCTAGACTTCAAAAACTCGCAAAATTGCTTGAATGTCGGCTCGACATGGAGTACGATATTTCACATTCCAGCAGTGTAAGATATGTTCTATATACTCCTTTAAAAACTTGTGTTTTATCATTTGTCACTTATAGACTCGGTGTTTGTTTATAGGTTCTCTTGCCATACGTCAAATGGAGCACTACACATTATACATACTAGACATGGGTACCAGAACTGTGTCTATTATGGATCCTCATCCTAAAAATAGAATGTTTAAGGGTTCTGATCCATGCATGCCATATATACACAAATTATATAACATTGCCAATAATTTCAAACTCGCCATGGAATTGGCACATCCTGCGTGGAAAGACGATATTTTTTACTGGCGTCGTCAATTCCCAACATGGGTTCCAAAAACTACTGATCGGTAATAACTTATAATATGTTTCATCTTTATTATCAAATATCATTTGATTTATCTATAACAATTAAACACGTGCTCTTCTCCAAAGAACTGTCAAAGCTTCCTTGTATACGATTTCATGTGGTCGTGGAATGGCGTAAGATTACCGATTATCAACACCGTGAGCATATAATATTCTCTATGTATATTTTGTAGACTACATAGCAAATTAATAAGTTAACTTATTATCCGCCATGCACAGCGATCAAATTCACTGAGGACGAATTTCTTGGTGGACATTTTGAAGAGCAGTGAAAATGAATGTAAAGATAGTATCCCTGGAGAACTCCAAGACCTAATTAAGCAAATCAGAAATTAGATGGTTCAGGCCAGACATGACTTATTATTGCCTTGTTATGCATTATAATTGGCCTAGGCTTGTAATTTCATGACTGAACTTCTTTGGTGATATACATGAGTGTTTTCCAGATTATATACATGGTGATATACAATTGCGTGAAACTTAAACTATGAAAAAAATATCGTCATTTGGTTGTTTTCATGTACATTCCTGAAATGCCGCCGTGGCTTTAGCACGGGCACTATACTAGTTAGGGTATGTACAATAGTATATGTTAGTTATCTGTTAGCCTATGTTACATAGGATTTTTGGTTATGTGAAGGAGAGAGAAGGTTGAGATGTCTACTATTTAACAGACAGTGTTATAGATGATTTTCTATTATGTATACCATTTATAGATAACTATATTGACAATCTATTGATTGTAAGAGACAATTAAAAACAACTATATAAATAATTTATTTTATAAATTATCTTTAGCATTATCTATATAATGCTAAGATATATTATAGACCACTGCCCTCTAAACTATTGTACGAGCGCTTGATTCCTGAACCACGAAAACCCCACGATCTACCCCGCTAATAGTTGCCGTACGTCCATGAGTTCGGCCATTGAATGCCCGAGCGGTGATCTGCTTTTCCCTGTAGCCGCTCGAGAAAAAGTTGCGGTTGTTTCACCTGCAAAAAAAGGTCCAATTCATGAATTCGTACGTGGTACTTGGCGTCGTGGTGTCGGCTGGTCTCCTCCTTAAGTTGGCCAGGTCCGGGCGTTTCTTGGCCGTCGTGGAGACCGAGCGATGGCGGCGCTGCGTTGCGTTGTCGTGGTGGTTGTCGCGGTGATGATGGCTGTGGCGATGGCGGTGGATGGGCTCGGGGTGAACTGGGGCACGATGGCGACGCGCCGGCTGCCGCCCAAGGTGATGGGGCAGCTGCTGAAGGATAACGGGTTTAGGAAGGTGAAGATCTTCGACGCCGACGAGACGACCATGATGGGGCTCGCCGGGACCGGCATCGAGACGATGATCGCCGTGCCCAACGACATGCTCGCCGCGGTGAGCGACTACGGGCGCGCCAAGGAGTGGGTCAAGGAGAACGTCACCAAGTACGACTTCGACGGCGGCGTCAACATCAAGTACGTACTCGACGGTTGCGACCTTGTCTTTCGTTGCTGTTGCATTTGCTCTTGCCATTGATAAGTTCTTGGATTTTGTTTTTGGTGTGTTGGTTTGATGGATCAGGTTTGTCGCGGTTGGCAACGAGCCATTCCTCAAGGCGTACAACGGCTCGTTCGACCACGTCACCGTGCCGGCGCTCAAGAACATCCAGCGCGCGCTCAACGAGGCTGGGTACGGGTCCGCGATCAAGGCGACGGTGCCGGTGAACGCCGACGTGTACGACTCGCCGGTGAGCAACCCGGTCCCCTCGGCGGGGAAGTTCCGCGACGACGTCGTCGGCATCATGACCGAGATGGTCCGCTTCCTCAACCACAGCGGCGCGCCGCTCACCGTCAACATCTACCCGTTCCTCAGCCTCTATGGCAACGACGACTTCCCGCTCGACTACGCCTTCTTCGACGGCACCCCGCCGAAGCCGGTCGTCGACAACGGGATCACCTACACCAACGTGTTCGACGCCAACTTCGACACGCTGGTCTCGGCGCTCAAGAAGATCGGATTCGGGCGCCTGCCGATCGTGATCGGCGAGGTCGGCTGGCCGACGGACGGCGACAAGCATGCCACGGTACCCTACGCGGAGCGGTTCTACACCGGGCTGCTCAAGCGGCTGGCGAAGCGGCAGGGCACGCCGCTGCGGCCGCGCACCCACATCGAGGTTTACCTGTTCGGGCTCTTGGACGAGGACACCAAGAGCGTGGCGCCGGGCAACTTCGAGCGGCACTGGGGCATCTTTACGTTCGACGGCCGGCCCAAGTTCCCGCTGGACCTGCGCGGCGTCGGGCGGCCGGCGATGCCGGTGCCGGCCAAGGGCGTGCGGTACCTGCCGCGGCGGTGGTGCGTGCTGAACCCGAACGCCACGGACTCGAGCCGGCTCGCGGACAACGTCGGGTACGCGTGCTCGTTCGCCGACTGCACGGCGCTCGGCTACGGGTGCAGCTGCGGCGGGCTGGACGCGCGCGGGAACGCGTCGTACGCGTTCAACGTCTACTACCAGGCGCAGGGGCAGGTGGAGTCGGCGTGCGACTTCCAGGGGCTCGCCATGGTCACCGACAAGGACGTGTCGCAGGACGCCTGCAACTTCAGCGTGCAGGTCGTCGGTTCGGCCGCCGCCGGCGCGCTCCCCGCCGCAGCGTGGGTGGCGGCCGTGTTGGCCGCGCTTCTTGTATTGGTCCGAGGTTAAGGTGATTTGAGGTGTCTGTAGATTGTAGATAGGTCAATGCTGTACCACCTTGGCTGCTGTTCCTGCTTATTTATATCTCAGTATAGTTTCGTCGTATAAGTCCCTCTACAGAGAGAGAATTCAGAGTTTTACTACATCACTTGCACCTTGCACAACAACATATAAGAGATGTGTTCATAGCTCATGCGATAGCCAATGTTCATGCTCAAATAAAGGAGAGGTTTCAGTCATTGACATTTTGCAGAGCAAATGGGTATGCTGTTTATTACTAGATATTGAGGTTGGGATGCCTGGTTCACCCCTAAACCATCCTGGATCTGTACCCTTGATAGAGATTGATTGACTCATGTTTTGTGCAGATTTCAACACTGGTAAGCTTTTCGTCGTAGAACAAGTGGAAGAGAAATAAAAATGTAGTAAGAACAACATTGATAAGCTTATCAATAATAGCAGGAGCTTGAAGTACCGGATTCTCTCTATTTTCTTGCATACCGATCTGGTAGCCTGGTTTTCCAGTAGACAAAGTCGGCATCCTGGCTAGTTTACAAAATCTCGATATGTTCGTAGTGATTCTGTGCAAGCACATGTTAATAGGACAATCTATTTGATAAAAAAAATGGATTAATAGGACGATATATTGGATATAATCCATAGTGATTGTACGTCTTTTCGCATAGGCTGGCACATCTCCGACGACCAACCTCAATCCTCCCTACGAGCTAAAAAAAATGGAAAGACAACGTACACTGTTTTTTTAAGGGGTGCTTGCTTATCATAAGACCTGTTCATATCACTTTCTGACTTCTACTTAGAGAAATTATAAATTAATATAAACATTTGGTTTTTCGAAGCGGCTTTCACACTTCTGTCTCGCTCTGGAGATAAGCCAGGGGTCATAATGCATCACATACTCTACTCCCTCTCGCTCCTGTTTCGTGCACACATCTCTCTCACTTTTCTCATATCTCGTCCCTCATTTTAAAAGTTACTACTATTTATTTTTAGTCTAAAAGCTATCAACCGCAGCCAACATAAACATGTGTATAGTCATTCTCAACCTCAAGTCTCAACACCCACGAGGTTACGGGGTCAAATCTCGAGAAATCCACGGAGACCCACCTAATATATAGTTAGTGAGATTTGAACTATGGCTAGAGGTACCATACCAGCTGGAGTGGCCGCTGGTAAACAGAGATGACCATGATCACGGTGATGTGGTACAAGGAATCAAATATGGATAAGCAAAACTAAAATATTGAGCAATTGCACCTTGCCAACAAAAGTACTCGTTTCCACGTTTCAGAAAGCCCCATTTTATGCGTGCTGTTTCTCTTAACATAACCCAACCTCCCCCTTTGAATAGTTATAGTTATAAATACTGTTTCACGTTGCAAATACTGAATTGTCCATTTGAACTATAACTTTTTTAGTGATGTTTTGAACTAATCCCATGTAATAGGTCCTACATGCTATTTGTTATAGTTATAGATCAAACAGTAAGTAAAAGAGGCTACTGGGGAGGTCTCAAAGGGGCTGCTTGGAGTCTTGCAAGTCGTAGAGACCTTTGCTAAAAGCCTATACTATTTGAGCTTTTCTAAAAAAGAGAGTTTGTCTATCCCCATGGCATCCTGATACACATATATATACACATACATGGAGCTTGTTACGTATATATCCCTACTCGAATCTATATTTATAGAGGCAAATATACAAATGGGTTTTGATAATTATCACCCGGATGTTTTTTGTTCTAAAATCACCCAAATCTTGGAGCGTTGGATCTCATTGAGATTGGTGAGCATCGGATACCCCTAACGGGTTCGTGTTGTCCGGATTCGTGCAGATAACGGGTCCAGTTCCGCTTTCTTTATGGGTACAATATACATTTCTCTTTTTTTTTATTTTTTTGTGTCATCTTTTGGTACAAACCACCAGTGTGTTGTCTCCCACACCGACAGAGAGAGGAGAGCGAGCTTCCCATTGGGGTGTGGGCGTGGCTGATGGAGAAACTAGCGAGGGGCGGAGCCTAGGCGTGGCGGAGAGAAAACTAGTGCCTTTTTTTTTGCTTCCATTCGTTCGCCGGCGGTTAATCGGAGGAGCACCCTCGGCGAGGGAGCTTCTCCTTGGGCGTGGGCATGGCGGACGGAGAAACCAGCGAGGGGCGGAGCCTAGGCGTGGTAGAGAGAAAAACTAGCGCCTTTGCCGCCATTCGCTCACGAGCGATTAACGGAGGAGCATCCCAACGACGAAGGTTCAAAATCATGGATTCCTTTTTCTCTATCCCCCGCGCGCATCATATCTGTGTGTCGAGCACTTTAAGATGTAGATATGGCTTGTTCATTTGTGATTTGTTCAGGATGGCATAGTTCTAACACTTTCAGCTGGTTCGTAAATGGTACATGTAAGCTTTTTGTCATTGTTCTCTGAAAATAGAAATCCTTTCTGAGTTGCTACTTACTAGTTTTTCATTGTTTCTGACTCTGATATAATACCTCCTGTTTATATATTGTCTTGTACTGATTACTGAAGATTATGCAGTCTTTTACATGAAATCGCTGTGTGTAATGATGCAAAGTTATTAGATTTGCATGTTTTTAGCTTGCTAAATATGAGCCCACTGTATTTGATTTTTTGGCTTGGTCATGAAACTATTGATGTTCTTGCTCTTGCTCTTACAAGAGATTTGAACTCGCTCAGGACCCATCCCAGAGAGCAAACTTTGTCAACCCCAAGCCCTTGCATCAAATGACACGAAGACTGGAAGCGGCCCAACGTAGTCAACATCAGCTGGTGTGTTGACTGACAAGAACAGGAACTACGCTATTCTGGCAGGCACAGTTGCTACCATGAGTGCCATGGGTTGGTATCTCTTGTCAATTCTTAAGAAGTTAGAAGAGGTGGTAGACTAAAGGTTGTCAGTCAGGGTAACCCTGGTTTACTTGCGTGTGGATCTAGGATTTCTTTTTGTCTGTTGTGGTGTGATGCCTTTTTGCATATATGAGAATAAATTTATCATGAAACACAAGAGTAAATTTGTCATTAAACATAAGAGTGCTGTGTTGTGATTAGAAACAAGAGCAAATTTGTCATGAAACATAACCATATTTTTAATCTTTAGTGAGATCACTTGTGCGACTTAGAATGCCTGTAAGAGTTTAGTAGATAGTTTAGTGTGGGGAGATTTCAAATTGTTTTCTTTTTGTCTATGCAATTGTTTTATGTTGAAAAGACGATTTCTCTAAGAGATTTAAGTCAACTAACTTGGGTTTGTCATTAGGTGATTGCATTTGCTTGTACCGCAAAGCATACGAAATCATCGATTCTGAAGCCAAAGATGTGTTCTTTGGACCTAGGTTCAGAGTGGACCTCTCTCTCATGTGCTACAATCAATTTTCTTCTGTGCTTAGAAAATTCAATATTGATTTCTTGCAGAGAGATTGGCATTTGTCTGTCCCTGTTTCTCAAGGGAGGATAAGAATCCACAAAGAAATCCTGTAAGATTAAGAAGTACTCTGGATTACTTTGTTTTTTGTGAATTTGCCACAATGTTATGGTTCTTTATCTTTAGTACATCTGCATTTGTGCTATGCACTAAGCCCACTAAACATGGCATTATCCTGACTATTGTAGTAAATTTGTTGAGTTTATCTTTGTGGGCTTTCCAACTTATACAATTGATATAAGTTGCATATTTGTTGAGTTCCTTTATCTTAAGTTTAAACATGTTGCAGTTCAGTGCTTATGCAATTGATGGCCCTGTTCAGTTAAGACAGGTTTTGTTAACTTTTTGTTTTTTAATTATTACTTAAAACTATTTTAGTAAGTAATGATTTGTGTATCTGATCAAATATAGCTCAATTGGTGAGAGACAAGCAAACTGGAAGGCCAAAGGGGTTTGGTTTTGTAAAATATTCATCACAAGCAGAGGTAGAGAAAGTTATAAAGGCAATGGATGGAAGGGTACATGCTCTGATCACTCACTATCTTTGCTGTAACTTGCAGATGTTAATTGTTGATATGTTGATACAATGAGAATTTCACAAACTATGGATGTTTAACTGTCATCTTTGTCCAAGAGGAAATTGCGCTGAAATTGCACGATAGAACACAAATTTGTAGCTGTAATTTATCACTGTTGATATTCATTCGTTCTGAACTGACATAGATCAAGAAGTCAAACTTCTATCTTTTCTCTTTTTGCTCTTGGATTTTCCTACTACCCTCTTCTTTTGTCTACAACTTGTACTTCTTCCATCGTTTTTCCATGCAGAGTCATCCCGCAAGCACATAGAAGAAAATGTTGTAAATTATAGTGTTGTACATTGCGCTTTTTTAAATCCACATATAGGATTGCCCTCAAATAGGTATTATTTTAAGGTCTGGTTTTTTCTTACATACCCATGTGTTTTTGGTTGAGGCTTGCTACTTGATTTATTTTTCCTTTTGGGCTTCTTTGTGGGGAGATGAAGCTTTTTGCAATCGTGTATGTCGTGTCCTACCTCTCCATAGTGCTTGCACTCATTTCTTCTCTTCCCTTCTTTGATTTGATCAACTATACTTTTGTACCTTCCCCTAGTCCTGCCTTTAGTCTTTGCCCTTTTGTGGATCTAGCAGCGCAAGCAGTGGTTGTGGCTCTTTTGGTTAATTTTGGTTGTTCTTGATGAGATCGGGTTTTGGCTTCATGAGTTTTTTCCGGCAATTACGGTCTTTTGTTGGTGAGGTTTCTCTTTTGCGTTATCAGGTGCCTTCTTTATGGCACTTATTTTTGTTTCCATCTTCTCTACCTTATTCATAACATAGTCAAACAAGTCCCACGATTTCGAAGCATCCGATGCTATCGAAACCATTTTCCTTGACAGTATGTTGAATCTAAACAAGCTATCAGCATCTCTTATTTCCGCTGCCATCTGTTCTGGCTCTACTGTGCTTGACTTGCTAAACCCAAACCTCCATCTTTCCAAGAAATATTATCCAGTAGTTCTGTGATGTTAAGGCTTATGAGGACCTTTAGTACATACGAGCACAGTATGCCATCCTTCAGGAACATGGCACAGATACAGCTATAGTTTTTCTCAGTTATGTCAATCAACACTACATATGTTCTTCTGTATTCTGGTCTGGGGTGGTCATCTGCCTTATACACCTCATAAGTTTTGTTTTTCTCTCTCTTTCCACCATGTAGAGTGACATTGTGTCCTTGAGTTCATTATGGAACTTGATGAATATTTTTCTATTGTACACCTTCCATGCTTGATCCTCCATCTTGTAACTGGACCAAAGTTGTGGCTTTGTCCTTGATTTGTTATCCTCTTACTCTTCTCTGTCTAGTATTCTGTCCAAAATCCTTTCAAACCCTCTGAAGAAACTCAAGATGTTGTGTTGTGGGCCAACATCATCCTTAAATATCTGTTCATGCCTTCACTCCTAGCAGTTGAGTGGATGAAGGGGTAGAACTCTTTCTTGAAAAACACCGGGACTCATCTATGCCTAGATGAAACACAAATAAATTAGAAGACCGTCTGATAAACGTCTATGTATACATGAGTTATATATATGTGATAGCTTGACCATAAGGTTACACCTATTTTTCCCATTTGTGTAATTTTTTTTTGTTAGCACTCACCATAATGTTTTCCCTGACCATGATCAGGCTTGTTAGCACTCATTTTAGCTTAGAATTAAAGTTTTGTATGACTCAGTAGATTTAAATCTTATCCTATCACTGCACACAGCTAAGCTAAGATTGCTGGGAGTGATTGGTTTTTGAGTTAACCATCGTAATGTTTTGTTAGTTCGCTAATTCAAATGTTTTGTTAGTTTGCCTAATTTTTTGTTTGCTAAGAGTGGCAGTTTTGTATGCTACTGTTACAATTCTTTTAGAAGCTAAGGTTACTAATCTAATGCTTAACGGCTTCGAAACTTTTGACTCGCCCGTGATACCTTGCCTTTATTTTTGGCATCCATTAGGTAAGTTTTTAGATAGCATAGCAAATATATGATGTGAGCTGTGACTGTTGTAGATGAATCCATATATTTTATATGTATTTTCATAAGAGGGGACCATGATCCATGACTTGCAAACTATTTAGTTTTGTTTGTAATCAATGCCAAGATCTTTATTTTGGGACATGTTAGTTTTGTTTGTCATCTCCCAAAATGTTTTGTTAGGTCACAAGAATAGTTCACTAATTGTTATGTTTTAGTGGTCCCATTAGAATAATAGTTTTGTGTAATTGCTTACATTGTTTGTTTTGTTAGCTCCCCAAAATATTTTATTAGCTTACATTGTTTGTTTTGTTAGCTCCCTAAAAGATTTTGTGTAATTGCTTACATTGTTTGTTTTGTTAGCTCCCCAAAATATTGTTTGTTTTGTTAGCTTTATGTGCCCACTAATTCTAATGTTTTGTCGTAATTCTAGCTCGCAACCTGCTGCAGAGAGAGTATGATGGTAATGCATATGTTTGTATTTAAATGCATATGTTTTAAAAGTGCATGAAACTCAACAAGATGCAAGTGGTCGTGTGGATGTGGACATCTCCTTATCATTTGCAAGAGTTGCTTGTATGGTTTTGTCGACCTTGTGTCTTGTGGGGATGTAGTCGCTATTGGAGCTCTAGTGAAACTTCATCCACTTCAGTCTTTTTCCTAGAAGTGAGGTTGCTCCTACTTTGCTTTTCCCTTGTTCTGTAGAAAACTAGTAGGCGCTTTAGCTAATAGTTACAATCGAACTCGAACATGTTTATCAAGATGCTTTCTTACTTTTGCTTCATTGCATTTATGTAAGCTTTTAAGAGAATCAATGAGCCTAAAATTAGGTGCTATGTGTTTCAAGATAAACGTAATCCATGCAACACATTTGAGGTTCTTGTGAAGAATCTCTAATCCCGATCTACAATTTCGATATCGAAGAGATATTGTCTGCTTTTGTATTTCAGATAGTGAATGTCCTATTCTTGCAAAGAAAATCTTAGAATTACATGGTAATTCTTTCAACTATAGAAGGTATTGACATATGCTACTGCACATTAGTGGTTATCTAACTGCAAAGAATTATGCACTAGATCCTAACGTATCATATTTACCGAGCTATCTTTGAAATTGCTAGTGTAGAGTACCTATCCCTAATCCAGTTGTGGAGTTTCTGATATCTAAAGAGAGATTGCTGTTTTTTGTACTCAGCATAGTGAATGCCCTCTTCTTGCAAAGAAAATCTTTAGAATTACATGATAATTCTTTCAGCTATAGGAGGTATTAACATAGATGTTGATGTTCTTGCACATTAGTGGTTATCTAAAGCAGTGAAGCTTGTATGTGTTGTTCATTTGTAAGCGAGCACAGAGATCGATCAAATTTGCTAAAATGTATTTCGGTTGTTTAGGAAAAGAGAACCCATGGAAGAGAAGCAAGTTCTAGATCAAATTTGGGAAGAGAGAACACAACATTATCTCTTCTCTCTTTTCAAAGAACATTGGGGAAGAAATCGAAATGGAATTGGGGTATTTACCTCTAAAATCCAGCTGTTCCTCCATGATTCCTCCTTCTGCTCTTGTCCTTTTTTCCTTTTGATGTTTGATCTCCAGAGCTTGCTCTCTCTTTTTTGCCCCCCTATGCAAGATCAATCTCCCCCCTCACGACTCTCTTGGTGCGTGGGCCCCATAACCTAGAGCTTTTACTATTTCTCATGTGGATTGACGTGTAGATCCATACGACACCTGCTTTTTAGGCCTGACTCGTTGCTCTCAATTGCCCCAAAATGTGTGGCCCATCCGGTACCTTCTTTGGGCCAGACGCAAGACGCAGGCTGGGTGAAAATCAACGCAGAACAAAAACGGGCTGCACGCCCACTCATTTTTGTGGCGGATCCATTACCGCAAAGTTGGATGGCCCATTTTCCTGATTGGAAAACAGGAGGTGAGGTGGGTTTGATCTGAGCTATTTTTTTGATCCAACGGTGGAAAATTTGGATGTTTTTTGAACAAAAAACATCCGGGAGTTCACTAGACAGACCCTATACAAATTCTCCTACTTGAAGATACATAAATACCCCTATCTGGCCCTATGGTTATGAGGGTAAGCATGCCATTTTTCTGTCCTGATGTTCTTGCCTGGCCAGCTGGCTGCTCTACTGATGTAACGGGTTGACTGGGCTAAGGTGAAAGCTGCTCCCCGAACATTATTGATGACAAAAAAGAAATGACATAACACAGTAGCTCTTACTTTGCAGCTAAGCCCATTATTACTTCACGAGTCGAGACACCATCGGCCGCGCAGGCCGAGACGGCCCATTCCAACTCACCTAGTGGGCCTAACCGCCTTCTAACTCTTAGGGCTTCCTCGTCTCCAAAACTCTACTCTCTAGAACCCCGCGGCCTCCCCATCTCCAATTCTCCATTCCCTCCTCCCCCCGCTCGCGCAGCAGCGGCTACTAGGGTTTTGCCGATCCACCTCGCCCCCTGCGCGCTATCACCAGATCGCCGCCGCCTCCCGCGCAGAGAAGCGCCGCGCCGCGCTCCGCTCTCACCGCCGACGATGGTGGGCCTGGGCGCGATGCCGGGGTACGGGATCCAGGCGATGCTCAAGGAGGGGCACAGGCACCTCTCCGGGCTCGAGGAGGCTGTCCTCAAGAACATCGACGCCTGCCGCGAGCTCGCCGTCATCACCCGCACCTCCCTCGGTCCCAACGGTGAGTGGGGCTCTTCCCGTGCTCTCTCCCTCCCTCCTCGCGCCTCCCCTCCCGTGCTCCGTCGCGTGGTGTACTGGTGTGATCCCTAGAGTTAGGAGGATATAGCGATTGCAGAACGGATTCGACGGTTGCATGAGGTTGGGAGGTGATGCGCAAGGTTTGGTGTTAGAAATTGTTAAGGTTGCTGCCGTCGGTACTGAGATAGTACACGGTGTTGTTAGTGTCGTAGATGCGGTGAGGCTGGGCTTTTGTTTGTTGAGGTATCAGCGATGAGTTAGGACACTATTGTGATGATGAGCAGAGCTCCGGGGTGAAGCTATTTGGCTAAGGTGTGGGGCTATCGTTTAGGGGCCTTGGGGGCAGTGTGAAAATGTTGGGGCCCGTCAATTCCGTCACGCAGTTTGAAGATGCCTTCAGTTGTTTAAGGGGACTAGTGTATCAGCGATTGATTGTCGGGTGCTGCTGCTACCCCTTGTTACTAATTTAGAATTTGAGATGCTCCTGTTTTACATTTATTTTATGGAGAATGGTTGACGTTTTTAAAGAAGTACCCGGAGATGATTACTTAACAGCATTATTGATCTGTTTCTCTGTTTTGTAGGGATGAATAAGATGGTCATTAATCATCTGGACAAGCTCTTTGTCACAAATGACGCCGCAACAATCGTGAATGAGCTCGAGGTCCAGCACCCCGCTGCTAAGATCCTGGTACTTGCTGGCAGGGCTCAGCAGGAGGAGATCGGAGATGGAGCTAACCTCACCATATCTTTCACTGGTGAACTGCTCGAGAAGGCCGAGGAGCTCATCAGGATGGGGTTGCATCCGAGCGAGATCATCATTGGCTACACCAAGGCCATCAATAAGGTTACTTACCCTCCCAATTGAGTAGGCCTTGTAATGCTAAACCTGCGGTTTGATGGCAGGCTATTTATGCGTTTGTTTCTGCTGTGTGCAGACGATTGAGATTTTGGAGGATCTGGTGGAGAAAGGCTCAGAAAACATGGATGTAAGGAACAAGGAGGAGGTTGTGTTGAGGATGAAATCTGCTGTTGCGAGCAAACAATTCGGCCAGGAGGATATCTTGTGCCCCCTCGTCGCTGATGTAAGCTAATCTTTACAATCTTACCTTAAAAGGAGTTTTTTTTTCTCACTTCATTCTGATACCGACTAATAGCGTGTTTATTTCAACATGGATTTTTAGGCCTGTATGCAAGTTTGCCCCAAAAATCCCGCCAACTTTAATGTTGACAATGTTAGAGTGGCAAAGCTGCTCGGGGGTGGTTTGCACAACTCTTCTGTAGTTCGTGGGATGGTTCTAAAAAATGACGCTGTTGGGAGCATCAAAAAGGTGGAGAAAGCAAAGGTAAGCTCAAAATGCTACCCTTTATTCATGTCGCATATTGATCAACATTTTTGAAGTTTTGATTTTTGAGTTACAATACTGGTTTCTCTTTCTCATTGCTTGCTGATAAAGTAGAAGCTTTTCTAGGCTTGCATGGTGCTTGGTATCTAATTTTAGTGATAGCAATCTTGTGAATAAACTTTGAAAGCTTAGATGTTATTTCTTAAAATTATTTTTCTGTTGGGATACTCATGGATGATCCTTGTTTACATATGACCTTCTCTGATCATGGACTGTTGTTTACACACATGGTCAAGTAGAGCCTGTATGCCTACATAACAATAAATTGTTAATGAGGTCTCCAGTTCCTTAACTGTGAACTCGTGAATCGTTTCTTTCTTAAGAGCGGTCACAACATGTTACATCCATGCACTTCTGTTATATTTTTTTTGTGTGCTTCTGTTAAGTTGGTCAATGATTATATTCTTGAAAATTTAATCTTTAGTACATCATTTTCAGGTATCTGTATCTTTCAAGCTGACACTGCTGCTGAGCACAGTGGTCAAATAAACTATTAACTGGTGTATTTTTAATTTGAACTAAAATAGATTGTATTATATTGTACTCATGCATTGTAACTTTTTTCTGCACATGGGAATCTTAACCAATCCAAGTTACCCAATCTTTTTTGCATGATACCTGCCATTGTTTGTTCTAATTTCTAAAATTTGTCAATATTTAGATTGCAGTATTCGCTGGTGGTGTTGATACTTCGGCAACTGAAACAAAGGGAACTGTTTTGATACATTCTGCTGAGCAGGTATGTTCTTAATATGAGAAGATCATTCCTTTTTTCCTTTGTATTATGAACTTCTTGCTGTTTTTACTACGCTTGGTATAGTTTTGAGTGTTTTAAATTATATAGTTTGCTTCTGTTTAATTGCTATTATGTTTCTAATTTAATAGATGCCTGTGCCATAGTACTTTTGAATTTCATTGTCTATGGATTCTTTTAATGTAAGTGTGCTCAAGTTATATGGTGGTTGCTTTTGGATGGATTCTTTACCCTTTTCTTTTTATTCTTTTATTTGATGGATGAAGCCTAGATGAGTATTTTGATTGATTAATGGTCAGGTGGGTGCTGTTGTAGTGTATTTGGTCGTCATAGCTTGGTCATCGTAGTCAGATTTACTAGGGCCTGGCAGCTATGGTTTGCTTGTGAAGAATAATATGTAAAAACGATAATATATTTATTTCCTGTTTTAATTCTTGCAAATCAGACGCGTTAAGGAAAATAAATTTAGGGAGCAGTTAGAAAGAGTTGATCAGGCACTTATGGATATTGCAGAATTTTAAATTCTAGATTTTGGAAACTATCAGATAAATAATACGCTTCATGTTTTTCAGACATTTCCAACATTTATGTGACATCATAGTCTGATCTATTATGGTATTCTGTGTTGTTTCTTTCTTTTTATTTGTGCATGTTTCTTCTTTTATTTAACTTTTGTGTGTGCATTTTGTTTCCAAAGATAGGCTATTTGGTAGTTGTGAAATACCAATTGGTCTTTCTTGTTGCAATTTCAACTGTCAACATCCTAGTATGTTCTGTGGAGCATGTGATATTGTTCTGCTTCTGTAGTTCATCCCAAGCACTGTGATTGACAAATATCTGCGGCAGCTTATAACACACTTATGCTTGTACTGTTGTACAGCTGGAAAATTATGCTAAAACTGAGGAAGCTAAGGTTGAGGAGCTTATCAAAGCTGTAGCTGATTCAGGTGCCAAGGTTATTGTCAGTGGAGCAGCAGTTGGCGATATGGCGTTACATTTTTGTGAACGTTACAAGTCAGTGTTTTGGTTCTTATATGAACTGTCATCTTTATAAATCATATTTTTTCTTTAAGATATTTTTTTTGTGAAACTTCTTTTCTGCATTTTGAGATATGATATATGTATTCTACTCAACTTAAACCATCAATTGGAGGTTTTAAAATTTTAATATTGGATGTCATCTCAAAGTTACGTTTATTTGCTATAAATGCCCGTAGCAATTTACCATGATCTGATCCTGTTTTACAGTGAGACTTATTGATGTTTTGGTTACAGGCTAATGGTTTTGAAAGTAAGTTCAAAGTTTGAACTTAGAAGATTTTGCCGTACAACTGGAGCTATAGCACTTGTAAGTTCTGATTTCAAATTTCGTTGAATAGCATAGTAGCATACTTAATCTGATGTCTTGTGCCTTTTCAAATAACAGTTGAAACTTAGCCAACCAAATGCGGACGAATTAGGATATGCAGACTCTGTTTCGGTGGAAGAAATCGGTGGTGTTCGAGTATGTTTCATGCCTTTTATGCCTTCTCAAAAGACTTGACTTTATTCTTCCTCACCACATTTAGTTTGCTTTATAGGTGACTGTTGTGAAGAATGAAGAAGGTGGAAACTCGGTGGCTACTGTTGTCTTAAGAGGCAGCACTGATAGCATATTAGATGATCTCGAAAGAGCCGTTGATGATGGTGTCAATACTTATAAGGTATGTATGTATGATCTATAGTAGGTTGAATTAACCAACTTCCTTTCATTGTTTTGGAATAGCGATACTTTGTCATCAACTGATTAGCTGAGGTTATCTGACTTATTGGTATTTATACCAGTCAATGTGCAGGGACAGTCGGATAATTCCTGGTGCTGCTGCAACAGAAATAGAACTAGCAAGGAGATTGAAGGAGTTTTCTCTGAAGGAAACAGGGTAACTATATATATTTTTAGTGAGACCAAATATTTTTTATGTACATGCTAAACGGACACATCTGAAACATGATGTTACAAAAAGATAACCTGTTGCTTTACTTTTAACTGGAAAATCTCTATTGACATGTACGGATTCCAGTATGATGTCAACAATATAATAAGTTTTATTGTTCATGTTCTCCTGTATTTACTGGGAAATAATGATAGATGGTCTGAAACCATCTGAAGTCCTGAATGCAACCTAATTATATGTTGAGATTTTCACACCTTCATATTTATCTAGAATTAATTTTTAATAAACCCCTATTACCTATGGGCTTTTAAAGGTTTATACTTTAGTGGGCCTTGATACATTGTGAACAGTGTCTCACTATAATCTATTTTTGATGTTTGGTTTATGATACATGGAAATGTCAGTTATATAACATGTTTCTTCTCTCCTTTTTTTGGATTTATTTGTTGATGGTTAACAATTATGCAGGTTGGACCAGTATGCCATTGCAAAATTTGCTGAAAGTTTCGAAATGGTTCCAAGAACCCTAGCTGAAAATGCTGGACTTGGTGCAATGGAGATAATATCTTCCCTCTATGCTGAGCATGCTAGTGGCAATACAAAAGTTGGTATTGACTTGGAGGAAGGTGCTTGCAAGGATGTCTCAACTATGAAAATATGGGACCTCTACGTTACAAAGTATTTCCTTTGTGCTCAACATCCTACTTAAAAAAAATAATCTAGTTTGGCAGAATAGATGTAGAAATCCTACTGGAAGCCCTTGCAATATGTTTTTAAGCTGCTTATTGCTAGTGGTGGTGTTTCCCGGTATCATCCTAACATGTACTGGTGCTGGCTGGTGCTTTGATAGTATGGAAAAATGCTGGACCACAGTTGTCATGTACATGTTCTGTGCTTTCAAGTTCAGTTTACTGATTTGCGTGTTTTCAGTAGAGGCTTTAAGCTCATTTTGGCCCTACCTCTTTACGGATGCCTCACTGTACTGTTTTGACTCATCAGGTTTTTTGCTCTGAAATACTCTGCGGACGCTGCGTGTACTGTACTACGGGTTGACCAGGTAGGAGTGCCAATCTTGTGTTGTCTTTCTTTTAAATGAAATAAGGTCGTTTTGTTGTTCATATGCTAACACTTGCACTCATGAACTGTGCAGATCATCATGGCAAAGCCAGCAGGAGGGCCAAGAAGAGATGCCCAACCTGGAATGGATGATGATTAGTTTGCCTGTGCACTCTTGTTTTCTGTGTTTCATGCTTGCGAGCTTTCAGTGCAGAACTCTCTTATGTTATCTAGGTTTGATTCGGTAGAAGATTTTGGGTGCCTGGATTTGACGTTCTGGAGGGGTTGCATGGTTGAGCTGATGTCTTGTTGGGGGATTTGTAAGTTCATCCGTGGTGTATTATCGTGCCAATGTACCACATGATTTAACTCTCAGGGCTTGTTCTTTCAGTTTGTCATACGAATTGAGCTCATCGTGGAAGTGCAACTTTGGTCGCATTATAAATTGTGCCAGTCTAGGGGCTACAACATGATGCATCACTAGTGTAGAAATCGTTTGTGTTGAGGCATTTGCTTTAGCGACCGCCTTGTGCCATGACCTGACTTAATAGAAATTCCCTGGAACGACAAGATTCCGGAATAATGCTGCGTTGCGTTCTGTGTGAGCGTGGACATCACTGTTTTTTTAAGTACGTTGTAAAACCGGTTCTTTATGTGAACTACTGGAATTCTGCGATGGAGTGGTGATCATTTGGGCCCTTTTTTTGTGACTTATGGTTGAAAAGCACTGTAGCTGGTTGAAAAAACATTGTAGCTGACAGAGGTTTATTTAACATAATTAAATTTAAAAAATTAAAAAATATAAAAAATATGTTAGGCCATTACGTATAATACAAATAAATACGAAAAAATAACTGGCAAAAAAGCTTAATAAAAAGTTAAAAATTTAAAAAAAGATAAAATTTATAAATAATAAAAAATAAATCCGAAGCTAAAAGCTGAATCTAAAATGATCACAGCCTCCCGTGCTGCTAGGAGACTACTCTGCATAATGATTCCTCCCTTCGACACGCTACGCAACATTTTTTAAAAAGCAGCTTGGCGCAGGGATGGCTCTATTGTAGAGTGGTACACGTTCGACTGCATATGCCCGTATGATTACGTCAGCTTTAATCACAACGGGGCTATTCGTTATAGTGAGTTGGTGACCATAGCTACGACTCTATTAAACATTTCTCAATTGATATGCATGATTGGCATTGCTGTGAGAACTGAGAAGCCATCTCCATCATAAATTTGTACAAATTAATGATCACACTTTCATACTCTTTTCCATATACATAAACCTAACCAGCTTGGGCTAGTAATTCTTGAAAAAAAGACGTTAGTGGAAGAAGCCATACTCTATTGCACTGCGTCGTAATGTGCTCGTTGGAAGTATTTTATCGGGCAGAACGTCCTGCTAAGGCCTTATTTGGAATGCGAATTTTACAGAAATCAGTACAATTCCCGCGTTCTAAGTCCTCACGATACCAATTTTTTTCCTGTTTAGTCAACTGGCCGAGCTGGTTAAGATTTGGGTAGGTAACTGAAAATGTTTATTGCACTTAGTTGTCTAATCTTAGCCTAGGTTATCTGAGAGGACGAATCCACTGGAGGAGGCAAATGTGCCCTTAAAAGTCATAAAGTAAATAACATGTCTCCCTAGAAAATTCAATGAAATTAATATATAGAGCATAGCATATATTATTTTTCCCCAAGCTACTTATCAAGGTTTGCTCTTATATATCTCTTTCGCATGCTAGGCTGATCGAGTGGGTGCTTGATGATTTTTTTTGAACAAAGTGTACATGCTACAAAAGTTGGTACAAATGTATGTAATACTACTAAAATGCAAAGGGAAGAAAAGTGAGAAATGAAATAATCCAAAGGAGAATAAAGGAAATAAAGTAGAATTTTGCCGTTAGATCCGTCGGTTTTAGAATACCGAATAAAAGTAGTGCTCTTAGAGGTTCCCAGACTGTCTGGAGCTGGTCAGCGCCTCTCGCTATTGTGGTCTTCGTTATTCGGCAGAAAAATTTAGCCAACGTCCACTTTACTGACTTACCTCCCGCAGTAGAAAAGCCAACAGTACAGAGCCCACTTGCTGTACAAAGGTCCATAAAGCCCACAACCTCTTGAGAAGAGGGGTAAGGGATAAGAGGGGGCACCTAAGTCATTTCACAAAGCCAGAAGGGAAGCAACCAAATGCCCTCTCCTTTGTAAGTTAGTCAAACCCCCATAGGAGGCCTCACTCCATTCATTTTGCTCAACAACTGAGAACACAATCATAAGTCAAGCCAAGCATTCTTATTTCTCATCTCGGCTCTTTTCTTTCCCTCCACCAAGAGCAAAGCTCCAAGGTCAAGCACCACCAACCAATCCAGGCAACACAGAGAGGCAGTGAGGGAAAGAGCCGAAGGCAAGGAGTCCAAGAAGCAAGGGGAGACAGTGGAACGAGGAAGACGATGTAAGAACCGTCAATGATCGCCGGGAACCTCGACCCTCGTCGTCGCCTCAGCTCTTTTTCTAGTCTGGCAAAGGCAAGTAGCTCCCATCGCACAAGCACCCCCACAGCCGGCTTAGCTACGACACACCCTCAGCGGTGAGCCCGTAGGCGCTGTCGTGCACCCTTGGAAAGGAGGACATGCTCCTCGGTGCATGTCTCTCCATCAAGTTCTGTCACGATGACGCCCGTAGGCATTCTCAAGACCGAGTGTAAGCACAATTAGAGTAAGGCAAATTTAGCAGCTAAAACAAAATGTGAGTAGTAAAAGGGGGAGGGAGGAGGATTGTCTTGGTAGTAGGAGGAGGGGTCGGCCGGCAGCAAGCCGTGGCCGACGAGCTCGAACCCATAAGGGGAGTGGTGTCGGGCCTATGGTCGGTGCTAGGTACCGACGAGTGGTGTCGACGGTGGCCTGGGGGCTGAGGCGGGACACCAGGGGAGCGGTAGGCTGGCGTGTCGCCGGGATCTTGGTCGGCGGCGAGCCATGGCCGATGAACCCGTAAAGGAGCGTGCCTCAAGAGGGCCGAATCGAAGAAGGGGTCGTGGGAGCTGACCACAGTCGACACCAAGGGGGAACCCCATGGCAGTGGTGGAGAACCAGTCAGCCTCAGGTCGGATCTGGGGCAGAGAATGAGGAGGAGAGGGTTAGGGAGGTGGCCGACGGCGGTAGAGCGGCCATATCCAACCCTGGCTGGCTGGATCTAAGGATGTTGGCATCGGATTTGAGAGAGAGTTGGGGAGTGAGGGAGGAAGAAGCAGGCCTTTCAGCTGAACGAAGAAGAGAGAAACGAGAGAGCTCGGGTGGGAGAAAGAAAAGAAAAAGGAGGAAAAAAAGAGAAGAGAGAAGAAAAGGAATGGAAAAAAGAGAGAAAGAAAAGAAAAGAGGAAAAAAAAGAAAAAAAAGGGGTTTGGTACCTGCGCGATAGGTTCTTAACCCCGGGCGGTTTAAGCCAGCGTCGAGTCTTACGTGTCGAAACGATGTCATTCATTTAAGTGCATGTACCGATACTCGGTTTTGAGTCGGGTTTTGCACGTAGGGTCATCGCCACTCGCTTAAACACTAGTTTCGTTATAATGTGTTGAGTCAGATTAACTGCTTGTTCAAGTGGAGGTCCTGAGTCAACACCGTTTGCACGTCGCTTCACTCCGCTTGGTTAACATGCAAGTGCATGGTAGAGTGGTAGATCGTAGAGTTTATGAAATATGCGATGTTTACATGATACGATGATGCTTATATGGAATGGCAATGTTTACGTGACATGATGATGTTTATTTAATGATGACAATGGTAATAGAATGGGGTGAGCAGCGATGCCACCCTACCAATGATAATACTAATGAGAATGAGAATGACAATGATAATAGGTATATGCATTCGTATCATGTGCACTCATGAAATAAGAACTGGGATCCTCCTGGGTGGATCCCACAAGGCCTACTTCGGTAGGCCTCCGTGTGAGTGGAGAGACCCCGTGCCGATATGGGTGGGCCCAAGATTTTGGGTGAACATCGATGGGTGTTCACTCGGCAATACCGGGTATATGCAATGAGATGAGCAAATGAGCATGTAGAGTAGTGTTGCATTGCACTAAGGTTAAAGCGATGTTGGAACATGACAATGGAAGTATGAACATGATAATGCATGCGGAATATGTTATAGCTGGTAAAAATACTTATATGATTGGGCAGTGTTTATCGTTCTATTATGTACTTACCGAGTCTTTGGACTCACCCTTACTTTGTTATTTCTTTTAGGTGGTTATATCCACTAAGAGTGTGTTGGCTAGAGTTTTGTATGAGGTGAGGAGTCTCCACTATATAGACCCATATGTGATTTGAGAGAAATGAGGAAGTCTAGGGTTTGTGAGAACGGTGTTAGGATTTCCTTGTGTTAAAAATTTTATGTGTGTGTGCTCTAGAGTTAGAGCTCTATCCTCCATCAGGGACTGGTTGTAAAACATTCTTCTCCAAGTAAAATGAACATCCAAATTTCGTCCAAGTGAGTTGTGCCATGGCACTTGTGCTTTTGATTGCTTGATTTTCTTATTTCGATTTCATCTCCTATTGTTCTTTCTTGGTGCCAAGGACATGTAAATTGGTGGAGATATCTTTTGGAGATTAGATCCTATCTATATAGGCACTTTCTAGGGAGAGTTCTTATATTTACTTAGTTTTCCTCAAGAGAGGTGATTTTCGAGTTTTGGTCTTGAGGGTTATTTAGCTTGAGTTTGTGCTGATCTAGCTTACTATTATATGTGAGAATCCATCTAAAATTATCTAGATCATCAAGAACTCACTAGCAAAAGTAAATCCTTTCTTGCCCAATTTTGGTGGAACCTTTCTTGTTTTGGATAAAGGTTACCACTTTGGCATTGATCTTTACGATCTATGATTGGATTAGATTCCTGACATCCTAGGGAGGACTTATGCCAAGTTTGACTGTGTTGGATCAGTGATTTAGGAGTTAGCTTTTTTCTTGGATCATGTGCAGTGCTATTTTGTGCATCTGCCTTGACGAGCGATTAGACTGCCGTGACCCACTCAAGTGGTCAAACCAGCCGATCTCGGTTAGATTGGTGACCAAGTGGTCAAACCGGCCAGACCAGTCAATCGAGCGGTTAGAGTGGTCGAGTAGTCCGACCGTTCCCTGGCCGACGGTCTGACCAGTGTGACACCGTTGTCTCAAGCGATCTTTGTGGTCCTTAGCTCTTGGCTTTGATTAGCTCTTGGCTTTGATAATCTTGTGAGTTTGGGTTTTTGCTGCATTGAATTGATATATAATACCATGGGAAAGATTTTGTAGAAATCATTCACCCCCTCGGACTTCCCATACCTGATCCTACAAATGCCAATGCCTCCCCCTCTTCCATCTCTGCTCCACTCTCTCAAAACTATTTAATACCCAAAGGATACCCAAAATCAACATGCAAATGAGTCATTTTGTATATTTAACATTATAAGTAAAACTCTTAGAACCACACCTTGATGTCCTACCATTCTTCAATCACCAATATAAGCTAAGGTTGGCTAAACAAGATCATAATCCATACTTCAGGACAAATTCAACATCCAATACTTGAAGCCAATGGCAATAAGTCATTAAACATACTCTCTATTGGAATGCAAACCCTAAAGTCAACATCCTTCCATTCAATTCTTAAACAATCCAAGCCTAGTCTTAGGAGAACAAAAGTGTAGGAAAGTAAGGTAACAATTAAATATTCTAGCATCACCCTTGGTATTGCTTGTGGAATGTAAGGCAATGAGTAAAAAATCTACATCCTTAGTATTGCTAGGGGAATGTAAGGCAACAATTTGCTAGGGGAATGTAAGGTAACAATTATATTACATAATAACATTGCAAACTAACACATAAGCAAGCACCCACATAATACAATAAATCAAGATATTAGAAATACACAAGCTATTAGGCATAAAAGATCCCTAGATCTATTACCAAATGAGGAAAAAAGAGAGGGAGATGGTTAGGTCAACCCAACCAACTAGCTTACCATCCACCAAAAGTCTAAGGTTGGAACCCTAAATTGGTAAGTCCAAATACCATGACGCCATCTATCTTCAATCCTCATCCATTGTAATGAATAGACAATTACACATCTTGGTCTCCATACCCCTGCCATTCTCCTCTTGCCTCTAGCCCACCATCGTGTCCTACCATAGTTTTATAGCATGCATCAGTATTGCCTCCAATCCTCTCCCACTTCAAAATAACAATACATTCATGCAACTGAGAAATGTTCTTGTGATAATAACTATGGGTGATCATGGCAATGATATGACGATGACATTGGTGAATGCGATTGCTGCAACTCACCCTTATGTCCTTGTTCTCATGAGTAGGAGTAGGTGGAACCTAGCCAAAATCTCTGCATGGCAAGGTGAGTTCCACTAGTTATCTTTACTATTATAAAAGTGTGAGTTAGTGGTTGGTCTATTCTCCTTCCTCTCTTTTTAGCCATCCGATTTGATCTGAACCATTCATCTCTCTCCTCCTCCTCTCTCTCTTAGGAAACAACTGCCCACCCCCTCCACTTTTCCCGTCTCCTCGCGCATTTTGGCCACCCTTCTCTCTCTGTCGCTTGCTCTCCAATGTTTGATGTGTGAAGTTGGCCAGACAGTAAGTTTTGTCTTATTATTTTTATGACTCCGTTGCAACGCACAGGTCTCTAACTAGTAATCATGAAGCTAATCTTAAAATAGCATAATGAAAATTATTAGGGTTTATTTTGTTCACTGCCACAATAAAGCTAGGTAAATCGAATTTTCCAATAGCATTAATTTAGTCTATAATCCATTGGTCATATACATGTTTTCTTCCCAATATTTGTCTAAGTTGTAGTGGACAATCAGTTCAAAAAAAAAAAGAGGCTAGATGTGGTAACCAACTAGTCTTAGCTATTACATTGAATCTAAATAGCTTAAATCATACTAAAGCCAACAAAACATTCTTTTTTTTTTGAAATATCCTTTGAATTTCCATAATTTATACTTATATCTTTCCGTCTTCCATTAAAATGAACTATCCATATTAATCTACAATATTTAAAACTTGGTGAAAGTGTCATATATATTAGTTTTCAGTCTGTTAATTTAAGGGTAGTTCACATCCGTACCATGGCTGGGTTCTTCTGGCTTGTTGCTTATGGATTTTGGCTTATACTATAGTAACTAACTTTTAAATAGTGTGTTTTTTCAAGACGAGATCTACAAGTCGATTGTAGTAGATACTGTACCGAATTTATGTATATCAACCAAAATCACACGCATCTCTCTCTCCGTACTCTCCCATGTGAACAGCCAGAATTAAAAAATTTAAGCCAAAAGTTACAAGTCACAACCTAAAAGAACTCAACATGTATGGCTAGTGGCGGAGTCAGGATTTGGTTACGCTCCGGGCTCAATTGTGAAATGATCTAGGCTATCTGAGCTAGACCATAAAAATGTTATCCAGATTGGACTGAATTTATCCGGGATGTATACTAGATATTTTTTCACACCCGAGCTGAAATCTACCCTGTCCGGGGCGTGGCTCCGACCCACCCTATGGGCAATTTTGTAATTTCACCTACCCTAGAACAAAGCCCTAGATGGCTACCTGTTTGCCCCCACAAAATCCCCTCCCCGCTGCTCCGCACGACCGCACGGCTCCATCGCCCTTCCTGACTCCCTACCACCCTCTCCGCTTCCCCTCCCTCGCTCCCGCTCCCGCCGCCGCGACGGCTCGCCGGCGCCCTACTACTACCGACCACTCCACCGCCTGCTCTGGTACTACCGCTGGGTTCTCTGCTTAACTTGTTCGAGTTGCTACTAGATTTATCTTACAATGCAACTATAATTTCAGATCAATTTCTTCTTCCCATCTTGTCAATTTGGCTTAACGAGTATCGATTTTAAGTCTGGGCATGGGCGCGTCGTCCTGTTCAGTGGTAGGAGCAGAAGAGGTAGTCGCCATTGTGTGATTTCTATGTTGGTGCTAATGGAGGTGGTAGAGAGAGAGAGAGACACACACACACATATACATACACACACATATACATTTACATATAGGGATGGAGGAAGATCATTTTGTGTTCCGTGGTCACAATTGGGACATTTTGAGAGAGTTGGTTAATCTTCAGTTTGGCAAAATGGCTTTCATAAGAGAGAAATGCACTGTGACTATTTCCTGCTACAAGGTTTATGGTCTGGGGATCACCTACTGAGGCTGTTTGTGTGTGCTAAGCGAATTTTTTTTATGTGCATTAGGGCAGTTGGATGGTCAAATGTGTCCCTATTGAATAGGAGTATAGAGTTGAGCTTCTGTCTTATCCTTCTACTATATGTCTCTGTGTTCGATGTTTATCTAGTCTGCAATTGTATTTGTCATCTCCAATTTGCATTCGGTTTGCACAATATTTGCGAACAGCCGTACACTGGTACATGTCATTGCAAATCATGTTGACACACATATGGTAATAGTAACAGATTAACAGTTGAATTGAACTCACTCTGCTTCATCCCTACGTAAGGCCTGGTCCCACCCTTAAAACCTTCTTACCTTGACCTTGTGCTTAGTTTGCTGTACACCTGTGAGCTTGAAGCCTTGTCCTTGGGCACAAGGGCACAAACTTCTAATGCTTTAAGCCTGCTTACATTCTCCAGTTCTCAGCTACCTTTTCCAATCTTCTCTCAATGTTCCTCTCCAGTATCTCATGGCATTGATTGAAAGGGTAAGTAGGTTAGGGGCCTCACGACATCACTGCAAATTGATTTCAAAATTTAATGTACTATTCTACAGGTCTGCCACCCAAAATTACCTTTGTGGGAGCAGGCTATGTGCAGGATTGCCATTGGATTCTTGTGTTGGGAAAAGTCCAATTTGGTTATCAGAGGGTATATAGCATATCTTTCCCCAAGCATGTTTGATTTTTCTTTGCGAGGTCCCCAACCCTAGCAAGGTTATTAAGGCGTCGCCTAAGCGGTAAGGCGGTAGAGGGGTGGCAAGGCGTCGCCCCGCCTTGCGTGCGTGCCTAAGGTGGCGGCTAAACCAGAGAGAGAGCGGGCAGCTGGCGGCAGAAGAGGCGGGCTAGGTTTACCTCACGTCCTCGTGCCGCCTTCGCCTCCGGGGCGCCGTCGAGCAACCGACGCTGCCGTTCACCCTCCACCTCGCCGGATTTGGCCGCCCACAACATTACAGGTGTGTTCTAGCCTCCGCCTCCCCTCCCCTTCGCCGAGCTTCTCCCTTCGCCGCTTCCCCTACACGGCTACACCAATCTACTCCATCCCCATCCTACTCTTCTCTGCCGGCGGTGGTGGAGGCGAGATCCCGAGGTGAGGCCAGGAGGGACTAGCCGTCTGGCTGTCGTGGGAAGTGGGGAGGGGAGCGGGGGGTCATTTGTGGCCGTGGCTGAGTGTGGGAAGAGGAGGCGCCCTAGATAGGACGGTGGGTGGTGGTGGCGGCGGCTGGGAGTGAAGGAGTGAGGGAGGCGGCAGCTGGGAGTGAGAGAGGAGGGAGGAGTGGGTGGCGACGGCTGGGAGTGAGGCGGCGGCTGGGAGTGAGGGAGGAATGAGGGAGGAGCTAGGGTTAGGATGGGTTGTGGTTTTTATATGGGTTGGGTGGAATGATCTGGACCGTTGATTATTTATCCGTTGCGTTTTTATATGCTGCCGCTTCTTTAGCCGTCACTTTGAGCTTTTAAGGCCGCAGCGCATCTTCTGCACCTTGCGCACTGCACGGCCGCCGCCTTGGACTTCGATCTATGCCGCCATGCTTCTATCTATTCCTCTTCGGCTTGATTTGATAGTTTATTCAAAAGCTACACACAACGATGATATTATCAAGACTCGGACTTCGGTTTTTTCTTGTTTTAGTGTTAACCCTTTTTCAAATGCAATGTTATTGCATATGCCTTGCATTTGAGGGGGAGTGTTAAGGGTATTAGAGATAGAATATGAATTGTATTATTTTTTCCTTATATGCCTCGCTTTTCTTATTTGTATATAGCATATTCCCCTATAATATCTCTTTGTACTCCCTATATATTTTCCCATTGGATATCTTCAATATATATACAATATTCATAACATGGAGGATCAAGAATAATGCTTCGCGCTACCCTGCTGCTGTGAGTGCTGTCATGCTGATGTGGAATTTAATTTTTGGTTAATCTTGTTCATGTGTTTTGCTTTACCAATATTGCCTTCGTAGTGGCATGTCATTGGATGTATCACAAAACATGTTATTTAGAATGACATATCATATATGGTTTCATGTAGTAGGTTTATCTGTAGACTGTAAGCTTCTGTTTCTTAGTCCAATGACTTGCCAGGTTCTGCATTGGTTTGTGGTCATGTACATCAACCTGTAAATTTGCTGTTCATCTGTAAGGAAAGTTTTTTCATTCAAAATTACTGTGTACAAGGATCAAATGAGTTTGACTTGTACATTTGCTGTTCTTCCGTAAGAAAAATTTTGGACTTATTGGCGTATGGACCCTGATGCCATACAGTGAGCATTCCTGATGCCATACAGTCTTTCTTGCTTAATCTTGTCATATCATTTTAGCTCTACCATTAATTGAATAGAATTAGCAATACCGTCTAGTGATTGATGTTAGAAAAGGGCATTTCTTGCATTGTTTTGCCTGTCTACCCTGATCTACATGGTTTGTGATTATTCCTATAGTTTTGCATTATACTATTATTGTTGTGGAACTGCAAATATCTATTTTGAAGGTGCTACTAACGGTATTGTTAGGAGCACATTTTCAGTTAGTAAGAATTATTTTTTTCCTTTCTAAATTTGCAGGGCTTGATGCACTAAAGGGTCATTTGGCATATTGTTGTTTGAGAAAATGATCCAGACGTCTGTATCCGCTTTTTCAAATAGTATCTGATATAAAGCATGATTCTGAGGATACTCATGTCCAATTGATAGCACTTCACGCAAGGGCTGTTGTGGTTTTTTTTGTCAGACATTATGATGGAGTGCAACAGAGAGGAGGCCCTCAGGGCCAGGGAAATTGCTGTAGAAAAGATGGAAAACAAAGACTTTAATGGTGCCCAGAAGATTCTACTTAAAGCTCAAAAGCTTCTTCCAGAGCTTGACAATATATCCCAGCTGTTAAATGTCTGCAATGTACATTGTGCAGCAGAGGCAAGGGTGAACGGAGAGATGGACTTCTATCGAATCCTTCAAGTGGATGCAACAGCGGATGATGCTACCATACGAAAGCAATACCGCAAGCTTGCCTTTTCACTTCATCCTGATAAAAATTATTTTTCTGGTGCTGAAGCTGCTTTCAAGTTGGTTGCTGAAGCTCATACAGTATTGTGTGATCGAACAAAGCGATCTCATTATGACCTCAAAAGGCAGAATGCTTCCAGAAAAGTGCCAAAACAAGCTACACAGCCACCAAAGAAGACTGACACAAACAAATGTAGTGTGCCTGGATATGGACTGACATTTTGGACCATATGCCCCCATTGTCAGATACAATATCAGTACTACAACAATATCCGCAACACTCTGGTCTGCTGTCTGAACTGCAGAAAGAATTTTTTTGCATACAATCTAAAGGAACACTCTGTGCCCACTTCAAGTGTATCCAGTAGTTCTCAAGTTCCAGCAAAGATGTTTCCCAATCAACAGCGTGATACCCCCAGTCAACAAGGCCACCCTGTGAAACTTTCTTCTACGGGGGGAAATACAGATGCGAAGCCAAGGATGAATGTGGCCCAGTGTGACGAATACATGAAAAAGAATAGCATCCCAAGCAGTGATGAGAAAGCTAATCAGTCAGAGACAAGAGGGAAAGTTCAATTTTCAAAGATGAATCAAGATAAATCTTCTGTACCAACGGCAAATGAGAACATGGGTGGATGTTCAATACAAGATCCTGCTAGTCCAGACATCGTTGACAGACAGAAGTCAGGTACAGAAGATGCATCTTCAGCACCAAATGCTATGAATGTGCCTGGTCCTGTGAAGCTTTCTTCTAGAGGTGTAAACACAGATTCGAAAAACCGCGCTGGTGGTGAGAAGAAAGCTAACCGGTCAGAGATTACAAAGAGGGGGGTTAAAATTCCAATGATGAATCAAAATAACTTTTTTGTCCAAACTGCAAACGTGAATACAGGTGGAAAATTGGTGCCAGATCCTGCTGATCTAAATGTTGTTGACAGAAAGAACTTGGGTAGAGAAGGTGCATCTACAGTGCCAAATGCTGCAGGATCCTCCAGTCCCCGGAGATCAGGTAGGAGAAAGCAAGATGCTGATGGCAGCAGTAGCCTGAACTACAATAACAGAAAGAGGCAAAGGAAGAATGATTTGCCATCTAATGTCGACTTGAGTTGTAAGAAAATATTTGATGATAATGCCACTAATGCTGACAGACAACCAGCTCCACCTCATGTGTCCAGCAAAGTAGACATCCAAGAGAAAGCAAAAACTGCAGACCTAGGTGATCAGGACAATATCAAGGCAGAAGCTACTGCTACTGTTGGTCAGAATAAGCCTTGCTATTCCATGAAACTTTCCTTCCCTGATCCAGATTTCTTCGATTTCGAGAAGTTCAGGGATGTCGATCTGTTTGCAGTTGGTCAGATCTGGGCCCTGTATGATAACCTTGATGGCATGCCAAGATTTTATGCTCGAATAAAACATTTTGATGCCTCCAACTTTAAAGTTCATCTCACTTGGTTGGAGTATTATGCAATGAATGAAGAAGAGGATAAATGGACTGATGAAGAACTGCCTGTTGCCTGTGGAAACTTCTGCCTGGGAAAAACAACAGAGATATCAGAAGACAAGCTCATGTTTTCTCATATTGTTTCATGGACAAAAGGCAAAAGAAGGAACTTCTATGAAGTATATCCTATAAAGGGTGAGGTGTGGTCTCTTTATAAGGGATGGAGCATGCAGTGGAGTTCAGATGCAGATAATCATAGATCCTATGAGTACGAAGTTGTTGAAATCCTGTCAAATCTCTCAGTTGATGCTTGTATCACTGTTGTCCCATTGGTCAGGATTAAGGGCTTTGTCAGTTTATTTGCGGCAGCTAAGGACAAACCAGCAATCGTGATAGCATCAAGTGAGCTACTTCGATTTTCTCACAGTGTCCCCTTTTATAGGACAAATGGAAATGAAAAGGTAGGTGTCCCAGGAGGGTTTCTGGAACTTGACACTGTATGTCTCCCCAGTGACCTGGATGTAGCATTTCCTTCTGTTACTCTTGACTCTTACATGTCTCTCGGCAAGAAAGAGGGCAACACATTTATTGATTTGACCACTAACAGTACAGGCAGTAGAATGGATCCTGGAAATGTGCAAATTGCTCAAAAGGAGAATCACTCCGACGCACATACTTCCCACCCAATGTCTGCAGAAAATCATGAAGATGTTTCTTCTGAACAAAACACATCCTCACATAGAAATGCCCATACTGCCAATGGATTTGGTGATTCCTCTCAGCAGAGCTGCCCCTCCCCCAGTATTTATACATATCCTGATTCTGAATTCAACAACTTCGAAGAAGGCCGCGCATGTGAGAAGTTTGAACGTGGACAAATTTGGGCTTTATACAGCGATCTTGATAAATTTCCCAAGTTCTATGGCTGGATAAGCAAAGTCGAGCTAGAGCCATTCAGGGTGCATTTGACCTGGCTCGAGGCTTGCCCTCAACAGGACCAGGAGAAACGGTGGTCAGAGCAGGATATACCTATCAGCTGTGGTAAATTTAAAATTCGAAACTGGAAAACCAAGTATGACACAAATGATACTTTCTCTCATTTAGTAGATTCCGGACAAATTGGCGTAAAATGGGAGATTGAAATTCTTCCTCAAGTAGGTGAGATTTGGGCCATCTACATGAATTGGGCACCTGATTGGACTCCTGCCAGCGTTGATGCTTGCGAATTTGCCATCGGCGAGATCATTGACCGCACTGAAGCTAGCACCAAAATGTCTTTTCTGACTCAAGTTAATGGTTACAGAGCGGTGTTCAAGCCTGACAAGCGAAGGGCAGTTCTGGATATACCTACAAGAGATCATTTGAAGTTTTCTCACCGAATACCATCTTTCCGTCTGACTGAAGAAAGAGGTGGCAAGCTCCGTGGCTTCTATGAGCTTGATCCAGCTTCTGTTCCCGATGTTTTCCTGTACAGAGACACCCCATGACTTGCCGGCGGCAAAGGTTCAAAGCGGACTGGAATTAGTTAAACTGAGTTTGATTCTGATTAGAATCATGCCTTGATATACTCTGCCCAATTTTTGTCCTGTGTACATATATGCCAGTCAGCTTTAGTCTATTCAAAACCATGCTAACATTCTAATGCAGAGGCCTCTATTAACTGACAGTAAATTGTCATGTTGCACCGAAAGTGGAACTTCTATTCAAAACCATGCTAACGTTTTGATATACAGGCCTCTGTTACTGGCACCGGTTATTTCATCAGGTTAGCAGTGCCTGTGGAAGGGTTCTACTGTTTACAGTGGGTTGCAATCAGTAATTCTTCTACCCAGCTCTCTCACATTTTCTTGTGTGTTAAATGATTCAAGTCTCAGATAGTACTGTGAAATTGCAAAACCTTACCACTGCGCTGTTGTCTACTATATAGCGGAGCTGTAAGCTGGACATTTCAACCTTGGCCTCCAAAGGTTATGTGACTTCTGTTGGAACTGTTTTTCAACGTTTATATTCAACATTACGAGTTTTTGAGCCGTTACCAGAAAATACCACATTTTTTTGGTATTAACTATAATACCGTCAACTTTTATCAGGTTTTTTCAGCCATAGCACTAAGCTAATACAAGGATAGAAAATTCCAGCCTATACCGACAAAAAAGTATCGGTCTGAATATCTTTAAATTTAAAATTTGAACGCGAATAGATGAATAGTAATTTTAGGAGGTAACTGACTGTCAAATCAGTCAGTAATCGGCCAAATTCAATTTCCAAGTTTAAATTTGATAATTGAAGCCGTCCGATAGAGAAAAACCAGGCAGTAACTGATACTTGCAAAAAGATAAAAAAAAAAGTCGTTTTCACCACATTTCCATTTTACCCTTGCATTTTCTTACTTCCTCACTTCACCGTCACCACCATCTGTAGGTGGCCGTCGGCAGCGACGATTGAAGTAGGCGAAGGTAGCATGAAGGTAAAGGGGAGCAGCTGGGAGCCTAGGACGACCTCGTCAATTTATTTTTGCAAAATGTACAATTTTGGCTAGGAATTTTCTGTTGTTATGCATCAATAGGAAGTATGAAACCATAGGAATATAAAAGTATTTTTATATAATGAATCGGATCCTTGTAGATATATCAAAGTTTGAAGTTCGGGAAAGTTTGATCGACAGCATATAAAAGCGGCATTTTTTCCCGATACTTTGTTAGATTGAGGAACCGCTTTGCAAACTAAATTTCTTTTTTGAGTGTTTGCAAACTAAATTCCCCTATTATTTCCATTTTTAAAAAAACATAACAAAACTACACCTAATTTTATTACAAGAAAAATATAGATCTCCTCCCAAGATGATTTTATGGATGACACGGCATCCTACACGACACAAATGTCTCAAATCCATGGTCTTCCCCCTCCTCACTTTGTACTCTTTCTCTTCCTTCACTCACCAAGCTGACCACCTTCGAGGCACCGGCCTTGTTACAACAACCGTTACGCAGGGTGGGCACAAGGTAACACCAAATGGAGGTGTAGTAGGGATGGCCCTCACCTGAGTCTACCCGGTCTGTTTGGAGGTTATAGGACCTAGGGAGATATCTATGCCTCTCCAGGGGGTGCATGACTATAAGGGCAGTATTGCCAGTATTGTAATCATGTTTTATGGAGGTATATATATATGTGCCCTAGACATGGAGAAGGGGCAAGTATAGTTCATCTATCACAACCACTCTACTACTCTTCTAATTTACTGTTTGGCCAATAGCCACAATAGTTAGCGCCGACCGTGGGAACAACATAGAACAAGATGTGGACTTTGAGAGGTGATGGTGCCCAAGAAAGTATCGTCGGCAGCGAAAAGAAAGTGGAGCACGACGGCGGCGGTCATGAATGCCAGGGCCTTAGGTGGTAGACCATCTGCACCACCCCTTGGGGCCAGCGTTGAGGGCGACGTCGGTGCGGCGAACGCCAGTGTCGACATCTGCGTGGGTACGATCAGCCACCACGAGGATCGCCCGGGTGTGGTGGGCGACCCCATTGATAGTGCGATGGCCAACCCTATCAGCAGCATTCGTGTCGGCGGGATCATCGGCGCCGACACCCGTGCCGGCATGCCTGGTGATCCTAGATCCGGTGCAAGGGCAACAGGTGATCCTGATGCTCGCGTCGGGCTCATCGCCGACCGTGGAGCCAATCGCATGGATGCACCGAACAGCTCCGGCGAGCAGGCCGTTATCACCAGCAACCTCGCCGCGCAAGCCTCCGCTCAAGCAGGTGCAACCGCTCCGACGATAGAGAGCCTCTGATGGTGGCCCTCGGAACATTGCAGCGCGAGCTAGCAGACTTCCGAGGGGCCATGCAGGAGATGCAAGAGGCTCGGAATCAGCAAACGTCGCCGACAGCGGTGGTGGAGGTCACACCCAACCGAGCGAACAGCCACGACGCCACCGCCTCTGGTCTGCCCTCGAGTTAATTGCAATTTGGTGCATTGTACCAGCCGAAACGGTGCTCCCTCCCCACCGTCGGCCAACAGCACCTCCACCGCAGCCATCTCACCTCCGCTTTGCCACGACCCAATTCCTCCCTCCTGGAGCTTCGCCATGGCACCCCATAGCTACTCTAATCGACAGTTGAACCTCCCATCTGCCCTCTCGTGTCGTCGCTAGCCCGGCTCAGCCTTCCTTTGGATCTATTGACCGCTATGGTGAGTTGCTCGTGCCTTCCACGTGCTTGTACTCCCCTCCGTTCTCTTCACCTTCCCCTCTGGCGCCGACATCCCATCCACCCTCCTTGTGCTAGCCGCCCCTACCACCGCCAGCCCCTCTTGCACCACTTCGACCGCAGCGCAGCCCTCTCGTGACCCTTGCCGGCACCGCCACCACCCCTTGGCTACACGCCTCCCCTGTTTTCCCTTATAGCCGAACTACCCCCTTCTGTTCCCTTCTTGTTTGGCCCCCTCTCTTTGTCTGGCAAGTGGGCCCAGCTAATTATATGCCTAAGATCTTGCATGCATGTCTCAATATCCTTTGGTATATGACTAATTTGTAAATTCATGTTGCAGAGATATTCAAAGAAACAATATAACAAAATATGGTTTGTAAATAAAATGGGAATAAGAATTTAATTAGGAAATTATAGCGAAAGTTCATGCAAATTAAATTGAAAACTTAAACCTTGGTTATTTGCATGCCAATAAAGATTTATAAATTAATCCCTAGTAAGATTAATAAAGCAAGATTATGCCATGAATTGTTTCCTCATTTAGAAGCAATTCTTTTAAAATACCAGTAATCATCATAACTTCAATAAAAATATCACAACTAAAAGGTTTAATTATGAAGCTTAAAAAAGATTTATGCATAATTAATCTTGCTTAAGTTCATGTCAACTAAGAAAATGACAAGTTAACTACAATAGAGATAATTAATTGCTCAATATTATGAAATGAAATTGAAGCTTTCTAAAATAACTTTGATGCTCTCAAATTACTCCAAAGACTTGAATGCTAACCACAATTAAAACGCAAGTGATCCAAATTATAACTATTATACCTTCATCTCTAGATCTGAATTTACCAATGCAATTAAAGATAATTGATATAACTATATTTTGCCACACAAAATATTAATCATGAATTGCTCATCTCTAAAATCATGAGACCTCTCTTTTAAATAGTGTTTAAAATAATTGTTGGTAAAGTCTCCAATATTTACCTGTAAAATGCCGAGACCTAAATTAAAGATTTTCCTTGTTTAGGATTAAGAAATTATTAAACCTAATCAGGGGTCATTAATCTGTATCTTGAATCCAATCTCTAATCAGATGACTCTAAAATGAATTGCAAGCCACAAAAATTTATCATAAATCCAAATCTTGCAAAAAGGTGCATAAAATAACATTTCTTGTGTAAATAGCATCATTAATTAAATAATCTTGCAAATATGCAATCTTGCCTAATTAGTAATCATCCAATCATGATATAAGGATTTAAATTTGCCAATAACGATTAAGAATAATTATTAATGCAATATGCAGCCTTATTGAGAAAATCTTGTTAACTCATAACTCATCCTTCCGTTAAAACGCGGATCATTGATCATTAATAAACAAACTTGTTAATCGGCCAAATAATCAACCTTTCTCATGATAATGATTGAATTAAAATGGCCAACCCCATACTCTAATTATTGAAGTAATGGTTTAATTCTATGGGAGACATACTTTCAGATAATATGGCATCTTGAATTATCAAGTTAAATCAACCAATCCACATTATAAACATCACATGTGAAACCCATATCCTAAGTCACCAGGCTTTATCACTTAGCAAATAATATCCAGTACTCCAGATAATCTTTTCCATCTATCCGTAGGTCCTGCCTAACTTATGAAACTTCTTTAATAAATATAAATTAAATAAAGAAGATATTAACTAAAAGTTTGAGCCTTGGTATCTTGTAACCGACTATGTCTAGCCATGTTCCAATCTAAAGCAGAGTATTCTCACAAAATATTCATTTAACTTCAATCCTTCTTTTACACCCTTCCCGACGAAGTACGCTGTCACTTCGCTTCATTCAAATTTGGTCGACTCCGTCTCTTCCCCACAACTCGCTATATCTTCTCTCTATCCTCAATCATAGCAAAATATAAATAACCTCAATTAAATCTAATTGAACTTTTGAAGTTATTTGGATTTATTTGGTTTTTTGATCGTTTGCCGCGTATTAGAATTGAAGTCTCGAAGAAGCGATAAGTTCGAGCGGGATCAAGATTCGGGTAATAGATGAAGACCAAAGATTCAAGATCACTGATTGAGAATGCTTTGAATAAGATTAAAGCCATTGTAAAACGGGCAAGGTAACCCATCACTTTGATCATACTGATCCTATATTTTATACAAAATTATGTACCTTTAAATTATCAAGTTGCATGCTTAATTTATTATACAAATAATATGTCAAGCTTAAGGTAGCTATATGCATATTTGATGTTGTAATAATATTAATATGTCATCTTTGACACCTGAATCACCTTATCCTTGCCACCCTAGATAATAAATAGTAACTTTACTAGCTATAGGTTATATTAAAATGCCATGTTAGTCTTGTGTAAGTCCAAGGCATTAAATTGCCCTAATCATTACTCTTCAAACAAGAAAACTTATTTTGGGATAGTCACGGGATGTAGGTGATTGATAATTTGTGACAACTTGGTTTAGGCTTCTCAAAATCCTAAAAACTTGCTATATCTGTCTGGGCGGATGGTAAGAGTGGTTGGTGCGGAAGTGACACGAGAATCTGTGGCTTATGGTATGTACCGCCTGGACAAGTTAAAAACTTAATCTTATGATGACCTCGTAGTGTCAAACAAGTACAACCACAAGCTGGCGAACTAAAGGCTTTGTTAAATAATTTACTAGACCCTCGAAGTCATCTCACAGGTAGGGGAAAGGAGAGAACGTGCAGGAGGATAACGAAGATCTAGCCTAAATGGGACACCAAGTGGAGGGTGATGTTTGCCAACAGGGCTAACGTTGCGGAGAGTGGAGTCCAACTGTGTTAGCTATTATGGTGGAACATCCCGCACAACTTATGGGACCCACTACATGTAGGAGCAGCCATAGGTATGAAATGCTAGGGGGGTGAGGTATTGTAAAGGCCTCGTAACAATCTCTCGATCTACGTGACTAAGGAATCACGTAGGCCCATCATGTTGATCGTCTCTTGTAGGTAAAGTATACAAACTCTGTAGAGTATAAACTATTCGAACAGCCGTGCCCACGGTCAAGGGCGGATATGAAAACTTCCTCGAGTCAGTTCTATTTCAAAAACCTTCGAGGATGAGATGAAAACTTATCAGGAGGAGGTGCACCTGACTTTGATTTTTCTGGAGGGAACTATACTCCAGTGGTGAAAACTAGCATTCGGTGGAGGTAACCATGCATTGTAAAAGGTATGTAACCTGCGCTACTTACTATTACTACTGCATTCTTACAAACAACTTTATAAAATATATTTTAGTTAAAATTGCTAAGTCACAGGAATTTTCTATTTATTGTAACTTTCGAGATGATACTTTTAGCAAATAAAAGAATCTCAAACCTCCCTTGACAGCTTTACATCTGTTTTTATTGTATCCTGTGTGGTGGTTTGCTGAGTACCATCGTACTCACTCTTGCTTAATTACCATTACTCAGTCATAAAAAGGATAAAATCAAGCCCTACGGTGCTTTGAAAGGATCGGCAGAGCTGGAAGATGATGAGGCCAAAAACTAGGTCGCTAACCCCAGTTGGCTACCTGTGGGAAAGTCATGAGGGTCCTATCTGTGTGAAGTTTCCACTGCTGCATTTTATTGATTTCGGCCTGATCGACCTATGAGTAATTTATTATTGTATTATCTACGTTTCCGCATTATATATTTTTAGTATACAGTAATGTATTTAAGAGCATTGTCTATTGATCCAGAGAATAGTGCGATGAGTCGAAGTCTTCTTGCTGGCCCAACCCAACATGCATTTTAGAGTGCCGTGCTAGGGCGATAGGCGCTCCGCAGTCACACATGATCGCCAGAGCCTTTCTTGGCTATGTAAATATTGTTGGATTAATTGGGATTGGCCCATTTTAATTTAGCAATTAATCAAATGAAATTCCTAGGCCCACAACTAATGCTAGGTAGAAAATTGTTTAGTCCCATATGGAGAATTGAATGGGAGTTACACCACTTTAAAAGGTGGAACGTGGTAACCCCCTTGTGGAATTAGAGAGAGCCAATACACGCGCGCGCTCGCTCGCTTGCTCGCCTCGCCACGCCACGCCGCGCCGCGCCGTGCCGTGCCGTGCGGTACAGTGCGGTGCGGGTGCGTGTGCGTGTGCGTACGCGCGCAAGCGTGTCGGGTGCGGGCGCGTTTTTCTTTATCTATTCGAAAATCGAAACGACTCGCGATAGCGGCATTAACGTGGTGGTGGCGAGCGGTGCGATTACGATGGATTATGACTGCGGTTACTTCCGAGGTAATGGCTGCAGTTACTCTGGCCTCTTCGTTTTTGCTGTTACAAAAGACTCTCTACTCCATATGGGAAAGTAAGGGAGAACAGTATTCTGGTGGTTCTGTTTTTTGTTGCTGCTCTCTGTCATCTCCAGTCCAGAAACTTGCGCACACAAGTTTCTGGACGAGTAGGCCTCCGAAGCTCCGTTCGTTTGTGTACCTGCACGGGTAGGCGGGCGATCAAGTTTTTGGGGAGCGCATCGGCGCGACTACTCAATCTGCGACGTCTACTTCCTGGTGGTGGATCGTTCGCTGGACTGCACTGCGAACATCTTCCTGCATCACGCCTCGATCGACTACATCGAATAGGCCATCATGTCGACTGATGGTAACGGCGCCTCCGGTGTCTCCGATACCGGCCCCGCCCGAGGGTATATACTGAAAACTTTTCTGATGTATTTGATTCTGTGCGCTTTGAACATGTTAATAGGTGCTTTTGTTAGCTTGTTCGTTAGCGAATATGAATACATCGTTCATAGATCACTCATGCATGTTTATGTCATGTTTTATATGCTGAATTTCTGGATTAAAACATGTCGAAAATTGACTAGATGTTCAACAATCCAAAAACTTGATAGGTCTTTTTCGGTAGTTGGCTTTGCTGCGTCACTTAAACCGCACCCTCCGTTTGATGGTTCCAATTTTAAGAGATGGCGTGCACGCGCGATCCTGTGGTTTACTGCCATGGAATGTTTTCATGTTGTACAAGGAAAGCCCGCTGAGCCTCTATCGATGAGGATGAACGCAAGTTCAATGTAGCGGATAACTTTTTTCGAGGTGCACTTGTCAACATACTGGCGGATAACATTGTGGATGTGTACATGCATTTGCCTACGGGCAAAGATATGTGGAATGCACTTGAGGCCAAGTTCGAGTTTCCGATCTTGGCGATGAGTGTATGTCATGGAGCGCTTCTATGACTACAAGATGGTCGATGACCGTTACGTAGTAGAGCAAGCTCATGAGATTCGAGCGCGGCAAAGGAGCTTGAGAACAATAAGTGCGAGTTACGGACAAGTTTGTGGTGGCGGTATTATCGCCAAGTTACCACCATCTTGGTCGGATTTTGCTACTTCTCTAAAGCACAAGAGGCGAAGTTCAGTATTCATCGATCTCATTGGCACTCTTGGTGTTGAAGAGAAGGCGAGCAAAAGATACTCGTGGCAAGAAAGTTGTCTTGAGGAGGTTCTAGCGCCAATTTGGTGCGCGAAGAAGAATCCTCGAGCTTTCCACAACAAAAGAAAAATAAGCCTTTTGTCAAGCCCAAGGCTACTCACGAGTTTAAGAAGAAAGGCAAAGGAAAGGGCAGCTGCTTTGTGTGCGGTGATTCTGGCCATTGGGCTAAGGATTGTCCAGATCGCAAGGATAAGCAGAAGAAGTCTGCCAACATGGTTATTAGTGAAGCTGGAGGAACATCGGGGTACGGTAATTATTTACCTACAGTTCTTTCTGTTTGTCAATCACCTGAGTGGTGGGTTGACACTGGTGCTAATATTCATGTTTGTGCTGATATTTCCTTGTTTTCATCTTATCAGGTCGGTCGAGGTTTCTCCTTGTTGATGGGGAACGGATCGCATGCAGCTGTTCATGGTGTTGGTACGGTCGATCTGAAGTTTACTTCGGGAAAGACCGTGCAGTTGAAGAACGTGCAGCATGTCCCCTCCATAAAGAAGAATCTCGTTAGCGGATCTCTACTATGTAGAGATGATTTTAGGCTTGCTTTTGAGTCCAATAAATGTGTCGTGTCTAAGTATGGAACATTTGTTGGTAAAGGCTATGAGAGCGGAGGTCTGTTCCGTTTTTCTTTGATGGATTCCTGTAATAAAATTGTGAACCATGTGTGTAATGATGATGATGAGTCTAATGTTTGGTATTCACGACTTTGTCATGTTAATTTTGGGTGTATGACACGCTTAACTAATATGAGTTTAATCCCGAAATTCACTTTGGTCAAAGGTTCTAAGTGCCATGCATGTGTTCAATCGAAACAACCTCGCAAGTCTCACAAGGCAGCAAAAGAGGCGAGGAATTTGGCACCGTTAGAACTTATTCATTCTGATTTATGTGAGATGAATGGCGTGTTGACTAAAGGTGGAAAGAAATATTTCATGACGCTTATAGATGATTGCACTAGATTTTGCTACGTGTACTTATTGAAAACAAAAGATGAAGCATTGAATTACTTTAAGATCTATAAAGCTGAGGTAGAAAACCAACTTGAAAGGAAAATCAAGCGAGTAAGGTCTGATCGTGGAGGAGAGTATTTTCAAATGAGTTTACTGTATTCTGTGAGGAACATGGAATTATTCATGAGAGGACGCCTCCCTATTCTCCTGAATCAAACGGGATTGCCGAAAGAAAGAACCGCACTCTAACTGATTTGGTTAACGCCATGTTAGACACCGCGGGACTCTCTAAGGAATGGTGGGGTGAGGCTATATTGACCGCATGTCATGTCCTGAATAGAGTTCCTACAAAGAACAAAGAAGTAACACCATTCGAGAAATGGAAAAAGAAGAAGTTGACTCTCTCATACTTGCGCACCTGGGGATGTTTGGCCAAAGTTAACGTGCCAATTGTCAAGAAGCGCAAACTTGGACCAAAAACCGTAGATTGTGTATTCCTTGGTTATGCTATACACAGCGTGGGTTATAGGTTCTTAATTATAAAATCTGGAGTACCTGACGTGCGTATTGGTACAATCATAGAGTCCAGAGATGCTACATTTTTTTAGAATGAATTTCCTATGAAAAGTGATGTATCTAGCTTATCTAGTCAAGAACCTATAATTTCCCTTGATTCTTTTGTGCCGATAGAACATGTTGAACAAACGCCTGTAGAAAATCCTGAGGAGGATAACAATGAAGTTACTCGAAAGAGTAAGAGACAGAGGACTGCAAAGTCTTTTGGTGATGATTTCATTGTATACCTCGTGGATGACACTCAAGAACCATTGAAGAGGCATATTCTTCTCCGACGACTATTGGAAGGAAGCAAGATGCGGAGTGAGATGGACTCTATTATGTCTAATGGAACTTGGGAGGTCGTTGACCGTCCTTATGGGTGTAAAACAGTAGGATGTAAATGGATTTTCAAGAAAAGCTTAGGCCTGATGGTACAATTGAAAAGTACAAGGCAAGGCTTGTGGCCAAGGGTTATACCGTAAAGAAGGCGAGGACTTCTTTGATACTTATTCACTGTTGTCCGATCGACCACAATTCGAGTACTACTTGCCTGGCTGCCTCTCATGGTCTTCTCGTTCATCAAATGGACGTTAAGACAGCTTTCCTAAATGGAGAGTTGGAGGAGGAGATTTATATGGATTAGCCAGACGGGTTTGTGGTAGAAGGTCAAGAAGGAAAGGTGTGCAAGTTGTTAAAGTCTTTGTATGGCCTAAAGCAAGCACCTAAGCAATGGCATGAGAAGTTCGACAAAACTTTGATATCTGCTGGCTTTGTTGTGAATGAAGCTGACAAATGTGTGTACTATCGCTATGGTGGGGGAGAAGGAGTGATCTTGTGCTTGTATGTTGATGACATACTGATTTTTGGGACCAACCTCAATGTGATTGAGGAGGTCAAGGACTTTCTGTCCAAGAATTTTGAGATGAAAGATTTGGGAGTGGCTGATGTGATTCTTAACATTAAGCTACTGAGAGAAGGTGATGGTGGGGTTACACTCATGCAATCCCCACTATGTGAATAAGGTCTTGAGTCGCTTTGGTTATAGTGACTGCAAGCCTGCTTCTACTCCTTATGATCCTAGTGTGTTATTGAAGAAAAACCGAAGAATAACAAGGGATCAATTGAGATATTCCCAGATCATTGGCTCATTGATGTATTTAGCTAGTGCTACGAGGCCTGACATCTCGTTTGCTGTGAGCAAGCTAAGCCGGTTTGTTTCAAATCCGGGAGATGATCATTGGCGTGCTCTTGAGAGAGTAATGCGCTATCTAAAGGCAACCGTGAGCTATGGAATTCACTATGCTGGGTACCCAAAGGTACTGGAGGGCTCTGATGATTCAAACCGGATCTCGATCTTCGATGAGATAAAAGCCACGAGTGGATATGTGTTCACACTTGGAGGTGGTCTTTGTTTCTGGAAGTCTTGCAAGCGCACCATCTTAACGAGGTCAACAATGGAAGCAGAACTTACAGCATTAGATACCGCCATCGTTGAGGCCGAGTGGCCGTGAACTCCTTATGGATTTGCGGTGGTTGAAAAACCGATACCGCTATCCCGATGAATCTGTGATAATCAAACCGTAATTATCAAGGTGAACAGTTCTAAGGACAACATGAAGTCATCTAGGCATGTTAAGAGGCGGTTGAAGTCCGCCGTAAAGCTGAAAACTCGGGGTGATAGCGCTGGACTATGTCCGCACGACTAATAATCGCGCACCAATTTACAAAGGGTTTATCACGTAATGTGATAGATAGTGCATCGAGTGAGATGGGCCTGAGACCCACATGAGTCATACCACAGTGGTAACATGTTCTACGTGATCGGAGATCCCGTGAAGTAGGATGGTGAAACAAGCTGTTGGTTGACTGGGAGGAGAGACCTTTACAGGGCTCATTTCTTCAGTGATGCGCTTCTCTCCTATTCTGTATGGCAGGTTGGTTTTTACCTTAATGTGATCCAAATGGCTTTTTAAAGCAGAGATGTCGGCCTACAGGACATCTTAGAAAGAACACACCTATATGAGTTCGACTGCTGGTCACAGTCTATGAGATTCGGGTGATCTCTAGATACTCATGAATAGGCTTGGAGTATGACTTATACGCTCCAACCAGAGGGGATGCTTTAGGCAGCCTAGTACTAGTAAAGGAATTGGGTAAAGCTTGTTCGCACAAAACTGTCAATTCAAGGCATAGTCCATTGTTCAGCTGTGGATGAGTGTAACTCCTTTCCTAGGTGGATGTTCAACTTAACAGTCTCCATCGAAACACTGGTATATCAAACAAAAGAGAATCGAGAGCATTTCTCGTGTGCCTTGAAATTTGGTGGGGATTGTTGGATTAATTGGGATTGGCCCATTTTAATTTAGCAATTAATCAAATGAAATTCCTAGGCCCACAACTAATGCTAGGTAGAAAATTGTTTAGTCCCATATGGAGAATTGAATGGGAGTTACACCACTTTAAAAGGTGGAACGTGGTAACCCCTTGTGGAATTAGAGAGAGCCAATACACGCGCGCGCTCGCTCGCTTGCTCGCCTCGCCACGCCATGCCGCACCGTGCGGTGCGGTGCGTGTGCGTGTGCGTACGCGCGCAGACATGTCGGGTGCGGGCGCGTTTTTCTTTATCTATTCAAAAATCGAAACGACTCGCAGTAACTAGCATTAACGAGTGGTGGCGATAGCGGTGCGATTACGATGGATTATGACTGCGCGTTACTTCGAGGTAATGGCTGCAGTTACTCTGGCCTCTTCGTTTTTGCTGTTACAAAAGACTCTCTACTCCATACGGGAAAGTAAGGGAGAACAGTATTCTGGTGGTTCTGTTTTTGTTGCTGCTCTCTGTCATCTCCAGTCCAGAAACTTGCGCACACAAGTTTCTGGACGAGTAGGCCTCAAGCTCCGTCCGTTTGTGTACCTGCGGGTAGGCGGCGATCAAGTTTTTGGGGAGCGCATCGGCGCGACTACTCAATCTGCGACGTCTACTTCCTGGTGGTGGATCGTTCGCTGGACTGCACTGCGAACATCTTCCTGCATCACGCCTCGATCGACTACATCGAATAGGCCATCATGTCAACTGATGGTAACGGCGCCTCCGGTGTCTCCGATACCGGCCCCGCCCGAGGGTATATACTGAAAACTTTTCTGATGTATTTGATTCTGTGCGCTTTGAACATGTTAATAGGTGCTTTTGTTAGCTTGTTCGTTAGCGAATATGAATACATCGTTCATAGATCACTCATGCATGTTTATGTCATGTTTTATATGCTGAATTTCTGGATTAAAACATGCCGAAAATTGACTAGATGTTCAACAAATATAGGGCCGGAATAAGTGCAAGATCCTCAACAAAATGGAGAGGATCTGGGTTTGCTAAACCCAGGTCCGACAATTTGAGCTTAAATTCGGTTTAAGAACGGCTGTGATCTGATAGAGCAATGAGCTTTCTGTATTGAAAATTAATTTAGTCCCCAATACCTCCAACAGGCGCCTAGGTACAAATATCAGTTGGAAATTAAATGGCATCTCCATAAGTGCTGCGGCATGTGCTGTTTTCAGTTCAGGCTTTGCAGCTGACGACTGAACAAATTTTGAATCATCAAGCTATCAGTCCACCAGTGGCAAGAACGGATATGAGTGCTAAAGAACCATTTGAATTTGTAACAAAGAGGCCTAAAACGAATCAGAGGCTCTCTTAATTGAACAACATAACGCTGACATTGTGCAGCAGGATGCTGAATGTCACTCAAACCATCGTGAAAAATAAATCAAATCTCAAAGTTTTAAAAGTTTACGTACTCTAAAATGATATCTATTTGAGAACAGAAAGAGTACCGTATTTTTATATGAGCAGCCTGCCTTCATTCGGTAAAGGAAAGTTCTGTTTTGTTTTTCTTCATCGTTTTTCATTGGCGTGCAAATGGTTTGTATAACTATTTTGTGCGGCTCTCCTAGTTTCCATCTAGATATACTACTTCTGATTGATATATATAACGCAACTTTGGCATCAAAGAACGATCCAGAGATGATTGAGCTTTGCTGAACTGAAATTTCGGTCCTTTAATCATGTGCCTGTTTACAATTATCAGTGCTAAACTAGATTGCAATTCACAGTTATGTTTATTTCAGGTGGCTTCATACAGAGCCTAGTGTGTGTAGTTGTGGATTATCTTTCCTCAGAGACTGAAAATTGTTGATTTATTCCTTAAAAAAATGTTGATGTAAGATAATATCAGTTCACCAGTGCAAGAACAAATGTGAAGTTTACCAAACCTTGATTTTATTCAACTCTTGTAACAGAGAATCCTAAGAGGAACAAGTGGTTCCCTTTGAACAGTGTAACACTCATATTATATATTCAGCACGATGCTGGATATTATTCTTTGAAGGGTAAACAAATGAAACTAACCTAGAACACCAGAGAATATCCAATCTAAACCGAGAACTTGATCTTGACAGGGAAAGACACCGAGGAGTCGCCGTTCTCGATCAGCACCGTGCTGACGCCGGACGGCACGACGGTGTAGGCCGTCTTCTCGACGATGCCAAATGCCTTGCACACGTTCAGCGTGAAGCGCACGTTACCGGTACTCCACGCCTGCACAAACACCCTCTGGAAGGCGACCACCTGCTTGATCGGCGCGTTGGCCACCTCCGACGGCGGCACGGTGTACACCAGGACGGCATGGCTGCCGTCCGTGTCGCCGCTGTTGATCACGCTTATATTGAAGCTGATGGTCTCGGTGCAAGAGTGTCCGTCGACGTTGATCGCCTGGCAGGCCGGGGTGGACACGCCGTCCTTGTAGCTGAGCTGCTTGCAGTGCTGGCCGGCGGCGGCGAGGGTGACTGTGGTGCCGTTGGTGAAGGTCTCGTAGAGGAACTTGGTGTAGCTGAGGCCGTAGCCGAACGGGTAGAGCACCTCCGGGCCGTCGTAGAACTTGTACGTCCTGCCGGGGTAGCCGAGCTTCGGCACCGGGCGCAGCTCCATGGACGTCATGGGGATCTGGTGGATGTACTTGTTCTTGAACCATGTCAATGGCAGCTTTCCCCCTGTTCAATTAAACCAGAATCTGATTTGTCAAAGAATTCGCATTGGAGATAAGAAATGGAAATATTACACTTGAGGTGATCTTGCATCTACCTGGATTGTATCTACCGAAGATGACATCGGCAATGGCATTGCCTCCTTCACCACCGGGGTACCCAGCCCACAGGATGGCGCCGATCTTCGGGTTGTTCTGTGCAAAGGAGATGTCAACACCTCCTCCAGACAAGATGACCAGGACAATCGGGTTCGGTGAGGCCGCTGCGACACGGATGATCTCCTCTGTTTGGTTCTTGGGCAGGAGAAGATCCTCCCTGTCGTTGCCCTCCCTCTCAATGTGCAGGTTTATGCCACCAAAGTAGATGGTCATATTGGCCTGCTGCACAATTTTCACATCCTTGCTTATGCCTTCGCGCGGTGTGACATACCGGCATGGTGGTCCTGCATTTCAATGTTCAGTGATATCAGCAAAATTTTTCAGTAATTCAAGTTGGTCAGTGAAGCGTAGTTGCAGTAATTTTTGTCGGGTATTGACCTGTGTAGTCTCCGTCCATGACCTTTTCAGGCGCCTCGACGTGCGGGCCGCGCACAGAGACGGCGCCAAGCTTCTTGGCGTCCAGGGGGAGCAGGTCGTTTTCGTTCTTGAGGAGCACCATCCCCTGCCTCGCGCCGTCGACGGCAAGGGCCTTGTGCTCGTCGCTGCAGATGTCCTTCTCGTCGAGGGACGCGTACTGCGCGATGTCGTCGAAGAAGCCGAGCCTCATGAGCGTCATGTACTGGTTCTTGAGCGCGTTGTCGATGTCGGACTCCCGCATCTTGCCCTGGTTCACGGCGGCCATGCCGTAGGTGGTGAGGAAGTCCATGACCGGCTTGCCGTCCTGCACGATCCAGCTCTCGCCGCAGTCGAGGTCGAGCCCGGCCTTGAGCACTGCGGCGCTGGCCTCGACGGCGGTGTACCCGAGCCAGGTGGCGTTGTCGGTCATGACGCGGACAGCGTCGCAGTCGGAGACGATGTACCCGTGGAGCTGCCAGTCGCCGCGGATGGTCTGGGAGAGGAGCCGGGCGTCGGCGCAGGCGGGGATGCCGTTGACGCGGTTGTAGGAGCACATGACGCTGCTGACGTCGCCGTCGCGGACGCACATCTCGAAGGGGCGTTGGAAGGTTTCGACCATGTCACGCTCCTCGACGCGCGCGTCGAACTTGAAGCGGGTGTGGCCGTACCAGTCGTCGAGATCGTAGGCGGCGTAGTGCTTGCAGCACGCCGACGTCTTGATCGGCCGGGAGAAGGGGTCGGCCGCCGTCTCGTGGCCGGGGATGTCCTGCATGCCGCGGACGAAGTTGACGGCGTAGCGGCCGACGACGAAGGGGTCCTCGCCCGGCGTCTCGAGGGCGCGCCCCCACCGCGGGTCGCGCACCACGTTGATGTTGGGGCTCCAGTACGTCAGCCCGCCCTTGCCAAGGTTGTACATCGCGCGAGCCTCCGTCGAGATCGCCTGCATTAATCCATTCGTAAATTTCAGTGCAACTTCAGGTAGGAGAAATTTAGTATACTGTAACTTTAAATAATTTAAGAGTATAACTTCAAGTGACTAAGTGATAGAAAAATTTCAATCAATAGCAAAATCATATTTAATAATTCTAACATGGCATGAACACAATGCTTACAAGACGTGGACAGAATGCTGACACGACATGAACACATATATGCATGATACGTGTGGAGAAATTGAGGTCATGTTTTGTAATGCTATATATGTGTTGGACACGCAACAAACTGTGCATGCATGGCGAATGTGTGTACCTGGCCGATGGATTTCCAGAGCGTCTCGTTGAAGCTGGCGGCGCTGTTGATGACGTTGGCGAAGACGGTGCCGTTGTAGACGACGGCGCGGCCGGAGTGCAGGGAGGCGGGCTTGGCGAGGTCGTCGAACTTGGTGGCGGGGCCGGTGCTGGAGAGGCCGTGCAGCGCCTCGGACCACCACTTGTAGGGCGGCAGGCCGACGCGGGGCGCGCCGGCGGCCCAGTCGCCGAGGCTGGCGACCTTCTCGTCCACCGTCATCCAGCCGATGAGGTCGCGCACCCGGTCGGCGTACGGCAGCGACGCGTTGCAATACGGGAACTGGGACATGTCAAGTCCGAGCCCCGCAAACCGCGCCGCGTCGCACACCTTGGTGTACACCTTGCCGCCACTGCCGGTGGCGTTCGCGGCTGCGCCACCATTGGCGTCGGCGGGGACGGCTCGTGAGGAGGCGCCGCAGATGAGGGTGGCTAGGATTAGGAGAAGATGCAGATGGGATCGGGAGGAGGAGGACGCCATTGTTGCGGTGCTGGCGTTGTAGGTGAGTCGATGAACAGCATGCATGCAAGTAAGGTGGTATATATAGTGTGTGTGTGTGAGAGAGAGAGAGAGAGAGAGAGAGAGAGAGAGAGGGAGTTGATAGGCGCGGTCGATCGCAACAGAGTTTTGAAATTTGGAGGTCTCTGTTTGGCTTCAGGTAGGATTACACGGCAACAAACTAACGGATGCTTGCCGGACGTGGGTTAGCCTGACGCGTCGTGCGTGGATAATTAACGGGGATTAATCAACTAATTAAATTTAGAGAAAACGAATATCTTGGATATTTTGACGTGTGGATCAAAACAAAGCATGCGTGCATGCATGCATGCAGAGAGCGTAGGCCGTTGGATTGAAATCAGACGCTCGGATCATCTAACTGTGAGAAGGTACATCTTTGAATGACATGTGTGCAGTGCACGTTTATCTTTCGTATTATACTAATTACTAAGTGCCCGTGATCTTAAATAATTGATGACGTAAATTCTAAACTCTTAAATAAACTAATATAAGTTTCTCTAAATCTGTTTTTTTATATAAAGCTTCCCCTACATCTATATATTGATTGTGCATGAGATTCGAAATTTTTACTATGAATCTGTCGTGAATAAATAGTTAAAGCTTAAATTTTTAAATAGCATACAAATTTATGTTACAAGCAAGACAAGTCATACCATAAATCACATACGTACACATATGCATAGGAAGAACACATAATATTGTGAAGGGTAGATGATGAGGTCACAGGCACTACCAAATAGAACTTTTAAAGGAAAATATTTTAATCTCAAGTTTTCATCCCAAAAAGATAGCATGGCAACAAAACACAAGGTGCCATTATATATCTCCAGTTTTGCTCTTTATTTCAATTATCGGTTGCTAAAATTTAAAATTCAAGGAAGATCCATGATATATTTTCACAAGATGGAAGGAAGCATGAATTTACCTAACAAGTCTTATTTGGAACATTAGAGGTACCAACAGTTTCAGTCTCAATCAACTAAGACAAACAGACAATCAAAATCATCAATATATTGTAAACATGAATGTAAATGCATAAGCACCCTACCCAGAGTTAATTAATATAGGTGCCAACTTTGGTCTGCATTAAGGAGAAGTTATGTCGGATACACAATAGAACATTTTAATAGAAAACAAACTCTGCTTTCGCATTTAGAAGTGTCTTGAAATCCCGATAAATGACTGGCTTCTCAGCTTCATGCAGGAAGGCAAGTCCTTTTGCAACACCAAGTACAATCTTCATTCTGGTATACCATGGCAGTGGCACCATTTACCCCTACATAAGTAAATAGCATTACTTAAACAAATCAACAAAATTTGGTGGGTGGTCTATAAACATAATTGACCATATGGTCACAAATTATCAAGAACGCCGCTTGATGCAATACAGAAGTAATGTATATCGTACTACTACTCAGTATGACAACTTTGCAAATATGTGATTTTGGAAATATAATAAAAAAACTCAATACGCAGAAGTATGAGCTAACTAATGATAGCACTAATCACAGGATATACTATAAGATGGTATCACTTGAGCATTGCACTTCCCAGGTGGTAGATGGCATACATGTTGGATACCCCGTCTTATTCTCCTACCTCATGAAATATGGCAGCAACTCCTGTCAAAAACAAAAATGGCAACAATAGGCTACAATTCTAGGTGAGTCAAATTTGGTTCCACGTAGGTTTGTAACTCATGTAATCAAATGATAAAATGGTACATTATGTCAATGAAACCGAATGGCATGATAATCAATAGCATCACAAACAAAGATAAACTCTGACAAAACAAGCAATAATTTCTCAAGAACATGCTTAGTCTTACTTGAAAACAAATGTGACCATGCTTCCCAGGGGCATGACCTCATATACGAGAACCCTGTGATAATCTTGGCAACAATATCTGACCAACTTCACTAAATTTGGGTGAGAGAGCTGTCCAAGAAATATGACCTCAGCTTGCAGACATGGAAACAAACAACTTTATATCTGACAACAGTAAAAAAATCATGCAAAAGAAAACAAGACAATAACTGAACACAAGAATGCTTTATCAACATAGTATTATTCAGAAAGGCTAATCACCATCCATTCCCGATGGCCTTGGTAGCTATTGTCTCCATCATGAACCTTGACTGCAACTCATAGGGGTTCTTCTATTGCTAATCCTTCACAAAGGTCCTTGGTGATGCACCCTTTGTAGACTCTACCAAATCCACCTCCCCTAGTAATGATTCCTGTCTAAAGTTCTTGGTGATTCTCTTAAGCTCCTCAAATGTGAATGCTATCAAAGGGTTCTGAGTCGAGTCCCCTCTCAGTGTCTCCACCTCTTTCGGGTTGGATGGTAGTAGGCTATCCTCCTTTTCGTTTCTCTCCAATGGGCTCTGTATTTTTGGATATTCTGTAACAAATAAAAGGGCAAGTTATATATGTCACAATCTTGATAGAACCTACAGTATAGGTTGCAAATGATTCAAAATAATTTATACATATCAACTAAAAAATGAGTTTCTCAAGATAAACAAGATTTTCACATGGCAGAATGAAAACTTCTTATCATTGATTTGATTGGAAAAATAAATAAATTGAAAATATGTGCAATCAATGGAGTGGAGCAGACTAAAATATACAGTATTGGACTAGCCATAATTTGATTAAGCATGGAGGTAGGCATGCCCTTTTCTGGATTGAGATTAAAAGTTGCCATCGAACTGTTAAAGATAAAGAGAACATTTTTGTCTAGAAAATTAGCAATAGTTTCTACTCATTAACAAACAGTGCACATCAACGTGTATCTCTATTTCTAAATTGGGGGATCACACAAAATAACAGAAAGTATTGCATCCTATAGCTGCAACTATGCAATATCATAAATCATACCAAGAAAGGACATTGGTATCTAACTTTGTTACATTGGAAGAAACCCTATTAAAGTATGGATTCCCTTTAAACCAACAATTACCCATAATGCAGAATTCCTAAAGAACAACCTCAAGCTCTCTCTGTCTCACCAAGAACACCAAGAAGAGGAGGCAAGAGATAGAGATGTCCACAATGAGCTAATGGTTTGATGGATTGCTTATTTAGCAATTAGTGCACACACAAAAAAATAACCATCAACATATACTCCCAAAACTCTATGTTTGTGCTCAGGAACTGAACTAAGAACAGTCTCTCCTAAAGATAAGTAAGCTCCTCCTAGAAAACAAGCTCTAATTTTGTAATTCAGCTTAGATTTTAAAGTGCCAATTCTCGCCGTGGGAGGCGATTGCGGCTACGATGTGGAGCATGGCGCTCGCGGCAAGCGAGCAACACTGAAGGGACCCTTCCAAGGCCAGTGCCGGCATAGGCTCGCCGTTGAGGCGTCTATCCTAGAGGCACCTCATGGTTGCCTCCCCCATCGTTGTCATCGGCGGCGGTGGCGCCGCCATTGGAGTTTGGCGTAGAGGAGTCAGCCAGGGAAGCAACAAGGAGGTGGTGGCAAAGGCCACCAGATCCAGGCGTCCCCGATAATGTCCTCACTGGATCTGGCTATCTTTGTCGACCAGAGGTGAGGAGGGCCCAGATCCGACATCTAAGGAGGAGACGGCCACATAGGGGAGGGTGAGGCAGCGATGCGCGGCATGAGGAGAGGCAGGGTGGGAGGTGACGGCAAGCGGTGGGGTGGAAGGCGACAAGAGGAGGTGGCAAATGACTTGGAGATAGCCGTAGGAGGAGGTGGCAGTGAACGGTAGGGTGGGACTGGGAGCCGGCCCGGGATAGGGTTCCAGGGAGCTAAATTAGAACACAAGGGGGATGGGGAGGAGCGGGTAGGGGCCACAATCGAATCGTATATTTGGAGGGGAGGGAGGGGAAAGATAGAGCGTACCAATCATCAACTGGTTCTTTTAAGTAGTAGAGAAAAATAAGAGTTGGTGGTCATCATCTGTTTCCTTCATAGAAAAATATCCCTTTTGTTAGAGATAATTACCTACAATGCCTTCTAAAGGGAGTTAGTGGCCCACCACCCATGTGGACGAGCCCCCACTCCTCTACTCCCGATCTAATGGTGATGATGGTTCATTTGTCTCTACCTCCTCATTCTACACGCGCTGACAAGCACCTTACTACCAATGCCTCCCAAGTCCCCGCTCCTTTCGCTCCACACCGCATTCTCTCCTCTCCCCAAACACTCCTCCCTCTCTTTAGACCCCATTCTCTCCTCTCCCCAAACACTCCTCCCTCTCTTTAGCCTAGCAGACAAGCTTGAGAGCACAAGAAAGCATAGATCCATGCTGAATAGCTCGAGGGAAGCCATAATCGCATCGACAAGCTCATGAAAGGCCAGATCTAGCACTAATGAGCTTAGGGAAGGATCTGGAGTTGGTAGGGGTGTCACTTAGCTCGTGGGGAAGAGGAAGGGAAATTATCATTATAAGTCGATTATGAGGATAGATGAGGACACATAGGACTCATTTTTTATTTTGATGGATTAGTGGGAATAGAAGCACACGCAGGTAAGTCACCCCTTTGATTATGTCTTCTAAATTGGTTTTTGATGGCCGTGGCATGGGGAAGGACACCTAAGACGAAAAGGAGGAAGCCGTGGCTTTCAAGAAGGCATCAAAGGGGGTGGTGGCGACCAACATGGGGGAGGTTTGAGTGGAGGATGAGGAGGAGGCGGCAATAACGTAGCTCTGGTGGGCCTCACTGGTGCTGGCGAGGTGCCACGTGGGCCGTGGCCCGAGGAGAAATCCAATAGTGGTGACCATGGACGGATGGATCAGCAAAGGAAGAGAGAGGATAGGGTTGGTGATAAAGAGGAATATATGTGTTAATCTAGACAGTTGGATCCGTAGCGTACACCCTAAATTTTGACTAAAATTTTTGAACAAATTAGCTGGGTAATATCTAGAAACTTTAGTTTTGTAAGCACTTACATAACTCTCTAACAGCGATCAAAAATTGATGGTGGAACGATTCGATGGACTGACTGCGATGATTGTTTTATTTTGTGGTTTTAGAATATGGAATATGGTTTTTTTTTTCAAAAAAGATCCGTAGTAATATACGGGCAATCAACTAGTTTAGTTTGCCAGTGAGTGACATTACATTGTGAGCCAAACTTATCGTCGAGTGCTAGGTGTCACGTACGTGCATGTTACGAAACTGTTAACATAAATAGTAATGTAGCTATTTTTTTTAAAAAAAAACCTTTAGATCTATTTTTTAAAATCTACTCTCTCCGTGGACCTACTGGGCTCGACAAGTCACTTACCGAGTTTGGCAACATTTAATGCCTCATGTTTAGTGCTAATTAAATATAATTAGTACTAATTAAATATGATTAGCACTAATTAAGCATGTATAGTGTGCCGCACTGTGACTTGCCGGGGAGCTCGGCAGGTGTCTGTCGAGCTACTGTAGTTCGTCAGCTACTTGTCAAGCACCCCTAAGTATAATTAAATATGAGTAGTACTAATTAAGCATATACAGTGTGCCGCACAGTGACCTGCCAGGGGCTCGGCAGGTATCTGCCGAGATACTGTAGTTCGTCAGCTACTTGTCGAGCATCCCTAACTCGGAAGATATCTGTTGAGCTTAGTAGATCTCTAGAAGAGGCTAAATTTATAAAAACAAAGTGCAAAACCAAAATAAAAAAAATGACTTAAGTGTCATTTGTGTGAACCGTTCACGTTACGAGCTCAACCCAGACGCATGCCACGTCAGAATCTCAAGGGTAAGCAGGCCTGTGGATTGATGATCGCCGGCGACGAGCAGCGGTCCAAGCTCTGCTGCGATCACTACGGCCCAAACCGTTGGCGCTGTTCGGTGATCCCTCAATGGTTCGGCCCAAATCACCTCCTTGCTAAGGCCCAACATGCACGTGCAAAGGCCCAGCCCAACAGCCTAGGCACTTGCCCAGTTACTTGCTGTCCCCCTCGTTATCGAAGCAAGGGACAGCGATCAAAGTAATTTGGAGGAAGAAGGAAAACAACAGATGAGGCTTTTTTGCAGTGTTAAATCCTTGTTAGGTAAAATCCAACATTGAGATTTGAGAGTGCACATCCACAGCTGAAAGCATGGTAAGGTGGTTTAGCAAGTGGTAGTACTGAATAAACTCGGATGTTAATACACTGTAGCCAGAAAATTCAGGAAGTAGCGTATTGGAGTGTCAGTAATGGTATGGTATCTCTAATTGGTCCATTTACATAGACTTACAGCCAGGCATGAAGTAAACGGGAAAGCTAATACATGGATTTGATGAATGCTTCAATCTAAGAGCCTAGCTCATTACCTCCTACTCATCTGATGCTACTAACCACTACACAATCAGCGGGGAAATACGTCTTATCCACTGAGATCTACTAAATTATTGGCCTTCAAGATTTCTTCCCTTCCTCAGGGAGAGGCGCCTCCTTTGAACGTAGGCATCCCGTCGAACACCGCGCATGCGAAGGATCACGTCGATATTTTGCATAATACCAGATCTAACGACGCACACAGCCTCGGAGCGAGATCGGACGGCGCACACAGCCATTTTGCTGGGAAATCCAGAAGGTTTCGTATACAGAGATGCTATAGTATAGATAGTACCATGTCAGTGCTTGACATGGATTAAGAATCTGGTCAAGCAAATGTAGAAGAAAGCCTCCTTTCAAAAAAAATCTCTATCTTTTCATTATTTTAGATAAATAGATATGTCCTGAATATGTCTTTCTTTTAAAAAATAAAAAAAATTGTTTCTTCAGCAGTCTTTAGATAACCTAACTCATCTCTCTGTTCTATCCCGACCTCCCCGATGCCAACAATCACATTACTCGCCTCCGATAGTGCCACGGTGCCACCAATGGTGAATCTGCTGTTGCCACTAGCTGTCTCTCGCCATATCCATCGTCCACAAAAACCTGACTCAATCTCCTCATCTTCCCCATGATCACTGCCTCACCCACCATCGTTGGCCACCAAATTGACTGTAATCAACGGTCAACTAAAAAACTAAAAGTCGGTTTGGTTTATTAACGCCCCTAGAAGTCATTTTACCTTTTGTAATTAGCTATTCTTTTTTGCATCCACACGTGTCTTAGTGGTTGTTCAAATCGGAGAAGTCAGAAACTGATTTAAATATATCGGATTATAAAAACAGCTTCTCCAAACCGTTTTCAAAAGCCGTCGGCCGGTCTCCGTCACTTCTTTTGTGCTCGCGACTTTCAAAAGTCGTTTTTCAAATTTTATTTCAAAATCTACTTCTATCAACCACTACAATTCTATTTCAACCAAAAGTCAAAAACTCAAGCCAAAAACCATTAACTCTAGCCAATTAAAACACCCTCTTAGTTTGGTTCATTTATTCCCTTGATAGGTTAAATTTCATCTACATGAATGGCTACCTATGTACAATTTATAGCCAACCAATCAAAATCTCCACTTAATGTTGTGAGAATATTAGGTCTATTCTTTTAGGTTACAACTTATTAATATAATAAATAATGATTACTGAATAAAGATGAAGCTAAGAGCCACTTAAAAAATCAAAGTGAATGGGGGCGTTGTCTAAGGTGTGGCTTTGTGAAAACATGAGATGCAGCTCGGAGCAGGTGAAGAGATGGGTTGGGCAATGAGCATGAGCATTACAAAAACAGAACTTTTGTAAAAAAAACTTTCCGAAAAATGTTATTTTTCCTTGCAAAACTAACATCAAGTGGTGGCAGACTGGCAGGTCATCCGGAGTCAATCTGGCTCGTCCACTCGTGATCCAACGCCCCAAATTAGGCGATTGCGTTTGCTTATGCCCTTGTTTAATTAATTTTCCATCTTCCCCGATCGACCCTCCTCCAATTGCCCATCCCTTCGCCGCCGCTTCCCGCTGGAGTGGGCGTCTCCCTCCACAACCGCCACCTTCTCTTAAGACGAATCCAGCGTGCCGAGCCCCAGCAGCGGTCGGCCCGCTGTCCATCCTCGCAACCGGCGACCGGATCCGGCGCGGACAGGCCCTCGTCCACTCGCGCAGCTCGCAGGTGATGCGCATCGCCTGCGGCGGCGTTGTGGTTAGTAATCCTTGGCACCACTTTGTTAGCTGGTAGTGGCAAATCCAAGATGAAAATAGAGGGGAGCTTTACTGTTAAGGCTATAGCACAATATAAATATACCAAAACTACATCTACTAGTTTTTTGCCATTACAATATCAAATTCATATATAAGTAGGAAGAGAACAAATTAAAAATGTACAATACAATAAATTTAGTACCTTGCTAATGGATAATGTGCTCTAAATGTTTATAAATATGTGAATACCGATCTGCAGATAAGAAATATCAAATATAGTGATACAATATTAAATTGTGAATCTCTATAAACATTAAAAATGAAATGAATCTCCATTTTTATAAATCTAAGAATAATTAAACAACAACTAGTCAATAAATCATTAAATAAATTGGCTAATTAGTTAATATTTAATGGCTACTGTTAAATATCGATTAAACAATAATTTGCATCAGGTAAATAATAAATCGGTATCTCAATTAGTACTCACTCTTCAGTGCCCTCACGCAGCCTGCAGCAGTGGCGAATCTACCGACTGCCGACACGGCGGCCTCATGGAGGCAGTGGGCTCGGGCACTCCGCACTCAGGCTCGGCAGGCTCGGGCAGGGGCAGAAGACCTGACCGGCAACCGCACTCATGAGCTGTAGTTGCTTGCTTGCTTACCACTTTTACCAGTCCGCACAGGCGCATACCAGTATACCACTTCATTCGGCATTTTTGCAAAAGGCGCATCCGCAGCGGGCGCCCGGGCGAATGGAGAGCTTCGTCGTCTCGTCTGCGTCGTCGCTCGTCGTCGCCTTGCCCGCCGACTGCCACTCCGCTCCGCCGCTCCCGCTCGGCCTCGCTAGCCTCGTGCGGCCGCGCCCGCGCCCGGCCGCCAGCGAGTGGCCGACCGCCTCCCCCTCGGCCCCTCCGCTCCGCCCTTCGCCTCCGTGTCGAGCCGCCCTCCGAGCCGGGCCGCTGACCTCCCCCGGCCTCCCCCTCCGCGGCTCCGCGCCGAGTCGCCGACCGGTGACCGCCTCCCCCTTCCCAGCTCCCCTCCGCCGCGCCAGGCTGCGGCCGGGTCTTCTTCAACCACGGTGGGAGGAGGGGGTGCTCGAGCACCCACAAGCACCCACGGTGGTCGAGACAGGGTTAATAATGGCGAGCATTGAGGTTAAGTCTGAGGCCAAAAGCTGGGATTTTTTTTGGCTAACTCTCCTCCGTGAGAGAATCAGGTTCTAATCCGAGTCCTGGACGGATCGACGTGTTAGTATGATCCGTGTTGCATCCGCATTGCTATTTTGAGTTTGTTTCGGAATAGGTGTCGTGTAGGAGCTGGTTTAAGAGTCCGATGGAGAGTTTGATTCGGAGCTTTTGTATGAGTCGGTCGTTGTATTTGCATATAAATAGAGACCAGGGCTGCAGCAATTACAACAGCGCAGCACAACAGAAAACATTGCGAGTGTTCTTCATCTGTTTGTTGCCTCAACTCCGTGAGAGTTCGTGAGCTTGAGCATCGAGTTTTCTTTGCCAACATTTGGTATCAGAACAGGGAACCCTGAGCTTTATAGTTCTTCCGATTCCTACTCAGATACGGAGTGGCTGCTGATCTATAAGTGCGCCTCAAGGGCTCACAACTTTGTGCTCGTCCAAGTATTTCTCACCGCTGATCAACTAGAAAAGAGAGGGAAAAAAAGAAAAGTACTGCGCTTCGTGGAGAAGAGTTGTGCCGAAGCTCCATAGCATTCTGTCGTAGCTTATCTATAAATCTCTCCATCTGGCCATGATGGATACGTTGCTGGAGCTGCCACAGGACATCTTGAGACTCATCTTTGCTGCACTGGAGATCCCTGACCTCATACGTGCAGGCTCTGTCTGCTCCTCTTGGCGCTCCACGTACACCAGCCTATGCAGCCTTGGACATTGCAGGCTGCAACAGACGCCATGCCTGCTGTACACCTCCGAATCTGCTGGAGCCAGGGCTGCAGGTCTCTATAGCCTCCCCGAAAAGAAGGCCTACACATTGACTCTCCCAGATCCGCCTATCTGTAGTAGGTATGTCATCGGCTCCTCGTATGGTTGGATTGTCACCGCGGACGAGAGGTCTGAGCTGTACCTTGTCAACCCCATCACAGGTGAGCAGATCGCCCTGCCATCGGTCACCACCATTGAGCAGGTGAAGCCCATCTTTAATGGTGCTGGTGCTGTTCACAAGTACGAGTACTCATGGTACACTGGAGAGAGAATGGTTGCTGACTCACCCTCAATCTTTGTTCTAAGCGAGCTGCGGGAATACCTCTTCTATAAGGCATTTCTATCTTCTGATCCATCCATGGCAGACTACTTTGTAGTGCTCATCCACAATCCACATGGACAGCTTTCATTTGCAAGAGCAGGGGATGATAAGTGGACTTGGTTGCCACCACATAGTCACTATTCAGACTGTGTCTTTAAGGATGGGTTGTTGTATGCTGTGACTTCATTAGGAGAGATCCATGCATTCAATCTTGGTGCCCCTGCAGTCACGCGGAAGATAGTTATGGGCAAGGTGAAGGATTATAGGGATGAGAGAGTGTACCTTGTTCAAGCTACATGTGGTGATCTGCTGCAGATTTGGAGGTCTGATATTTCACTGGAGGGGGATGAAGAGGATGAATATGATTCAGATTCAGATTCAGAACCTGAGTTCGACCGTGAGTCGTATGTGTGCAATACCGACACAATCAAAGTACATAAAGTGGAGTTTACAGCAAAAAAACTTGTCGAAATAAGTAGCTTGGGTGAGGATGTGCTTTTTCTTGGGCATAATCAATCACTTTGCCTCTGTGCTGAAGAATATCCACAGCTGAATGCAAATCACGTCTACTTTACTGATGATAAAGCTACCTATCTTATGGGTTTCAAGAATAATCGGCGTGATATTGGAGTCTTTGACTTGGAAAATAACAGCAGTGAGGAAATTGTATCCCCCCAGCTTTGGTCCAACTGGCCAACACCTGTGTGGCTGATTCCAAATCCCAGAAAAATGAATTTGGTATCACGCAATTAGATACACAAGGTGTTCTTCTCTGTATTTACGTTTTACCTCTTTTCCGTGGTTCCAATTTTGTGCAACAAGATAATTTTGTACGTGAAATCATAGAATCAATGGGAACAATGATAGGGATATTTATAATTGCATTCTGCCAGTGTTAGTGTTACAATTGTCAATTACTTTTCATCTGCAAGGTTCACCTCATTATAATTCTTTGTAACATTTTGTCAAGGTGATAAGCTCCACAGTTGTTTACTATATTCATTTGGGGTGTTTCCTATTTTGTGATTTCATTTAAGACCATGCCACTGATCTTCATACATACAAACAATGTCTGTGAACTCGGCTAATTCTTGACAGCCGGACGTAGATCACCTATATTTGTTTAGTTGTTATTAGTTCAACAGGGCATATACTTTTGGCATACAAACAGATGGCTTTACGAGTTTGTCCTCTCATTTTCCTTAAGCAAGCTATAAGTCTATACAAATTATAATGTCACATATCTAAAAGAGTTAATTACCAAATTAGTCTGTAATTTTTGGCAAAAGTACCACTCTGGTCATTATAAGAGTTGTTCCTAATAGGAACTTCCTACTGGATATGTCTTGGCCTTTGAATCACGATCCCTGTCTCCGTGAGGTCACGCTCAACGTGATCAGCCTCACCATCAGCCTCCTCCCACCTCTGTCAAATCCAGCATGGAGTGGTAAGTTTCGTAACGCTAACATCTACACCTCCTCAACTTATGGGGATCACGCTCCTATTCTAGCTACCCGTTTATCCTGCACTACTAGGCATGAAAACGTTTTTGAGGTTGAAAATGGGTGGTTGTAAGTAGGGGTGCAATCGAGTCGGATTTGGACGGATATCGTTTATACCGTATTCTAACCCATAGTTTTTCCCAATTTCGGAGTTGGATACGGTAAGTCCGGATATAAATACGAATTTGGAGTATTTGAAGTTTCATATACGGATAATATAGGCGGATAGTATATGCATACATAAAGGAATATACACTGAACCGTATTACCATCACTTCAATCTTTCAACTAGCAATAAATTCATCTAAATTACTTAAGTATGATTTCCGACACAGTACAAGTTCAACATAAATGATAAATTCATATATAAGTTTGACAGCCGATAAATCTCTACATAAGTTTGAAAACTGATAAAAAACATACGCAAGTTCAACATAAGCAGGGAGGATTGGTGGCGACTAGCTAGAGTGACTGGACTCTGGAGTTAGGTTAGGACGTGTAAAATCTAGACCGGTTGGTGTCAATAATGGTTGATGGGTTGGGCTGGTTGGGGTACTAACTTGCTTGTCGGATATCCTGTCGGATAGTATTCATTTACCGTTTACTGACACTATTGGTCGGATTTTAGCTCTCCTATTTTTGCTACCGTATCAAGCAACAACTATCCAGTACTGACCGGATTTGGTACTGGATACTAAATTATTTTCTTATATTCGGCACCATCCAGATTCAGTACCGAATCGGTCAAGATTAACCTATACCGTTTGCACCCCTAGTTATAAGGAAAGGATTTTACTATGGTTTCTTACTATAGGAATGAAGCCCTGTTGTGGTTACAGACAAAACAGAGAGAGATTATAGTAGTGGAGAGTTAGGTGAGCAATGGCTTAGGGTTTCCCCTGTGGTCTGTGCCGTATATATATCCACATGGGAAGTGTTTTTACAGTAATGCCCTTACATCTGTACATCCTCTTCAGGGGCACTTTCGTCATTACACATGCCCCATTTCGGGCATTATAATCTCCTGACAGGCCTGCTGGGCTTAGGTGGGGGCCATCCCTACAACAGGAGCCTCTCATGGTGAAGGGCTTCACAGGCCGAAGCCATGTTGCCGAGTCCTTTGGCCCCCTCCGTCCCTGCGATCTGTGAGCTCCTTTAATGGTTGGCGAAGCCTTATTTGCTGGTGTTTTACTAGACCCGCCGCGGGGGTGCGACCCAACGGCGACGGAGAAGAAGGAGGGCCCGTACTCCAGCGTGTTGGGCCCAACGCTCGTGACGGAGGAGACGATCCGTACGCTGCTGCGGTAGGGGAAGCTGTCGGACCGCCAGGCGGTGCGGCTGCCCACCAGTGACGAGGTGGAACCGCGACCTGAGGAGTTAGAGGCGATCGTCTTCGTCGCCTACTTCGACGCCGGGCTGCGCATCCCGGCCGCGATGATCGTTGGTGATGTGCTGCGAACCTTCGGGTCGGAGGCGTGCTGGCCTAGCGCCTCGATGTTCGCATATCTGCACGATGCGCGATGCCAGCCGAAGGAGCGAAAGGATGGGACGTTGTCCAACTTTGGCAGCGTCAACTTCATCCTGCGATCGTCGTGCGGGAAGATCTTCCCCGCGAACTCAACCTGGGCGAAGTGGGAGCTCCACTAGACGAGGCGGTGGTTTTACTACCGTGTAGGGAGCGGTAGCGGCCTCGAATGCTCTGGCCGGCCAATGGCGTTCAACACCACGCCTAGCGTCATGCTTGACCACGAGGACAAGCGAACGGCGCGAAGGCTCGTGGGGCTCGTCGCCCGCTTCAACATGCGAGACCTCGCTGAGGAGTTTATTATGTACGGCGTGGCGCCGCTCGCCCAGGAGTGGCGCCTCGCTGTCGGGAAGCTTCGACGGGACAATGTTCGCCCATCCGTGTCCACGCTGCCGGCACCCTCCGACCCTCGTGAGTCTTGGCAGTGCGGCTTTTTCTGCTTTTGCCTGCTGTGCTGACTTTAACCTCTCCTCTTGCCTTGTGTAGGGGTTCACCTGGAGGACGCGGAGCACGCGGCGAACATGTTCCTTGGGCCGTATACAGCTAGGGAGCATGAGTTGCGCACCGCTGCCACCGCGGAGGCGGAGTTGGGGCGGATAAACCGTGCCTGTGATGCCCTGGGCATTCACGCGCCGGAGCGCACCCCCCAGCCCCGAGCCAGCCTCGCCATCCGGGTGATGGTGCCAGAGGGAAGAAGGCATCGTCTTGTGGGAAGGCTCGGACTCCTATGGCCACGTCCAACGCGATGGCTGCCGTTGCTCCCCCCGATGCGGCGGGCGCTGAGTCTGATTCGGCGAAGTACGCCGATTCAGGCCTGGAGACGGGCGCGGATGACGAAGGGGGTCGGCTCTAGGTGGCGCCGGGGGCTGAGGGTGCGCCGTGGACGATCGAGAGGGGGAGGCTTCGTCGCCCGCGGTTGTCGCCGAGGTGGGGCTGACGTCTGCCGGTGACATAGGGGTGGAGTCCCCGCCTGCAGCAATGACAATGTCGAAACTGCCTTCTGCGAGCGCTGATGGTATGGGGCTTCCGCCCGTGGTGGCTGTCGAAGTGGAGCTGCCTCCCGCGGAAGTTACCAAGGTGGGGCCTCCGCCCGCGAGCGTTGTTGCGGTGGGGCCCTCTCCTGTGGCGGTTGCGGAGGTGAGGTTTTGCCGTGGCGGTCCATGTCGGGAGCTTGTGGGACTCGGACTCTGACACCAAAGCCCCCAGGTCCAGTGGTCCCCCGGCCCCTCCTCGAGCTGTGGCGACCGGGGCGCGGGAGCCGCCGATGTCTGGCCCCGATGCCGAGACTCCCCGGCCCTCGAGGCTGGTGTCGTCTGAGGGGGCTGGCACGTCTGCTATCCCCTCCGAAGCTGAGTGGATGCCCCGGCGAAGTCCGCCGTCCGCCACTGAAGGTAGACTTCCCTGGCTTATCCTGCCGTATCGTTGCGGTGTGCTTGTAGGGCCTTAACCGGTGCGTCTTCTTGCAGTGGCACTCATCCCGGAGGACGGGCGATCTCCGGGGGGTGGGGACGTTCCTTTGATAGGGGGGTCCGATGCTCCCGCGACTATCGATACGAACGTCGCGCGCCCGGGCTTAGCAGACTTCGTCCCTCCGCGGGAGGCACTAGGGGCGTGGCGTGGGATCGCGAACGAGGCAGCCGCGAGCATCGATCAGCAGGCGCTGCTGACCTACGGGATGGAGCGCCTTGGGGACGCACTGGAAGTGTCGGGAGTGAGGGTGAGTATCTGACCTTGTGACGGCATGTAGCCGTTTCGAAGTTTGCTGACCGCTGTGTTGTGCAGACAATTGTCTTGGCCCAGGCGCTGCAAGCGGCCCATGCCCGCGAGCAGAGGGCACTAGAGGACCGGTTGCGAACCGCCGAAGAGGCTCTATGTGCAGCCACGGGGACGCACTCCGCCAAGGACGACCACATCCGTCGCTTAGAAGCAGAGTGCGCGGAGATAAGGTCGCACACTGAGGCGCTCGTGGCGGCAGCGCAGTTATCGGCCACCGAGGCTGCGCGACGAGAGGTTGTGGAGGAGCAGGATGGCCTCCTTCAGCAAATCTCCGCACTAGAGAAGGAGAGGAGCGAACTCGCCGCGTCTCTAGTGGAGTGGGATCGGACCCTGGGCGACGCTTCGGTGGCCGCGTGGGATGCCATGCTGGCCTTGGAGGCCACCCTTGAGGACCTTATCGCCGAAGTGCCGCCCCGCTCCTTCGGGCCCGAGGAGCTGTCGCGGACACTTCGGCGCATCGGGGATGCAGCCAACCTCGCACGCAGCGCCGCGACCTCCTTCGGCAACCATTGCTCGTACGTGACGTCGAGCTTGGTGTGCGCGCTCCTGCGACTCCGGGGCTGCCAGCACGTCGACGGGCTAGCCGACCCTCGACTGGAGATGCCAGCCGGGGCTGGAGTAATGTCGGGCGCCCTGCTCGCCATTCACCGTGCCGTGATGTTCTTCCACGAGCAGATTTGGGAATACATTGGGGAGGCTGCAGCGAGGGTCGAGCTCCGGTGGACCATGCGCCGAGAAGGGAATCTCGGCCAATGGCTAGACGAAGTCCCGCGTCATGACGAAGGTGGTACCGAGGCGTTGGGAGGTGATGCGAATCCCCAGGTGTGACGCCGGGGTTCCCGTGTGTTGGTGTGTGTTGTAACACATCTTATGAATAAAGTAAAGGTTGCCTCGCCAACATTCTAACTCGTATATCCACGTGTCTCGAGCAGCTATCTGACCGGGACCGGCCGCTAATTTCTGACCTCGTAACCCGACGACGTCTTCCAGGCAATCAGAGAGGAGCCTACAGGTAGTGGAACCCGAAGCTAGCACACCAAAATCAACAAGCAACCACCATAACCATGTAACCTCAGCATTCATTGATGCCATCACTCTCAACTCTGCCTCAGCACTTGAACGGGTAGCTGCAGTCTTGATCGTGCAAAAATAGCACACCCGCAAGTGCACGGGTTGCCACTGAAATAGCGGCGAGTGTCGTGTTCTCCACAGGGACTAGACTGAGGCTACCGGTGCTCGGCTAAAGCTAGGTCTAACGAAACAGGGGAGAAAACTAAACCTAAAATGACTACCGAATCAGCCAAACGAACGAACTACCGAACGAACGCTAACTCGCACGGACGAAACAACGAACGAACTAAACGATGAAAGGACGACGGAACGAACGACCGTACGAATGAACGTCGTACGACCGAACGAACAAAACGACGACACGACGACTAAACGAACGAACACGACTACCGAACGACGATCTAATTAACTACCAACCGCGAGACAGCAAGAGGAAGTCGAGAAGCACTGAGAGAGTCTAGAAGCACGGAGGGAGTCGAGAGAGAACGAGGGAGAAAACGGTCGACGCTAACTAGACGACGGCGGCAGGACAACACAACAAACTACAAACGACTACACGACCTCGCTAACGACCAACCGCGCATAGAAGAAAGGGGAAGGTCGAGAAGCACAAGGGAGAATCTAGAAGCACAGAGGGATTATAGACAGCAATGGGAAGGGGAGACGATAGCCGATTTGCTAATCCGCAGATACTAACTTTGACATCTAACACATAACACAACCGACAGAGCTAAACAAGGTTTATAAATGACAATTACTAACACAAATTACTAACACAATGATCACTAACATCAACACAGATCACAAATTGTAAGCACTGACTGAAATTAAACTACTAACAGCACAAATTGCAAAATCATCTAAACAAATTAATACCTAATCTCAAAGAACAATTCGGTGTCCACAAGCATTCATCACAGTGCATAATTAACCATCACACAGATCTCAGATTACAAGTCAACATCAACAGTGCAAATGGTAATTATCACTTAACAGAGTAATAGAAATTAAAAGCTGAAGAAATAAAGGGGAAGAAATTAGACAACCGGGGAGGAAGAAGGTGCAGAGATGATGCCGTCGGTTGCGGTGAAGACGCCGGCGTAGGAGCACACGTCGGAGAAGATGAAGAAGAGGTCACCGTCCTCGGTGTCGGTGGAGTGGTGGCGCAGATCGGTGCAGTCGGTGGTGGCGCTGAAGTGGAAGCAGTGGGAAGTCGCCGTCGGTAGAGAGGTGATGTAGAAGTAGGCGGCGGTGAAGAGGTCGCAGAGGTTGGTGGCGATCGCTGCGGTCGGATGCCGAGGGAGAGCAGAGGATGGCGGTGAAGGCGGCGGCGGTGGAGAAGTCGATGCAGCCCTCGTCGGCGCCGGAGCAGAAGAAAAGGGGAGGAAAAGCAAGGGGGGCAAAGGAAGAGGAGCCTGCGGCGGAGTAGGGGCGGCCGGTGGAGAAGTGGGTGCCGGCGGCGACGGGATCGGGAAGCAAGAGGCGGCGGTGGAACGATTTGAGGAGGAGCGGTTGAGGATGGCGGCGGGAGGAGATGTGGTGGAGGAGAGACGGTGGCAGCCGGTGTGAGATGAAGACGGCGCAGAAGGGGAGGCGCTGGTGGATCTGGAGCGGGCGGCAGAGGGAAGTGAGGACGGCGCCTTGTGGAAGCGGCCGGAGGGGCGGTCGGGAGCGGCGAGAGGTGGCGAAGGGAGAGCAGCGGATGGAGAAGGGGGAGAAGGAGACCGGATGGGAAGAAGAAGGGAGGAGAGGTGGCGGTGCTCGGATGGAGAAGATGCGGCCGGGAGAGAAGGCGGAGAAAAGGGGGGAGAGACGAGAAGAGTTGCTGGAGGAAGGAGAAAAGTGGCCAGAGGGAGTAGAAATGGGGCGGCGCCGGTGGATGTGGAGGAGGAGGCGGAGAAGAGAGGCAGCGGGAGGCGGTGTAGTTGGCCGTGGTGGAGAGAGATGGAGAAGGAGATGGCGTAGGTGGGAGAGGCGGCGGAGAGAGTGGCTGCGCAAGGGATAGGCGGAGGCGGTAACAGGGGTGGCCGCCGGTGAGTTTGGCACGGCCCTCGCCGGCGCCGGAGAAGAGAGCGGGGGAGGTGAGGAAAAGAAGAAGTGGCCGGCTCAATTTTTGGACCTGGGGGCGGCTAGGGTTTTGTGGGATTGGGGGTTTGCGGCCTTTTGTGATTTGGCCCTCCAGATTTTCAGAAATTACAGTCCAGTCCTTCCCCAATGAAACTTCTTCTGTTTTAGACCTCCAGAGCTCCGATTTCTTCGCGGTTTGATCCTACGCATTCGTGTCGATGCTTACATCTGTATGGAGCAGTCCAGATTTGTCGTTTATGTGCCTAGATCGCGCCGGCCTGCGAAAAAGTACAAAAAATGTGAAATGGTCCATTTTGAGCAATTAAATATAGAAAAACGTGTAAATGATGATAAATGGCCTTGAAATGCGAAAAATAATGGGGGTAAAATGATGGCAAAATATATGTAAAAATGACGCATGTCAAGTCTGCTTTTTAGTCTTCCAGGCAATCAGAGAGGAGCCTAAGAAGACATAGTAGGTAGAAAGAGACCAATGATCTATAACATCACTGGCCCAAATCACATTTGAGTACACCTGAAGATGTAGTGAGCTGGAGCTAGAAAAGAACAAGTGGTGAGAGATGGTTCCATGCAGGTAGTGTAGAACCCGAAGGAGGTGATTGTAGTGGAGGTGGGTGGGAGCACAAACAAACTGACTTACAATGTGAACAACGTGAGAGATGTCTGGACAGGTGATGCCAAGGTACATGAGACTCCTAACAAGGTGGTTGTACCGAATGGGATCCTCGAGAGGATCACCATCTGTGGTACAAAGTTGAAGAGAAAGCTCTATGGGAGTCTTAACAGTGTGAGTGTTAGTCAGGCCAGAGCGATCAAGGAGGCTCTGAACATATTTTGTTGGGAGAGGTAGTAGCCCTTAGGCATGGAAGTGACCTCAATCCCAAAGAAGTAGCAAGTAGACCGAGATCAGACATCAAAAACTGATTGTTGAGACACTTCTTCACAAAATCAATGTACAGAGGATCATCTCCAGTGATGATCATGTCATCGACATAGCGAAGAAGGAGCATCCGACCTCGAGAGGAAGTGTGAAGAAACAAAGTAGGGCCATGATCACTGATAGAAAAACCAACAACAGTGATCACAGAAGTGAAGCGCTCAAACCAGGTACAATGGGCTTGTTTGAGAAAATAAAATATAGACCACTGTCAAACAGAAGCAACGACAACAAGGGTGCATATATTGGTCATGTGAGCAACAAGGGCACAAGTCTCATTGTAGTCATGACCGTATTCCTACTGGAAGCCTCGAGCAACAAGGCGAGCCTTGTAGTGCTCGATGGTACCATCAGATTTGGTTTTGACCTTATACACCCACTTGCACATGATAGGTACACTATTATACTCTGATACCCCTTGAGCAATAGGCCCTAGATCGGATCAGAGTTTGTGAGATATAAGACGAGTGTATACGATATCAAGAATGAAAAAGATGAATCTCATAGAGAGAACCAAAATAATGATGTTGAAGCCATGGCAAGAGAGAAAAGATTTGGTGAAGCTGATCACAAATTCTTTAAGCACAATCTCAAAAGAGTATAAGGGATTGTCACTCACTCGTAGTCCTGTAGGATTGAAAATGGCAACAGAGGGGGTGAATGGTGCCTTCAAAGATCGCCACCAAGTATCCACGGCATTTTCTTCTCCGATAGTTAGCGAAGCTATGAAGCAAGAAAATCAACGCTCACTGGAAAACCAAGACCAACAAAATAGATGAAACCGACTTGGCCGAAAAGGCATCGAAGCACCACAGTTGAGAGCTCACAGAGAAAGAAGAAAACTGAGAGCGAAGAACTGAATGCTGAAAACTGATCACAGTTAAACAAGCCGAAAAACTGAGCTGCTGCTGACTGAAAACAGTGAGGTGCTGCTGAAAAATGAAAACAATGAAAACTGCAGGAAGAACTGAAAACGGAAAGATTTCCGATCTTGCACTGCTTTTCTCAGGCTAAGGAAATCAGAATTTCAAATTATATATAGCCAACTACAGCTGCTAACAACACATGGAAGTTAAACCTGACCGAATGCAAGAAATGAGAGTGTACTGTCCGCAAGAAATACAGGTAGCAAGAAGATCTGACCGCATACAACACATGGAAGTTAAACCAGAGTCTGCAGCTGCAGACTAAATTTTTTAGGCCGGTTCAACCGCATTCAAGGCAGCGGTCTGACCGCAAGCTTTTATCCGGTCAGACCGATTTTTCATCTCAGTGAACGCAGCCGAGAGAATTTCAGAGATAGGATCACTGCATGTCCGGACTGACTGCAATTTCCTAGCCGGCTTAACTGCTAAAAAGGCTTCGGTCAGACTGCCTGAAAATGGCTGAAGAAAGTGCACAATCTGCTGAAATTACAGAGTACAGTAAATACAGAGAACACACTGAGAAACAAAGAAGATGTTGATCTTTCACGGCTCATCACAGGCCAATGAAATCAGAGAAGCAAGCTGAATAGTTGACCTGTCTCGGGATGGGAAATGAAAGGGCAAATTGGCAGAGAATAAAAGAGCAGTAAGAATGCAATTTGCTGCAACTGAGAGCAAACTGAAGAGGAGAACAGTGAAATCTGTGATTGCCGAGAAGAATTCAGCTGAAAGGACAAAAAAACCAAATTGCTTCAGATTCTTGCAACCTTGAATCATGAGATTTTTAGGCACAAAAGGAAACAATCTCAGGAGGAGAAAACACAACCAAAAATTGAAATGCTTTGTCTCCCAAAACAGTTAACCCTAGAAATTCATGAAAACAGAGGATGACTGTTTTGCTAGGATTTCTCATAACCAAGACAAAAGATTTCAGCATAACTTAATGTTTTAGCAACTTTTAACCATGGGACCTTAAGCTCATCTCCCATTCTCTCTTTGACCACAAGGAAACAGGAGAACACAAATCCTCTGCTCACAAGAACACTAACCCTAGAAACAGAAGAACAGAGGAAATGCAGCCGTGGCCATTTGAGAAGCAAACAACAACTGAAATGTTTTCCCTCGGGACTTAACTGGCCAAGATGGCCTAGTGAACCTATCCTAGTTCAGAGACAAACATTTTGCAGCTTCTCCACCGAGGAAACAAATCACAAAAACTTAAAGCACAGAGAACACCAGTGAGCTTCAAAAGAGTAGAACTGAAATACAGGCACAAGGAAATGATTCACAACCATGAATGCTTCATAAAAGAGGAATGATTACATGAAGTGTTCTACATCCCCATACGCAATTGAGGAGAAATGTTACTCATCTCACTACATGGTTCTCTGGAAGAACACACGCACACACACAGAGCACACTCTCTGCCTAAAGCTCACTTCACTTTGAGCTCCACTCCCTACAGACCACTTCCTTGCTTACTTGAGAACACACTCCAAAAACCTACCTCCTGCTGCCTCCCTCACCTCCTCTAAATAGAAGAGCTCACATGAGCACACACACCACAAAGAGAAAATCAAGAAGAGGCAGCTAGCTTCCACTCCATGCCTCTCACCCAAATGAGGCAAAAGTCAACAACCAGGATTTGGAGGGAAACCACACATTCCACTCTAAACCCTAACCTCCTCCTCTTTTCCACTAACGGGTCTCCAACCCGTTATCTTCAACCAAATCCGCTTCCATTTTGCAGCCTTGCGCATTTTACCGAAATGCCCCTGCCGCAACTTCCAGATGCTTCCTGTCCTCACATGACCGCACCCGGCATCCTGACCGTCTGGACCTCAGCTCCTCCCTGAGCCTAGTCCCGGTCTGCTCCTCGCCATTGCTCGTCGTGTCCACCTCCGGTAGCTCCAGCTCTGGTTTCTCGTCTCCCGACTCGCAACCACCTCAGCAGCCTCGATCATCTTCGACGTCTCCAACCATCTGGACCTCAACACCTCCTGTGCCTAGTCCCGATTCTCCCACGCCTCACCATGACCTAGCTCCAAAGTCCTGCAGCCACACATACAAGCAAACCGTCACATAGCACCACACGAAACAACAAAATCATCATTAGCATCAATAAGACACACTCATACATAAAAAAGCCTGAACGACCGATCGAGAAAAGAACAACCGTACTAAACACCTCCGACCGCGTTCGACCAGGTTCAACCGAACCAAACTGCGCCATGCACCGACTTGGCGCGAACCAACCAAACCAAACTCAAAATTTCCAAACCAAGTGTTAATTACTCATCACAAACATGGGGACACCTCCACATGGTCTCTCAAGTCCTCTTGTATCTTTTAGGACTCTCGGATCCTTGCCCTGTACAAGAATCTAGTGCTAAAGAATTACCTAGCCTTTAATCTTCTCATGCATATCTACCTTTGGATGTGTGTCTTCTTTGCTTTGTTGCTTTGTTGCTTGGTTGCTTCTTCTTGCTTCTCCATGGTCATCCCCCATAGTTTATATAGTCCCTCCTACCTCATCTCCAAATTCCTACAACCTTCCATGCCATAGGTTTGTACCACTTCTGAGCTCCACCTGCTTGCTGGTACCACATGGTTGGTCCTACCATGTCTTCCTTCTTCCAACATCTTGCACTTCTGCCTTTGCGTCTGCTAGATTTTGCAACTATCTTTGCAGTTCCACAATAACTACAAATGAGATCTGAGTACCTACCATTGATGACAAGGTTTCCTTCTCCTGATCAGGGTTTTTATCAGACCTCCTATTGGTTGCTCTTTCTTTATGTTTACCCATCAATCGATATCCTCCATTACACTAGATACTTTTCATGATCACCTGCTCTTTAGAAGTAACTCGCATGATTTCACCTCGAAGTTATACCTCACAACATTCAAGTTCAAGCGACATCACAGTTATTAGATTCTTCTTTAAGTTGGGAACATACTGATCTCCTATCAATGTGTAATGTGCTCCATCATACATCTTCATGTAACCATGCCCATTTCAGTAATTGCATACTCCATGCAATATACTAAGTGAATAGTTCTATGCACTGGACATGGAGATCCTTCGTTAAATATCTTCCTCGCCGAACATATATGGAAGCAATAACCTGAATCTAATATCCATCCTTGAGAAGTATCTGTTTGACTAATAACTAGTATGTTTGAATCATCTTTTGCTACCATCGCTGAGCATGCACCTCTTTGCTTCAAACTCGGATAGTCTTTTAGCATGTGACCTTCCTTGTCACATAGATAGCATACACGTGTGCCCTTGGTCTTGCTCTTCTTCTTCTTCTTCTTCCTGTGACCTTTACTTCTCCTTGCAACACCTACTACAGCCAATATGTGATCAGCTGAGGATGAAGATTTTGATGGCTTTCTCAAGGACCCTACCACTAATAGACATGCAACTACCTCATTGAAGTTGAGTGTGGTTTTTTTTGATAAAAATATTCATCACCAACTGCTCCCATGATGGTGGTATAAATGATACCAGTATGACTACCTTGTCATTCTCTTTAATTTTCTCATCCACACTAGTTAGCTGTGTGATAAGCTTGTTGAAGACATTGAGATGATCAATGAATTGTGTACCTTCCTCCATAAGCAATATATATAATTGTCACTTTAGCACCCACTGGGTTGTTAGTGACTTTGTCAAATACAATTCTTCTAAGTCCTTCCATAATTCCTAAGTAGAATTCTCCTTGATCGCTGAGTATTTTAGCTCATCGAAGAATTATAGATAGATTGTACTAACAAACTTCTTATAACAGCCTAGCTGTCTACTAATTTGGTTTAAAATAAAAATAAGTGTTTTGTTGCCTGACTTTAATTTTTTATTTGCCCTCAATGTCTGTTTTTGAAAAGGCTTGATTTTGAAAAGTGTTTTAAATAAAGACCTAAAAATATTAATAAATAAAATGATATTTTGACTTTCTATAAGAATCCTAATTTAAATTAATTATTTGGATTTATTTAGGGTTTTATTTGGTTTTTCTATGTTTTCTAGAGTTTTAAAATTTATCTTGAAACTAAAAAGCATTTTAAGTATGAAAATATAATACCAACTTTAGTTGGAAATAATTTTAGTAAGTTCAAAACTTATCCAGGAATTTTTGTGAATTTTTTGGATTTGTTGGAATTTATTTCATATTTTTCTGAGTCTTTTTGAATTTCCTTAGCTTTTCTGAAAATCGAAATCGGAAATAAAATCTCCCCTTTCTCTAGGGCCGACGCGTGGATGGCCAGGATGCTCCCATGTCGCCTCCCGCATCCCGCTTTTCCCCTCTCCTCACTCGGCATGTGGATAGACCGGATCCACCCGTGCCGCCTCGTGGCCTATCCCACCGTTCCCTCCCTTTAACTCCGCAGCCGCCCGATCTTCCCCTGGACAAATGCAGAAATCCCCGCCGCCCGCTCCCTCCCCTCTCTCCCCTCCCACTGACAGCCTGACCCCACCTGTCGGATGCGTCTTCCCCACCGCTCCTTCTTCTTCCTCCCACCGCAACCGCCTGCCGAAGTCGCCGCCGCCATTCCCAGCCTTCTCCCTCTCTCCCGCACGCGTGCTGCCCACTCCCCCACTTCCCCATCTCTTTCCTCCACCGCAAGTCGCGCGCCCACCTTCCCTATCTCTGCCCGAACCCTCGCCCACCTCCTCCATTTCCTCCGCAATGGCCACCACCCCGTGCCATCTCCGGTGAGCGATTCCAGCGCCCACACTTACCCTCCGCCCCTATAAATACTTCCCTCAGCATCCCCTCCCTCTGCACTATCTCCCTCCGCCCTCCTCTCCCCTCTCCCGTGAGCCAAGCGCCCCAACGCCGTGTGCCTTCACCGCCGCAACCGCCACCAACTTCAGCGAGAAATCGCTGCCGGCTTGGACCACTCCTCGCCTCGCCGCCACCACCTCCACCTTCCCTGTGCCTCGACGATCACTGTCCATCCCTCGGTCAAACCTCAACATCGCTAGAGTGCCGTCGCACTGGAGCACCGAGCCTCCTCCTCCGCCCTTTGCCGGCTGCCACCGCACCGCTGATCGCAGGTGTTCCTCGGTTCCCGAGTGCCTCCCCCGCCGGCGGGCCACGTTAGCTTGCCAGGCCCACATGAACGCCATATGGCGCACGGTGGCACGCCACCTCGGCCACGCCCGCGCCACCCGTTTGGACCGCGCCACGCCAGCGCCCACTCGTTCGGACAGCACTACGTCAGCAGCCACACCCTTCCCTCGGCCCACGTGGCAAACACGTGTTCGGCCACATCAGCACTCGAGCCCACGTGGCAGCCACGTCAGCACTCAAGACCTCCCAACCCACATGGCAGGCACATCAGCAAAACCATCCCAGTCACCTACCATGTCAGCACCATGTCAGCCTCCCTGCCACCTCAGCCACCCTCTGGTCCATGGACCTGGTCCATGTAGACCAAGCCCACCTGTCAGGCAGTCCACCCCTAGGGCTGACATCAGTATGACGTCATAATTCCATTTTTCAGTAGAAAAATAATTCGGTTGGAAAATAGAATCCTTGCTGATGACATAATTCCAATTTCCTTTAGAAAAATAATTCCAAAAATCCAGTTTATTCTTTTTCTTTGAGTTTAAACTTCTGAGAGCTCGTTCTCCTTCATCCTAACTCTTATTGAGCCCATTCAAATTTCTAAATTCATAAAAAATTCCCCTCTATCCATTTCTGCCCTCAATTTAAATGTTTGAAGTTTTTGAATTTATTTTGAATTTATTTAAATTTGGTGGGTTATTTTTACATGTAGACTGCGACGATTCAGGAGAATTCCTCGACGAAGATTTGCACCTATCTGAAGAGCAAGGAAGTCACACTCCTTGATCATGTTCAACCCAAATTTCAAAATGAAATTTATGTTGTTTTAAATTATTCTCCATGCATATATTTTATTCAACGTATTTTAATTCAGTTTTAAATTTAGTTATTGCCTACTTGTTAATTTCCCATTGTCCTTGAATACCTCGACACCTTGTCACCCTAGATTAAAACTCTAGTTAGTACACTAGTATTGGCTATAGAAATTTTACACCAAATGCTTAGACCTGCCTAGATATAATAATTGTTTTGGGATACCTTTTTCATATGAAATGATAAGCTTTTGAAATGTATTCTTGACTTCAGAGAGTCAGGAAGGATTATAAAATTATTTCAAAATAAAATATAAAACCTAGTTTAGACCTAGGCTAATGATTAGGTGGTGGGTGCAGGCATGCACTGTTGTTCGGAGACACAGTGTTGATTGTCATGCACAGGGGTATGTGGTTGAGCCTAAGTCAATTAAGGACCGGTCTATGAGCTACTGTTGCAAAGCCCTAGCGTACTACCACAAGCTGGTATAGGATAGTCCAGGTTGATTAATTTGCGGGTCCCAACCTGAGTCTCATTGTAGGTTGAAAGTGAGCATGGCGTAGGCCATGAGAAGTCTCACTCGGCTCAAGAGGGGTTCCCGGTCTGGTGGATTCCTTCCTGGGGTGAAACCTTAGAGTTGGCTTGGCCAGGTTGAAGGCTTTGCATTGTAAAGTCCTTGTCATGATCTCCTCGCCGCACACCTAAGGAAGTGTGTAACTCGCGTGGCAATCCGGGATGGTCATGTCTTGTGGGTAAAGTTGTACAACCTCTGCAGAGTGCATAATCGATCCTGGATAGCCGTGTCCACGATCATGGGCATGCTGAGTAAAAGTTTTTCATAGATTAGACTTTGTTTTTCAGAAATGGTTTTCGAAAACCTTATGGATATATGGAATCCATGAGAGATTGAAAACTTGTGGATGGATGGAATCCATGAGTGGTTAAAAACATGTGGATGGATGGAATCTATACGAGATCTTTTGAAAATATGGTTCGGGTGGGATGCCCGTGGATAGGTTGGTGTTTGGTCGAAGCCTGCACTGATGTTATTATTTTCAAATGCAAGTATTGTTTTTACTTATTGTATTAAATTCAGCAATTTCAATCTATTTACTGTATTTCTTTAAATGTTGTTTTATGCTCAAACTAACCCTATAAGCCTTCCATTGATGCCTTTATCATTATGATGTATTTCTCTGTGTGATTTACGGAATACAAGTTTGTACTCACCTTGCTATCTACACACAAAGGAAGACGTCTACGACTACGGTGATGACCTGGACGAGTAGGATGCGTCTTATAGTCATTTGCCTGTGGGCAAGCTTGGGCTTCGCTTTTGCTTCTGCAGTTATTTGCCTTATTATTGTTGCCAATGAGCATTGATGTAAGACTTGGCCATAAGGTCGTACTCTTTTATTTAATATTATTTGTCATTTGTGCTCGATATGTATGTTTGTTCCACTGTGTGCACTAGCTACACAAAGGGTTTCGGAGTCGTTGCTCCGGGATCCGACACTTCTGCTCCATCGCTTTCTAGTCTTCATTGGACATCTTTCCTAGTTTGTCTCCTTCATGAGCAACGATTAGTCCTTACTGGATAAGGACATCCTTTACCACATGTTGCCACACACTAAAATTTTCTTCACCGTCAAAAATATCTACTTGCTTCTACATCATTGATATCGATCTTGATTTTATGCCACCTAACGCTTTATGACTTTATCACAAATCATATTGATCCGGCCTTATCTCTAATACCACTTGTTACATTCTGATATCCCTTCTTGTGCATGATAACCCCAAATCAGATTAGAGTTTGTAAGATTCGACATGAGTGTGCACGGTATCAAGAATGAAGGAGATGAATCTCATAGAGAGAACCAAAATAATGACATTGAAGCAATCACGACGAGAGAGAAAAGATTTGGTGAAGACGATCGCAAATTCTTTAAGCACAATCTCAAAAGAGTACAAGGGATTGTCACTCATTCACAATCCTCTCAAATCTTTTAGGACTATCAGATGTTTGCCCTATACAAGAATTTAGTACTAAAGAATTACTTAGCCTCTAACACCCTCATGCACCTCTACCTTTGGATCAGTACATTCTTTGCCTTGTTGCTTCTTCTTGCATCTCCATGGTCACCTCCATGGTTTATAGTCTGTCCTTCCCCTTCTCCAAATTAAAGTAGGAATCTTAATCCAAATAGGTGTAGAAATCCTAATCCTAGTAGGATTATTCTTGGATTCTTTATAGTACACATTTTCAAATCCTAAAAGGTTAGGATATGAGTCACATCTAGCTCCTCTTCCATGGCCAGCTGCCACTCAAGATGAGAGGTAGCCTCACGATATGAGCATGGCTAAGCAATAGCAAGTGCCTGAGCAAAAATATCAAAGTGTGAGACCATGTGGTGGTCACTCCATCTTTGTGATAAGTAATTGACTCTTGGTTCAAAGAGTTTGCAGAGTTTAAGTTTGGTTTTTAAGAGTTTGCAATTTTTAGTTTCTTCTGTTGCTAGAGGTATGACTGGCATTGGGGTCATGGTCATATCGGCTTGGCACAATCTGACTAGCTTAGGGCTGGTGGTCAGACCAGCCATGAAGTGGCGGTCAGACCAGCTTGGGAGCCACGGTCTAACTGACCAAGTACAATAGTATCGGACTTGAATGGCAGTCGAACTAGGGTTATGGTATGACTGGATTCTAGATGGTAGTAGCTATTTTCCAAAGTACATATTTTTGGGTGTCACGCTCGGGGAATCGGCGATATGACCGACCTTGGATTGGTGGTCATACCGATCAGGTCCAAGTGGTTTGATTGGCATGGGTGCCATGGTCAGACAACTCCCCTATTCCTAGGGTGAGCAGGGGCAGTCAGACTGGCTGATAGCTGGCAGTCTGACCAGAGAGCAACTAGCCGTATGACCGGCTTGGGTTGAGCTGTCAATCGATTGCTAGTGGCTAGAACGCATGGGAGGTGTTCTTAGTGGTTTTGAGTGGTGTCTTTGTGTTGGGTGTGTGCACATGGGTTTAAGGTCTGGTTCTAGGGTTTAGAATCAGTGTTTAGGTGCATACATATTGCATGGTGTATTTATAGTCTAACATGGGTTAAGTTGCGAAGAACTTATGCCCAAAAATGTTTGCTTGGTCTATTATTATGCAAGTGGCTTGGAGGCAACTATGATCAATGGTAAGAAGACCAGGACTAGGTTAGGAGAATCAAGATCCAGAATGGTCGTGGATGCCGGGTGGGATAGTTGGGCTCAAGCAAAGCACAAGATAGAAAAAGACTATGAAAGGTGAAGTTTGAGCAAAGACCATGATGCATTGGAGATGCACGTCATCCTTTCAATGGTTCTTCTAGGATGGAAGCTTGGAGGTAAGTGTTCTCACTGTCATTAATTGGGCATATTGATGATTTTATTTTGTGCGCTGCTACGTGATGGTTTGCTTGTTGTTGGTTGTAGGACTTCGAGCTAGGCCATGGGGAGGCTAATAGTACTGGACTATGTGAGTGCACTGAAGTCCGAGATCTAGACTAGGCTCAAGAGGAGATGTGGTCCAGACTAGACTTAGGAGGAGCTGAGGTCCCATGGGAGCAAGGAGCCATTGAAGATGACTAAGGCTTACGAGGGTGATTACAAGCAGAGAAGACAAGGAGCCGGAGCAGAAGCTACCGATGGAGGATACGATAGATAGCGACAAGGTGGACCAAGACTAGGCTTCGGAAGTAGCTGAGGTCCGGACTAGGCTTTGGGAGGAGTCGAGGTTTTGCATTGTCAACGAAGTCGAGTGCCATCATGTGCAAAGTAAGGCATGTGGTGAGCCAAGTGATTTAGAGTCCGTTTGCATGTGCGGGTAGTTCGGTGGGATCCAAACATGTGAGAGGCTTGTGTGAGAAGCTTCGTGGTGAAGGAAGTGGGAAGCTTCATGAAAGGTGAAGAGGGGTATTTTGGTAAATTGCCTAAAACAAAAAAAATAGTGGTGTGCAAAACCATGACATTGGCCTAAGTGGTTTATATCAATGATGTGCTGAGAATGTGAAGTGGATCAAGTGTTGATTCACTAATGGGTTAATGGATGTATGAAATCTTAATTTGGCTTGATTTTAGTCTTTCCTCTTCCCCTATTGACCTTGCTTTGTGCTAAGGACGTGTAAATGTTGAATATGTCTCTTGGAGACCAAATCTCACCCAACTAGACACTTGTTAACTCAAGAAAGGGTAACTTGGGGTTCTTTGGTTCTAGGGCTTTTGGTTTGCAATCTTGTTGTGTTCAGGCTAGCTAGGACATGTGGGAGTAAATCCAAGGTCATATTGACTATCAATTACCCATGAACAAGTCTTGGCTCAGGTTTTTGAGTTTTGTCTTGTTTTGGTGTCACCTTATTTCAAAAGGAAAATGGTTAGAACTTTGGCAATGATTTTCTTGATCGTTGATTAGAATAGGTTCTTGACATCCTAGAGAATGTGCATGCCAAGTTTCAAGCAATTTGGATCCTCGGTTTGAGAGTTAACTCATTTTGTGGTTTGAGCCCGGTTTTGGTGAAGCAGAACTTTAAGAGCCAAAAGGTCCCAATCTTCTTATGATCTTACATGATATCTTGTTATTTTTGGTTCCAAAGTTTGTGATCTTGCTTTGGTTCAAATTTCAAATCATTTAAAACTTCTATGTAAAAGTTGTGTGGTTTTTGTTTTGCTTGAGCTAAATTTTTAGTGCTGATTGGAGGGAGAGGTACTACTACCAACTAAAGAGAGGTAGTACCTCACTCCAAAAGGTACTACCACATTTTAGTTGGTGGTAGTACCGCTCTGAGAGGCAAAGTCCCCATTTTGCTCGGTTGTTCTTGGAGATTTCTGTGTGAGTACTTAGGCTTTAATCTCCATAGCTCATCATAACTATTGGAGCGAAAAGACTATAAGAATCTTGAGGCAAAATATTTCAAAGAAACCATTATCCATGTGGCTTGTATTCACCACACCTCTAGCGCCATCATGGTCCAACATAAAGTGCCAGACACCGATTTGCAAGATGCAAGAGGACGCTGAGAGTAGTGAAGAGGGTAAATAGTCACTACAGAAGGACCAGATTACTCAAGAGGAATGACTGGAGGAAGACTAGAGGGAAGACAAGGTGTTGGAGGCAAGAAAAGACTTAATCTCATTATGGACAAATCCAAGATTTGTAAGTTCAACTATGGTCTAGGATATGACTATTTGGAGGATGTGGGGAGGCATCCACCTACAATCGTTAGAGCTGTAGAGGGAGGCATGATCGAGGTTACACTTGAGTCTAGGAAGACCGTGTTGAGTCTGCAGGTTTTGTCTAGGGGATTTCTAATAGTAAGGTAGTACCTCTTGCTACTTCGTCTTTTCAGAAGGCGAAGTATCATTGCACCTTTTGTCAGAAGGATGGACATTTAGTTGAGTTCTACTTTAGGCATGCCAAGGTCACATGACATGACCATGTTCATGCTTTTAGGGGTATTCAGGGTCAACCCCAGACTCCATGTTTGTGAAGGCTATAAGAAAACTTCAGGAAGACCCTGAGGAGCCCTTCCCTTGGTCGAATATGAGGAACAGTGCATTCGTCACCTAGAGGCGAACTTTTTCAAGCAGTTTCCAAAACAACCATTGATGAAGATATTCAAGAGGCTTTCTATACAGAACCAGACAACCAGTAGAGAAAATTTGATGCTTTGTGGGCATTGTTGGACGAGCACAGCAGGAAGCATGTCGATGAGAGAAACAAGGGATCGGTCATGCCTGGGGCGGTACAACCGGAATGCCTGGCAGCACTCAGAGCCTAACCCAGCTAGTCCGAGGAGTAGGAGCTCAAGGAACATCAAGTGTTTCTCGCAGTGGATCGAGGGAGAACAATTAGAGAAGTGGTCGCTATTGCATGATACGGACGGCATGTAACAAAACCTACGCGGCATGTTACTTCTAACTGTATTATGAAATCTATTTTAATTCAGACAAGCTTATTTCCTCGTCTTTCACATTCAATTATTCCCATAGCAACTCATCCAACAATATAAACATACCAGTTTTCCTCTGTGTATGAATTCCTGATAACATCACAATATCACTTGACATCGTATTTACTGATCGTTTTAAGTTCAATCATTCTTAAAAAATTTCACAAATTTTTTAGCCTACAAAAACATATAACGATCATAAACTTTTATTACAAATCCAATAGATTATCTTCTGGTCATAATCTACAAAATTCACATAGGCCAGTTTGTAGTCGCCCTGTGGCTGGGCGACTGTAGTTGCTGTTGCCCAATGCGTTGGGCGATAGGCTCTAGTCGCTCTAGGGTTAGGCGACTGGAGCTTATTTCTGTAAAAAAATATTGGCGCAGATACATTTCTATTATTTCCAATAAAAAATAGATTATTCATAAAAAAATTCTTCTGTAGAAGCTCTCCTGATGGATCGAGGGGATCCCATGACTTGGACCCAAGCTCTGGGCGCATCAGGGCAATTTCTTGAAACATTGCCCAAGGCTGCAGCTAGCTTGGCAGGGTGGTAAAGGCCGGGCTACCTGAAATGGTAAACTGCTACGTAGACATGGGAGGCATAGGGTGCACGACTTTCCTTTCCCATCTTCCCTCGAGCCTTGCACCGCAGGAATCAGGGGCGGACCCAAAGAGGGGGGAGTGAGGGCCCAGGCCGCCACTCAATTCGCAGGAACTCAGGTATATAGCCCAAGATTTAATGCTAGTGCCCCCACTCAGCCCAACTAAAAGGCCCTCATGCTAAAATTATGAATGAGAACAATTCAGTATACTATGTGTATTGTTGTGCCCCCTCTCAGATTTTGTTCTGGGTCCGCCCCTGGCAGGAATCCTGCGTGAACTCAGGAGACTGTGCCGCCTAGTTCGAGGGATGGCTTGTGTCCCTTTGGAGCGGTAATGATCTGCCGACGAAGGATTGAGGGCCATGGGAGTCACCGCAGCGACTACTCTGGCGGGAACCAGGAGGCAAGTCCAGCGTGAAGCCGACGATCGGACCCTATCCTGAGAATTTGCCATATCCTCTGTCAGGATACTCGTCGTGGCCGTCATCTATGTCGACCGACGGTGGCAACTATTCATCAGAGGACGGCGATCGCGAGCAGAAACCAGCCACCTCCACGACATGAATGATCACCTTGTAGACCAGGCCTTCCTTCTCCCGGAGGTACGGTCTCACGCTGGCGAAAATACACTGTGTGGCCAGGTCGTCGTATGTGATAGCAACCTCTGGCTCGGCGACAAAGACTTGGGCGGTTGCCGACAAGGAGCGAGGGTCGGCAGTCCAAGCTTGGACGTGTAAACCGCAGGACGCAGGGGGTGCCAGTTCCTCTGGCACCAGCCCGACTCGCTCCACCCAGCACGACGACAGAATTGACTCCATTGCTGATTTGTTGCACACATGGGCAGGGAGGCCTTCGAGGACAACGGAAACCCGGAAACGGAGCCGGGAGAACTCGGCCAGGAGCTGCCTCATCCAGGGTCTGAACGTGATCCTTGTGCTATCGATGACAAAGCTGTTGCAGCGGAGGATAACGTCCCGGTCTGCAACGGTGCGGAAGCAGAATAGGAGAGAGTTTCGATCAAGACGCCGCACTGAGACTGCCTCAAGCGAGTTTGACTGCAGGGCATGTCGAATGGCCTCCACAGCGCGCTCCAAACTTATGAGTTTCTCGGAGCTAGTGTGGTAGGCAATGAGGGCGTTGGTCAGCCGGCAATCTTTGGAAGCGATGTCATCGGACCATGGGAGGTGGCAAGTGGTGACGGTTGGCTGCACTACCGGAGTTTGCACTTGTGAGACCATGTGGAGGTCACCCTATGGTTGTGATGAGTAATTGACATTTGGATCAGAATTTGTGTAGAAGTTCAGTTTGGTTTTTGCGGTTTGGCTCTCTGTCTGTGAGGCTTTACGACCTTGTGCTCGTTCGACAGAGGTGGCCGGCAGTTAGCCTTACAACTGGTGCTCGTTCGGTAGAGGTGGTCGGCAGTCTTCCTCACGACTTATGGTCGTAGGCGCTGTACGACTTAGTGGCGCTGCTATGACTTTGAGGTCGTAGGTGCTGATACGACCATGTGGTCGTAGTCGATTTACGACTTGTTGGTCGTAGGCAGTTTTACGACTTTGAAGTCGGCAGGCTCTACGACTTTTGGCTTTATGACTTGGTAGTCGCAGAAGCTTTTACGACTTATTGGTTGGCAGTCGGTGTTACGACTTGGGGGTCGACTGGGTCTTACGACTTGGTTGTCGGCAGAGGCCGTTACGACAAGGTGGCTTTCAGACTTGGTGGTCGATAGAGGGTTTTACGACTTTGTGGTCGACAAGTGCTCCTACGACTTGGTAGTCGTAGCTTGCAGTCGATGGTCGTAGCTCTGCCTGGTTTGTAATCGATAGTCATATGTCGTAGCGACCAGCTGCTTGTGCTCGATAATCGTAAGTCATAACGACCAGATGATGTGAGTGATAGTCGTAGACTAGTGATTGATGGCCGTAGCTTCTGCTGGTCAATAGTCGTAGCTTTGTCTGTGCGTGATCGATAGTCGTAGCCTGTGGTCGATAGTCGTAGCTTCGACTGCCGTGGTCAGTGGTCGAAAGCTTCGACTGGCCATGGTCGGAAGCTTCGACTGGCCGTGGTCGGTAGTCGGACGCTTCGACTGGCCGTGGTCGGTAGCTTCGACTGCTGTGGTCGGTGGTCGTAGCTTTGACCGCTGCGGTCGGTGGTCGTAGCTTCGATCGCGTGGTCGGTGGTCGGTTCCAACCACGTTGTGTGTGGGCGGTAACGACCACGTTGTGCGTGGTCGGTTTCGACCACGTTGTGTGGTCGGTTATGACCACATTGTCTGTAGTCGGTTACAACCATGGTGTGTATGGTCGTAACAAGGCTTGTGTGAGTGGTCGGTTACGACCAGTGTGGTCGTCGATGACCAGTTTGTTGAAGTCAAAGATGGCCAGTGCAGTGATTGCGTGATCGAAGCTCGAGTGCCACGATCGAAGCAAAGATCGGAGAAGCGGTCAAGGAGCAGCTGAAGTGGAAGCCAGTGGCTGAGGTCGTGCGGCCAGTCTCTTGAGCGGTTCAAGCTAACTTGGCTAGCTTTGACCCACGAGCGGTTCTAATCAACGACTTCGGTTTATCAACTCGGTTCTTGTGTGCTCTTGATCAAATCGCAAAAGGTCTCAATCTGGTTGATAAGTTTTCAATCTAAGATTGGAGTAGCCTCTTGAGACCTTAAGCAATTTGCGTACAAAGTTTATTGGCCAGTCGAACTCTTAATCAGAAGTTATTCGGATTCTAGTTCTTGCGGTCGTGCGCCTCACTGCTTTCCTCTGTTCTTCCGAGAAGTTACGACCGCTGCCAGTCTTTCGACCACGGTCAAGACTCGGATTGATTCATGTTTATTTTTTATTTGCACTGGTTTCCGTTTGCTCGATGGTCGTAGATCTCGTGGTCGTGTGCCCCCACTGCCTTACAAGTTGTTTAAGACCGTAGTCAGTTACGAGTGCTCGGCGGTCTTAGATCACGTTGATCGTTCGACCATTCCATTGGCTTATGACCACGTCGGTTCTGACTGCACGCATCTTTCGATCTCATTGGTTTTAATATTGGTGGTTATCGACTACAGTGACTTTTGTTCGGTAGTCGATTTCCGGCCAAGCTGTGCTTTAGACGAGCAGTCGAATTTACGACCCCTGTGCAAGCTTTCGACCACGTTGTCTATTTCGACCTCGTTGTCTTTCCACCGAGCAGTCGTAATTCAACCACACTATTCTCTGATCAGGTCGAACGGTGGTCTGTGTTCCTCTGTTTTTCAGTAGACCTCATATCCTAATCTTCATAGCTTAGTAGCTATTGGAGAAAAAGAAGTATGTGATTATTTAGAGGAAAAATTTAAAGACATCATCCCCTCTGTTGTCTGTTCGGTCCTACAGCACTGCTGCCCCCTGAGAAGCGACCGGGGACATGCTTTGCGGGAAGAACGGCGAGTCTGTGGCGCTGAGGTTGGCTCTACCGGGCGAAACACCATCGTGCCGAGGAGAGCGCCAGGTGGGCGCCTCACGAGGCAAGCGGCCACTGTTGGCTGACCCAGATGAATAAGATGGCGAGCTTGGCTTTTGCAGTCTGTAGCCAGGTGATTTAAGCCCTCGCAACAACGGAAGCAGCGCGGCGGCAGATTGCATTCCGAATGACGATGCATGGTGGACAATACATGCAGTTGAAACACTTGTCGTGGAGAAACTTGGGCAGCCCAACACGTAGAGGTCTGCGCTGGACTGCCCGCGTCAACGGGGAGAGCGGAGCAGGAACCTTCCGGGCACCGTTGAGGGGACTTTTGAATTGCAAGCACATTTGAAAATTCCCTCCAATTGAGTTGCATTCTGAAATTCAGTTTAACTCTTTGCAAACTGAAATCACTCTTTTGAAATTTGCAAAAGCACAAAGGTTTCCCAAAATGGGATGTTACATCAACATCAAAGAGCAGAAACAGTCACTTATTGTTCGGTTGAGTAGTCGATTATACAGTTTCGGTCAAGTGAGTACGGATAGACAGGGCTGAAACAGTTGGGTTTATTCTACTCAGTCTTCAGGGCTGGGCTCAAGCTCTTTGAGTAACTTGCGCCACCAATCTATGAAAAGGAACAGAGCTAGTCAGTAGCTTATGACTTTGATAAATAAGTGAGCTGTACAAAATTCCACGGGAATGAATATTACCTTCCGTCTTCTGCCCATGGCAGTAGAAGTGATGGATACCAGCATCCCCGAGATTATGTGCCCTGACAAAGCATCGTCTTTTTTGGCACTCAAATCCACGAGCCTTATGTACTGATTCACAATGACCCTTCATCTATTGAAGGAATTAAGATATGAGAAGGCAACAATTGATGAGAAGGTGCAGTAAAGAGTATAAATACCACAAACTTACTTCTTTCTTTGGAATAGGTACAGCTTCCTCAAATTTGAAGAAACATATGTGGCAAAGTTCCTCATCCCTCTTTCCCTTCAAGTAATTAGACCTTGCTAAGCAGAACCGGGCATAAGAAACAGCAACTTCATCTTGATCAGGCTTTTGTTTTGGCTCCTTGTAGAGCGTTTCCAGACCATACCCGCCGCCCTCAAAAGGGTCTACTTTCTGAAAGTATATAATGTGATAACTTGCAGTCAATTTAATCAATCAAATTACACGACGATAATCTTCACCATGTGCTATATGGCAATAGTCAGCTAGCATTTTGAATACAGTTACTTCAAAACCAAGCTGATCCCATGCCAAATATATGCTTTGAGAAAAGCTCTACTAATCAATGTACGGTCAAGAAATCTCAAAAAGCATGTATATGTGGTGTGAAATGTCACCAGTAACAGCAAGACAGCAATTGAGCATTTAGCGTAATTTCATAAGATGCTAATCAATTGAAAAATAGCGTTGGAAACAAAAAAAAAACATTAACAGCAGCAAACAGCACCCAATGAGCACACAAAGCCAGTAACAACTACTGCATGTTGAGACGAGGGAGGAATATGGGGCGTTGACCGAACCTCTAAGGTGATGCGAGGTTGAGTAAATGCCATTGAAGGACTAGGAGCATGCTGCAGAGCGAGTAGAGGTTGAGGAAATGCTGTAGCAGCGAGTGCTGGAGCAATCTATGAGGCAACGAGAACAAGATATGTCAAATAAATAAGTTCAAGATCCTATTATAAATTTATAAGTTTCAAAAATGGAACAGCTCCATTCAGAATTGGAGAGTTAAATATAATACCCAGCACGGAGCATGTAGATATGTCATAAGGTAAGCCGGATAATGTTTGAAACAACAGAAAGGATTGGATTCCTATTTAGATTACCTACTGGCATGCATAGAGAAGAGGGGGAAAGGAGGATGGTAATCAAACCTTTAGAGATGCTGTTGTGACAGATGGAGCACTGCCCCGGACGACGTCCGCAAAAGTCCTTGAATATGCAGTCATCTCTGGCATGTCAGCAACCATATTTTTGTTTACAGAGGAACTACAGCAGACAAAAGGGAACATGAATATCCAAAAGAGTGTATAAAGGAAACAAAACGAAATCATCAGCAGCAAGCTGTTTGCACAAGAAGAAATCATCAGTAGTGAACATCTCAAAGGCTAAAAGAATGGGTCCAAGGAAAAGAGAAATAGTTCACAGTAGATATAAATAAGCCTATAAGAAAAGCATAGCCAACATAGATGTCAATCTCAGAGTAGGTAGCATAAGGCATATGTTTTCTTACCTTGGAACTGTTTGCTTCTGAGTGGAATTGGTTGATGGCATACCAGGTCCTGAGACTGCTAACCTTGTACCCATACTATCTGACTCTGAAAATGACAAAAAGAAAATGCTAAAAGTAATTTCAGATGATAATTTCAGAAGTGAAAACAACAATGGCATGATAATTTCAGATGATATCCAGACAGGGATTTACATTGCCAACAAAACAAACTCACTTTTTGCCTCCTCACGCATAGGTTGCAAGTTGCAAAAAAATACAACTAGCCACAACATAATCGTAAAAGTGACAATTGTACCTTCTTCGCCACGTATGTTAGGCTTGACATGCACAAGATAAGTGGATGAGGTCATAGTTCCCACTCCTGGCCCATTCACTAATCCCCATAAACTTAGCAACAACGTTTTACAACCAGGCTAGTAGTATCCAGGAAAAGGTTCACAAGGAAATAGTTTATCTACGTCGTAAAGATCAAACTAAGGAAAAGTCCATGAAGGATCCACGAGTAGAGTACATAGATTCCCGGCTAAAACAAAGAAAATTAACAGCTCAGTTTTTCTTGGAACTGTGCTAAACTTTACAGATCAAAGAAAATGCAGTCTAATGTTCCCTTCATAATACCAATACTAAAATGTAGGAAAAAATCAATTCAGGATCGTAAACTTGTACTAAAATCAAATATAGGTAAAGTACATTAGCATGCTTAAAGCTTAAAGATAGTGTGGTTGGCAATTGCTACTCCAATATACTAAGGGTCTCAATTACTCCTTTCTTCTGTTATAACCAGAAGTCATGTCATTTTCTTTTTTTACGTATGAATAATAAGAAACGTAACAATAAGAAGCCAAAGTATTCCACTTGTATAATTTCCATAGGTTCATCTCATCCGTAAAAGATAATTATAGAAAGGATCAATCGAACAACCTGAGACATACACTTCCTATAAATGTTATATAACGACAGTATCCATAAAACTCTTAACAAAAGAAATCAAACTTCCTTGAAACTCACATAAGCAAATACAGGCTTGCCAAGACAGCAAGTCCTTGTATCCTTCTTTCCCTTCCACACTATATGACATTAGGACATAGAATTACAGAAAGTACTCATTTCCAAATCAATATGGGAATGCATAGCTTATCTCATATAAATGGAGGCAGAAAACAAGAATATCACAAGTTTTTCCATTTCTCAAACTTAACCAAGAAGACAAGCCAGAGGCTCCACTCCTTTCCTAACCTAAAGGCTCTACTCTTTCCCGACCTGCTAACAAAATTTATCGCACCCATCTTTCCTGAACCAAGTAGATAGATTTACTGCAATTCACTCAATACCAACCTGGTTGCTAAATGGTCCAAAAATCTAATCTATCCATAAAATCGTTTCACTTTTCCTACATTGAAACGCTGAACGGCCATGCCATCCTACGCCAAGGATATCACTTATCTCCCCAGGATTCAGCCACAAAAACTTGGGCATTCCTGAAATGGCTGCCAATTTTACTTAACACAAAAGGAGGAGCAACAGAAATAACAAACAGAATCTGCATATCCTCTACTCCAAAATAGGAAACACTTACCGCCATTAGCACAGAGAATCTAAACCGAAAAGCCTAATAAAACGAGAAGAGGATTTTCAAGATCCTCGACGAACTCCTAAATTATCTCAAAGAACTCCTAAATCATATAAAATCAGAATCTCATATCGATCGACCCAGATAGCTAAATCATAAAACAAAGGCAGAGAAAGATATTAAAATCCCATCAGGTTCACCCGATTCCCACCACCAATCTGAAATGGTTAAAAGGAATTACTGCAAGAAAAGAATAGCCTTGGAAGATTCTAATGATATATTTTTTTAATTACCATTGGAGCCAAAATGAAGAGAAATGCTATGTCCGCCTTGATCTGCAACATCTCTAGTGCCTCTAATTGTATCATTAACTTCCACCCGAGATCTTTGCTCTTGAGTCTCGTTAATCTGCATACAAGCCCATAACTATAGTTGTCAGTTCTATCAAGAAGAGAGCGTTTCAAACAATAACCAATAGATTAGTTGAATGTGCTAACTTTCAATACAACGAATTAAGAAGTAGCAAAAGAATTGGCTGTATGGACAGCATGTTTATTTAGATATTCATCTAATGAAGTCATTCGGTGCAAGAAGAAGAATATCTAGTTAGCTACCAATCCATAATAAGTAAATCAACTAAATGTTGGTTATCGATTATCAAATGAAGTTAGGATTGCAGGAACATAAGGCACAACAAAGAACAAAAAGTACATTGTCAACTGACCTCTGTTTTCTTGCCACACATGCTCTTTACATCTTGAAAAGTATCTGAAAGAAAAACAAATCACTCATTGTTTTACAACGCTTTACAAGGAGGCTAATAGAATGCAGAAAAAGGTTCACAATGGAACAATAGTTTATTCACTGCATTAAAAATATCAAACTAAGGAAAAGGACACGAAGGAGCCACAAATGGAATAGATAGGCTCCCAGCTAAAACAAAGAAATATAACAGCTTGACTTTTTTGTTGAACTGTGTTGGACTTCACAAGACTGATCCAATTGTGACATCAAGTGGTGGGAGGTCATCCCGAGTCAATCTGGCTCGTCCACTCGTGATTCAACACCCCAAATTGGGTGATTGCGTTTGCGTATGCCCTTGCTTAATTAATTTTCCATCTTCCCAGATCGACCGTCCTCCAATTGCCCACCCCTTCGCCGCCGCCGCCGCTTCCCGCTGGAGTGGGCGCCTCCCTCCACAACCGCCACCTTCTCTTGAGACGAATCCGGCGTGCCGAGCCCCAGCAGCGGTCGGCCCACTGTCCATCCTCGCAGCCGGCGACCGGATCCGGCGCGGACAGGCCCTGTCCACTCGCGCAGCTCGCAGGTGATGCGCATCGCCTGCGGCGGCGTTGTGGTTAGTAATCCTTGGCACCACTTTGTTAGCTGGTCGAGACATGGTTAATGGCGAGCATTGAGGTTAAGTCTGAGGCCAAAAGTTGGGATTTTTTTTTGGCCAACTCTCCTCCGTGAGAGAATCAGGTTCTAATCCGAGTCCTGGACGGCTCGACGAACAGGGAACACTGAGCTTTAGTTCTTCCGATTCCTACTCAGATGCGGAGTGGCTGCTGATCTATAAGTACGCCTCAAGGGCGCACAACTTTGTGCTCGTCCAAGTATTTCTCACCGCTGATCAACTAGAAAAGAGAGGGAAAAATAGAAAAGTACTGCGCTTCGTGGAGAAGAGTTGTGCCAAAGCTCCATAGCATTCTGTCGTAGTTTATCTAAAATCTCTCCATCTGGCCATGATGGATACGTTGCTGGAGCTGCCACAGGACATCTTGAGACTCATCTTTGCTGCACTGGAGATCCCTGACCTCATACGTGCAGGCTCTGTCTGCTCCTCTTGGCGCTCCACGTACACCAACCTATGCAGCCTTGGACATTGCAGGCTGCAACAGACGCCATGCCTGCTGTACACCTCTGAATCTGCTGGAGCCAGGGCTGCAGGTCTCTATAGCCTCCCCGAAAAGAAGGCCTACACATTGACTCTCCCAGATCCGCCTATCTGTAGTAGGTATGTCATCGGCTCCTCTTATGGTTGGATTGTCACCGCGGACGAGAGGTCTGAGCTGTACCTTGTCAACCCCATCACAGGTGAGCAGATCGCCCTGCCATCGGTCACCACCATTGAGCAGGTGAAGCCCATCTTTAATGGTGCTGGTGCTGTTCACAAGTACGAGTACTCATGGTACACTGGAGAGAGAATGGTTGCTGACTCACCCTCAATCTTTGTTCTAAGCGAGCTGCGGGAATACCTCTTCTATAAGGCATTTCTATCTTCTGATCCATCCATGGCAGACTACTTTGTAGTGCTCATCCACAATCCACATGGACAGCTTTCATTTGCAAGAGCAGGGGATGATAAGTGGACTTGGTTGCCACCACATAGTCACTATTCAGACTGTGTCTTTAAGGATGGGTTGTTGTATGCTGTGACTTCATTAGGAGAGATCCATGCATTCAATCTTGGTGCCCCTGCAGTCACGCCGAAGATAGTTATGGGCAAGGTGAAGGATTATAGGTATGAGAGAGTGTACCTTGTTCAAGCTACATGTGGTGACCTGCTGCAGATTTGGAGGTCTGATATTTCACTGGAGGGGGATGAAGAAGATGAATATGATTCAGATTCAGAACCTGAGTTCGACCATGAGTCGTATGTGCGCTATACTGCCACAATCAAAGTACATAAAGTGGAGTTTACAGCAAAAAAACTTGTGGAAATAAGTAGCTTGGGTGAGGATGTGCTTTTTCTTGGGCATAATCAATCACTTTGCCTCTGTGCTGAAGAATATCCACAGCTGAATGCAAATCACGTCTACTTTACTGATGATAAAGCTACCTATATTATGGGCTTCAAGAATAATCGGCGTGATATTGGAGTCTTTGACTTGGAAAATAACAGCAGTGAGGAAATTGTATCCCCCCAGCTTTGGTCCAACTGGCCAACACCTGTGTGGCTGATTCCAAATCCCAGAAAAATGAATTTGGTATCACGCAATTAGATACACAAGGTGTTTTTCTTACCTCTTTTCCGTGGTTCCAATTTTGTGCAACAAGATAATTTTGTACGTGAAATCATAGAATCAATGGGAACAATGATAGGGATATTTATAATTGCATTCTGCCAGTGTTAGTGTTACAATTGTCAATTACTTTTCATCTTCAAGGTTCACCTCATTATAATTCTTTGTAACATTTTGTCAAGGCGATAAACTCCACGGTCGGTTACTATATTCATTTGGGGTGTTTCTTTAATGAGCTGATCACTGTATTCTTTGTACTAGCTGTCCTATTTTGTGATTTCATTTGAGACCATGCCACTGATCTTCATACATACAAACAATGTCTGTGAACTCGGCTAATTCTTGACAGCCGGACGTAGATCACCTATATTTGTTTAGTTGTTATTAGTTCAACGGGGCATATACTTTTGGCATACAAACAGATGGCTTTACGAGTTTGTCCTCTCATTTTCCTTAAGCAAGCTATAAGTCTATACAAATTATAATGTCACATATCTAAAAGAGTTAATTACCAAATTAGTCTGTAATTTTTGGCAAAAGTACCACTCTGGTCATTATAAGAGTTGTTCCTAATAGGAACTTCCTACTGGATATGTCTTGGCCTTTGAATCACGATCCCTGTCTCCGTGAGGTCACGCTCAACGTGATCAGCCTCACCATCAGTCTCCTCGCACCTCTTTCAAATCCAGCATGTAGTGGTAAGTTTCGTAACGCTAACATCTACACCTCCCTCAACTTATGGTGATCACGCTCCTATTCTAGCTATCCGTTTATACTGCACTACTAGGCATAAAAAACGTTTTTTAGGTTGAAAATGGGTGGTTGTAAGTAGGGGTGTAATCGAGTTGAATTTGGACGGATATTGTTTATACTGTATCCTAACCCATATTTTTTTCCACGAATTCAGAGTATTCGAAGTTTCAGATACAAATAATATAGGTGGATAGTATATGCATACATAAAGGAATATACACTAAACCATATTACCATCGCTTCAATCTTTCAACTAGCAATAAATTCATCTAAATTATTTAAGTACGATATCCGATACAATATAAGTTCAAAATAAGTGATAAATTCATATATAAGTTTGACAACCGATAAATTCCTACATATGTTCGAAAACTGATCAAAATCATACGCAAGTTCAACATAAGCAGGGAGGATTGGTGGCGACTGGCTAGAGTGACTGGACTTTGGAGTTAGGTTAGGACATGTAAAATCTAGACCGGTTGGTGTCAATAATGGTTGATGGGTTGGGCTGGTTAGGGTACTAAGTTGCTTGTCGGATATCCAGTCGGATAGTATTCGTTTACCGTTTACTGACGCTATTAGTCGGATTTTAGCTCTCCTATTTTTGCTACCGTATCAGGCAACAACTATCCAGTACTGACTGGATTTGGTACTGGATACTAAATTATTTTCTCATATTCAGTACCATCCAGATTCAGTACCGAATCGGTCAGGATTAACCCGTACTGTTTGCACCCCTAGTTGCAAGGAAAGGATTTTACTATGGTTTCTTACTGTTGGAATGAAGCCCCATATGTATTCCATGGCTCAAAGAGCATAAATATACACATAGTACATTTGAGAAATATACAAAGAGAGACTTATACAGGAGACTATTAACAAGCATATATACTCCTACTCCAACGCACCTCTCGAAATCATGGTGGGTCTATAATACTGAGTTTAGAGAGGAAGAACATATGTTGTGCCCTAGTCTATGGCTTCGTGAAGAAATCAACAACCTAGAAAGTGCACAATCTATAGAGCAAGGATGCCCTCCTGCACATGTGATCGTGTGTAGGAGGCATCAACCCTGATGTGCTTCATAAGCTCATGCTTCACTAGATTTCTAGCAATACTGATCACACCTGTACTGTCTGACAACAGGGCAGTGGAACCTGAAGCTAGCACACCAAAAGCAACAAGCAACCACCATAACCAAGTAACCTCAACATTCATTGATGCCATCACTCTCAACTCTGCCTCAGCACTTGAACGGGAAGCTACAGTCTGCTTTTTAGTCTTCTAGGCAATCAGAGAGGAGCCTAAGAATTCATAGTAGGTAGAATCAGACCAATGATCTATAACATAACTAGCCCAAATCGCATTTGAGTACACCTGAAGATGCAATGAGCTGGAGCTAGAAAAGAACAAGTGGTGAGAGATGGTTCCATGCAGGTAGTGTAGAACCCGAAGGAGGTGATTGTAGTGGAGGTGGGTGGGAGCACAAACAAACTAACTTACAATGTGAACAACGTGAGAGATGTCTGGACAGGTGATGCCAAGGTACATGAGACTCCTAACAAGGTGGTTGTACCAAATGGGATCCTTGAGAGGATCACCATCTGTGGCACAAAATTGAAGAGAAAACTCCATGGGAGTCTTAACAGTGTCAGTGTTAGTCAGGCCAGAGCGATCAAGGAGGCCCTGAACATATTTTGTTGGGAGAGGTAGTAGCCCTTAGGCATAGAAGTGACCTCAATCCCAAAGAAGTAGCAAGTAGACCGAGATCAGACATCAAAAACTGATTGTTGAGACACTTCTTCACAAAATCAATATACAGAGGATCATCTCCAGTGATGATCATGTCATCGACATAGCGAAGAAGGAGCGTCTGACCTCGAGAGGAAGTGTGAAGAAACAAGGTAGGGCCATGATCACTGATAGAAAAACCAACAACAGTGATAACAGAAATGAAGCGCTCAAACCAGGTACAAGGGGCTTATTTGAGATCATAGAGAGCATGACGAAGATGATAGACATGCCCCTCAAGAGCAGACTATCTAGGTGGTGGTTGCATGTAAACCTTCTCATATAGATCACTATTAAGAAAGGCATTCTTGACATCAGGATAAAATATAGACCACTGTCAAACAGAAGCAACGGCAACAAGGGTGCATATATTGGTCATGTGAGCAACAAGGGCACAAGTCTTATTGTAGTCATGACCGTATTCCTACTGGAAGCCTCGAGCTAGAAGGCGAGCCTTGTAGTGCTCGATGGTACCATCAAATTTGGTTTTGACCTTATACACCCACTTGCACATGACAGGTAAACTATTATACGCTGATACCCCTTCTTATGCACAGTAGGCCCTAGATCGGATCAGAGTTTGTGAGATATGACACGAGCGTGCACGATATCAAGAATGAATCTCATAGAGAGAACCAAAATAATGATGTTGAAGCAACCATGGCGAGAGAGAAAAGATTTGGTAAAGCTGATCACAAATTCTTTAAGCACAATCTCAAAAGAGTACAAGGGATTGTCACTCACTCATAGTCCTCTCGTATCTTTTAGGACTCTCATATCCTTGCCCTGTGCAAGAATCTAGTGCTAAAGAATTACCTAGCCTCTAATCTTCTCGTGCATCTCTACCTTTGGATGTGTGTGTTCTTTGCTGTGTTGCTTGGTTGCTTCTTCTTGCTTCTTCATGGTCATCCCCCATAGTTTATATGGTCCCTCCTACCTCATCTCCAAATTCCTACAACCTTCCATGCCATAGGTTTGTACCACTTCTGAGCTCCACCTGCTCGCTGGTACCACATGGTTGGTCCTACCATGTCTTCCTTCTTCCAACATCTTGCACTTTTGCCTTTGCATCTGCTAGATTTTGCAACTATCTTTGCAGTTCCGCAATAACTACAAACGAGATCTGAGTACCTACCATTGATGACAAGGTTCCTTCTCCTGATCAGGATTTTTATCAGACGTCATATTGGTTGCTCTTTCTTTATGTTTACCCATCAATCGATATCCTCCATTACACTAGATACTTTTCATGATCACCTGCTCTTCGGAAGTAACTCGCACGATTTCACCTCGAAGTTATACCTCACAACATTCGAGTTCAAGCGACATCACAGTTATTAGATTCTTCTTTAAGTTGGGAACATACTGATCTCCTGTTAATGTGCAATGTGCTCCATCATACATCTCCATGTAACTGTGCCCACCTCAGTAATTACATACTTCATGCAATCTACTAAGTGAATAGTTCTATGCACTGGACATGGAGATCCTTCGATAAATATCTCCCTCGCCGAATATATATGGAAGCAATAACCTGAATCTAATATCCATCATTGAGAAGTATCTGTTTGACTGATGACTAGTACGTCTGAATCATCTTTTGCTACCATCGCTGAGCATGCACCTTTCATTTGCTTCAAACTTGGATAGTCTTTTAGCATGTGACCTTCCTTGTCACATATATAGCATACACGTGTGTCTTTGGTCTTGCTCTTCTTCTTCCTATGACCTTTACTTCTCCTTGCAACACCTACTGCAGCTAATATGTGATCAGCTGAGGATGAAGATTTTGATGGCTTTCTCAAGGATCCCGCCTCTAATAGACATGCAACTACCTCATTGAAATTGAGAGTGGTTTTTTTTTTATAAAAAGATTCATCACTAATTGCTCCCATGATGGTGGTATAGATAACACCAGTATGACTACCTTGTCATTCTCTTTAATTTTCTCATCCACACTAGTTAGCTGTATGATAAGCTTGTTGAAGACATTGAGATGGTCAATGAATTGTGTACCTTCCTCCATACGCAATATATATAGTTGTCACTTCAGCACCCACTGGTTTGTTAGATAGATTGTACTAACAAACTTCTTGTAATCGCCTAGCTATTTACTGCAATTTTTGGAGTGAAAAAAATATTATTAAATTAAACTAATTTGATTTAAAATAGAAATAAGTGTTTTGTTGCCTGAGTTTAATTTTGGATTTGCCCTAAATGTCTGTTTTTGAAAAGGCTTGATTTTTGTAAAGTGTTTTAAATAAAGACCTAAAAAATTTAATAAATAAAATGATATTTTGACTTTCTATAAGAATCCTAATTTAAATTAATTATTTGGATTTATTTAGGGTTTTATTTGGTTTTTTTGTGTTTTCTGGAGTTTTAAAATCTATCTTGAAACTAAAAAGTATTTTAAGTATGAAAATATAATACCAACTTTAGTTGGAAATAATTTTAATTAGTCAAAACTTATCCAGGAATTTATGTGAATTTTTCTGGAATTTTTGGAATTTATTTCATATTTTCTGAGTCTTTTTGAATTTCCTCGGCTTTTATAGAAAATCAAAATTGAAAATAAAATCTCCCCTCTCTCGGGCCGACGCATGGATGGCCAGGTTGCGCCCACGTCACCTCCTGCATCCCACTTTTCCCCTCTCCTCGCTCAGTATGTGGACGGGCCGGATCCACCCGTGCCGCCTCCTGGCCCATCCCGCCGTTCCCTCCCTTTAACTTCGCAGCCGCCTGATCTTCCCCTAGACATGTGTCCGAAATCCCTGCCGCCCGCTCCCTCCCCTCTCTCCCCTCCCACCGACAGCCCGACCCCACCTGCTGAATGCGTCTTCCCCGCCGCTCCTTCTTCTTCCTCCCGCCGCAATCGCCCGCCGAAGTTGCCGCCGCCATTCCCGGCCTTCTCCCTCTCTCTCGCATGCATGCTGCCCACTCCCCCCCCACTTCCCCATCTCTTTCCTCCCCTGCAAGTCACGCGCCCACCTTCCCCATCTCCGTGCCCACCTCCTCCATTTCCTCCGCAACGGCCGCCGCCCCGTGCCATCTCCGGTGAGCAATTCCCGCTCCCACACTTACCCTCTGCCCCTATACATGCTTCCCTCGGCATCCCCTCCCTCCGCACTATCTCCCTCCACCCTCCTCCCCCCTCTCCCGTGAGTCGAGCGCCCCGATGCCGTGCACCTTTGCCGCCGCCGCTGCCACCAACTTCGACAAGAAATTGCCGCCGGCTTGGACCACTCCTCGCCTTGCTGCCACCACCTCCACCTTCCCTGTGCCTCGACGATCACCGTCCGCCCCTCGGCCAAACCTCAACGTCGTCGGAGCGCCGCCGCACCGGAGCCTCGAGCCTCCTCCACCGCCCTCCTCGTTACCGACCGTCTCCAAGCACCGCTGAGCTCCCCGACGAGGTACAAAAGAATCCCTGTTGCCTCCTCTCCCTCCTCCGCCCTTCGCTGGCCGTCGCCGCACCACCGATCGCAGGTGTTCCTCGGTTCCTGAGCGCCACCCCCGCCGGCGGGCCACATCAGCTCGCTAGGCCCGCGTGGATGCCACGTGGTGCACGGTGGCATGCCACCTCGGCCATGCCAACGCCCACCCGTTCGGACAGCGCTGTGTCAGCAGCCATGCCCCTCCCTCGGCCCACGTGGTAGACACATGTTCGGCCACATCAGCACTTGAGCCTACATGGCAGCCACGTGTACTGCCACGTTAGCACCCGAGACCTCCCAACCCACGTGGCAACCATGTCAACACCACCTGGCTACCACATCAGCAAAACCGTCCAAGTCACCTGCTGTCAGACCTAGATTTTTCAATCCAGAATGCACTATGTTTACTGCATTATTCCCTGGATCAGTAGATAGTGCACACAGGTACATTGCTGAATCATTTCATACATCGCATGAGCATTAACAATATTACTGAACTAAAATACACCACATCGGGTGAGAGTTTTACAAAAGGGCCATTCAGGCCAAATGTTTACATTACATCATAGCAGCGGAATTAAAAGCAAAAGTGAATCTAATGCCACAGGCAAGCGACTGGGGGTAATTATGTACCATGTATATTATCTAAGCCTAGATAATATATATGCACATAATCTCCATTAAGCCCTCTTGTCTATGACCCAAATACGCAAGTAACGCCCTAATTATCGTCATTGCTTCCTCCAACGTTAATAGGGGCCTCCTCATGGGCGTAATGACCTTGAGTTCCTGTTTCTGTTTTGGTAATGTGAGTGTGAGCACAAACCACTGTGCTCAGCGAGCCAACACACAGAATGCAATATTTAACATGCTTAGCTTATCAAAGGAAGGCTAGGGCTATTTTGTTTTGCATAGAGTGCTTTTGAATACAATTATTTAAAAATCCCTATGACCTAGCAGTTTTTAAAATCCACGACCAGACATTGCGAAGTAAGACCGACATATTAGCGACGCAGATGTCATCCACCGTTACATGGCATCTGCACCATATAGCACGGTTCAGCGTAATAGCCGCTTAACTTACCACTGGGACAACACCCAGGACAATTCAAACCAGGGCCATCTGCAGCCCTTCATTTTTCTAATTCCACCCCACAAAGTTTTTGAAATAGAACTATATCTGATTAAGTTCCCATGTCCGCCCTTGACCGTGGGCACGGCTATTCGAATAGTTTTGACTCTGTAGAGTTTGTACACTTTCACCACAAGAGATAATCAACTCGTTGTCACACACGATTCCTTAGCCATGTGGTTGAGCAGACCATCACAGTGACTTTTGAAAGTATCTAGTCCCTTTTATCATCTCACTTTATGGGCTTCTCCCACTTGCAGTGGGTCCCATCTATGCATGGGATGTTCCCCACAGTTACTAACGCAGCCGGGCTCCACTTCCCGCAACGTTATAACAGCTGGAAAACTTCACCCTCCACTGGTGTCCCTTTAGGCCTCCTTTGCCCTTGCGTATCCACTTCTATCCACTACCGGTGAGATGAGTCTGGGGGTTTCGATAAATTTACTTAGCCAAGTTGTACTTTACAGACTTGTGGTTGTACTATTTTACACAGGTTAACATGACAAGATTCGGTCCTTAGGGTTACCTGGATGGTTCTAACACATTTCACAATTTGTGCGTCCACTTGATGGACCATGTGGAGATGGCCCCATGTGTGTGATGAGTAATTGACATCGGTTTAGGATAGTCAAGTTTGGTTTGAGTGGTTCGGACCATGTCGTTGCGCGGTGCAATCGGCTTCGGTCGGACTTGGTCAAACCTGGTCAAAGTGGTTAGAATGTGTATTCTGTTGATTTGACAGGTTTGGGCTCTATCATGCGTAAGTATGATTTGTTGATGATATTATGCTTTCATGTATCGAGCGGTGCTATGTGACGTGTTTCTTGTTTATGATGGCTGCAGGACGTCGAGGCGGAGTCGTGGCGAGACACGGGGTGACTGGACTAGGCGCAGGTGGCGCTGAGGTCAGAACGTTCGAGATGTGTCGAAGACGGCGGAGACTCGAGGTGGTTGCGAGGCTTGGACGACAAGGAACGCGGAAGCTTCCCGGAAGGTGTAGGAGCGGCATTTCGGTAAAAACGCAAAGCTGCACAGGCGGGAGCCGGTTCCGTTCGGGGTTAGCAGGCGTAACGGGTTGGAGACCCATTAGCCAAGGGCTATAAATAGAGGGAGTGGCTGCATGCCCCCTCATGGCTTTGGGAGAGAGTTAGGGTTTGCTAGAGTCAAAAGAAGCTTTGAGAGTTTGTTTTGGCTTTAGGCTTTAGTGGTTGGAGAGACAGAGTTTCTGTTGGAGGGTGTCTCCTTCGTAGCTACTCTGTTCTTGTGTCTCTTCTCCAAGAACCATGTAGAGTGTGGGTCTCCTTGATCTTGAGTGAGGGAGAGGATAGATTGAGACTCTTGTAATCATCCCTGTCCTAATGTCCATGCGTATGGAGACGTAGTTCTTTGTATCTCTTGTTTCCTGGAATGAAATCCCAGAAGTTTATTTCCCAAGCTGCTCTCTGTTCTTCGTTTTTCATTTGGGTGATTTTCTTCCTTTCATGATTTTGAGTTGTTTCTTGCTGGGAAGGCCCAAAATGGGTTGCTCTATGTTGGGATGATGCCTCAAGATCATTTGATCAATTTTCCCAAGAGCTAATCTCATTTAATCTCAGATTTTACTTTTGAGGCTTCTCTGTTCTGGTTTTTGCTCTTTAGGGTTTTGTTGCAATTCTAGTTTCCCTTCATGAGATGGCATGAAATTTGGACTCTCTAGTCCTGGGGCTATTGCTAATCTATCTGCAAAATTTCATGACCAAAGATTCAAGGATTGAGTAGGAATTTGGATTATTGTTCAGCTCTCTGTAATTTTTCAGTCTTTTGGTCATTTCTCAAATTCATGCTTTTGAAATGGAATTACTTGGTTTCCCAAGTTCCATTTGCTATTTGAGATATGTCCCTGTTGTTCTGGGCTGAAAAATCCCAAGAGGTTCCTCTATTTTCTTACTGAGTGCAGTTTCAAGTTTCTTTGTCTCATTTTTACCCTCCTGCTCGCTGTGCGGCAAGCGGTCGGACGGAGCAGAAGGCGGTCGACCGGATCACGAACATGATCCGACCGGTATTTATCAAACCGGTCTGACCGGCGGCCACTCGACGGTCTGACCGGCTCAGGCTATGCGGTCTGACCAGCCTTTGTGCTTTTTGCTGCTGCTCTGTTTCTTGGTTGCTTCCTCTCTGTCTTTTTCCCTTGTTTGGTTTCTCTAGAGTTCCAGAGAGCATGAGGATTGTTCTTCATAGCTTTGTTCATAGCTATAGAAGATCTCATTGTGGGTACTTGAGGGGGACGAATTTTTAGTGTTCGACATTCACCCCCTCTGTCGCCATTTCGGTCCAACAATTGGTATCAGAGCAGGTTAGCTCTTTTCCATAGATCTTAACCGGTCTCTAGAGCCATGGCGACGGACAAGTACTCGACCAAGCCTTCGATCTTTGATGGCATCGATTATCCGTTCTGGAAAAGCCGGATGGAGACATACATCCAGGCCCAAGGATATGCCATCTGGAGGAAGGTCAATGTTCGGTTTGTTGTTCCTGCCGATGAGAACATCAATGTTGGGAATATGCACGATGTTGAGGCAAACGCTAAGGCAAGGAACATCATAATCCAGGGCCTGAGTCGTAGCGAGTTTGACCGCATATCTCATCTTTCGTCTGCCTTCGATATTTGGGAGACCCTCGATGCTTACCATGAGGGCACCTCCCAAATAAAGACGGTGCGACAAGACCAGTTCAAGCGAGATTACAACAAGTTTGAAATACTGGCTGGCGAGTCCCTTGATGAGTGTTTTGTGCGTTTCCACAAGATCTTGAGCAACCTCTGAGCGGTCGGTCTCACATACCCTGACTCGGATAACGCTCGACAGATGCTCGCCGCACTCGACTTACGTATTTGGGAGATGAAGGTGACTACCATCAAGGACACCACCGACCTCTCGACTTTGACTCTTGACGCGTTGTACTCACGCCTCAAGACTCACGAGATTGACATTGTCTCTCATAAGTCGAAGTCGCAGTCGATGGCTTTAGTCACCGATCCCACTTCTGGACCTTCTTCTGAGTCGACTTGCAGATTCTCCCTTGCTGCTCTCTATGACATAACTGATGATCAGTTAGAGCAGCTTGTGGATAAGCAGTTATCCCTCCTAGCTCAGAGATTTTCCCATGCTTACAAGAGGAGGAGGGACGGGAAGTGAGGAGGACTCGTGATTTGCTTCGAGTGTGGTAGCCCCAACCACATTCAGGCAAACGGCCCCAAGCTGGAGAAGGGCAAGAACGACTACGGCGGTTCGGGCAAGAACGACTACACCGACAAGAACCGCAACAAGAAGCCTCCAGTCCATGCCCGAGGAAAGAAGAAGTTCCGCGACCTTGACAAAGCCAAGAAGCTCTTCCACCGCGTCCTCACCGCCTTCGACGACCTCGACCTCAGCGAGGTGGAGGGATGGAGCGACGACGATGGGATGGGTGATCAAGACCCCAAGGGCGGCGACGACTTCTCCGGGATATGCTTCATGGCCCTTGAGGGCAAACTGAGCGACAGCGAGCTGTACTCCGACTCCGACGAGGTATTCCCTTCCTATGACCAGCTTAATCATGCTTTTCTTAAGCTAGGTGGTTTACATGCTAAGTCTAGGGCTAGGTGTACCGAGTTAGAGAAGGAAGTAGATAGACTGTCACGGGAGCTTACTTCACTTAAATCTGCTCCCTCACATGACGATTGTGATGTTTGTACTGCTTTGCTGGATGACATGGAAAAGCTAAGGACCTTGCATGATAGTGTGTCCTCTGAGCTAGACATGGTTAAGGTGGAGAACATTAGTCTTCTTGCTGAGCTTGAGATGAGTAGGGTAGCTCCTTCTTCATCTACTACTGTTGAGACTGCTGTTTGCACCTCATGTGAGGATCAGGACAATGCTTTTAGAGGTCTTTATACTATGCTTCTGGATCTGCCCGAGCCATGTGAAAATTGCAATAATTTGAAGTTGAACTTAAAACGGGCAGATCATAAACTTGCTGAGTTGCATGCTTCACTTCTTGAGCCCATTGTTTCTTGCACAAACTGTCCCAAGCTTACTGCTGAACTTGAATCTGTCTCCAAACAGTTTCAAGAGATGATTGACACTAATAAGAAAATGGCTCAGTTTGCGACTAAGGACCCTGTTAGCTCACCATGCATTAGCTGTGATAAACTAAAACTTAAACTCGTTGCTTTGAATGAAAAATGTGTGAAGCTAACTAAGGATCAACTAGTGAAGCCACCAACTGATTGTGATGTGATTGCTGGTGTGGGGGAGAAGCCCAAGGGTAAGGTTGAGTTGCTTAGTGACGTGAACCAAACTGCTAGCAGTAGGACTGTCCCCTTTGAGTCGGCTGTGTGTGCACAAGCCATTCGTTCCTCTGCTGTTGGTTCTTTTGCTCCCTTACCTTCTGCTGTTCCCTCTTCTCCCTGCTCTTCTTGCACCTCTCTCTTTCGAGAGTGTCAGTACCTTATGAACACTCTCGAGAGATTTGTAGGAGGCAAGAAGAAGCTCAATCTTATTCTAGACCAATCTAAAATCTGCAGATTTAATCAGGGTCTAGGATACGATTTCTATGACGACATGAGGAAGCATCCACCTGCCGTGCTCAGACCCATAGCACCAGGTGTGATCGAGACTGAGCCCAGGACCGAGAAAGTCCAATTTAAGTCAGCGGGCTTTCTCCAAGGGATTTCTGATAGCAAGATGAGTTCATCTGCTGCTTCGGCCTCTCAGAAGGCAAAGCCTCACCGTGTTACTTCTACCTCTCAGAAGGAGAAGTACCACTGCACATTCTGTTAGAAGGATAGACATCTGATCGATCGATGCTTCAGGCGCGCGAAGATCGCGCGTAGAGACTGTGTTGAGTCTCTTAGGCGTATTCAGGGTCAGCCCCAGACCCTGAGTGCACCTAAGACCAACACAAGGTCTAGGTTTGCTTCAGCTGATGGGTTTGGGCAGCATCGAGGACTTGGTTTTTCTGAGTTTTCTAGTTTTCGTTCTCATGCTCCCTTTGGTCGTGACTTTCACCGTTCTGAGGGTAGATCTCGTTTCCCCCGTCGAGATGGCTACCCACGGTGTGATCAGCATGTTGCCGGTGCTCCGATTCGCTCTGTAGCAGTCGGACCCAGCAACAGCTTCAGGTCTACTCGTAGACCGTCTGCGTCTTTGAGTGACAGAGAGCGTAGGGTAGATAGAGGTCAGTCGTGCTTGACTACTTCATCTGCTCGATGTGTTACTCAGTATTGGGTGCCAAAATCACTCTTGATTTACCCCAGTACTGAGACTTTACTCTCTTGTTGACTCAGGTTCGCCGGGCTAGGAAGAGAGAGGTTTGGCTCGCAGACTCCGGGTGTTCATGACACATGACTGGAGACTCTCGTTGGTTCTCTTCCCTAGCCCGCGCTCCAGGTGATGAGACGATCACCTTCGGAGACGCTTCGTCTGGGTGCGTCATCGCCAAAGGTACTGTGCGTGTCAACGACTAATTTCTTTTGAGAGATGTTACCTTGGTTAGTAAGCTGCAGTATAATTTGCTTTCAGTTTCTCAGCTTACTGATGACGGTTATGAGGTGAGCTTCAAGAAAAATAATTGCAAAATTCTTGATTCTTCAGGTAGTCTGGTTTGCGGGATTTCTCATTTTGGGAGGATCTTTCGTGCTGATTTTTCCCGCGATCTTACTTTCTGGCATAGGAGACTTGGTCATATCGGATTTGACCATTTGACCCGAGTTAGCGGCCACGATCTCATTCATGGTCTGCTGAAACTCAAGATGGTCAAAAATCTTGTTTGCGCTCCATGCCGGCATGGCAAGATGGTTGCCGCTTCTCACCCTCCGGTCACAGTTACTATGACCAATGCACCGGGACAGCTGCTCCATATGGACACAGTTGGACCAGCTCGAGTGCAGTCAGCAGGAGGGAAGTGGTATGTTCTTGTTGTGGCTGATGACTTTTCGAGGTATTCTTGGGTGTTTTTCTTGGCCTCGAAGGATGAGACGTTTACCCATTTTCGGGGTTTATTTGGTAGGCTTTCTGTTGAGCTTCCAGGTGCCTTACGAGCGATCCGCAGTGACAATGGTACGGAGTTCAAGAATTCCTACTTTGAGAGGTTTTGCGATGAGACCGGTGCAGAGCACCAATTCTCTTCTCTGCACGTCCCACAGCAGAATGACGTCGTGGAGAGGAAGAAATGTACCTTGGTTGAGATGGCCAGGATGATGCTCGATGATTACTCTACACCGAGGAAGTTTTGGGCTGAAGCAATATCCACCGCATGCCATGTTTCCAATCGAGTTTTTCTGAGGGCACACTTGCACCGCACTTCTTATGAGCTGAGATATGGGCGAAAGCCCAGTGTCTCTCATTTTCATGTGTTTGGTTGCAAGTGCTTTATTTTGAAGTCCGGGAACCTAGACAAGTTCGAGTCACGTTCTTGTGATGAGATCTTTCTAGGTTACTCGACTTCTTCGCGGGCTTATCGGGTTTGGAACTGAGTCTAGCAAGATGGTAGAGACCTGTGAGGTGACCTTCGATGAGGCCAGTCTAGGGACTAGGCCAGATATCTCAGGTTATTTAGAGCAGTCCGAGCCCATCTTTGTGGATGATGAGGACGATGGAGATGAAGGTTGTCTACCCGATCCAGTTCCTCATCCTCCCCTTGAGGTGCCTTCTTCCACTGCACCTCGAGAAGATCAGCCCATGCCTTCTGCTTCCTCTGGAGCTAGTGGCTCTGTTCCTACCTCATCAGCTCATGAGGTAGATGCCACTTCTTCTTCTCATCCTGGACCTCCCCGACATATCCAGAAAGACCATCCTTCAGAGCAGATCATTGGAGACCTCTTTGAGCGAGTCACTTGTTCAAAGTCTGGCATGTCACAATTCTGCCTCCATTCTGCCTTCATTGCCTCCTTTGAGCCCAAGGATGTTTGTCATGCTCTTTCAGACGAGTCTTGGGTCAATGCCATGCATGAGGAGCTAGAAAATTTCAAGAGAAACAAGATCTGGTTGCTTGTTGAGCCCCCTCGAGGTCACAATGTCATTGGGACTAAGTGGGTGTTCAAGAACAAGCAGAGTGAGGATGGGGTAGTCATTCGAAACAAGGCTAGACTGGTAGCTCAAGGCTTTTCTCAAGTTGAGGGTCTAGACTTCGAGGAGACCTTTGCCCCTGTAGCTCGACTTGAGGCCATTAGAATCATGCTTGCCTTTGCAGCTTCTAAGGGTTTCAAGATTTACCAGATGGATGTCAAGAGTGCCTTCCTTAATGGTTTCATTGAGGAAGAAGTCTATGTTCGACAGCCTCCAGGTTTCGAGAACCCCAAATACTCAAACCATGTCTTCAAGCTTTCCAAAACTTTGTATGGACTTAAGCAGGCCCCCAGAGCGTGGTATGAGAGGCTTAAGTCCTACTTGTTGAGTCATGGTTTTGAGATGGGTAAGGTAGATAAGACCTTGTTCATTCACCGGCACGGCACTGATCTTCTGCTCGTCCAGATTTATGTGGACGACATCATCTTTGGCGGCTCTTCTCATGCTCTCGTTTCACAGTTCTCGGATGTCATGAGCACCGAGTTTGAGATGAGCATGATGGGCGAGTTGACCTTCTTCCTTGGCTTTCAGATCAAGCAGACTCGGGAGGGTACTTTCTTGCATCAGGGCAAGTACACTCATGACCTCCTGAGGCGCTTTGACATGAGTGATGGTAAGCCAGTGCCAAATCCCATGGCATCTTCCGCACACTTGATCCAGACGAGGATGGCGAGCCAGTTGACCAGAAGGAGTATCATAGTATGATCGGCTCCCTCTTGTACCTCACTACCTCGAGACCAGACATACACTTCTCCGTGTGTCTGTGTCCTCGCTTTTAGGCTTCTTCTCGAGTATCTCATCGCCAGGCGGTGACACGCATCCTTCGGTACCTTCGAGCTACCATTGACTATGGTATCTGGTACTCTTCCTCGTCCTGTCTTTCCTTGAGAGCCTTCTCAGACGTAGACTTTGTCGGCTGTAGGATAGATAGGAAGAACACATCTGGTATCTGCCAATTCATTGGCACTTCTCTTGTCTCTTGGTCTTCTAGGAAGCAGTTCGGTGTTGCACAGTCCACCACAGAAGCCGAGTACGTTGCTGCTGCCAGCTGTTGCAGCCAGGTACTTTGGATGGTCTCAACCCTGCGGGACTTTAGGTTAGCTATCGACAGTGTTCCACTCTTTTGTGATAATACTTCTGCGATTAATATTGCTAAGAACCCAGTGCAGCTGTAACATCCTGATTTTCAGAGCCTTTTTGAATCTTTTAAAATAAAATTCACCATTTGGATTTTTCTGGAATTAATTAAAGCTTAATTGGAATTTTTATTAATTAAAAAGATTTAATATGATTAAATTAAACATTAATATTTGCCAAAAATATTTTGTTTGTGTTCCTTGTGTCACAAGAATTTTTTCTGCATTTTCTTGAATTTTTCGGAGTTTGTTTGGGCTCAGTTTAAAATTCTAAAAAAAAATTCCCGTTGAGTCACCCATCACCATGGGGTGAGCACGCTTAACTTCACTGCTTCCAAGCAACCAGCCATCAAGTCAAACCTTGTTCCTTCCTGGTCAAACTCCACCTTTCTTTCTTTTCTTCTCTAAAGCCAGCTACTGTTCATCCTCAAGCTCCAGCCAGATCGATCGATCTGTTTGCTCAGTTTTCCTTCCTTTTCCTCTCTCTTCATAACTTTCAATTCGGACCTTATTTCAATGTCCTCCCAAAAGAAAAGTTATGCCAAATCACGCAACGAATCCATCCCAATTGGTCTCTTTCCATTTCGTTCATCCGTTTGCCTTTTATCTCCTATTTTCCGAAACGGGCTCTAAACCGAAATCCGTGAATTGGACCCGGTTTCTACCTCTTCCAAGCCTATAAATACGACCTCTTGACCCCTCTAAACCCATCCCAAGGCGTGGCAAGTCCCCTCAAAGGTCAGGACGCCGTCGGCATCGAGGCCCTTCGGTCCCGAATTTTCTTATCGCGTCTCGAGCTATCCAGTGAGTTTTTCCGTGATCTTTTCGCGTCACATTGTGCCTTCATGTCCCATCTACCTTCTTGCCAAGTTAATTTGGTTTTGGTGCAGCCAATCTCCCGGAATTGAGTTTTCCCCAATCTAGGTTAAGACCGCTTTTCGACGTCGATTCGTCGCCTCCGGTACGCCGTGCTCACTTCCTTTTCCCCGAAAAGCCTCCACAAATTTTTGCCTCTGAACCTCGCCATAGCCGCCAATGGCATCTCGTGTCCCCATCTATCTGGTGGCGTTCTCCCCAATCCGTTCACGTCACATTGTGCGAAACCATCCCAGGTAGCTACCCTCCAAGTGGTTTCAGATTTCGTTCACCGAGCACCAAGATATCAAGATTTTGCTTTTTCCTTCCCGATGTCGTTCAAACGTCGTTTGCGTCGTCTCCGGTGGGTTTCTGTCTGAGCCGACAATTTTTCTAGTTTTGCCAAGCCGCATTCTAGCCCGTGCTCACCCTACTTCTCCATGTTTTATGCCCGGGTTTTATTCCTCTCTCCTAACCATGTCGTTGTAGCCGCCCGTGCCGTCATCGTTCTCCGTTTGACGTGCCGTCGCTTCCTATGTGTGCCTTGAGTCCCTAGCAACCCATTTTGCTAGTTAGATTCACCACCCATGCCTCCTCTCACCAACGCTAGCCTTCTCTCCAAAAGTGCTGCTCTCGGGTGAACAATAACCTTTGCTATTTTCTAGCATTTTCTCGCCTAGCAAACTTTAGATCGCTTGTTCTCCTTCATCCGAACTCCGATTGACCCGATTCTTTTTTCTAAATTCATCTAAAATTGAGATCTATCTTTGGTTCTGGTTTTGCAGTTTTTGGAGTTCATTTGAATTTTATTTGAATTTGTTTTGTTTGCTTTGTCTTTTCGTGCGTAGATTCCGACGTCGCCGAAGAGTTGGTTGAACCCGCAGCAAGAGGGACCAAGTAGTGCACAAGAAGGCAAGTCTCCTTTGATCATTTTGAACCTATGTTTGTGAAATGTTTTAAATTATTTTAAAGTTATGTGCATCGCTATTTACATAGAATCTTAATTTTGTTTTAGCAAGTTAGTTAATCCAATCATTGTTATGCCCTCAATTGAAGTTGAATGCCATGTACCTTTGTAACCTTAGGAATTCCTTTGTCTCAACAATGAGATTATTATTATATCCTTGATAAATAGTAGAACGGTAGTAAAATGCTTAGTCATGCTATTTAATTCTTTTGTAACTTTGGAATGGGAAATCATATGTCATTCAACTGGTATTTATATTTTAGAAATAAGTGGCGATTGGTGTTGCCGCTGTTCTTTTAAAAATAAATAAAATGTGGAAGTTGGTTTAGACTGGGGCGGATGGTTGGTTGGGTTGGTGCAGCAAGCACGAGATCTTGTAAAGTGTATGTTCCACCCTAGTCGATTAAGGACCGACGCTTGTGATTGTCCAGACTGAGCATTACCGTGCAACCCCAAGTCTATATGGGTACGACCTAGCTGATTAACTTATGATAGTCTAGTTTAGGTGCCACCAGTGGAAAGTGGGTGCCAGGGATTTACTGGTTATTCACAGTGAGGGACAGGGATTTACTGTACACATATGGCGCAAGAGGGGGCTTCGGACTGGGTGGATGGAACCCTTTTGTGGTGAAACCTCAGCGGGTGGTGTCTGGCTAGACTAGAGTGAGGTAAAGGCTTTGTGATATTTTATCTGGGTCTCATGCCAAAGGAAGCGTGGTGACTGTTAAGATAATTTATCTCTTGGGGGTAAAGTTGTACAACCTCTGCAGAGTGTCAAACTATTCGAATAGCCGTGCCCACGGTCAAGGGCGGGCAAGGAATGCATTCACATGGTAGATCTTTAGTTTCCATTTTAAAAACAAGGTTTTGGTATTCCAAGAGTGGAGGGAACTCTCGGATGGTTGTCCTGGCGGTTGGAGCCAGTGTGGGTGGATGTAACCCGCAGTTTTAAACTTATCGGTTAGAGCTAGTTATGTAGTGTTGGTGGATAGAACCTTCACTATGAAAAGTTTACTAATTTCAGTTAATCAATTTACTTTGTTAAATTAATGCCTTCGAAAATATTTAGCAGTAATTGAAATAAAATATTGCTTTGTGCAAAAGAACCATATAACCCTCCTTTGTTTAGCCTTGCATCTATTGTATTTTTCCCAAGACTTGCGGAGTACTTTATGTACTCACATGCTGCACTCAAAAATAATACTCAGAGGAATACGAAGCTCAAGAGGGAGACTACGACTACTTCGCGTGTGGATTCGACGAAGGATTTTCGGAATACTAGGACGCGCTTCCCCAGTCAATTGCCTGTGGCATATTGATGGGTCTTCACTGGATTTATTTCTGCTTCTGCTATGTTCTGTGTGTGTGAGGTCTTGAAACCTCCTTTGTAATAATGAGACCTCTCGGTCAGTACTCTCTATTATTGTAATAAAGCATTATTGGTTATGTAATCATTTCTATTTAACTGTGTGCACTAGATTTGATCTGGGACTAGTGCGTAATACACAGAGGGTCCGGGTTCGGAAATCCGGGGTCCCGACAGCAGCACTCCCGGACCAAGCATATTGATATCCGATATCACTTCCTTCGAGACCATGTAGAGAAGGGTGACATTGTGCTCCAGTTTGTGGAGAGTGACCACCAGTTGGCTGATATCTTCACCAAGCCATTGGATAGCTCTAGGTTTTCAGCTCTGCGGGGAGAGCTTGGGGCGGTTTGTCCTTATGGACTATTGTGAGGGGGAGCTTTGTGCTTTACTGCCTTACTATATTGATTATGCTCTTGCTCCTTTCTGTTGCATTGTTTTCGGGGTGCATTTGGGTTAGTCCTTCTAGCATAGATTAGAGTGCTTCTCTTGTCTAGTTGTTTAGACTTCTTTCTCTCATCTGGTGATTCTAGGATGCTGCTTATTAGCCGTTCTCTTCTCACTAGGTTGAGCTCACTCACTGCTTTTAGGTTCTAGCGAGGGTCGGGCCACCCTTGGGTAGACAGGGTACATGTTTGCTCCTTAGTATGTTAGTTGGGCAGCTGATAGTCCTAGAGTCATATGGGGTAGATGAGAGTCAGTCTGAGCCATAGTTGCCTCTATATCTTGTCTATGCTTTAAGGACTGCCTGTTTGTGATTTTCTTGCCAGCTTCTCGTTTTAACGCTTTGGTTTAGGGGGAGTTCATTTGGGAGCTTCTAGAGCTTGATATTGACATAACTCAACTTGAACTAAAAGTTGCATCTCATGTTGAGGGGGAGCTGGATTCTCTTGCATGTCATTCTGCATTGTAATATAACTACATGGAGCCTTGATTATTATCCTTTTATGACATGTTTACAATGCTTTACACCTTGCCATGACTTGTGCTTGTTTGCTAGATTGATCATGACTTCATATGTGTAGACTAGCTTTTGCCATGATAAGCTAATTAAAATTGTTCAACTTGAATTAAAACTTGTCATGCTAGCTCACGAGATTAGTCTTTGTTTAGTTATCCTTTTATGATTCATGCCATGTCAAATATGCTGAGTTGAGTCTTGAATCTTTGATTGAGCCTTAGATCGAGCTATGTTAGTTCTTGATAATGCATAAGTTAGTACAATCTTTTATGAATGCAAAAAGATCTCTTTTGTGCGAAAAAACTGATTTAACCAATTCTTTCTCATGAGACGGCTTGTCATTGCACTAGGCATGAACTCAGGGGAGTTTTGGATGACCTAGATCATCTTCTTAAGCTTCTTGCTTGGAGTGGTCGCATAAGACTTGAGATCTAGCACATGACTAAACAAAAATCTAGTTGGAAACAATTATGAGATTTCAAAAGAAAATATGTCAATTGTGCTCAATTTGCTTAATTACCACAGAACCAAGTACTTGAACAATGTCTCATACTAGAACCTGTAGCACTCTAAATTTGTTCAATATTAGCTTCTTGGTTCCGCTTAGCTTATTGACATGGCCTGCATCATTCTTGGATACCTCTAGCTAGACTTTGATCATGGATAACTTGACATACTCATAAATTGCACTAAACTTCAGATTGTCATCTATTTGGTTTAGCTGGCTTATACATATCTTGTCATGATCTAGCTAGCATTCTTTTTAGTTATGGCTTGATGTAGTACTTAATGGTCATTTTGGATAATCTTCATGGCTCTAAATGCTTAGAATAATCAAACTTTAGCCATTTCATTCCATATCATGTGATATTCTCTTCCTTGCATCCTTGATGTGTTTATTGCCAAAAGGGGGATAATAGCGGTGAAAAAGCCGTTTGCAAGGCTTTCCTGGAGCTTTTGAGGAAAACTTGCTCTTTCTTTTGCTCCTTGTCGACATGGTCATTAGCTCCATTCTCTTCTTTTGGACCATGTTGGACTTGTCATATCAAACTCAACTTCATGCTTTTTCTGGGTTTGTTAATATACTAATCAAGGGGGAGATTGATGGACCATGTGGAGGTGGCCTCATGTGTGTGATGAGTAATTGACATCGGTTTAGGAGAGTCGAGTTTGGTTTGAGTGGTTCGGACCATGTCGTTGCGCGGTGCAATCGGTTTCGGTCGGACGTGGTCAAACCTGGTCAAAGTGGTTAGAATGTGTATTCTGTTGATTTGACAGGTTTGGGCTCTATCATGCGTAAGTATGATTTGTTGATGATATTATGCTTTCATGTATCGAGCGGTGCTATGTGACGTGTTTCTTGTTTGTGATGGCTGCAGGATGTCGAGGCGGAGTCGTGGCGAGACACTGGGTGACCGGACTAGGCGCATGTGGCGCTGGGGTCAGAACGGTCGAGATGTGTCGAAGACAGCGGAGACTCGAGGTGGTTGCGAGGCTTGGACGACAAGGAACGCGGAAGCTTCCCGGAAGGTGCAGGAGGGGCGTTTCGGTAAAAACGCAAAGCTGCAAAGGTGGGAGCCGGTTCCGTTTGGAGCTAGCAGGCGTAACGGGTTGGAGACCCGTTAGCCAACGGCTATAAATATAGGGAGTGGCTGCATGCCCCCTCATGGCTTTGGGAGAGAGTTAGGGTTTGCTAGAGTCAAAAGAAGCTTTAAGAGTTTGTTTTGGCTTTAGGCTTTAGTGGTTGGAGAGACAGAGTTTCTGTTGGAGGGTGTCTCCTTCGTAGCTACTCTTTTCTTGTGTCTCTTCTCCAAGAACCATGTGGAGTGTGGGTCTCCTTGATCTTGAGTGAGGGAGATGATAGATTGAGACTCTTGTAATCATCCCTGTCCTAATGTCCATGCGTATGGGGACGTAGTTCTTTGTATCTCTTGTTTCCTGGAATGAAATCCCAGAAGTTTATTTCTCAAGCTACTCTCTGTTCTTCGTTTTTCATTTGGGTGATTTTCTTCCTTTCGTGATTTTGAGTTGTTTCTTGCTGGGAAGGCCCAAAATGGGTTGCTCTATGTTGGAATGATGCCTCAAGATCATTTGATCAATTTTCCCAAGAGCTAATCTCATTTAATCTCAGATTTCACTTTTGAGGTTTCTCTGTTCTGGTTTTTGCTCTTTAGGGTTTTGTTGCAATTCTAGTTTCCCTTCGTGAGATGGCATGAAATTTGGACTCTCTAGTCCTGGGGTATTGCTAATCTATCTGCAAAATTTCATGACCAAAGATTCAAGGATTGAGTGGAAATTTGGATTATTGTTCAGCTCTCTATAATTTTTCAGTCTTTTGGTCATTTCTCAAATTCATGCTTTTGAAATGGAATTACTTGGTTTCCCAAGTTCCATTTGCTATTTGAGATATGTCCCTGTTGTTCTGGGCTGAAAAATCCCAAGAGGTTCCTCTAATTTTCTTGCTGAGTGGAGTTTCAAGTTTGTTGTTTGATTTTTTACCCCTCCCTCTGCTGTGTTCGACAAGCGGTCCGACCGAGCAAGGCGGTCGACCGGATCACGAACAATGGTATGACCGCGCATCAAACCGTCGATGGCGACCACTCGGCGGTCTGACCGGCTCAGGCTATGTGGTCTGACTGGCCTCTGTGCTTTTTGCTGCTGCTCTGTTTCTTGGTTGCTTCCTCTCTGTCTTTTTCCCTTGTTTGGTTTCTCCAGAGTTCCAGAGAGCATGAGGATTGTTCTTCATAGCTTTTCTTCATAGCTATAGAAGAAGATCTCATTGTGGGTACTTGAGGGGGATGAATTTTTAGTGTTCGACATTGACCCCCCTCTGTCGCCATTTCGGTCCAACACCACTGCACCACATAACAGCCCCCAAACCATCCACCCAGGTATTTAAGCATTGTTGGGGTTTTTGAGAAACATAAAATAACCAAATCAACATACTTCAGTCATTCCCACCATGACTGCCCAAATTGTCTTATCATTGTAAGTGATGAATTTTTGGGGTATTTATGTACCCCCGATTATCTAGCCAACTAAGCAATGCGATATTTATATAGACTTACTTGCAAAAGCTACTTTATTATAATTTTGCTACGGCGACAAGGTTCACATGTCCAATATTTCAACGGAGTATTATTAGCAAGCATAATATTAGGTGCTTAACTAACATCTTAAAAAGTAAAGGTAAATTTACCACATAAATTAACAACATGCATGTTGATAATTTAAAAAGAATTAACTTTGCAAAAACATAGGTTCAACATGGTCAAAGTGTTAACTCGCCTTGGTCACAGTGATCTGGATCTTGATTTTCTTGAGCTTCTAGAGTGGCTGCCTCGGCCTCTTCCTCTTGAGCCTCGTACGCTATTTATCATGCGCAAAAATTCATATAAAAACAAAAGTAGCAAATCAAACAAAATATCACCAGAAATTCAAATGAATTCTAAAAATCGTGGTTTTAGTTCCATTGGATAGATCTTGAATTTAGATGAATTTTGAAATTTGTTTCACTCAATTTGGAGTTAAAATGAATAAGTTATGCTTATTTAAAGTTCTAAGTCCAGTGCAATTCCAGAAAATATGAAATCCTGACAGGTGGGACCTACTACATATTTTTAAATTTTTAATCCTTTCTTTATCTTTTATGTTCTGTATCTATGATAGGTGGGCCCTGATGTCAGTGAGACCCACTGCTCATGGTCTCTGACAAGTGGGACCCCTCTGTCAGTGGACACACATGCTAGTGGTCACTGACAGGTGGGACCCTTTTGGGCTCTGGACCCACACGCCAGCAGCCAGTACTATCGTTGGGACCCAGGTGTCAGCAGCCTTACAGACTGGTAGCCGCTGACGAGTGGGGTCGGCTGTCAGTCCGAAATTAAATAGAAAGGCTCAACCTCAGCACTGCGGAGCCGGGGGCTCGAACGCGCGCGGCCGAGGGAGCCAGGGGGGAGGAGAGATAAGAGGACAGACTATCATGAGAGGTCCTTAATTTCTCCATGTCACCAAGCAAAGCACAGAATGTATCACATTCGTCACGGGAGGGAGCAGATATAAGTGAAGTAAGCTCCCATGACAGTCTATCTACTTCCTTCTCCAACTCGCTACACCTAGCTCTAAATCTAGCATGAAATTTACCTAATTTAAGAAAAGCATCATTAAGCTGGTCGTATGAGGGGTATACCTCGTCGGAGTCGGAGTACAGCTCACTGTCGCTCACGTCGCACTCAAGGGCCATGAAGCACATGCCGAAGAAGTCATCACCACCCTTAGGGTCTTGCTCGTCCTTCCTATCGTCGTCGCTCCACCCCCTCCATCTCGCTGAGGTCGAGGTCATCGAAGGCAGTGAAGACGTGGTGGAATAGCTTCTTGGCTTTGCGAAGGTCGCGGAACTTCTTCTTGCCTTGGGCATGAGCTGGGGGCTTCTTGTTGCGGTTCTTGTCCATGTAGTCATTCTTGCTCACACCGCCGTAGTCGCCCTTGCCCTTCCCCAGCTTGGGGCAGTTCGCTCGAATGTGGTTGGGGGCCACCACACTCAAAGCAAATTATCGGCCACTCCTCTTCCGATCCCTCACCCTCTTGTACGCGTAGGAAAACTTTCTGGCTAGAAGGGCTAAATGATCATCTGGTAGCTGCTTCAACTGATCATTAGTCACGTCATAGAGAGCAGCTAGAGAGAATCCACAAATCGACTCAGAAGAAGGTCCAGAAGCCAGACTGGGATCGGTGACTAAGGCCATCGGCTGCGACTTTGACCTACGAGAGACTATGTCAATCTCGTGAGTCTTGATGCGTCAGTAGAATGCTTCAAGAGTCAAGGTCATGAGATCAGTGGTGTCCTTGATGGTAGTCACCTTCATCTCCCACACACGCAAATCCAGAGTTGCGAGCATCTGTCGAGCATTGTCCGAGTCAAGGTATGTGAGACTGACGGCTCGGAGGTTGCTCAAAATCTTGTGGAATCGCGCAAAGCACTCATCGAGGGACTCACTAGCGAGCATTTCAAATTTGTTGTAATCTCGCTTGAACTGGTTCTGTCGAACCGTCTTGATCTGGGTGGTGCCCTCATGGTATGCATCGAGGGTCACCCAGATGTCGAAGGCCGACGTCAGATGAGAGATGCGATCGAACTCGCTTCTGCTCAGACCCTGGATTATGATGTTCCTTGCCTTAGTGTTCGCCTCAACATCGGGCATGTTCGCCACATTGATGTTCTACTCGACAGGAACAACATACCGGGTCTTGACCTTCCGCCAGATGGCGTAGCCCTGAGCCTGGATGTAGGTCTCCATCCGACTCTTCGAGAAGGGATAATCGATCCCATCAAAGATCGGGGGCTTGGTCGAGTACTTGTCTGTTGCCATGGCTCTTAGAGACCGGTTAAGATCTATGAGGAAGAGCTAATCGGCTCTGATACCAATTGTTGGATCGAAATCGGCAACAGAGGGGGGGGTGAATGTTGATTTCAAAATTTTACCCCTAGAGTATCCACTAAAGTTTCCTCTCCAATAGCTATGAAAAGCTATGAAGTAGATGAAAAATGCTCTCTGGAAGAACAATTAAAGAAACATGAGAAACAAGCCGAGCAAGAACGACAGCAAGCAAAAATGAAAGACTAACAAACAAAAACCAACTGGGCAGTTAGACCGCGAGTCATTGGGCGGTCTGACCGCAGCCTTGCCGCCGGTCGATCGGGCAAGAGCCGATCGACCGCGTCACAACCGATCGACCGGTCATCCGAGGGCAAAACAGTCAAGCTTTGAAAGATGCAGGGATTTGATGGATTCAGTGAAATTTGTTGTTTTTCTCTGTTCTCTTCAAACCAGAAGTGCAAGAATATGATTTAAATAGCATCAAGCACTTTTGGGACAGAGGATTTCATCAACTGATCAAGAATTCAAGATTTAAACTTCTGAGAGTCTGTTCTCCTTCATCTTAACTCCGATTGAGGCTATTCAAATTTCTAAATTCATGAAAAATTTCCCTCTATCCATTTCTACCCTCAATTTAAAAGTTTGGAATTTTTTAAATTTATTTGAATTTGGTGGGTTATTTTCACGTGTATACTATGACGATTCGGGAGAATTCCTCGATGAAGATTTACACCCATCTGAAGAGCAAGGCAAGTCACACTCCTTGATCATATTGAACCCAAATTTCAAAATGAAATTTATGTTGTTTTAAATTATTCTGCATGCATATATTTTATTCAATGTATTTCAATTCAGTTTTAAATTTAGTTATTGCCTACTTGTTAATTTCTCATTGACCTTAAATACCTCGACACCTTGTCACCCTAGATTAAAACTCTAGTTAGTACACTACTATTGGCTAGAGAAATTTTAGACTAAATGCTTAGACCTGCCTAGATATAATAATTGTTTTGAGATACCTTTTTCACATAAAATGATAAGCTTTTGAAATGTATTCTTGACTTCGAAGAGTCAGAAAGGATTATAAAATTATTTCAAAATAAAATATAAAACCTGGTTTAGACCTAGGCTAATGGTTAGGTGGTGGGTGCAGGCATGCACTGTTGTTCGAAGATACAGTGTTGATTGTCGTGCACAGAGGGTATGTGGTTGAGCCTAAGTCAATTAAGGATTGGTCTGTGAGCTACTATTGCAAAGCCCTAGCATACTACCACAAGGCTAGTATATGACAATCCTGGCTAATTAATTTGCGGGTCCCAACCTGAGTCTCGCCGTAGGTTGAAAGTGAGCGCGGTGTAGGCCATGAGAAGTCTCACTCGGCTCAAGAGGGGGTTCCAGTCTGGTGGATTCCTTACTGGGGTGAAACCGTAGAGTTGGCTTGGCCAGGTTGAAGGCTTTGCATTGTAAAAGCTTTGTCATGATCTCCTCGCCGCACACCTAAGGAAGTATGTAAATTGCGTGGCAATCCGGGATGATTGTGTCTTGTGGGTAAAGTTGTACAACCTCTGCAGAGTGTATAATCTATCCTAGATAGCCGTGCCCACGGTCATGGGCATGCTGAGTAAAAGTTTTTGTTGGATCGAAATCGGCAACAGAGGGGGGTGAATGTTGATTTCAAAATTTTACCCCCAGAGTATCCACTAAAGTTTCCTCTCCAATAGCTATGAAGAGCTATGAAATAGATGAAAAATGCTCTCTGGAAGAACAATTAAACAAACATGAGAACACAAGCTGAGCAAGAATGACAACAAGCAAAAACGAAAGACTAACAAACAAAAACCAACTGGGCGGTAAGACCGCAAGTCATTGGGCGGTCTGACCGCAGCCTTGCCGCCGGTCTGACTGCCGCCACAATGCTGGTCAGACCGCCGGGCAAGAGCCGGTCTGACCGCCGGTCACAACCCGGTCGACCGGTCTTCCCGAGGGCAAAACAGGCTGAAGCTTGAAAGATGCAGGGATTGTTGGATTCAGTGAACTTTGTGGCTTTTCTCTGTTCTCTTTAAACCAGAAGTGCAAGAATATGATTTAAATAGCATCAAGCACTTTTGGGACATAGGATTTCATCAACTGAGCAAGAATTCAAGATTTAGACCAAAATATGAAAAAGGGGTTGAGAGAAACATAAATGTTCAGATTTCTTACTACTCATCCGTCCTTTGCTCAAGACCTTTTGCAATTGACTTGGCAATGATCTTAGGACTCTAGATCCCAAATTTCATGCCCTCTTATGGATGGAATCAGGAGAACAATGGTTGCCCTGACATGAAACCCTAAATTTTGCATGAACAGGGGAAGAGGAGGCGAAGGGATCAAAATTCACAGGAGATGTTGATTCTTCCAAATGCTCTAGAAAATGGAGTGGTCATATGCCCATGAATCTTTTCATCACAGAGCTTTCAAGAATCAATTACACAAGACTTTCAAACCGACTCAAAGTCTACTCCATCTAGGAAGAACAAGAGAGAGGCAAAAACTGAAATCCATCACAAACGAAGCAAAAGAAGAAAATAGCCAACAAAATCTTTCTTGAATTGATATAGAGGAAGAATGATGAATGATTACACAAGGATTACACCGTCTCCTCACATCAAGAACTCAATAAATCCTCTCATCTCTCAAACTCACAACCATACACAGAGAGACAAGGAACAACGAACTCCTGCTCTCTCCAACCACTCTCAACAACTAAAGCCCAAAGCAAAAGAGACTCCCAAAGCCATCAACTCCTCTCTCAAGTCATCTCTCTCAAATCACACACTAGCACTAGAGAGCACCTCTCTATATATAGCCTTCACTACCGGGTTCAACATCTTGCTTTACCCGATAACTCCACCAACTCTGCGCTTTATCCATTAACCCGAACCGCATCCTTTTCCTTTTGTGTAGCCTTGCGTATTTACCAAAACGCCCCTCCTGCACCTTCCGGGAAGCTTCCACATTTCTTGCCGTCCAAGCCTCGCAACCACCTCGAGTTCTCGCCGTCTTCGGCACATCCCGACCGCTCCGACCTCAGCACCACCTGCGCCTAGCCAGGTCATCCCGTGCCTCGCTACAACTCCGCCTCGATGTCCTGCAGCCATCAAAGACAAGAAACACATTACATAGCACCTCTCGACATGATGTAATCAACAATCGCATTAGAGAAATCTTAAACACAAAATAGCCGAAACCTGTCGAATCAAAAGTATAAGCATCCTAAGCACTTTGACCAAGTCCGTCCGAAACCAAATGCACCAAGCGACAACCCGGCATGAACCACACAAACCAAACTCGACTTTCCTAAAATAGATGTCAATTACTCATCATACACACAGGGTCACCTCCACATGGTCTATCAGTTTTTCATGGATTAGACTTTGTTTTTCAAAAGTGGTTTTTGAAAACCTTATGGATGGATGGAATCCATGAGAGATTGAAAGCTTGTGGATGAATGGAATCCATGAGTGGTTGAAAACGTGTGGATGGATAGAATCCATATAAGATTTTTTGGAAAAGATGGTCCAGGTGGGATGCCTGTGGATAGGTTGGTGTTTGGTCGGAGCCTGCATTGACGGTATTATTTTCAAATACAGGTATTATTTTTACTCACTGTATTAAATTCAGCAATTTTAATATATTTACTGTATTTCTTTAAATGCTGTTTTATGCTCAAACTAACCCTATAAGCCTTTCATTGATGCCTTTATCATTATGATGCATTTCTCCGTGTGATTTATGGAGTACAAGTTTGTACTCACCTTACTATCTCCACACAGATGAAGACGTCTATGACTACGATGATGACCTGGACGAGTAAGATGCGTCTTATAGTCGTTTGCCTGTGGACAAGCTTGGGCTTCGCTTTTTATTAGTTTGCTTCCGCAGTTATTTGCCTTATTATTGTTGCCAATGAGCATTGATGTAAGATTTGGCCATAAAGCCGTACTCTTTTATTTAATATTATTGGTCGTTTGTGCTCGATATGTATCTTTGTTCCACTGTGTGCACTAGCTGTTCCTGGACTAGTGCGATTTACACAGAGGGTTTCGGAGTCATTGCTCCGGGATCCGACACTTCTGCTCCATTGCTTTCCAGTCTTCATTGGACATCTTTCCTAGTTTGTCTCCTTCGAGAGCATCGATTAGTCCTTGCTGGACAAAGACATCCTTCACCACACGTTGCCACACACTGAAATTTTCTTCACCGTCAAAATTATCTACTTGCTTCCACATCATCGATATCAATCTTGATTTTATGCCACTTGACGCTTTATGACTTTATCACAAATCATATTGATCCGGCCTTATCTCTAATACCATTGTTGCATTTTAATACCCCTTCTTGTGCATGATAACCCCCAAATCAGATTAGAGTTTGTAAGATTCGACATGAGTGTGCACGGTATCAAGAATGAAGGAGATGAATCTCATAGATAGAACCAAAATAATGACATTGAAGCAAACACAACGGGAAAGAAAAGATTTGGTGAAGACGATCGCAAATTCTTTAAGCACAACCTCAAAAGAGTACAAGGGATTGTCACTCACTCACAATCCTCTCAAATCATTTAGGACTATCAGATCTTTGCCCTATACAAGAATTTAGTGCTAAAGAATTACTTAGCCTCTAATCCCCTCATGCACCTCTACCTTTGGATCAGTGCATTCTTTGCTTTGTTGCTTCTTCTTACATCTCCATGGTTTATAGTTTGTCCTTCTCCTTCTCCAAATTAAAGTAGAAATCTTAATCCAAATAGGAGTAGAAATTCTAATCCTCGTAGGATTATTCTTGGATTCTTTATAGAACACATTTTCAAATCCTAAAAGGTTAGGATATGAGTCACATCTAGCTCCTCTTCCATGGCCAGCTGCCACTCAAGATGAGAGGTAGCTTCATGATATGAGCATGGCTAAGCAATAGCAAGTGCCTGAGCAAAAATATCAAAGTGTGAGACCATGTGGTGGTCTCTCCATCTTTGTGATAAGTAATTAACTCTTGGTTCAGAGAGTTTGCAGAGTTTAAGTTTGGTTTTTGAGAGTTTGCAATTTTTAGTTGCTTCTGTTGCTGGCGGTATGACTGGCATTGGGGTCATTGTCATATCGGCTTGGCACAACCAGACTAGCCTAGGGCTGGTGGTCAGACCAGCCATGAAGTGGCAGTCAGGCTGGCTTGGGAGCCACGGTCTAACTGACCAAGTGCAGTAGTATCAGACTTGAATGGCAGTCAAACTGGGGTTATGGTTTGACTGGATTCTAGATGGCAGTAGCTATTTTCCAAAGTGCATATTTTTGGCTATCACACTCGGGGAGTCGGCAATATGACCGGCCTTGGATTGGTGGCCATACTGTCCAGGTCCAAGTGGTTTGATTGGCATGGGTGCCATAGACAGACGACTCCCCTATTCCCAGGGTGAGCAGGGGTAGTCAGACTGGTTGATAGCTGGCAGTCTAACTAGAGAGCAACTAGCAGTACAATCGGCTTGGGTTGAGCTGTCAATCGATTGCTAGTGGCTAGAACACATGGGAGGTGTTCTTGGTGGTTTTGAGTGGTGTCTTTGTGTTGGGTGTGTGCACATGGGTTTAAGGTCTGGTTCTAGGGTTTAGAATTAGTGTTTAGGTGCATACATATTGCATGGTGTATTTATAGTCTAACATGGGTTAAGTTGCGAAGAACTTTTTCCCAAAAATGTTTGCTTGATCTATTGTTATGCAAGTGGTTTGGAGGCAACTATGATCAATGGTAAGAAGACCAGGACTAGGTTAGGAGAATCAAGATCCAGAATGGTTGTGGATGCCAGGCGAGATAGTTGGGCTCAAGCAAGGCACAAGATAGAAAAAGACTATGAAAGGTGAAGTTTGAGTAAAGACCATGATGCATTGGAGATGCACGTCATCCTTTAAGATGGTGCTTCTGGGGTGGAAGCTTGTAGGTAAGTGTTCTCACTGTCATCAATTGGGCATATTGATGATTTTATCTTGTGTGCTGCTACGTGATGGTTTGCTTGTTGTTGTTAGTTGTAGGACTTAGAGCTAGGCCATGGGGAGGCTAACAATACTGGACTAGGTGAGTGCACTAAAGTCCAGGATCTAGACTAGGCTCAAGAGGAGATGTGGTCTGGACTAGACTTAGGAGGAGCTGAGGTCCCATAGGAGCAAGGAGCCATTGAAGATGACTAAGGCTTACAAGGGTGATTACAAGAAGAGAAGACAAGGAGCCGGAGCAAAAGCTACCGATGGAGGATATGATAGATAGCGACAAGGTGGACCAAGACTAAGCTTCGGAAGTAGCTGAGGTCTGGACTAGGCTTTGGAAGGAGTCAAGGTTTTGCATTGTCAAGGAAATTGAGTGCCATCATGTGCAAAGTAAGGCATGTGGTGAGCCAAGTGACTTAGAGTCCGTTTGCATGTGAGGGTAGTTCGGTGGGATCCATACGTGTGAGAGGCTTGTGTAAGAAGCTTCGTGGTGAAGGAAGTAGGAAGCTTCATGAAAGGTGGAGAGGGTATTTTGGTAAATTGCCCAATACCCAAAAAAATGGTGGTGTGCAAAACCATGACATTGGCCTAAGTGGTTTATATCAATGATGTGCTGAGAATGTGAAGTGAATCAAGTGTTGATTCACTAATGGGTTAATGGGTATATGTAGGTGATGAAATCTTAATTTGGCTTGGTTTTTAGTCTTTCCTCTTCCCCTATTGACCTTGCTTTGTGCTAAGGACGTGTAAGTGTTGAATATGTCTCTTGGACACCAGATCTCACCCACCTAGACACTTGTTAGCTCAAGAAAGGGTAACTTTGGGGTTCTTTGGTTCTAGGGCTTTTGGTTTGCAATCTTATTGTGTTTAGGATAGCTAGGACATGTGGGAGTAAATCCAAGGTCATATTGACTATCAATTACCCATGAGCAAGTCTTGGCTCAAGTTTTCGAGTTTTGTCTGGTTTTGGTGTCACCTTACTTCAAAAGAAAAATGGTCAGAACTTTGGCAACAATTTTCTTGATCGTTGATTGGAATATGTTCTTGACATCCTAGAGAATGTGCATTCCAAGTTTCAAGTGATTTGGATCCTCGGTTTGAGTTAGATCATTTTATGGCTTGAGCCTAGTTTTGGTGAAGCAGAACTTTAAGAGCCAAAAGGTCCCAATCTTCTTATGATCCAACATGATATCTTGTTATTTTTTGTTCCAAAGGTTGTGATATTGCTTTGGTTCAAATTTCAAATCATTTGAAACTTCCATGTGAAAGTTGTGTGGTTTTTAGTTTTGCTTGGGCTAAATTTTTAGTGCTGATTTGAGGGAGAGGTACTACTACCAACTAAAGAGAGGTAGTACCTCACCCCAAAAGGTACTACCACATTTTAGTTGGTGGTAGTACTACTCTGAGGGGCAAAGTCCCCATTTTGCTCGGTTGTTCTTGGAGATTTGTCACATCCCAAAAATTTGCTTTTTGGAAAAATTTAAATTCAAATAAAGTATTTTAAAGTAATTGGATTCTATTTGGTTTTCCTGAATTTTCTGGAATTTAAAACCTATTTTTAAAAATTAAAAAGTAATTTAAAACATAAAAATTAAATACCAACAGTAGTTGGAGATAATTTTATTTAGTCCAATATATCTCCAGAAGCTTCTGTGAATTTTTCTGGAATTTTTGGAGGTATTTTCATATTTTTTCTGAGGCCTGGAGAATTACCTAGCATTTTCTGAAAATATAAAATCAAAATCAGAAATAAAAATTCCTCCCTTCCCCTCCGGGCGACACGTGGACGGCCCAGGACCGCCCACGTCGCCGCTCCGCTAATCCCGGCCGCCCCTTCCCTTCCCTCGCTGCCTAGCGGGCCCGGCCGTCACCGGCACCCGCTTTCTCCTCCCCCTCGCCGACGCGTGGACGGCTCGGATGAGCCGCGTCTTCGCGCCCGGCCTCAATCCACCGCCCCCTCCCACTTAAACCATCCCGCCGTCCGATCTTCCCTCCAAGCCACGCGGCTCCAATCCGCACCGTCCGCGCCCCGTTCCTCTCCTCTCGCTGACCGCGGGCCCCGCCTGTCAGGTTCTTCGTCCCCGCACGGACGCCGGCCTCTCCCTCCTCTTTCTCTCTCTCCCGAAGAAATCGGCGACCGAATCCTACCCGAACTCTATCTCTTTCTTCGATTCATTCAGGGATTTGAATTTGCGGGGAGATAAGCTCCTTATCCCCTAAAAGCTCGGACTCCGCGTCGCCTCCGATGGCTTATCTCCAGTTTAAACCGAGCACCGGCCGTCGACTTCGGCGAGGAATTCCCGCCGCCTCATCCCTCCCCGAGCCCTATAAATACCCCCATCGGCCTCCTCTCTCACCGCCCCACCCCCTCCGCTCTTCCCCTCTCGCTTTCCCGAGCCCGAGCGCCGCATCGCGAGTTTCCCCGTGCGCGCCAGGTAAGAGCTCCGACGAGCAATCGCCGCCGCCTCGGTGAACCCCAGAGGTCACCGTCGCCACTCCGAGCATCCCCGCGTCCACGCGAACCTCCTTGGCACCTCGGCCGCCTCTCCCCGTCGCCGGAGCGCCGTCGCACCGGAGCTCCCAAGCCGTCTCCGCCACTTCCTCGTCGCCGGCCACCTCCGTTCGTCCCCAAGCTCCGCCGACCCCTCCAACCGAATCCCCTCCGCTCCGAGGTTACATTTTACGCACCGCCCGAGCCTCTCCGGTCCTCCCTCGCCGCCGGCGCCGTCATCTCCGACCACCTCTGACCGGACCACCCGAAGGTATACCTCAAAGGTATTTGCTGCCCTATATGGGTAGGCAGAGTCTCCCGCCCATCCGTTAGCGGCGCCACCGAAACTCTCCTCGCTGCGTTCGAGCCCGGCTCGGCCCGCACGCCGAGGTTGAGTTTTCGTTTAATTTCGCGGCCGACAAGTGGGCCCCACACGCCGCCAGCCGCCGGCCTGCGCCGCCATCGCCGCTGGGTCCCACCGTCTGCGTCGACCTCGACAAGTGGGTCCGGATCCCGATGGGTCCCACCGTCGCTGACCGAGCGGATGAGGTCACCGGCGAGGGGTCCCACATGTCGCTGACCACCGGTGGTTCTTGCTCAATGGGTCCCACCGCCGAATCCCGAAATAAAAATAAAGATTTAAAATTTAATTTTCCGATGGTTCCCACCGTCGAAATTTTCGAATTTCTGGATTTATTCAAACGAGATTTTTAAATGATCATAACTTTCTCATTTTAACTCCAATTCAGCCATTCAAATTTCTAAATTCATCTAAAATCATGATCTATCCAAATATGGCCTCCTTTGAATTTTTGGATTTTATTTGAATTTTGTTTGTATTTATTTGCTTTGTTTGCTTCGTCTTTTATCGCGTAGATTCCAACGTTGTCGACGATCACTCCACCCAACAAAGAAGAAGACCGGAGAATCGCAAGAAGGCAAGTCTCCTTTGATCATCTTGAACCCATGCTTTTGAAATGTTTTAAATATTTTAAATTATGTGCATTGCTAATTTCATAAAACCAATAGTTCAAAACTTTAGGAATTAGTTATTCCAACTTTGCTATGCCCTCCATTGAAATTGAATGCCATGTACCCTTGTCACCCTAGAATTTCCTTTGTCTCAATAATGAGATTATTATTATGACTTGTGAGTAGTAGATGGGTAGCTTAATGCTTGGTCATGCTAAATAGTACCTTTGAAATATTGAAAAAGGGAAATTATGATTTACAGTAATACCCTTGTGTTTATAAAGTTAGTGGTAATTGGAGTTGCCACTGTTCTTTAAAATAAAATAAAAATGTGAAAGTTGATTTAGATTAGGGTGGGTGGATGATTTGGGTTGGTGTAGTAAGCACGAGATCTTGTAAAGTGTATGTTCCACCCTAGTCAATTAAGGACCGACGCTTGTGTTTGTCCAGATTGAGCACTACCGTACAACCACAAGTCTATATGGGTACGACCTAGCTGATTAACTTATGATAGTCTAGTTTAGGTGCCACCAGTGGAAAGTGGGTACCAGGGATGTACTGGTTATTCACAGTGAGGGACAGAGATTTACTGTACTCATATGGCGCAAGAGGGGGCTTCGGTTCGGGCAGTTAGCCTACCTGCGGTGAAACCTCAGCGGGTGGTATCTAGCTAGATTAGAGTAAGGTAAAGGCTTTATGATATTTTATCTGGATCTCATGCCAAAGGAAGCGTGTTGACCTTTAGGATAATTTATCTCTTGTGGGTAAAGTTGTACAACCTCTGCAGAGTGTAAAACTATTCGAATAGCCGTGCCCACGGTCAAGGGCGGGCAAGGAATGCATTCACATGGTAGATTTTTGGTTTTGATTTCAAAATTAAAGTTTTGTATTCCGAGAGTGGAGGGAACTCTCGGAAGGGTATCCTGGCAGTTGGAGCCAGAGAGGGTGGATGGAACCCGTAGTTTTAAACTTGGTCAGATAGACTGGATTATCTAGTGTTGGTAGATGGAACCTTCACTATAGAAGTAATGATAGTTCTGTTAAAAATTTACTTTATTAAATTGATGCCTTCGAAAATAATTAGAAGTAATTAAATGAAAATGTTGCTTTGTGCAAAAGAACCATATAGCCTTCCTTTGTCAAGCCTTGCATCTATTGCATTTTTCCCAAGACTTGCGGAGTACTTTATGTACTCACATGCTACTCTCAAAAACAATAACCAGAGGAATACGAAGCTCAAGAGGGAGACTACGACTACTGCTTCGCTTGCGGTTGTGATGGATTCTTCCCGGAGGAATAGGTCGCGCTTCCCCAGTCAATTGCCTGTGGCGTATTGATGGGTCGTCCTCGAGTTATCTTTGCTTCCGCTTTATTTCTCGTGTGCGAGGTCTCGAAACCTCATTTGTAATAATGAGACATTTCGGTCAGTACTCTTAAATATGGTAATAAAACGTTGATGGTGATGTTTTCCATTCTGTTTCACTGTGTGCACTAGCTTTGATCTGGGACTAGTGCAGTAATACACAGAGGGTCCGGGTTTGGTAATCCGGGGGCCCGACAAGATTTCTATGTAAGTACTTAGGCTTTAATCTCCATAGCTCATCATAACTATTGGAACGAAAAGACTAAGAATCTTGAGGCAAAATATTTCAAAGAAACCATTATCCATGTGGCTCGTATTCACCACACCTCTAGCGCCATCATGGTCCAACATAAAGTGTCAGACACCGATTTGCAATTTGGAACCCTCTGTGTTTCCACCCACTATCTTCTTCTTCGTCTGGTCCTAACATGGCGTAGTAGGCATAGGGGTCTTAATCAGATGGTTCTGAATTATTATACTGAGCAAGGGTGAGCACAAACAACCGTGCTCCATGAGCCAACACACATAATGCAATATTACAGATGCAAGGTTTAATAAAGAAAGGCTCAAGTTCTTTTATTTGTAAAATGCCACCAGAGCAGTAGAAGGCAAGGGTAGGAGGCCAACAGAGGTGTCTGGTGGTGGAGAAGACGCAAGAGGACGCCGAGAGTAGTGAAGAGGGTAAATAGTCAGTACAGAAGGACCAGATTGCTCAAGAGGAATGACTAGAGGAAGACTAGAGGGAAGACAAGGTGTTGGAGGCATGAAAAAGGCTTAATCTCATTATGGACAAATCCAAGATTTGTAAGTTCAACCAAGGTCTAGGATATGACTATTTGGAGGATGTGAGGAGGCATCCACCTACAATCGTTAGAGCTGTAGAGGGAGGCATGATCGAGGTTACACCCGAGTCTAGGAAAACCGTGTTGAGTCTGTAGGTTTTGTCTAGGGGATTTCTAATAGTAAGGTAGTACCTGCTGCTTCGACTTCTCAGATGGCGAAGTATCATTGCACCTTTTGTCAGAAGGATGGACATTTAGTTGAGTTCTACTTTAGGCATGCCAAATTCACATGACATGATCGTGTTCGTGCTTTTAGGGGTATTCAGGGTCAGCTCCAGACTCTGTATTTGTGAAGGCTATAAGAACACTTCAGGAAGACCCTGAGGAGCCCTTCCCTTGGTCGGATATGAGGAACAGATGGTGCATTCTTCACCTAGGGGCGAACTTTTTCAAGCAGTTCCCAAAACAACCATTGATGTACCTATTCAAGAGGCTTTCAAAGCAGAACCAGTAGAGAAAATTTGATGCTTTGTGGGCATTGTTGGATGAGCACAGCAAGAAGCACATCGATGAGAGAAACAAGGGGTCGGTCATGCCTAGGGCGGCACAACCGGAATGCCTGGCAGCACTCAGAGCCTAACCCAGCTAGTCCGAGGAGGAGGAGCTCACGGAACATCAAGTGTTTCTCACAGTGAATCGAGGGAGAACCATTGGACAAGTGATCGCTGTTGCATGACACGGACCGCGCAAGGTACAGCATAATGATGACTAACATTGTGGAGGTGTATAATTGGGTTCTCAGGGGCCTTCGTTCTCAGCCCCTCGTAGCCATTGTGGAAGGTGTTCTGCACATCAAAATCAGCTACTTCAGGGAGAGGCATACGAATACTACACTTCAAGCAGCGAACCCACGAGCATTGTACTCATCAAAAATTACGGCATACATGGAGACGAAGACACAGAAGGGCCAATTGCACATGGTGCACATCATTGGCAACAGGGACAAGACCACATGACCTAGCTTTCCGTAGCGACAAGACTAAAGGGTGCGGTCTTCTGCAGTCCGAAGACCTAACTTGGCAGTTTCACGTGCCCACAATACCACACTTGGTAGCTTCGCGCAGTGACACGACCACACGAGCATCTTCATGCAACAAGAACACCACAAGGGGCCTATAAAAGGAGGCCAAAGAGATTTCTAAGATAACACTACACAAGCAAACCCAATACTACACCGGCGCTTGCTTCACACCGGGATGGACAAGAGGCAAAAAAAAGCAATGGAACAAGATGATGAAGCAATGGGAGGAGACCCGCGACCTAGCAAGGTCAGCTACCGCCTACGATGAAAAAGCAAGGGCTGCTGTGGCCCGGGCAGAACAAGCCCAGCGTGCTACGAGGTCAACTCCCCACAATGACGCCACTCGTAGCAACAACCCCATCTCGAATGTTCCTATCGAGCGTTCGCCGCAACACCCACCAGAGGGGGAGACGCCCCCCTTTGTTGGTGCCGGGATCCATACAAGTTCTTCAAGTCTAAGCATCGCCTCAGCCTAGGTATGCGTTACTGGGGTTGCGCAAACTACTCCACTGACTGTCCCGATTGCCGTCTAGACACCGCAACCTATCGACAACCTTTAAGGACCAGGTGCATCATTTCCCCCTACTTTTTCTCCTTCAAACTATGCACTAACAACCTTTCCTGTGTATTCACAGTCCCTGGAACCCCTATGTGGCTACCGCAAATGGATCGATCTTGAGATCCACCCAGAGGACTAGTGGGCCGTCGACTTCGAGGAGTGGAACGTCACAAGGTCCTCCGAGATCCAGGAGGAGTGTCGCAAGGATGAGCAAACCGAGCATATACAATGGGAGACAAAAGCTCATCTTGAGGCGTGCTCGCATAGGGAGCACGAGGCACATGAGAGGGAGCGTGAGAAAAAGAGGTAAATAGCGACCAAGGCAAAAGAGGCCGCCAAGGAGTTCAACGCCGAGCTCGCAAGGAAGGGAACATGGCCCTGGTCCACGCAGTAGGTCGTACGAGCAGTTATGTTGGTTAGTCACACATGATGCTCTATGTTATGCATGTAACAAAACCTACGTGGCATGTCACTCCTAACTATATTATAAAGTCTATTTTAATTCAGACAAGCTTATTTCCTCGTCTTTCGCATTCAATTATTCCCATATCAACTCATCCAACAATATAAACATACCAGTTTTCCTCTGTATACGAATTCCCGATAACATCACAATATCACTTGCCATCGTACTTATCGATCGTTTTAAGTTCAATCGTTCTTAAAAAAGTTTCACAAATTTTTTAGCCTACAACAACATATAACGATCACAAACTTTTATTACAAATCCAATAGATTATCTTCTGGTCATTATCTACAAAATTCACATAGGGCAGTTTGTAGTCTCCCTGTGGCTAGGCGACTGTAGTTGATGTTGCCTAATTTGTTGGGCATAGGCTCCAGTCGCTCTAGGGTTAGGCGACTGGAGCCTATTTCTATAAAAAATATTGGCGCAGGTACATTTCTATTATTTCGAATAAAAAATAGATTATTCATAAAAAAATATTCTTCTATAGAAGCTCTGCTGATGGATCGAGGGGATCCCACGACTTGGACCCGAGCTCTGGGTGCATCGGGGCAATTTCTTGAAACGTTGCCCAAAGCTGCAACTGGCTTGGTGGGGTGGTAAAGGCCGGGCAACCCGAAACGATAAACTGCGGCGTAGACATGGGAGTAGAGGTGGGAATTGGGCCGTGCCATGCCGGCATGGCCCAAGCCCATCGTGCTTCAGGCCGCTTCGTGCCATGCCGGCTCGGCCCAGCCATCCCGTCGTGCCATGCCGTGACGGCCCACCTCGCCTCCGGCCAGGCCCAAGCACGGCCAAAGCCCACCGTGCCGGTGTTCGTGCCGTGCCAGCCCAAGCCCAGCCCAAAGTAACTATACACAACGAAAGCGACGGTGACGATGGTAGCGGTGGCCGCCATCTTCCTTTCTCTTGTACCCGCCTTATTAAAAACCTACTTAAAATTCAATACTATTGTCTCATGCCATTTCACCTCCGAACTTGGTCATTTAGTCTAATGGTATAATATCTTAGTGCAAATTGGACTATGGCGTATGTGGACATCTAGCTCATCGCCCAGCAATCTAGCATAGGGCTACCCAACTAGTCAAATAGAAAAGCTCAAAGAGAGTCATGAGTGCAATTTACTATAGTTAAGAAATCGATTTTAAATAATTTCTCAAACATTTAGTAACTACCTGGAATACACACACCAATAACAGTCTATCTCTGTTTACATAATGGTTAATTGTAACACGCATGGGGTGATTATCTCATCAAATGCTCGAATTAAAAAGGCAGTCGGTGAAGGGAGCTATGTTAGAATTAGAAGCGCATGTAGTAATAATTTGCTTACATAAAATAAAATCACAATGGAGGTGAGCTATGTTGTCAAATTATAATATATGTTAGAATATGTTGATTTGATTGATCTTCTTCTCTAGTAGTCCAGCCCTACCGATTTTACACAAAGAAGCAAGAAAGCCGTGAGGATGCGACCTAGGGTTCAGTAGTGGTAACCTAAGGAGGAGCAACACTGAAAATACTCATTATTCTTGTATGATGATGTTTCTTAAGAAAGAACAATAAAAGACACCTTATATCACCAGTGCAAAAATGAAGAACAACAAAAGACACCTCATATCACAAGTGTAAAAATGAACTCGGCCTAAATCACAGCATATCTCAGTCACTTTTTCAGCTATTAGATTAAGATCCAACCATCCTTATCTTTCTCCTCATCTCATATATATACACATCACACATTCACATCTCCAAAACCTAACTCAATATTCAAATTTGGCATTCTAAGGACTGTTCCGTATAGATGTACATGTCACAACAGATGTATAGGATCTTTCCGCGATGAAATCAGAATTTATGCGGGCTAGAATAGAACAAATCAAAATAGATAAAAACATATTTGTAGATTTTAGAAAATCTGAAAGACTAAATTGAAAAACCCTAACCGGCTAAACCCTAAAATCCTTCACCGCCGCCTAATTCTTCTCGCCGCCCGATTCGCCTCCTTCCTTCCCCCAATCTCCCCCTCCCCCTCCGCCCGCGCCTCCCGGCCCCCTCCCGCCGCCTCACCTCCGCGCCTCCCCCCCCTCCCCGCCGCCCCCTTCCACCACCTTCCCGCCGCGCCCCGCCGCCCCACCCCACCGCCCCACCCCGCCACCCTCCCCGCCGCCTCTCCTTCTCCACCGCCCCCTCCTTCCCCGTCCTCACCTTCCATCGCCGCCCCCTCCTTCCCCTCCCAGCCTTCCCCGCCACCCCTCCTCCTCCGCCGCCTCCTTCCCGGCCGCCCCTTCTCCCCAAACACCTCTCTCCTCCCCGCCGCCCCTCCTTCCCCCGTCGACCCCTCCTCCACTGGCTCCGAGCGACGGTGACGACGACCTCGACTACTCCGAGAGTGAGCCACCAGCGACGGATGGTCGGGCGGCGACTGAGGCACCGACGACGAGTTCGTCATCGCGTGGGATGCGGGATGCTGCGGCCGTTGTCCACTCGTCCAAGCTCCGGCGACCGGTGTGTCTCCTTCCCCTCTACTCTCTCTTCTTTGCTAGTCTACTCTGTGATGGTTGTGGTTGTGGGGATTGGGATTGGATGTCGACGGGAGGTGGACTGGGGGAGGCCAGAGGCGAGGTAGAGGCCGAGGCGCCCTCCGCCGTGCCGCTTGTGCCCACCGTGCCGCTCGTGCCCGCCGTGCCGTGCCGGCCCAAGCATGGCACGAATCGTCGTGCCACCCACCGTGCCAGTTTTCCAGGCCCGGCACGGCCCGCCGTTCGTGCCGGGCCGGCACGGCCCGCCACATGTCGAGCTGGGCCGTGTTTGGGCCGTGCCGGGCCGGCCGTGCTTCGGGCTGGCCCAGAAAAGCACGGCCCAAGTCCCAGCTCTACATGGGAGGCGTAGGGTGCATGACTTTCCTTTCCCATCTTCCCTCGAGCCTTGCACCGCAGGAATCCTGCGTGGACTCGGGAGACTGTGCCACCTGGTTCGAGGGATGTCTTGCGTCCGCTTGGAGCGGTAATGATCCGTCAACGAAGGATTGAGGGCCATGGGAGCCGCCGCAGCGACTACTCCAGTGGGAACCAGGAGGCAAACCTTGCGTGAAGCCGACGACCGGACCCTGTCCTGAGAATTTGCCATATCCTCTGTCAGGATGCCTGTCGTGGCCGTCATCCATGTCGACCGACGGTGGTGAATATTCATCAGAGGACAGTGATCGCGAGCGAAAACCAGCCACCTCCACGACAGGAATGATGAATGATCACCTTGCAGACCAGGCCTTCCTTCTCCCGGAGGTACAGTCTCACGCCGGCGAAAATATGCTGTGTGGTCGGGTCGTCGTGTGTGATAGCAACCTCTGGCTCGGCGATAAAGACTTGGGCGGTTGCCGGCAATGAGCGAGGGTCGATACCCAAGCTTGGACGTAAAGCGCGGGACGTAGGGGTGCCGTTCCTCGGCACCGGCCGACTCGCCCACCCAAAGACCACGGCAGCGAATTGGCTCCATCGCTGATTTGTTGCACACTTGAGCGGGAGGCCTTCAGGACAACGAAACCCGAAAGCAGAGCCGGAGAACTTGGCGAGCTGCCTCATCGTGGTCGAACATGATCCTTGTGCTGTCGACGACAAAGCTGTTGCAGCGGAGGATAACGTCCTGGTCTGCGGTGGTGCGGAAGCCGAATAGGAGAGAGTTTCGATCAAGACACGCACTAAGACTACCTCAAGCGAGTTTGACTACAACGCGTGTCAGATGGCCTCCACAGCGTGCTCCAAACTTATGTGTTGCTCGGAGCTAGCGTGGTAGGCAATGAGGGCGTTGGTCAGCCGGCGATCTTCGGCAGCGATCTTGTCGGACCACGGGAAGTGGCAAGTGGTGACGGTTGGCTGCACTACTGGAGTTTGCACTTGTGAGACCATGTGGAGGCCACCTGTCGGACCCACATTTTACAATCCAGAATCCTTTGTGATTCCACCGCACTATTCCCTAGATCAGTAGATAGTCTCACAGATACAGTATTGGACATCAAAATACATATCATGCGGAAGCGTAAATATAATAGTAGACTTACACATAGGCCAATTATGCCAAAATCAACAAAATGCAGCAGCGGAAATGAAGCACACAGGTGGGACCCTCAGGACATACCCACAGGCAACCAACTGGGGGTTCGTAACCTAGCCCTTGGCATCTTCATCTTCTTCACATCATGACCAAGAGTATTGCAAAAGCGTAGCGATCTGGCTTCTGATTCTGGATTTGTTGTGAGAGCAAGGGTGAGCACAAACCACCGTGCTCCATGAGTCAATACACAGGATGCAAATAAATAATATACACGGCTTATCAAAGGAGAGGCTCGGGTTTTTTTTTTTGCCAGAAATTGCTTTTAGCATTATTATTATTATTTAATCATGGTATTATTATTGTTGCTGCCGAAAACCCCAAACAGTGAGTGTCATCATTTATTTAATCCACCAATCATACACTTTTTTATATTGATTGCTGTCTAAGACTCCAAACAGCGAGTGCATCATTTATTTAATCCACCGAACACACACTTTCTATATTGTTTACTGTCTAAGACTCCAAACAGTGAATGTCATCATTTATTTAATCCACTGAACATATACTTTCTATATTGATTGCCGTCTAAGACTCCAAACAGTGAGTGTTATCATTTATTTTAAATTCACTAATATCTTTTGTGTTCTGAATTCCTAACAATCCAATATTGTGATTGCTCTTCATCAACTCTTCACTTCTGAATTCTAATGATTCTCGAACATAATTACTTTTAAATCCAACGATATCATTTATATCAGGACTTCCTAACAATTCAATCCTTTCGATTATTGATCCAAAACCATAATTTACTCTTCTAGTAATCAACCTTATTTTCCATTACCTATCTCTAACTAATTCACTAGTATACATCAACAGGAACATTATTGATCAAGTTTCTACTCCAATATTTGTTATCATATCTCCAAATTCCAAAACATTTAATTAGTCCATCTAGTAATTGATCAAATTCTATTAATCCCATTATTGCCAACATCTCCCAAGAATTTATATCATTTATCAGTGTCGTAATCCAGCAATTACTTTCGTACTCCCTAATTCTCCAAAAAATCATTTACTTCATCCACCTAGCCAATCTATTTATTTAGGCTCCACCAAATTATTTCCCCAGAATTCACACAATCGTTAATTTTGATGATCAACACGAAACCCACCAACATCTTTATGTGTTTATCACAAACATCCATCGTCTTTACTTACGACTCTATTTATTCTTCTTGACATTTTATTCTGAAAAAAGTATTATCATTATTTAAAAATATGATACATAGAAATTTCCTGAGACCTAGCAGTTTTGAACAAAAACATAATGTATAAAAGAATACAATAATAATAGCGATCCAGATTCTATCCACCGTTACATAGTCTCTGCACCATATGCTAGACCTTCAGCGTTATAGCAGCTTACGTTATCACTAGGACGACACCCAGGGCAACACAAAATAGGGATTTCCACTACCCTCCACTTTTCCATTCCCACCCACAAAGTTTTTGAAATAGAATTATATCTAGTTAAGTTCCCATATCCGCGCTTAACCGTGGGCACGGCTATTTGAATAGTTTTGACTCTACAAAGTTTGTACACTTTACCCACAAGAGACAGTTCACTCGTTGCCCCACATAATTCCTTAGTCATGTGGTTGAGTACACCATCACAATAACCGTTCAAAATATCTCGCCGCTTCCATCATCTCACCCCTATGAGCTTGGCCCGCTTGCGGCAGGTCTCACAGGTTGTGCGGGATGTTCCCCTCCTATGGGCCTAGCAGCTGGCTACCCACACTGCTAGCACGCCGCAAAAGAACTTCACCCTCTACGAGTGTCCCTTTCAAGCCATCACACAGTCAGCCGCTTGCACTACCTCACCTCCTCCACCGATGATGATGACTTTTAGGGTCCGGTAAATCTACTAAGCCAAGTTGTACTTTACAGATTTGTGGTTGTACTTGTTTTACACAGGAGGTCATGACAAGATTCAGTCCTTAGGGTTATCTGGGCGGTTCTACCACTAACCACACTCTCGTGCACCGCTACACCATACCCCTGAACCATCCGCCTAAATAGATAAGCAATTTGAGGTTTGTGGGAGCATAAAATAATTATTTCAAATATACCAGTCATTACCACCATGACTTCCCAAACCAATTTCTCATGATTAAAAATGATGCTTGGGGCATTTTAGCACCCCCGAGTATCTAAGCAGTACTAAGCATGGCGTATAATTACGAACTTATTTTCAAAAGGTTACTATTATAATTTTACTAGGGTGATAAGGTTCACATATTCAAATGTTCCAAAGGAGGGATAATACTGACAAGTCATATAATGGGCATATAACTAGAATCTTAAAACAAATATATGCTTACATATAAAATAGCAGCATGCAATTTGATAATTTAAACAAACGTAATTTGCAGAAAATGTAGGTTTAATATGATTAAAGTATTGACTCTCCTTGGCGCGGTTTACCACAATCTTGAGCTCACTCAAAGCTTTCTCATTTGTTGATGTTGAGCTTCTGGTCCTTATCTTCCCCATGACCTTGATCTCACTTGATCCATTAAATCTTCAGGACTCCAATTTCTAATTACGCGATAAACAACTGAATCCAAATAAAGGCAAATAACTCAAAAGATCCAAACAACTCCAAGTGAACTTAATTTAGCTTTATTATGAGTTAATGGATGATTTGGGTGGTTCAAGGTAAGATTGATGGGGTGCGGAGTATTGACGGTGTCAAACGGGGTTGTTGCGAAGTGATTGAATGGACAAGGAAGATTTATCGAGACGAATGCCAAGGAAAGTTCGTGATACTAGAATATTCACAGGAATATTCTTCTTTGGATTGGAGGATGGCTAGGCATAGCTGACTTTAGAATATTAAGGATCGATCTTTTATTCAATAACTTCTTTTATCATTTTTATATTTATTTAGGAAGTTCCATGAGTCAGGTTAGACCTACGAACCGGTGTATGAGTCACCAGAAGTATTAGGTATCTATTTGTCAAATGCTAGCATTCTGGGAGTTAGGACTTGAGTTCTACGTATCAGGCGTACATTTTTACTTTATCAAATAAATTGTATGGCTTATATTTCTAGTATTTATAGGGTTCTAATTAATTAATCGTATAATTGGTTAAGTGTTTAAAATCTCACTAATATATATATATATATAGGAAGCCTCTTTTCTACACCCGGGTGTAATTACACCCTATGCCGTATCTCACAACATAGGAAGTATCTCGCGTAACGGAGGGTATGTACATGTAGTATACGAGTATTTAAGATCATCTAGATGGTATGAACACTTTTCAGATGTGGTATGTACATTTTTTCGATATACTCCTTTTTATGTGCGTATATGAAGGTATTTACAAGATACGCTAAAAACTATGCACTCCTTTGCAATTTTTTCGTGTGGTTCATATTGGAGTATCTTATAATCAGTATACAAGTATACCTAAAGTGATAAAGGAGTATTTCAAGTTTGTTTAGGTGGTATATTAGAGGTGGGTGTAATTACACCAGGGAGTAAAAGATATTTTTCCTATATATATATATATATATATATATATATATATATATATATATATATATATATATATATATATATATATATATATATATATATATATATATATATATATATATATATATATATATATATATATATATATATATATATATATATATATATATATATATATATATATATATATATATATATATATACACACACACACACACACACACACACACACACACACACACACACACACACACATATATATATATATATATATATATATATATATATATATATATATATATATATATATATATATATATATATATATATATATATATATATATATATATATATATATATATATATATATATATATATTGGTGAGATTATTTCAATGCCCGATGACCTAGGGTGTTGCATTCTAATACCTATATTTTAATATGACCTTAATTTGGAGGCGCTCTGGAAATTACTGATATTGGTATTTTATCCCTTCACTTAGCGTCTGACATAATTTAATCTTAATTTATCTATGACGGATTGAACCTGCTACAAGGGTACATTGTTACCAATTTATATTAATAATAGTGTATTAAGATTTCATGATTGGCAGTATATTAATAATAGTGTCTATATCTTTAATAGGGTCTATGGTGAATACAAAATCCTTACTAATATCTATATCTACAAGGGTACACTTTTACCAATTTATATGCCAGTAGCATCTTTGCTAGTATTTGAACTGAAGATGAATATTAATGGTATACTAATTATTTTCGAGGTTTACTTAATCGTATGCCAGGAGACTTTAATTTAAATCTCAATAGTTAAACATTAGTGAGCTAGTACTAAACTATTTCCCCTTACTCGCTTAATTTTTCATATGCATATGGTTCTATATTTTGATGTATAGGTAAATTTTATTTGAACCCAAATCAATTATATTAGCCTCTTTGAATTATTGACTAATTATTTTCTAATTGAAATGGCTAAAATAAAATAAAAATAAAATGTTGTGGAATGGGAGTTCGAACCCGGGACCTAGGACCTAGGCGCTAAGATTGGCTCGGCTAACCAGCTGGGCTGCCAACCCGTTCTGACTGGAGGGGTGAATTCATTTAGAAGAAGCGTGTTTGGAGGCTAGGGCCAAAATAGAGTATGCCAACACCGGGGTGAAGCTGACTTGTCGGCGGTGGGTGGCGGCCGGAGAGGGAGGGGCGACCACCGAAATGGGTTGCGGAGGAGGTGAGGGAACTCTAGGAGGTGGTGCATTGACTGGCAACGGTGCGGGGTGGTCCGCAGTGAGGTGGAAATGAGGCGTCGGTGGCCGGGAAAGAGAGGGAAGAGGACGGCGCATGCATGAGTACAAGTGGAGTGCCCGGAGCTTACCTGAGTGGTCAAGGCTACCAGAGGGAGGCCGAGGCGAGCCGGCGGCGTGCACGAGCGGCGGCGCGATTGGGTCACCGTGGACGGAGAGCTCGGGCGGCGAAGAGCTTCGACCAATGGTTGGGATAGCTTCGGGGTGCCGAGGTGACACTCCCACCACGCTGAATTGACCTAGGACGACCGAGGAGAGAACGGCGGTGGAAGTGGCGATGGTCGACCAAAAATGGAGGAGGAGCAGCTGCGGCGTGTTCGGGCATCGATCCTTCAATTCACTGCGAGGGGAGGCAGTGGGTGCAAGGGGGCGCGCTGTGACGTGGGTGTTTTGAGGAGGAGATGGTCGGAGCGGCAGAATCGACGTGGAGGCGCAGGCGGGTGTGCAGCCGAGCTGGTAGTGGGGTGAGCGGGGAAGAAAGAGGAGGAGATGGGAGGCACCGGGAGACCTAGAGGAGGTCGGGGGCTTCTTATAGCGTGGAGGGAAAGCTGCTGTAGAGTCGCGGTGGCCGGAGACCAAAGCACAGTGCACGGTATGGAATCCAGCACGGAGCAGCAGAGCAGGGTATGGCGGGGGCGTGCGAGGCGCAGGGGGAAGTGATGGCGAGGGGACGGTTGCTGCAGGGCGACATGTGCGTAGGGCGTGGTGAAGGCACACGACTGGGTATGGGCGGCGGCGTGGACGCAACGGAGGTGACGGCTGATGGGGGCGAAGACAAAGAGGAGCGCGAAGACGAGGATAGAATAGAGGGAGACTAGGCAACGTGAGGGCGCAGGAGCGCAGATGTCGCAAAGCGAGAAGATGCAAGAATAGGGGAGGCGGGGCTGGGGTGACGCGCGCACAGGGAGGAGGTTGGACCAGTCGGGAGTAAAGACAGAGCATGGAGGAGAGAAGAGAACGAAAGAATGAAGAAGAAGAAGAAAGAGAAGGAGGGGGCCCAGCGGCAGGGAGGGAAGAAAGGAGGGAAAGAGCGAAGAAAAATCGGGAGAGCGGTCCCGCGAGCTGGGAGAGAGAACGGGAGAGAGGGAGGAGGAAAGAGAAAAGATGAGGGCCCACATGCAAGAGTGAGAAAAGAGGGAAAAGAATGAGAAAAATAAAAAGCTTAGGAAAATCTGGAAATTAAAATTTTCATTTGAATTTCTATTTCAAGATTATTGATTTCAATTTTTGCATAAAATTTAAATTTCTAACCATTTAAATGTGAGTTTTAATACTCCTTTAACCATTGCTTCTCTTTTTCCTAAGTAAATTGGATTTCAAATTTTGATGTTCATTATTTAATACTTAAGTTTCAATTTGTGCGTAGATCCCTGGATTTTCTATTCCTTTTATTAACACCATTATTGTTTTTAAATTTGGATATTATTTCTCAATGTATTAATTTGCATGTCACAAAACTCAAAAGATTTCAAATAAATATTCAAAAGAAATTTTGAACACTAGCAAAATGTAAGAAAAGTTTTAAAAATTCCATATTTTTGAATACTTGAAATTTAGGATGTTACATCACCCCATGGTTGTGATGAGTAATTGACAATTGGATCAGAATTTGTGTAGAGGTTGAGTTTGGTGGCTCTCTGTCTGTGAGGCTTTACGACCTTGTGCTCGTTCGGCAGAGGTGGCCGGCAGTTAGCCTTACAACTGGTGCTCGTTCAGTAGAGGTGGTTGGCAGTTAGCCTTACGACCTTGTGCTCATTTGGCAGAGGCGGTCGGCAGAGGTGGTCAGCAGTCTTCCTCACGACTTATGGTCGTAGCACTGCTACGACTTATGGTCGTAGGCGATGTACAACTTAGTGGCGCTGCTATGACTTTGAGGTCGTAGGTGCTGATACGACCATGTGGTCGTAGTTGGTGTTACGACTTGTTGGTCGTAGGTAGTTTTACGACTTTGAAGTCGGCAGGCTCTACGACTTCTGGCTTTACGACATGGTAGTTGACTAGTTTGGTGAAGTCATGGACGAATGGTTTGTTGAAGTCGAAGACGACCAGTGCAGTGATTGCGTGGTCGAAGCTTGAGTGCCGCAGCCGAAGCCAAGATCAGAGAAGTGGTCAAGGAGCAGCTGAAGTGGAAGCTAGTGGCTGAGGTCGTATGGCCAGTCTCTCGAGTGGTCAAGTCAGCGCAGTGAGTAGTCGGAGGCGTCGGCACAGGGAAGCATGAGTGACACAAACGATACAGCGGTCGGTGAGCTGACTGGTCATAACAGTAGTAGTCGTCAGAGCTCCGATTGGGCAGGAGTTGCGGTGTCATTGTAGCAATCGTTAGAGCTCTGATTGGGCAGCGGCTGTGGTGGAGCACTGCAACGGACTATATTTTGGAGAATATAGTGGCTCCACCAAACTGATCAAATAGGTCATCAATTCTGGGAAGGGGGTATTTATTCTTGATAGTCACTGCATTCAAGGCTCGGTAATCCACACACATCCTAGAAGTACCATCCTTCTTCTTTACGAACAATACCGGAGATCCCCAAGGGGAGGAACTAGGTCTGATGAATCATTTTTCCTGTAGTTCCTGGAGTTGTTTCTTCAATTCTTCCAACTCTTCTACCGTCATCCTATATGGCCTCTTTGAAACAGGAGCAACTCCCGGCATTAGGTTAATCACAAACTCCATATCCCTATCCGGGGCATGCCTGGTAGTTCTTCAGGAAATACTTCAGGGTAGTCTTGCACTACTGTCATTCATTCTAGGGGTATGTCCTCACAGTAATACACTGCACGGCCCCATCGATATGGTCGGTCCACCTTTACATTTATAGTCATCCCGGGGCATTTGACCAGTTTTACCGTCCTGGTGGCACATTCCAGGACCCCTTGATGTCTAGCTAACCAATCCATTCCTAGTATAATATCCAGGGTCTGAGAGATTAGCACTATCAGGTCTGCTAGAAAGTCACATTTCTTCATAGTAACTTCTACCCCATGGCATACTAGAGTAGCAGTGATTGGTCCAGCTGGTGAGTTAAGCACCAATTGTTTCTTTAGAGTATAGACAGGTAACCCCAATTTATCAGCATACCCCTTGGATATAAATGAATGTGAAGCTCCTGAATCAAATAATACTTGTGCTGGTATAGACTTGACAGAGAACGTACCCATAAGAACTCCAACGGCCTCCTGGGCTTCTTCAGCTATGATATGATTAACTCGGCCACGGTTTGGTGCTGAAGTATTCTTGCTGACTTGCGAGGCCTGCTGTCCCTTATTGGGTACTGAAGCTTGGCTGCGGACGAAGGTGTTCTGCTTCTGTGGGCATTTGCTGGCATAATGCCCCTTCTCCCCACAGCTGTAGCAATTAATATTGGCTGCAGGAATTGAGCCAGTGTACTGACCTCCTGTGCGTGGAGCTTGAGAAGAACTTCCACTTGGTCGGGATACTGAAGTCAAAGTCTTGGACTGATTAGGCCTTGAGAATGAGGGGTTGTTGAAGAACTTTTCAATGAACCTCCCTTGTGGTCGCTGAACCGACAGCTTTCGCTTGCGGCTGGCTTCTAAATTCTTCTTCTCGTTTTCCAAAATTAAAGCTTTGTTCACTAGTTGATGAAAGCTAGTGAAATCTTGGATTATCAACTGTACCCTTAGTTCCTCGCTCATCCCTTCGAAGAACCTATCAATCTTTTTCTCTTCATCCGCTACGTCCTTTGGGGCATAGCGAGCCAGTTGTGTAAATTTGGTAAGGTATTCATTTATTGACATATTCCCTTGCTTGAGAGTGCGAAATTCATTCTTCTTCATTCTCATTACTCCAGTTGGGACAAAATTAGCTTTGAAAGCTGTCCTGAATTCTAACCAAGGAATGGCTTACATATCATTTCCTGTAGTGGCATCTTCTTGGCCTCTGGCGGCCAGATAATTTTCCCACCATGCCGCCACGACTCCTTGAAGCTGGTGTGCGGCAAATACCACTTCATCTTCATCTGCGCATTTGGCCAATCGCAGCTTCCTCTCTGTGTCCCGAAGCCAATCTTCAGCTTCGAGTGGCTCATCTGCTGCTGAAAAGGCAAGTGGCCGTGTTCTCTGAAAGTCTGCCAAATCAGCTCTATGCCCACTAGAGCTTCCTTGTTGTCCAGCATAAATGGCTTGCAATAGTTGAGTCTGCTGCGCCATGACTTGAGCCATAGTGGGGTTAACTGGAGGGGACGGAAGATCATCGCCTGGATTCTGGTTCCTGCCCTGCCTTTCAGGCAAGGCTCCTTGGGTTGAGTCTACCTCGATTTGGTTGAGATTAGCATTGGCCTGGGCCCTAGTTATCCATTGACTGGCCATTTGCAGTTAGAGCTTCGCAATTTAGTACTAACGCTAGGCAATTAAAAAGAAGGGTAACATCCCATGCCATAAAAGAGAACAATAAGACAAACGACAAAGCAAATTCCAACTTAAGGCCTATATCTGGCCATTCATTTAGCACACAGACATCCACATAGCCAGCTTTATGCTGGACTTACAGTTACAATAACATAGACAGAGTTCGACATAACGACAGCTACAATACCAAGGGCTAATACATCATACTACGGGTACAAAAGCTAGTACTGGCATCCCACATAACAAGTACAACACCATCCTTCCTACTCCTCCATATAACCTACACCAGTGCATGAGGGGCTGTAGGTCGGAGACTGCGAGCGGGACCTACTACCGCTAAACTCGGACGGGTCGGTGTCGGATTGGGAGCGGGATCTGCTACGGCTACGATCAGGCGCTCCCCGTCGAAGTGCTGACTGCAGTCCTGGAGGCCGCACGCTCATGCAAGCAGTCAATCGTGCGCGTGTCCTGGATCCCGACGGGGATGGTGCCGAAGCTGCAATAGGGACAAGAGCCTGCTGATGCTGGGTCTGGGCGGTTGCAGCCTCTGCCTTGGCTTCTGCCAAGGCCCGCTCACATTGAGCAAGCTGCTGCTGAAGGGTCACTATCCTCGTATGGCTGGCGACAAGGTGCTTCCGCAGGGCCGTGATCTCCTCCAAGGCGACGGCATGAGCAACCCCCATTGTTCTGGTGAGCTCCACCTGATGTGTGAGCATGGGGTCGTCTTCACTGGTCGGTATGAGTGTCTCATTGTACCGCGCCCCATCTCGGTGTGATGGATAGTAGCAATAGGGGGTACGCCGCAAGGCACTCCTGTAGATGTCACAAAGCCGTGCTGCGGCTAAGCGGGCAGCATCTTGTAGTGCCGCTTTCTAAGTACTCCTCTTATGCTCTGTTATGAAAATATGCGGCGGGTCTTGCTCACTCTTGGCGTGGATGAATATCTCCATCATCCATGATTCTTCTCCTCCTTCCATGGTCAAATAATGCAGAAGCTTGCGTAAGATACTGGCGAATTCTCCCTCATAAACTCCATGGGCAAGGAAATCCCAGTTGATTTCGTCGGCCATCTGTAGATTAAATTTTTAGTGTTAGTAAATTTTTCAAAAATATCAATGAAAGGTAAAGTAAAGTGGATCTAAGAAGGATACGAGAAGAAATAGTATGCTATATTTTCAAATTCATTTTTATAGATTCTTCAAATATTGTGATCCTATACCCATCCTAGTACTGTTCTAAGGCTTTTACCCTACAGTCGTATGCTCTGATACCAGCTCTATCAGACCCGGATTTTTCAATCCAGAATCTACTGTGTTTACTGCACTATTCCCTGGATCAGTAGATAGTGCACACAGGTACATTGCTGAATCATTTCATACATCGTATGCACATTAATAATATTACTGAATTAAAATACACCACATCGGGTGAGAGTTTTACAAAAGGGGCCATCCAGGCCAAATGTTTACTTTACATCATAGCAGCGGAATTAAAAGCAAAAGTGAAACCACAACCACAGGCAAGCGACTGGTGGGTAACGTGTGCAACATATATTATCAAGACTTAGATAATATATGTGTGCACACAGCCATAGGTCTGCTTGTCTATGATCAAAACACGTAATTTACGCCTTAGATTCCTTCGGTGTTCCTTCCTTCCATAGCGGGGGCATCCTCATGAGCAAAATGGTCTTGAATTCCTGTTTCTGTTTGGGTAGGCGAGTGTGAGCACAACCACCGTGCTCAGCGAGCCAACACACAGGATGCAATATTTACCATGCACAGCTTATCAAAGGAAGGCTTGGGCTTATTTTATTTTGCGTAGAGTGCTTTTGAATACAATTACTTAAAAATACCTAAAACCTAGCCATTTTAAACTCATGACTGGATTTTTGAGAAATAAGTCTATCTTATAAACGACACAGATTCCATCCACCGTTATATGGCATCTGCACCATATCGCATCATTCAGCGTTATAGCCGCTTAACTTACCACTAGGACGCACCCAGGACAATTCAAGCCAGGACTATCTGTAGTCCTTCAATTTCCATTACCACCACAAAGTTTTCGAAATAGAACTATATCTAGTTAAGTTCCCATGTCCGCCCTTGACCGTGGGCACGGCTATTCGAATAGTATTGACTCTGCAGAGTTTGTACACTTTCCCCACAAGAGACAATCAACTCGTTGTTCCACACGATTCCTTAGACGTGTGGTTGAGCAGACCATCACAGTGACTTTTCAAAGTATCTAGTCCCTTTTGTCATCTCACATTATGGGAAACTGCCCACTTGCGATGGGTCCCATCTATGCACAGGATGTTCCCCGCAGTTACTAATGCAGCCAGGCTTCTCAACTCCCCGCAACGCTTAGAACAGCTGGGAAACTTCACCCTCCACTGGTGTCCCTTAAGGCCCCCATTGCCCTTGCGTATCCACTTCTATCCACTACCGGTGATATGAGTCCGGGGTTTTCGATAAATTTACTTAGCCAAGTTGTACTTTACAGACTTATGGTTGTACTGTTTTACACAGGCTAACATGACAAGATTCAGTCCTTAGGGTTACCTGGATGGTTCTACCACATTTCACATTTTGTGCATCCACTGCACCACATACCTGCCCCCAAACCATCCATCCAGGCACTTAAGAAGTTTTGGGGTTTTTCGAAGACATAAAATATAGTGTCCACTTACTACAGTCATTCCATCCATGACTGTCCCAAACACATCATACTTTTCAAGTGTTGTTTTTGGGGCAGCTATGCACCCCCGTATTATCTAGCAATACTAAGCAACGCAGTATTTGTTTGGACTTACTTGTAAAAGCTACAATAATAAAATTTTGCTAAGGTGACAAGGTTCACATGTCCAAACATTTCAACGGAGCATTATTAACAAGCATTATATTAGGTGTATAACTAACATTTTTGAAGATGAATATATTTTACCACATAAAATAGCAGCATGCATGGTAATAATTTAAAGAAAATTTAATTTGCATAAACATAGGTTCAATATGATCAAAGTGTTAACTCCCTTGGTCACAGTAATCTGGGTCTTGGTGATCTGGTGCTTCTAGTGCTGCTGCCTCGACTTCTTCCTCTTGAGCCTCGTATGCTATTCAACGTGCGCGAAAATTTGGATAAAAAGAAAAGCAACAAATCAAACCAAATAACGCCAAAAATTCAAATGGACTCTAAAAATCATGATTTCAGTTCCATTGGATAGATCTTGAATTTAGATGAATTTAGAAATTTGTCTCACTCAATCTGGAGTTAAAATGAGTAAGTTATGCCAATTTAAAAATCTCAGTTCAGTTAAATCCATAAATTACCAGATTTCTGATAGGTGGGTCCCATATGTCATATTTTACATTTTATCTTTTTTTTATTATTTACTTTCTGTGTCTATGGCCAATAGGGCCCACATGTCAATGAGCCTATTGTGCTCAATCACTGACAAGTGGGACCCCTCTGTCAGTGACCATACATGCTATTGGTCACTAACAAGTGGAACCCTGGGGCTCTGGACCTACATGCCAGCGGTAGCACTGACAGGCGGGGCCCAGATGTCAGCCGGCCCATAGACCAGCAGCGGCTGACGAGTGGAGCCCAGCTGTCAGCGCGGAAAATAAAAGAAATGGCTCAACCTCAGCATGCGGAGCCGGGGGCTCGAACGCGCGCCGAGGGAGCCAGGGGGAGAAGAGAATTAGCGGGGCTAGCCAAGTGAGCACTCAGGTGTTTCTTACCCTATAAGGGTAAATATACCTTTTGAGTTAGCTGTGGAGAGGGGGCCGAGCAGAGGAAATCCGGCCAAGGGAAGGCAGTTGCGTCGCCGACGAGTGGTGGCCGGAGTCGGAGGTGATGGCAAAAATGCGCTGCTGGGACGGTGAGGATACCGATGGTGAGGCCGACGGGGAACGGGGGGTGCCGGAGTGGGGTCAGCGGCGTGCGGTGGCGGCAGCTCGGGAGGGAGCTCCGGTGGCAGAGAGCTACGGGCGGTAAAGTGCTCCGGCGAGGGCGGGGTCGTCTCCGCGGTGAGCCGGAGGTGGTGTGGTGGCGGGGAATTTAATTCTAATGGCTCGGATGGGTGGATCGGGTGGTCGCCAGAGCCGCGGAAGAAGGGCTCGCCGGCAGGGGTTTATGGGTTTAAAACCCGATTGCTTTCGGGAGAATGATGAGCAGAATATGGCGATGCGAAGGAGGGGGTTCCCCGGGCTTTATAGGCGTCGAGCGCGGCTGATTTCAGCGGGGAACGTGTGCGCCCATTCGGCTGTCAGCGGCGACAGCGGGAGGCGGCGTCAGCGGGCGGCGGGGGTAAGGCCGTATGGTACTGAGCTACGCCCGCACGTCGCCCGTGTCGTGCATCCCCGGTCTTGCGGCTTTTGACCGAAACGCACGGTGGAGAGGAGCGGAGGAGCTCGGGCTTGCAGGGAGAAAAAGACAGAGAAGAAGACAATGCCGACCGCTCGGGCCCACCTGCCAGCGAGAGAGAGCGCGAGGGGGTGAGGGCCTGCGCGACAGAGGGTGAGTGCGGGGGAAAGAACAGGCTGGCGCATGCGCGCGGGGCTGGGCCGCTTGCACGAGAGAGAGCTGGGCTGGGGTGATGGCCGGCTTGGCTCTATATATATATTTTTTATTTTTCTTTTTATTTCCTTCTTTTTCCTACTCTCCTAGCTTTTTATTTCATATTCTTAGCACTAATTTTTATAGGTGTCAAAGTTTTTATTATGTACCCATGTATATATGCATGTTGGTATTTTTCAATTTGTTTGCTTTCTCCTTATTATACCATTATTCTCAGACATAAGATTTTATATTTTAGGCCAAATCTCTCCCTTCCTTTTTATGGATCATCTATTCAGATTCGCATTTAAAATTCAAATTTTCTAGTATTTAATATGTTTGTTTTCTCCTTGACCCTCTTAGCTTTTTTTGGAACTGCAACCAAATTTTCAGAAAATGTCATAACTCCAAATTCAAATATAAACATACTGCAAAATAATTCAAAAGCTCCACATATTCAGATTTACATTTTTCAGGGTGTTACAGAGAGGGGAGGCAAGAGTTAGGGTTGAGCAGGTGGCCCAAGCCCTGGTGATTGGCGCCTCTCCCTCCCATGGGAATTAGATCAGAGAGTGGGTGACTCTAGGGTTAGAGTCTTGTCCTCCCGAGGGGAGTGGCTGTTTAAGAGTGAGTGTGGCTCTAGGCTTAGAGTTTGGTCCTCCCAAGGGGAGTGACTGTGAAATCATTCAACTGAGCAATACATCAATCTTCGACTATGTATTTGAGTTTGCTCAGCTTGATTTGGTTTCTTCTCTGTTTTTCCTTTTCCCAAGTTCTTCATTTTGTTTTTCTTCCTTCTTGTTCTTGGCTTGATCTCATTGATTACTCTGAATTGTAGTGATATGTGGGATTGTGCTCCAAGCTAACTTGGCTAGCTTTGACCCACGAGCGGTTCTAATAAACGACTTCGGTTTATCAACTCGGTTCTTGTGCGCTCTTGATCAAATCACAAAAAGGTCTCAATCTGGTTGATAAGTTTTCAAATGAAGATTGGAGTAGCCTCTTGAGACCTTAATCAATTTGCGTACAAAGTTTCTTGGCTAGTCGAACTCTTAATCAGAAGTTATTCGGGTTCTGGTTCTTGCTGTCGTGTGCCTCACTGCTTTCCTCTGTTCTTCCAAGATGCTACGACTGCTGCCAGTCTTTCGACCACGGTCAAGACTCAGATCGATTCATGTCTGTTTTTTATTGGCTTACGACCATGTTAGTTCTGACTGCACGCATCTTTCGATCTCATTGCTTTTGATATTGGTGGTTATCGACTACAGTGACTTTTGTTCGGTAGTCGATTTCCGACCAAGCTATGTTTCAAACGAGTAGTCGAATTTATGACCCCTATGCAAGCTTTCAACCATGTTGTCTATTTCGACCACGTTGTCTGTTTTGACCTCGTTGTGTTTCCGCCGAGCGGCCGTAATTCGACCACACTGTTCTCTGATCAGGTCGAACGGTGGTATGTGTTCCTCTATTTTCCAGTAAACCTCATATCCTAATTTTCATAGCTTAGTAGCTATTGGAGAAAAGGGAGTATGTGATTATTTGGAGGAAAAATCTAAAGGCACCATTCACCCCCCCCCCCCTCTGTTGCCTGTCCGGTCCTACAAGTGGTATCAGAGCCATGTTAACTCTGTATTTGATCTTAATTGATACTCTGTATCAGAGCATGGCGATCAGTAGGGAATTTTGCGAACTTTTCTTTGCATCTTGTTGGGGTGTTTTTGCCCATGATGTCCTTTATGACAAGAGACTCCAATTCAACTAGAGAGTGATTTTATTTGCAAGAAACCACAAGTGTGAGCTTTGTGGTACATTCTTTACCTTTGGTTGCTCGAGTGCCAGGGAGGAGAAGGTTTTGAAGACCACTGATGATGATAAGAAGGACAAGAGTTGACTCATCATGAGCAAGGTAAAACTTCATTGTGACCTTGGCCTTGTCCAAGATAATTATACTTGCTCTTAGAGATAATGTGAGATGCCTAAATGTTAAAATTGTTAGATTATTCTTGCTAGGTTGGAATCTCATTTATCATGTGTAGGTTGTGTGTCTTTTTCTTATAGATGTGAAAATTTAATTTCTCTTCTTGCATGTAAAAAATCTGAAAATGAGAAATTAAAATTGACTCACTGCACATGTGTAGAGGACCTTGAGTTTGCTAGGGCTGAGATTAGAAAGCTATGTTCTAGCTTCTCTTGTTTTGACATGTTGGTCCATTCATTGCTTGCTTGCATTTTCATCTCTAGCATATATTGTGATTCTTTGAGAGATGATGTAAATGCTGTGAGGGGAGAGCGCGATGATATGAGCGTTGTTTCTTGCGACTTAGTCTCCTCCGTTCATTTGGATCTGGAGCATTCTTGTAGTGAGCATAAAACTTTCTGTATTGGCATTTGTGCCATATCCTTAATGCTCCTATTTTGGCTAGTGCAATTTGTTATAGTCTTTATGATTGTTCCCAGGATCTTATGACTACGTACACCGCCTCTCGTTGCACCTCCTTCGACCACGGTCGATCTCTGTAGTTGTAGGTCCTTTCGACTACGCCAAAGGCTGTCATCGCTGTAGTCGTAATGCCTTACGACCACAGTTTTAGCTCCACGACCGTAGTCGTAACTTCTTGCGACCACATCTGCTGGTGGACACCTCCGCTTGTCACCGTGGTCGTAAGTCTCTACGACCACGTCTATTGCTTCTGAGCACCTGCTACTCGATCACTGTGGTCGTAACTCCATTACGACCACGCCTGCAATCCCCTGCTGTGGTCGTAACGCTTTACGACCACGTCTCCCGGTTGTAGTCATTTATGACTACGTTTCTCACGCTACGACCACGTTCATTTCTTCTCGGCCGTGGTCATAGCACGTAACGACCACTCTTTCCTGCTATGTGGTCGTGTGTCAAGTCTTGGGTTCCCAACTATATACTTACTAACCTTTCAGGATCCAAGACTCAGGCACTTTGTTCTTGTCCTATGTAGGTGTCCATATGCGGGATGAAGAATATGTGATTGATTGGGTTTTAGTCTTTTGCTTCATGTCATGACTAGAACACTTGTTAGTTCTTCACTTCTTTTGATGGCCTCCAAGAGGCATATGCTTTCACGTTTAACGTTTCCACCTACTTTGTGAGCTATTCTATATCCTCATGCTCTTATATTCATGATTGATCATAATTGGCATGTTGTTTGTCTATGAGCTCACTTGTACCATATTGGCATGTTCTACTCTGGTACTTTCTTGTCATGCCTTTATGTGTATTCTGCTTAGGTATCCATGTATCATGTTATATATGTTAGTTTATTAGATGCTTAAGTTTTGACTTGACTTCATGTGCATAAGAGACTTGTAGAATGTGTGTATTAGAAGTCAAGTATCATCATGACATTGTAACTTGTTGTATCTATTATGGTTTATTGCTTACATCTTGCTCCTTATGTTCATTCACTATTATTTATACATGTTAACATACTTTTCAATGATTTTGGTTTGACATGATATATGCCTACATGATGTTTGTTTGTTTGTTTATGGATATTTTGAGCTTGATCATATCTTGGATAGTTTTCTATGTCATGATGTTATATCTATTCATGCCTTCTTATCTTTTTGGTTCATATGTACATGCTAATACTTGTATCCATACTAGCATATGCTTCTGTGACTTTTCCTTGTCACCTGCTATGTATGCATGGTTGTGATTCATTGAGATGCATGTATATCTTGATCTTATTCATTTTTGTTCTGGCATGAAATAGTATGTATGATATCTTGGTAGGTTTAGGTTGTGCTTATGCTTAGACATCATGAGAATTGTGGTTTGTGTAATACCAGAAAAAAATGCCAGCTAGCAGGACACCTCACATGCCTTTTGCTTCTGCCAGAGGGAGGTGGCAAGCTGCATGTTTGCCCTAGCGTGCATGTGAGCCACCTGTGCCATGCGTCCAGCAGAGTCAACACCCCCGTTTCATCACCTCTGCCACAGCTCAACCCACAATACTCTTCTCCTCTTCTTCTCCACTGAACCATCCCCACATAGCCACACCCCTTCTTCGTCCAAGCCATCACCCGGGTAGGTCTCCTCGCCGTAGCTTTAAGGGAAGAGAGAGGGAGGGAGTACCTTGTGCAAGCCGAGGGAGGCGTGGTGGCGGCACCCTAGCGCCCCACCGCCGCATGCGCAAGGTGAGGCGTGGATCCAGTCGAATCCGGCCAGATCTGAGGCGAGGTCGGCGGGGGCGAGCAGGGGGGAGGCCGGCGGCGGAGAACCCGATGCCAGCGGCGGCGGGTTGTGCGCAGCCGCATGCGAGGAGAGGGAGAGGGAGTAAGATTGGAGGGGAGGGCGGAGGAGGCAAAGAAGTCGGCGGCGGTGGCGAGCTCGGGGCCGGTGAGCCCCCCGAGCTCGGCCGTGTGCCATCCGCGCGCCCCACGTCACCTGGAGGAGAGCTGGTGGGAGAGAGAGAGTAGGGGTAGGGGAGGAGAAGAAGGGGCAGCGGGACGTCTTCATTTTGTTCTTCTTCTTTCTTGTTCTTGGCTTGATTTCATTGATTGCTCTGAATTGTAGTGACATGTGGGATTGTGCTCCAAGCTAACTTGGCTAGCTTTGACCCACGAGCGGTTCTAATCAACGACTTCGGTTTATCAACTCGGTTCTTGTGCGCTCTTGATCAAATCGTAAAAAGGTCTCAATCTGGTTGATAAGTTTTCAAATAAAGATTGGAGTAGCTTCTTGAGACCTTAAGCAATTTGCGTACAAAGTTTCTTGGCCAGTCGAACTCTTAATCAGAAGTTATTCAGGTTCTGGTTCTTGTAGTCGTGCGCCTCACTGCTTTCCTCTATTCTTCTAAGAAGTTACGACTGCTGCCAGTCTTACGACCACGGTCAAGACTCAGATCGATTCACGTCTGTTTTTAGTTTGCACTGGTTTCTGTTTGCTCAATGGTCGTAGATCTCGTGGTCATGTGCCCCCACTGCCTTATAAGTTGTTTACGACCGCAGTCGGTTACGAGTGCTCGGCGGTCTTAGACCACGTTGATTGTTCGACCATTCCATTGGCTTACGACCACGTCGGCTCTGACTACACGCATCTTTCGATCTCATTGGATTTGATATTGGTGGTTATCGACTACAGTGACTTTTGTTTGGTAGTCGATTTCCGGCCAAGCTGTGCTTCAGACGAGCAATCGAATTTATGACCCATGTGCAAGCTTTTGACCACGTTGTCTGTTTCGACCTCGTTGTGTTTTCGCCGAGCGGTCATAATTCGACCACACTGTTCTCTGATCAGGTCGAACGGTGGTCTGTGTTTCTCTGTTTTCCAGTAGACCTCATATCCTAATCTTCATAGCTTAGTAGCTACTAAAGAAAAAGAAGTATGTGATTATTTAGAAGAAAAATCTAAATGCATCATCCTCCTCTGTTGCCTGATCGGTCCTACAGCACTGCTGCTGCCCCCTGAGAAGTGACCGGGGACATGCTTTGCGGGAAGAACGGCGAGTCTGTGGCACTGAGATTGGCTCTACCGGGCGAAACACCATCGTGCCGAGGAGAGCGCCAGGTGGGCGCCTCACGAGGCAAGCGGCCACTGTTGGCTGACCCAGATGAATAAGATGGCGAGCTTGGCCTTTTGCAGTCTTTCGCCAGGTGATAAGCCCTCGCAACGGAAGCAGCGCGGCGGCAGATTGCATTCCGATGGACGTCCTCGGCAAAGGAAGGGCGCGTCGGGGATGGAGGGGTGCTCGAGGCCGAGGTTGACGACGGGCTGATGTCCCGCCAGCGGAGCTCACGAGCTGTCGGCTGAGCAGGGGCGACGACTACCGAGCGTAGGAGTGGGCGCCTGGGGGTGACGACATGCTGACCAGTGACGAGGGGTGGCCGACGGTCCCGGAGGGGGAACCGGCGGGGGCTGTGGCCGTCAGGCCCGGAGGGAGCGCCAACGGGGAGAGCGGAGCAGGAACCTTCCGGGCACCGTTGAGGGGACTTTTGAATTGCAAACACATTTGAAAATTCCCTCCAATTGAGTTGCATTCTGAAATTCAGTTTAACTCTGTGCAAACTGAAATCACTCTTTTGAAATTTGCAAAAGCACAAAGGTTTCCCAAAATGGGATGTTACATCAACATCAAAGAGCAGAAACAGTCACTTATTGTTCGGTTGAGTAGTCGATTATACAGTTTCGGTCAAGTGAGTACGGATAGACAGGGCTGAAACAGTTGGGTTTATTCTACTCAGTCTTCAGGGCTGGGCTCAAGCTCTTTGAGTAACTTGCGCCACCAATCTATGAAAAGGAACAGAGCTAGTCAGTAGCTTATGACTTTGATAAATAAGTGAGCTGTACAAAATTCCACGGGAATGAATATTACCTTCCGTCTTCTGCCCATGGCAGTAGAAGTGATGGATACCAGCATCCCCGAGATTATGTGCCCTGACAAAGCATCGTCTTTTTTGGCACTCAAATCCACGAGCCTTATGTACTGATTCACAATGACCCTTCATCTATTGAAGGAATTAAGATATGAGAAGGCAACAATTGATGAGAAGGTGCAGTAAAGAGTATAAATACCACAAACTTACTTCTTTCTTTGGAATAGGTACAGCTTCCTCAAATTTGAAGAAACATATGTGGCAAAGTTCCTCATCCCTCTTTCCCTTCAAGTAATTAGACCTTGCTAAGCAGAACCGGGCATAAGAAACAGCAACTTCATCTTGATCAGGCTTTTGTTTTGGCTCCTTGTAGAGCGTTTCCAGACCATACCCGCCGCCCTCAAAAGGGTCTACTTTCTGAAAGTATATAATGTGATAACTTGCAGTCAATTTAATCAATCAAATTACACGACGATAATCTTCACCATGTGCTATATGGCAATAGTCAGCTAGCATTTTGAATACAGTTACTTCAAAACCAAGCTGATCCCATGCCAAATATATGCTTTGAGAAAAGCTCTACTAATCAATGTACGGTCAAGAAATCTCAAAAGCATGTATATGTGGTGTGAAATGTCACCAGTAACAGCAAGACAGCAATTGAGCATTTAGCGTAATTTCATAAGATGCTAATCAATTGAAAAATAGCGTTGAAACAAAAAAACATTAACAGCAGCAAACAGCACCCAATGAGCACACAAAGCCAGTAACAACTACTGCATGTTGAGACGAGGGAGGAATATGGGGCGTTGACCGAACCTCTAAGGTGATGCGAGGTTGAGTAAATGCCATTGAAGGACTAGGAGCATGCTGCAGAGCGAGTAGAGGTTGAGGAAATGCTGTAGCAGCGAGTGCTGGAGCAATCTATGAGGCAACGAGAACAAGATATGTCAAATAAATAAGTTCAAGATCCTATTATAAATTTATAAGTTTCAAAAATGGAACAGCTCCATTCAGAATTGGAGAGTTAAATATAATACCCAGCACGGAGCATGTAGATATGTCATAAGGTAAGCCGGATAATGTTTGAAACAACAGAAAGGATTGGATTCCTATTTAGATTACCTACTGGCATGCATAGAGAAGAGGGGGAAAGGAGGATGGTAATCAAACCTTTAGAGATGCTGTTGCGACAGATGGAGCACTGCCCCGGACGACGTCCGCAAAAGTCCTTGAATATGCAGTCATCTCTGGCATGTCAGCAACCATATTTTTGTTTACAGAGGAACTACAGCAGACAAAAGGGAACATGAATATCCAAAAGAGTGTATAAAGGAAACAAAACGAAATCATCAGCAGCAAGCTGTTTGCACAAGAAGAAATCATCAGTAGTGAACATCTCAAAGGCTAAAAGAATGGGTCCAAGGAAAGAGAAATAGTTCACAGTAGATATAAATAAGCCTATAAGAAAAGCATAGCCAACATAGATGTCAATCTCAGAGTAGGTAGCATAAGGCATATGTTTTCTTACCTTGGAACTGTTTGCTTCTGAGTGGAATTGGTTGATGGCATACCAGGTCCTGAGACTGCTAACCTTGTACCCATACTATCCGACTCTGAAAATGACAAAAAGAAAATGCTAAAAGTAATTTCAGATGATAATTTCAGAAGTGAAAACAACAATGGCATGATAATTTCAGATGATATCCAGACAGGGATTTACATTGCCAACAAAACAAACTCACTTTTTGCCTCCTCACGCATAGGTTGCAAGTTGCAAAAAAATACAACTAGCCACAACATAATCGTAAAAGTGACAATTGTACCTTCTTCGCCACGTATGTTAGGCTTGACATGCACAAGATAAGTGGATGAGGTCATAGTTCCCACTCCTGGCCCATTCACTAATCCCCATAAACTTAGCAACAACGTTTTACAACCAGGCTAGTAGTATCCAGGAAAAGGTTCACAAGGAAATAGTTTATCTACGTCGTAAAGATCAAACTAAGGAAAAGTCCACGAAGGATCCACGAGTAGAGTACATAGATTCCCAGCTAAAACAAAGAAAATTAACAGCTCAGTTTTTCTTGGAACTGTGCTAAACTTTACAGATCAAAGAAAATCATGCAGTCTAATGTTCCCTTCATAATACCAATACTAAAATGTAGGAAAAAATCAATTCAGGATCGTAAACTTGTACTAAAATCAAATATAGGTAAAGTACATTAGCATGCTTAAAGCTTAAAGATAGTGTGGTTGGCAATTGCTACTCCAGTATACCAAGGGTCTCAATTACTCATTTCTTCTGTTATAACCAGAAGTCATGTCATTTTCTTTTTTTACGTATGAATAATAAGAAACGTAACAAAAAGAAGCCAAAGTATTCCACTTGTATAATTTCCATAGGTTCATCTCATTCGTAAAAGATAATTATAGAAAGGATCAATCGAACAACCTGAGACATACACTTCCTATAGATGTTATATAACGACAGTATCCATAAAACTCTTAACAAAAGAAATCAAACTTCCTTGAAACTCACATAAGCAAATACAGGCTTGCCAAGACAGCAAGTCCTTGTATCCTTCTTTCCCTTCCACACTATATGACATTAGTACATAGAATTACAGAAAGTACTCATTTCCAAATCAATATGGGAATGCATAGTTTATCTCATATAAATGGAGGCAGAAAACAAGAATATCACAAGTTTTTCCATTTCTCAAACTTAACCAAGAAGACAAGCCAGAGGCTCCACTCCTTTCCTAACCTAAAGGCTCTACTCTTTCCCTACCTGCTAACAAAATTTATCGCACCCATCTTTCCTGAACCGAGTAGATAGATTTACTGCAATTCACCCAATACCAACCTGGTTGCTAAATGGTCCAAAAATCTAATCTATCCATAAAATCGTTTCACTTTTCCTACATTGAAAAGCTGAAAGGCCATGCCATCCTACGCCAAGGATATCACTTATCTCCCCAGGATTCAGCCACAAAAACTTGGGCATTCCTGAAATGGCTGCCAATTTTACTTAACACAAAAGGAGGAGCAACAGAAATAACAAACAGAATCTGCATATCCTCTACTCCAAAATAGGAAACACTTACCGCCATTAGCACAGAGAATCTAAACCGAAAAGCCTAATAAAACGAGAAGAGGATTTTCAAGATCCTCGACGAACTCCTAAATTATCTCAAAGAACTCCTAAATCATATAAAATCAGAATCTCATATCGATCGACCCAGATAGCTAAATCATAAAACAAAGGCAGAGAAAGAAATTAAAATCCCATCAGGTTCACCCGATTCCCACCACCAATCTGAAATGGTTAAAAGGAATTACTGCAAGAAAAGAATAGCCTTGGAAGATTCTAATGATATATTTTTTTTAATTACCAATGGAGCCAAAATGAAGAGAAATGATATGTCCGCCTTGATCTGCAACATCTCTAGTGCCTCTAATTGTATCATTAACTTCCACCCGAGATCTTTGCTCTTGAGTCTCGTTAATCTGCATACAAGCCCCATAACTATAGTTGTCAGTTCTATCAAGAAGAGAGCGTTTCAAACAATAACCAATAGATTAGTTGAATGTGCTAACTTTCAATACAACGAATTAAGAAGTAGCAAAAGAATTGGCTGTATGGACAGCATGTTTATTTAGATATTCATCTAATGAAGTCATTCGGTGCAAGAAGAAGAATATCTAGTTAGCTACCAATCCATAATAAGTAAATCAACTAAATGTTGGTTATCGATTATCAAATGAGGTTAGGATTGCAGGAACATAAAGCACAACAAAGAAGAAAAAGTACATTGTCAACTGACCTCTGTTTTCTTGCCACACATGCTCTTTACATCTTGAAAAGTATCTGAAAGAAAAATAAATCACTCATTGTTTTACAACGCTTTACAAGGAGGCTAATAGAATGCAGAAAAAGGTTCACAATGGAACAATAGTTTATTCACTGCATTAAAAATATCAAACTAAGGAAAAGGACACGAAGGAGCCACAAATGGAATAGATAGGCTCCCAGCTAAAACAAAGAAATATAACAGCTTGACTTTTTTGTTGAACTGTGTTGGACTTCACAAGACAAAGATAAGCACGCAGTCCCAAGTTATAAAGTTCCTTCACAATACGAATACTAAAACATAGGAAAAAATCAACTAAAGATCTTTACCTCGTCCTAAAAATCAAGTACAGGAAAAGTAAATTAACACGCCCAAAGCTAAACGATGGTGTGACATTTGCTGCTCCAAGAAACTAAGGAAAAGCTTGAAAATTGCTCATGTCTTCAATTATAACCAGAAATCACGACCAGAAAAAGAAGAAATAACAAACCGAGCACAGACAGTAATACTCGTATTCTTTTTGCACATACGAATTATAAGAAACCTAACAAAAAGAAGCCAAAGTACTCCACTTGTCTCATTTCCGTAGGTTCAGCACATCCTAAACAAGAAAAGATTAAACAATAACCATAGAATGCTACTATTTTGTGGAACAAACCAAGACAGCACACCTTCCTCTAAATGTTATGTTAGACCATGTGGCCAGGTCTAGAATATTGTTGTGATGAATAATTGACAATGCTTAATTTGTGATGATGAATATTTGGTAATTTTGTTTAGCGGCGTTATGCGAGTTGTGTTGCGTGTGTGCGGATTGACGTTGGTCAAGTTTGGACGAACTTGTGCCAGAAGAATGTTCTTTGGTTTTTGCATGTGCAGGTTGAGTATGGAGGCGATCATGGTCGGTGACGAGGTGGACCGGGACTAGGATGAGGAGATCCGAGGTTCAGACGGTCAAGGAGGTCATGAGATGGTCGGGCTCATGCTTGGGGCGCATGGAGATTAAAGGTGGATGATGCGTGGAGAAGCTACGGGAGGTGTGGTCCTGGAGGCTTCGACACGAGACGAGTTAGAAAAGTTGGAATTTTGAAAAAAAACCCGTGTTAGGAAGGGTTTCGGGTCCCTTACTTGTTGGAATTGGATTAGAACTCGTGGGCTTAGGGTAAGCCCAGGTTTTGGGCCCTAGACTATAAATAGAGGTGGGGTTGGAGGCAACCCTGTGGTTTTTGGGGAGAGACTACGGTTTAGGGGTGCTAGGAGAGAGCACCTTGTAGCCACCATTATGCAGAAATAAAATAGATCTATTAGAGAGAGAAAAATTCTGTGCGTTGGCCGTTCTGGTAATCGAGCGAAAAGAAGAGAAAAATACGAGCGCCGCCGCGTTCCTTCTCCGGCGTCTCGCACTTAGCGGCCGCCGGCGAAGGCTTGGTCGGTCGCCACACAAAGACAAGCCGTTCGGCGTCTCGCGCGCCCGGGTTCTCGATTCCATCGAAATCTTCTCTCCGCGCCTCGGCCAATCTCACGCGGCGCAACAAAGAATTTCCGGTGGACGTCTGCTGTACAAATCTGTGTGAAGGCAACACGTCATCTCGGTCCTTGCGTGAAAGATCCTGGTGAGTCATCTGTTTGCACGTCGCCAAAACAAATCTTATCACCACGCGTTTAGTCGCTGATTGCTCCAGGGAAGCATACATTAACTAGCAAGTCAATTCATGCTTTTCCAATGTACGCAGCGACTATACTAATGCATGCAGTGAGTTTGGTATCTTTTAATCCATGCCTCTCATGATTAATTGTTTCACTTGGCTAGTTATTACACACGGTTGCTAAGGGCAATTAGTTTTGGTTATTTTTATTAGTTGCTACAGTAACCTGAATATATATATATATATTCCTTGCTGTTTTTATTTTATTTTGAAAGAAAAGTTTCCGCTGTGCACTGCAATCATTCACCCCCCTCTGATTGTCATCGACGATCCTACAAGTGGTATCAGAGCAGGTTGCAATGGCATCAGATCGGGATCGATTTTCAGGTAAGCCACCATTTTTTGATGGATCAGATTATCTTTATTGGAAGACACGCATGGAGGTTTTTCTTCAAGCACAAGGTAATTCTATTTGGCAAAAAGTTGAACATACATATGATGTGCCTCCTGTTGTTACAATTGAAAATTCATCTGATGTTGAAGCTAATGCTAAGGCTAGAAATATTTTGTTGCAAGGTTTAAGTAGAAACGAGTTTGTCAGAATTGCTCACCTTAAATCTGCAAATAAAATTTGGACCACTCTAGCTGATTATCATGAAGGATCTAAATCTGTTAAAGGTGTGCGTCAGAATCAATTCAAAAAGGAGTATTCTAAATTTGAGATGAAACCTGGAGAATCAGTAGATGCTCTTTTTGATCGCTTCAATAAAATTGTTAGTGATTTGCAATCTGTTGATGTCACATATTCTGATTCTGACAATGCTCGTCAAATTTTAAATGCTTTGGATATGTCTGTTTGGAATGTGTTAGTCACTACTATTAATCATTCTGTTAACATGGAAACACTCACTTTGAATGATCTTTATTCCAAAATGAAAACACATGAGATTGATGTTTTGGCCAGGATAAACAAGACTAATTCTTTGGGCTTAGTGACTAACCAAGTCGATTCTTCTAGTTCTTCTATTGTTTCTTTGTCGCATTGTGCTCTATTTCGATGAACAATTAGAGGAGATTCCGAAGAGCAGCTTGTACTTCTCTCCAACAGGTAACCAAGGCAATTAACAATATCGATTAAGGCGGAGAGGAGGTCCAATCAAATGCTATGAATGTGGTGAGCTAAACCATATTAAGATGAATTGTCCCAAATTGAGGAGCAAGGAGGTCAAAGATGACAAGGCATCAACTCATCGCTCTAAAATCAAGATTGATTCAAACAAGAAGCGCAATTATCGCAGAGCGACCAACAAGATAATTTCAGCACTTGATGAGATTGTTTTGAGTGATGATGAATCTGAAAGCGATGATGAGGACAATGGCAAGAAGGCAAAGGAGGTGGACTTCACAGGATGTGCTTTATGGCAAAGCAGTGAGGAGCTCGACAGTGATGATCTTTATAGTGATCCTGATGAGGTAAAACCTTCTTACACTGATTTATCTCGTGCTGTACTTAGATTAACAGATGAGCTTAAGAAGTATAAAAAGAAAATTAAAAATCATGATTTCATTGTTGAGGGCTTAAATTCTGAAATCAATAGACTTAGAGCTTCTATTCCTGATGATGAATCTTGTGAGTCTTGTCAAGTTTTACATACTGAGTTAGAATCTGCTAGAACAATTAATGCATTAAACTTGGTTCAACTTAGTGATGTAACTACTAAACTTGATGAGTTGAGATTGGTACATGACTCTTGTGATGAAAAATTAAAACTTGCACATGATGAAATTGAAAAGCTCAAGTTTAGCTCTCCTACATGTTTAGAGTCAAGTATTTCAAATGCTCAATCTAAAACTTGCGTTAAATGTGAATTGCTAGAAGCTAGACTTAATTCATCACAAGAAACAATTCAACAGATGCTTTATCATGAGATATATTCTTGCTCTAATTGTCCTAATCTTAACACTGAGATAGAAGCTTTGACTAGACAACTTAATGATTTTGCTGAAAAAGAAAGATTGGCTCAGTCTAGTGCTTGTAAAAATCTTGTGAATGAATCTAATAAATGCACAACTTGTCCCACTCTAGCTAAAGAAAATGAGTACCTGAAAGACACTTTAGAAAGATTTTCTTTTGGCAAGAAAAATTTAAATATGATTCTAGACAAGTCAAAAACAAGTGTGAAAAATCGTGGTTTAGGATTTAATTTTGTTGAGCATGCCAAGAATAATCCTCCTAAGGTTATTAAGTCTCTTAAACCTGAAAAAATTGAAGTGAAACATGAACCAAATCAAACGGTGTTTAAATCTGCTGGTTTTGTGCAAAGTTTATCAAATAATAATGTAGGTGCTAACTCATCATCTCAAAAGAATTCTGGTTATGTTAAATTTCATTGCACCTACTGTGGAAGGGATGGACACTTGAATGAATTTTGTTTTAGACGTGTCAAGAAAGAGAGAAAGGAAAGATTGAATGCTTTGAAACAAAAACATGCAATGTCTTTTGTTCCTAGAACTAACATGAACGCTCAGTTTTTTGAGAACTTTCATGATGGTTTTAAATCGCTTCATATGCTAGATTGAGATTTAATTCAAATAATTCATGTCACCTACATGCACGTGATTTTGGTTCTAGCTTTGTTGCTCCTGTTCGTCGTGTGTCCCAGTACTGGATTCCTAGATCTTATTTCACTAATCCCAGTACTGTGAGACCGATGTTTCCTGTGATGTAAGAACGATTGACAAGGATGGAGAATAAGAGTTAAATTGGGTTCGATTTTTTTATCATCACTTGATTGGAACACTTGATGGTTCTTCATTTTTTTTATGGCTTCCAAGAGATTTCACTTTCTGAGAGACCATGTGGAAAAGGTGAGGTTGTCTTACATCTTGTTAGATTCTCAAGTTGCTGATATTCACATGAAATCACTTGATACTTCCCGTTTTGCTCATTTGCGAAGTGAGTTGAGTGTATTACATTTTATGGGATTATTCTGAGGGGGAGCTTGTTGTTTAAAGATCTTAGAAGCTTTATTTATTATACTTGTCAAATAAATCAACAAGTCCAAGCCATTGAAATTAAATGAGTTGTAGAGCTCTCTTTATCATATTTACTCATATGTTGTGTAGCTTTGGTCATGACTAGTTATATTTAATTTGCTATACTTGAACTAAAATATGACATGGCGGAATACTTTGACTAGATTGATTATAGATAGTACTCTACGATGTTCATCGAAAAGGATTAGCTTGATTGTGAGTTTTATTTTAAATCTTGACTTTGAGGCTCGCATGTTTCATATTGCAATCTTTTTATGATCACTCAATTTGGCATGTTATAAAAAAAATGAGAAAGAGAAAATTGAAAAGATGTATGCTTCAAGCATGCTATGGTATATAAAAAAAAGAAAAAGGCACAAAAAGTGCACAAATGAAAAGAAGCATGTTTCAAGCATGCCACCATCTAAAGTAAGTATGCTACAAGCATTTCATTATGAAAAGAAGTATGCTACAAGCATGCCACATGTCTATGAATTGAGTGTGGAGCAATAGATTGCTATATGAGACTGCTAGCTCGTCTGGATTTAAAATTTGCTTCACTTCTAGGCTTTGATTTTTTGTAGTAATATCTCATTGTGCTCTTTATAATTGGTTTGGTCACTGTTGTGATGTCTGTCACTAATATAAATTGTTTAACCATGCTCAAGACTGGTTTTGATATTGCTATATGATATATGACTTTATATGATCTAGATAGCTCTATTCAAACATATGGCTTGGTTCCTTTATTTAATCATGCACAATGACCTGTATAATCTACAAAGCTTCTTGATTTTTACTCTTATTGCTCCTTCTTAGAATTATTCCTTTTCTGAATTGTCTTGATGATTACATTGCCAAAGGGGGAGAGATTTGATGTGCTTTGTGAGAAATTGGAGACATTTGCTAAAAATTACCTCTCTTGTGTTGAGGGGGAGAGATTTGAGATTTATGGCTTTCAAAATGATTTTTCATTTTGTTATTCACTTATATTTATTTGAAGCTAATTCATCATACAATCTTGTGGTGTTGTCAATGTATTCATCAAGGGGGAGATTGTTAGACCATGTGGCCAGGTCTAGAATATTGTTGTGATGAATAATTGACAATGCTTAATTTGTGATGATGAATATTTGGTAATTTTGTTTAGCGGCGTTATGCGAGTTGTGTTGCGTGTGTGCGGATTGACGTTGGTCAAGTTTGGACGAACTTGTGCCAGAAGAATGTTCTTTGGTTTTTGCATGTGCAGGTTGAGCATGGAGGCGATCATGGTCGGTGACGAGGTGGACCGGGACTAGGATGAGGAGATCCGAGGTTCAGACGGTCAAGGAGGTCATGAGATGGTCGGGCTCATGCTTGGGGCGCATGGAGATTAAAGGTGGATGATGCGTGGAGAAGCTACGGGAGGTGTGGTCCTGGAGGCTTCGACACGAGACGAGTTAGAAAAGTTGGAATTTTGAAAAAAACCCGTGTTAGGAAGGGTTTCGGGTCCCTTACTTGTTGGAATTGGATTAGAACTCGTGGGCTTAGGGTAAGCCCAGGTTTTGGGCCCTAGACTATAAATAGAGGTGGGGTTGGAGGCAACCCTGTGGTTTTTGGGGAGAGACTACGGTTTAGGGGTGCTAGGAGAGAGCACCTTGTAGCCACCATTATGCAGAAATAAAATAGATCTATTAGAGAGAGAAAAAAATTCTGTGCGTTGGCCGTTCTGGTAATCGAGCGAAAAAGAAGAAAAAAAATACAGAGCGCCGCCGCCGTTCCTTCTCCGGGCGTCTCGCACTTAGCGGCTGCCGACAGAAGGCTTGGTCGGTCGCCACACAGCACAAGCCGTTCGACGTCTCTCGCGCGTCCTGGGTTCTCGATTCCATCGGAAATCTTCTGTCTCCGCGCGTCCTCGGCCAATCTCACGTGCGCAACAAAGAATTTCCCGGTGGACGTGCTGTACAAATCTGTGTGAAGGCAACACGTCATCTCGGTCCTTGCGTGAAAGATCCTGGTGAGTCATCTGTTTGCATCGCTGCACGTCGCCAAAACAAATCTTATCACCACGCGTTTAGTCGCTGATTGCTCCAGGGAAGCATACATTAACTAGCAAGTCAATTCATGCTTTTCCAATGTACGCAGCGACTATACTAATGCATGCAGTGAGTTTGGTATCTTTTAATCCATGCCTCTCATGATTAATTGTTTCACTTGGCTAGTTATTACACACGGTTGCTAAGGGCAATTAGTTTTGGTTATTTTTATTAGTTGCTACAGTAACCTGAATATATATATATATATATATTCCTTGCTGTTTTTATTTTATTTTGAAAGAAAAGTTTCCGCTGTGCACTGCAATCATTCACCCCCCTCTGATTATCATCGACGATCCTACATGTTATATATACAGGGTAGGAAACAGACAGTATAGTTCAAATGAAGACGAGAAAAATCCATTCCGCCCTTCTCCGCCACTCTTTAACAAAAGAAACCAATCATTCCTAAAACTCTCACACAAGCAAATGCGTTCTTGCCAAAACCGCCCGTTCTTGCACCATTCTTTCCCTTCATTATGGCAATACTCAACAGATCTTAATATGGCAACACTTAACAGATGTCGGACACAAGAAAAGGAGGAGCAACAGAAATAACAAACAGAATCTGCCTACCCTCTGATCCAAAATAGCAAACGCTTACCGCCATTATCATAGCATAGAATTTGCAAGATCATCCACGAACTCATAGCCAAATAGAACGAGAAGAGGGATATAACGAGGAGGATTTGCAAGATCATCCACGAACTCATAGCCAAATTACGAAACAGAAGGCAACGAAAGAAATTAAAATTTCATCCGATTCGCACCACCAATACGAAGAATGCCGCGCATCCAGAGAAGAACACGTAAAGAAACAGCGAGAGGGGGGCGGTGGGCGAGGAGGAGAACGAGCCTTGCGAAAGGAGGAGGTGGACTGCCTCGCCGGGGTCCATGCCGCACTCGCGCAGCGCCGAGTACACCTCCGCCTCCGGGCGGTCCACAATCTCCTTCAGGCTCTGCACCATCCTCCTCGACGCCTCCGGGACGGGCCCCGCGCCAACTTCCCCCGCCTCCCCTCCCGCTCCGCCGCTGGTCATCGTCCCCGTGATCGCCGCGATAACCTAAGGCGAATTAGAAGGTGCTGGTCTCTTCCGCGCGAAGCAATGGGGGTGGTGAGCGCCGGAAAGAGGGAGAAGAAAAAATCAAATTGCTGGTGGGTGATTTATGCCGCAGCGCAGACCACACGGCCCACGGCCCACTTCCATATTAGGGATTTGGCCCACTCTAAATGGCTTTGGTTTTTATTTTTTTCAGCTTATTTAAATCAAAATCTATTTAGAATGTATCAGCTTCTAATTTTATTTTTTTGCTTTTTTGTTTTTGGGTAGCCTTTTCTTTTTTCTGTATTTATTTGTATTGTCTATGATGATATAACGGTATTTTTCCTTAATTTTTTTTCTATTAGAGCAGATTTGCACCGTAGAAAATAATCTAGAAGCAAAATGTACGGAATTTAAAAGCGATCTAGATATATGCAATTCAATCTATGAGTGCTTCGATGATTACCTTCGATCCACGGAGCGATTTGTGCTGATAACATGTTGAGAAACCATCGCTAGCGAGTCTAGTCCGATCGATTCCTCTCCTCTGCAAAGAGACAGATCAATCACAGAGTAATAAAAATAATAGATTGAAACACGGAGATAGGAGGAAACTCCTGTTCTTTTTGTATTGCTTTCTCTTTCACATGTGTATAAAATAGCCAATGAAACTCTCCATATATAGCTTAGTGATGAGGTGTCCACTATAAATCAAGACTTTGCCCAGGTGCAGATTTTCCAACAAAGATATGGGTTGCCGCACTGGGGCAATGAGCATGAGCATTACAAAAACAGAACTTCTGTAAAAAAAATTTTACGGAAAAATGGTATTTTTCCTTGCAACACTGACATCAAGTGGTGGGAGGTCATCCCGAGTCAATCTGGCTCGTCCACTCGTGATCCAACACCCCAAATTGGGTGATTACGTTTGCTTATGCCCTTGTTTAATTAATTTTCCATCTTCCCCAATCGACCCTCCTCCAATTGCCCACCCCTTCGCCGCCGCCGCCGCTTCCCGCTGGAGTGGGCGCCTCCCTCCACAACCGCCACCTTCTCTTAAGACGAATCTAGCGTGCCGAGCCCCAGCAGCGGTCGGCCCACTGTCCATCCTTGCAGCCGGCGACCGGATCCGGCGCGGACAGGCCCTCGTCCACTCGCGCAGCTCGCAGGTGATGCGCATCGCCTGCGGCAGCGTTGTGGTTAGTAATCCTTGGCACCACTTTGTTAGCTGGTCGAGACATGGTTAATGGCGAGCATTGAGGTTAAGTTTGAGGCCAAAAGTTGGGATTTTTTTTTTTTGGCCAACTCTCCTCCGTGAGAGAATCAGGTTCTAATCGGAGTCCTGGACGGCTGACGAACAGGGAACCCTGAGCTTTAGTTCTTCCGATTCCTACTCAGATGCGGAGTGGCTGCTGATCTATAAGTGCGCCTCAAGGGCGCACAACTTTGTGCTCGTCCAAGTTTTTCTCACCGCTGATCAACTAGAAAAGAGAGGGGGGGAAAAATAAAAGTACTGCGCTTCGTGGAGAAGAGCTGTGCCAAAGCTCCATAGCATTCTGTCGTAGTTTATCTATAAATTTCTCCATCTGGCCATGATGGATACGTTGCTGGAGCTGCCACAGGACATCTTGAGACGCATCTTTGCTGCACTGGAGATCCCTGACCTCCTACGTGCAGGCTCTGTCTGCTCCTCTTGGCGCTCCACGTACACCAGCCTATGCAGCTTTGGACCTTGCAGGCTGCAACAGACGCCATGCCTGCTGTACACCTCCGAATCTGCTGGAGCCAGGGCTGCAGGTCTCTATAGCCTCCCCGAAAAGAAGGCCTACACATTGACTGTCCCAGATCCACCTATCTGTAGTAGGTATGTCATCGGCTCCTCGTATGGTTGGATTGTCACCGCGGACGAGAGGTCTGAGCTGTACCTTGTCAACCCCATCACAGGTGAGCAGATCGCCCTGCCATCGGTCACCACCATTGAGCAGGTGAAGCCCATCTTTAATGATGCTGGTGCTGTTCACAAGTACGAGTACTCATGGTACACTGGAGAGAGAATGGTTGCTGACTCACCCTCAATCTTTGTTCTAAGCGAGCTGCGGGAATACCTCTTCTATAAGGCATTTCTATCTTCTGATCCATCCATGGCAGACTACTTTGTAGTGCTCATCCACAATCCACATGGACAGCTTTCATTTGCAAGAGCAGGGGATGATAAGTGGACTTGGTTGCCACCACATAGTCACTATTCAGACTGTGTCTTTAAGGATGGGTTGTTGTATGCTGTGACTTCATTAGGAGAGATCCATGCATTCAATCTTGGTGCCCCTGCAGTCACGCGGACGATAGTTATGGGCAAGGTGAAGGATTATAGGTATGAGAGAGTGTACCTTGTTCAAGCTACATGTGGTGACCTGCTGCAGATTTGGAGGTCTGATATTTCACTGGAGGGGGATGAAGAGGATGAATATGATTCAGATTCGGATTCAGAACCTGAGTTCGACCGTGAGTCGTATGTGTGCAATACCGACACAATCAAAGTACATAAAGTGGAGTTTATTGCAAAAAAACTTGTCGAAATAAGTAGCTTGGGTGAGGATGTGCTTTTTCTTGGGCATAATCAATCCCTTTGCCTCTGTGCTGAAGAATATCCACAGCTGAATGCAAATCACGTCTACTTTACTGATGATAAAGCTACCTATCTTATGGGTTTCAAGAATAATCGGCGTGATATTGGAGTCTTTGACTTGGAAAATAACAGCAGTGAGGAAATTGTATCCCCCCAGCTTTGGTCCAACTGGCCAACACCTGTGTGGCTGATTCCAAATCCCAGAAAAATGAATTTGGTATCACGCAATTAGATACACAAGGTGTTCTTCTCTGTATTTACGTTTTACCTCTTTTCCGTGGTTCCAATTTTGTGCAACAAGATAATTTTGTACGTGAAATCATAGAATCAATGGGAACAATGATAGGGATATTTATAATTGCATTCTGCCAGTGTTAGTGTTACAATTGTCAATTACTTTTCATCTGCAAGGTTCACCTCATTATAATTCTTTGTAACATTTTGTCAAGGTGATAAGCTCCACAGTTGTTTACTATATTCATTTGGGGTGTTTCCTATTTTGTGATTTCATTTAAGACCATGCCACTGATCTTCATACATACAAACAATGTCTGTGAACTCGGCTAATTCTTGACAGCCGGACGTAGATCACCTATATTTGTTTAGTTGTTATTAGTTCAACGGGGCATATACTTTTGGCATACAAACAGATGGCTTTACGAGTTTGTCCTCTCATTTTCCTTAAGCAAGCTATAAGTCTATACAAATTATAATGTCACATATCTAAAAGAGTTAATTACCAAATTAGTCTGTAATTTTTGGCAAAAGTACCACTCTGGTCATTATAAGAGTTGTTCCTAATAGGAACTTCCTACTGGATATGTCTTGGCCTTTGAATCACGATCCCTGTCTCCGTGAGGTCACGCTCAACGTGATCAGCCTCACCATCAGCCTCCTCCCACCTCTGTCAAATCCAGCATGGAGTGGTAAGTTTCGTAACGCTAACATCTACACCTCCCTCAACTTATGGGGATCACGCTCCTATTCTAGCTACCCGTTTATCCTGCACTACTAGGCATGAAAACGTTTTTGAGGTTGAAAATGGGTGGTTGTAAGTAGGGGTGCAATCGAGTCGGATTTGGACGGATATCGTTTATACCGTATTCTAACCCATAGTTTTTCCCAATTTCGGAGTTGGATACGGTAAGTCCGGATATAAATACGAATTTGGAGTATTTGAAGTTTCATATACGGATAATATAGGCGGATAGTATATGCATACATAAAGGAATATACACTGAACCGTATTACCATCACTTCAATATTTTAACTAGCAATAAATTCATCTAAATTACTTAAGTATGATATCCGACACAATACAAGTTCAACATAAGTGATAAATTCATATATAAGTTTGACAGCCGATAAATTCCTACATAAGTTTGAAAACTGATAAAAATCATACGCAAGTTCAACATAAGCAGTGAGGATTGGTGGCGACTAGCTAGAGTGACTGGACTCTATAATTAGGTTAGGATGTGTAAAATCTAGACCGGTTGGTGTCAATAATGGTTGATGGGTTGGGCTGGTTGGGGTACTAACTTGCTTGTCGGATATCCAGTCGGATAGTATTCGTTTACTGTTTATCGACGCTATTGGTCGGATTTTAGCTCTCCTATTTTTGCTACCGTATCAAGTAACAACTATCCAGTACTGACCAGATTTGGTACTGGATACTAAATTATTTTCTCATATTCGGTACCATCCAGATTCAGTACCGAATCGGTCATGATTAATCTGTACCGTTTGCACCCCTAGTTGTAAGGAAAGGATTTTTACTATGGTTTCTTACTGTTGGAATGAAGCCCCATATGTATTCCATGGCTCAAAGAGCATAAATATACACATAGTACATTTGAGAAATATACAAAGAGAGACTTATACAAGCGACTATTAATAAGCATTAATTATAGGATAATTAATCCAACTTTTAGCAGCACCTCCATTGTTTTTATGATTACCCATAGGGAGCAAATAACAGATAATTATAGGATAATCGCAAAGCCAACTAACTTCATATTGCACGAACCATAACGTAAACAGACTTTGGGCTCCACGACCATAGAGACCCACCACCATGGCTCGCAAGCAAGCTAAACTAAAAGATAAGCCACAAAAGACTTAACACTTGATTAAACATAAAAGATCAGTGTAAGGCTAAACTGTTATTCATATGTACAGTACCAAATGAACTATTCTCATTCCATGTATGTCACCATCAATCACCTAAAAAACGACAAAGCAAAGGTGAGTTCGGAGACTCAGCAAGCACACGATAAAACAGTAACATCACTTTAACAATTCAATCGATTTCATGAACCGTAAGCTATAAATCAACTTTATAACTGTAAACTGTAAATCAACTCTACGACTGTGATTGTAAATCAAATCTGTAACTGTAAATTGTAAACCAAATCCGTAACTGTAAACCAAATCTGTAATTGTAAACTGTAAATCAATTCTATGTTTATAAATTGTAAATCAATTCTATGTCTGTAAGCTATAAATCAAGTCTATGTGTTGTAAGCTGTAAATCAAGTCTATGTCTATAAACTGTGAATCAAGTTTATGTATGTAAACTGTAAATCAAGTCTGTAACTGTAAACTGTAATCACATCTATAACTGTAAACTATAACTCAAATCTGTAACTGTACACTATAAACTCATAACTCTCTGTAACTGTATTATTTTCTCTGCCATTTTCATGCAATGCAATATCATGCAATGCATCTATAACTATAACTTATACCGGTATAGCGGAGGGTACACTCATTGATATCACCCTCTTCCTCCATCCCGTGGAGGTGCCTACATTTGTAGGTCTTATTCAAGAGCACTTCGGACTAGTCATATGACTTTCTCACTGACATGACTCTTATGCATTTTGCATGATGCAATATGCTTCAAATATGGATATCTAATTATAAGCGGTACTCATCAAGTATGATTAGCACATAATCATATGCATCATCTCATAAATACTACAAATCATGTCATGGAAATACGAATAATAAGCATTCACCACAGTTTACTGTTCTACCATACACTTGCCTTTTAACCTAGTGGACGGTGTGTGGACGACACCAGACTTGAACCACCACCTGAACAAGCATTAACTATTTCAATTCATTGTTAATGCAATATATTCACATACAAGCAAATGACATCTCTCTAACGTCCAACCCGACATAACCAATTCCTGTCCCACCGGGCAACTTCCCATTGTCCCGGTGCTTAACCAATCTGAACATTTAGCAATTTCGTCATTTACACTCACGAATCAAATTCTACACGCTTACTCTCTCTTAAATTGATCACACTATTTAACCTCAATTTATTTTCTCCCTTTACCTCTCGTGCCACAGATCGACTAGATCAATAGTGGCAACACCGATTTCACTGTTCAAGCATCCATATTAATAAACACTGTCTAAATGGCCACACAAATCAATTCTAACAATCGGCATAATAACTTATGCATGACTCGGTAAATAAGCAGGGAACAGGTTTCTCGAGGCGTTACCCTGGCCCCGAACTACTGGAGCGAGGCACTTCCAATTGCTTCCTGGCCAGATCTGACAGATCTGGCGGCGGGTCAGATTTTCCTTTTCTCTTCCTCCTCTTTTCCTTCCTCACTTCTCTTCTCTCTCTCTCTCTCTTTTTCTTTTCTTTCCGGTGTCAGCGCTTCTTTCTTTTCTTTTCTTCACATCGTTGCTCCCTCTTCTTTTCTTCTCCCACTCCTCTCCCTCACTCGGCGGCTGAGTGATGCCTTCCTCTTCGTCTTTCTCTCTGCCGGCTCCCTCTTCTTCTCATCCTCTTCCCCACCGACCGGCCCCTCCTTTCTCTGCCCTCGGCTGGCCATCCCTCCTCCTCCCCAAGCCGGCTCTCAGCTCTCTCCTGGCTCCCTCTTGCGCAGCGTGTAGCCAGAAGGGTGGCAATGACGCGCGGCCGGGTGGAGAAGGGGCGTGACAGCGAGTTGCGGGGTGGAGTAGTGACAGTAGTAGGGGACGGGGAAGGTGAGGCGTGGGCGAGGGAGCAGCGGCGTTGGGCGATGGCAAGGCGCGGCCGGAGGAGCGGCATTGGTCTGGTCTTGTTGTGAATTGTGATCACTGAAGAGTGCTGAAATGATGTTTAACATGAACTGGATATACTATTTTCTAGTATTCAACAGAGTACAAGGATGCGAGCCAACAACGTGAATGATTGATCGGAGCTTTGTTCATAAGTCTGGGATGTATTTTGTCAAAAGCCTGGTTTGATGCCAAGAGAGGCTATATATCAGAGGCTGTGCTCGGTTGGGCTGAAAAGATGTGGCTTATGACTGAAATTGCATTGTAACTGAAAGTGGTTTATTCAGCGTAATTAAATTTAAAAAATAAAAAATAGAAAAATATGTTAGCTCATCACGGACAACACAAACGAATACGGGAAAAAAAGAACTGGCAAAAAAGCTCAAAAAACTTAAAGTTTAGAAAAAGACGAAATTTATAAACAGTGAAGCCAGAAGTTCATGCCAAAATGAGCGGGGCGTGAGTCCTGAGGTGGTTGCTTTTTTCTGTTCACTACCTTGCCGCTATCTTTGTCGTCGTGTTGGAACTGGTATTATATTTGTTCTTTCTGTAATCTTTGTTACTCTGCTGGAACTGATGTTGTATAACTTGGTTTCGTTAATGGAATTGGGGGACTTCTTTTCCCCTTTGTTGAAAAAATATGAACTGGGTATTACTGTTTCCTACATGAATTTTGAAAGATTAGACTGCTTTGCAAATGTGGCACGGTGTGGTAAGCATCCTAACACTGGGTTATGCTACGAGGGTGACGATAACTTGAATATTTACAATGCTAACCTCTGTAATGTGCTACTAAACAAGAAGGTTAGGAGCATTCAAAATATCATTACAGAGGCTAAAGCCACCCATAGCTCCATTACTCATTTCATTGAAGTGGACAACAAACACGACACACTTCTTACACACGACCAAGTTATCAATACTGCAGCACAAAAACAAAGCACTCAAAACCATAACAATTAATTGTTTCTTTCTCTGATGTTTCAAGAACAGCGCAACTGCTACTTTTGGTATAGGGGTCAATATTTATATATGTTCTGCTCATCTCAAATACATATTGCAAATTCAGGCTTATGGTGACCAAGCTTGCACAGCATTGGAAGCTGAGGCTAAAGCACTACTGCAGAGTATTATGGTCACCAATCTTTTGCAAGACCTGCTTGTTTGGCGGTGGCAATGGAGAGTCATGACGGCTACGGCATGCTTGTGCGAACGTGGCTTGCCTGTTCCCTCTAGGTGGCATAACTCTATTGGATCTTGTTTTTTTTTTTGGGTCTTGCAATAGGCGCCCACCCTCCCAGACTTAAAGCGCAAAAAGGCAATGGAGCAGCAGACTTACGCGCCAAAAAGGCAATGCAGCAGCAAAACCACAGACTTTGCACTTTTCCTTCTTTTTCTTCTTCTCGGTTCAGTTTTCCCAGAGACTTTGCACTTTTTCTTCTTCTCGGTTCTAGGCCAGTTTATCCATCAGATTTGACCATGAGCAGCATTGAAGGGCTTATCTAGGTCCATTGCGTCACCCTCGGCTTTAGACTTCTTTTTCTTACTTTTCTTGGCAGATGCATCATCTTCTCGTCATCTGCGCATGATATTTGAGCAGTGTGTAAATATCTTATGAGATAAGTTTAACCTCAGATGTTGTTTATATTCGTATAGATAACTTGATACATATTTATATATGAGCATCAAAATCTTAAGAACTTCCTGTAAGCAGCTAGGGGTGGCAACGAGCCGAGCCGAGCCCGGCTCGGCTCGGCTCGTGAAAGCTTAGTGGAATGGAGGCTCGGCTCAACTCGGCTCGGTTAGGATATCAAGCTTTTTTGTGGGCTCGGTTCGACTCGTGATGCGGCTCGAGCCAGCTCGCGAGGGCTCGCGAGCCAGCAACATGTTAGATATATATAAATCCAATTAAGCATTAGACTAATACTAGATTTTTGCAATGCAAATACTTTCCCAGCAACATGTTAGAATGGAAAGCATGATTTGTGATGTTAAAATCAACATTTTGCATCACATTAGATGATTATATGACACATAACTTTTACTTTTTAGTTGGCTCGCGAGCCAACCGAGCCTTCATGGTGGCTCGGGCTCGGCTCGTTTAGATCCCAAGCTTTTTTGCTGGCTCGGCTCGGCTCGTTTCATTCACGAGCCGAGCCAAGCCTCCACGAGCCCGAGCTTTTTTGCCAGCCCTATAAGCAGCAGAATAGACCCGCAATAATTTATTCAATTGATCCTTCGGAAATGACACAATGGCTTTAGAAATGAAATGTTCTTCTGAACTGCCTTATGATTAGAAAAGCAAACATGTGGCTACCATCATATACTTGAAGATTTCTTTATAGAGTTCTCAAGCCATACATTATCTCTAGTTCTTCCTAAGAAATTGCCATAGTCATCAAACTAACTCGTGACATGCATGGAGAACAATTCTAAGGTAAGTTTAGCTCAGTCTGAACTTGCCACATTAACTTATGCATTGTGTTAGTTATCACATAGATCTCTAATGGTATACTCCCAACTAATAAAAGTAGATTCAAAAATTGTAACTCAGGATCATGAAAATTTTGAAGCGTCTCAAACAAAAGATTCTCTTGAAGACTTGATACCCAAGGTCGGCATGAAGTTTAACTCTGAAGACGCTTATGACTTTTACAATGCTTATGCTTATGAAATGGGCTTTAGTGTCCAAGTACCATAATGTGAAGAATTCTTCAAATATAAAGAACTGAACATTTGTTTGTTCTCGTGAAGGTATTGACATCAACAATTTTTACTATGCAATTTGTATTTACTTTGTGACATGTTATCTATTAATTAATTATACTAACAGAAACTCGAGGTATTGACAAAAGAGCAGAATCTTCAGATTATGGTAAATGTTTCAGTAGGCCAGAAACACGATGTATGTGTCAAGCATGTATGAAGATAAGTCTCATAGATGGATTGTACTGTGTCTATCACTTTGTATCTGAGCACAACCATAAACTTGCTACTAGAAGCCAAGCTCACCAATTAAGATCGCAAAGGAAAATTAATGAAGCACATGTTGCAAGTGTGGAAGTTGCAAAATCTGTAAGCATTTCTATTAAAGCTGCTATTGATATAATGGCAAAAGAAGCATGTGGTTTTGAGAACCTTGGATTTACTCGTATAGATATGAAGAATAGATTATACTCAAAGAGGACATTAAAGACAAACCAAGATGATACTGGAGGGGTGTTGGAATATATGGAGAGAAAAAAGTAGCAATTGCAATATGCATGAAGATCCAAAAGTAAAACTATCAAGTCGCTAATTTGGATTATACAAAATATTCATTCGAATAGCTGCTCGAGCTGCAGAATATGATGAAACATACTCTATGTTTGCTAATTATGCTGACAAATTGGTAGAAGTTATCGAGAATAGCTTGAAAATTAGGTCTAATTTGGATTTAGACAACTCCTCCACTCCACAAGGTTTGTACCAACCTATTATATGATTAACAGTCTAATATATGCACCTCAAGTTGTCATTTATGTACAGTTGCCAAAGAAAATAAGAAGCACGGTAAGCCAACAGGCATTAAACTCAAGGCAAAGCAAATCCATAGGTCGGCGAGACCTATTGGTGGTTTAGAGAAAGCAAAACGAAGGAGGAAAAAGGACGTTGACACCCCATCACAGAAATTCGAAGCTCGACACGTAACACAATCACAGCCACAACCACATGCTACAATAATGGTTAAATGATCCTCAAGCATTGTCATTGCAAAAAGATTTTTCTCTTGGATTGTCATTGCCACTGATATTTTCATTCCTTTCTATGGTTAGGGTCATTTGGAGATTCCCAATAACCAAAATTTCATACACGTATCAAACTACTATGCAGCTGTAGATGCTTCATTGCACCCATCCACCAATACTCCTATGGCAATGTCTCCAAAAAATCAAGGATGCAACATGAGAAGCCAATTCAATCATTTAATGGAGATTTTTACAATATGTTCACTTAGTTTGCTTCAAACCTTCATTTCCTATTAGTATGAAACTACCGTATATTCATATTTGGAGGATACTAAAGCAATCTACACTTTTGACTAAGTTCTTACATAGAGTCATACTAGTGGTTTTGTTCTATTCAAGTTAACAGCATTTTGTCATAAGTAAACGAGCTATACACAAATATATATGCGCAAGGTAGAATTGGTACCAAATCAAACCGATCCAGAGGTTCACGACCTCGGGGAGGGAGGCAATCGAGCGCCTCATTGGCCCAGGGCACGTCGTTGGCCACTGCCGTGTACTCCCCGTGGAGGCAGTCGTCCTGCTACTGCGCGTACGCCACCAGGCCGGCGGCCGGGTCGAAGCCCCTTATGAGCCCCAGGTCGACGCGGACATGAAGCACTGGGAGCCCGAAAGCTGCGGGAGCGACGCAGTCGTTGGGAGGATCGGCGGGGGCGGAGGGCTTGGGGGCGGGGCGGGGCGGGGCAAGGGGCAACGGCGGCGCGTCGATTGCAAGGGCGGGGGAGGCGGCGAGGGCGAGGACGTGGGTAGGGACGGGAGGATCGGCGGGGGCAGAGGGCTTGGGGCAGGGCGGAGGTAAGGGGCAACAGTGGCGCATTGATTGCGAGGGCGGGGGAGGCGGCGAGGGCGAGGACGAGGGTAGGAACGGGAGGATCGGTGGGGGCGGGGCGGGGGCAAGGGGCAACGGCGGCGCATCAATTGCGAGGGCGGGGGAGGCGGCGAGGGCGAGGACGAGGGTAGGGACGGAAGGATCGGCGGGGGCGGAGGGCTTGGGGGCGAGGCGGGGGCAAGGGGCAACAACGGCGCGTCGATTGCAAGGGCGAGGTGGGCGGCAAGGGCAGGACGATGGTAAGGACGAGCTTGGGCGGCAAAAGGCGAGTGGAGTCGAGGGTAGGTCGGCGCACGACACAGCCGAGGCGTCGTCCAAGGAGCCGGAAAGAGGAGGTGGAGAGCTAGAATGAGGAGTTGCTGATTGCAAGACGCAAAAGAAGAGAGAGCCAATATAGTTATGCCACCTAGAAGGAACAGGCAAAGGGAAACAGGCAAGCCACGTTCTGCTTGTGCAGGCCCGACATCACAAGCTCAAAATTAAGCTTCAGTGATGACTTCAGTACCATGCATCAGTCTTTGCTTCATTTTTTTCAGTTTATGATTTCTCCGATCTTTTCGATTTATACTTCATTCTTTTCAGTTTTCAGCTTATGGTTTCTCCGCTATGTTTGGTTTATGCTTCGTTCTTTTCGACTTATGGCTTCTCTGTTCTTTTCAATTTATGACTTTCTCTAATCAAACAAACAGAACAGCTTATTTACCATTGTTTCAAAATAACTTATCAAAACAACCTTTTAAAAATAGCTTATCGACATTCAGTTCATTCACACAAATATTCATGCTAGGACCAAAATCATCCGTCGCAGCAAAAAAAGATGCACCCTATTACCACTTACTGAACCTCTAGGTGAGCGGATGCATGCATTGGACCCAACAAACTCAACATTTCCATGTAACCAAATCCATTCTTGGGATTTCATATTGCAATCGATTACCCAATAAAAAAATTCTCAAAGCTCAACTCTGCGTCCTAGTCAGACAAAGAAACTCTCAAATTTGACTATCGCCGTCCTGTTGCTGTCCACAAATTAACATAAACAGCTCTAACAGGGTGGGTGCTAGTCATATAAATCGAGCTCTCCTCTGCTCTTTATTACAGCATTTTGCTTCCACTCTGTGTCGAGCACGTCCAGGTCCCATGCTGTGGCCAAATAGCCGTAGAGGACCCATGTCCGTTCCCCCTTCTCGTTCACCTTCACCAGCATGGGGTTGTCGCCCCCATCAGCAGCGGGGGGGATGCTCCGGGCACGACTCCATCCCGCGCGCCCATGGCTTCCCATCTCGAAGAACTCAGCAAGTCGCACAGCCTCATTGAGACCAGCGAGGCTGCCTGCAAATTTCACTAGCATGGCTCTCTGTCCATCCTTTCCAAAGAGTGGCTTCGCACTGGCACCGGCGAAGCCCATTTCTGCAAAAACATATAACGATGAATATAAATGTCAGTGTGCAATTCACGTAAATTTACGTACACAAACTCATTGTAAATCATAAATAATTAAGTATGCAAGTCAGAATGATAGATGTAAAGTATAATCTTGGAAAAAAACAAACATGCATTTCATAAGTATTAAAAAACATTAACATGCCTAAGGAAAACGTAAGTAGACTATAGGTAAGCAATTGCTGGGAAACTATATACTAGTTAGCTTGACTAGACTCTGGAACAATGATAACCTCACTTGCATGATCAGATATGGAAAGAACAATGTTTAGACAGGGTGGATTTAGGTTCTTCAGTAATCAGAAAATTTTCCCCCCGACACCAAACAGGATCTAAGTGTTTTATGGTGTGTCGCTGTGTCTGAAGTACAGGCATCATAAGGCACAAGTCTTATTTTATCCCAGTTTGACACAAACTCCAGCCCACCTATGTCTAGTCTAGCACAGGCCAACCCCCAGTTAACTTTACATGGCTTTGTAGTCTCATACGGAATATGAAGATATAGCATAAGCACAAATACAATGCACAAATATGAAATATAATTTATCAATTGATTTGTGAACAGCCCATCAAATAATATAGCATAAGCACAAATAAAATTTGCTAGCTTATCAAATTCTATCTTCTGAAAAAAGGGGTGAAAAAAGATGGATCGAAGAGGTGGAACAAATCTGACGGGCGAAAAGTCTTCGAACATTTTCACTGCATATCCAAATTCCAACCCACTAGATCATGTTCTGCCATCACGAAAGCGGGGAGAAATGAAACCTGAATAAATTTATAATGAGCATAGAGAAATTGGTTGGAACACCATAATGTTAGCAAGCCTGCTCTTTATGGAAAATTGCTCAAGACAGGGTACAAAAAAAACTACTGAGCATAGAGAAATTGGTCGCAGCACCTTGTTAGCAAGCCTGCTCTTTATGGAAAATTCCTAAAGGCAGGGTACAAAAAACTAAGGGGAAAGAGAACTATCAAACACAATTTCTGCAGACCCAATTGTGCGAATAGTGCTTTCGAAAAAACTTTAGTGTGATTAAGGTTTTCAAATTTTCATGTGTATATTTAAGGAAAATCGATTTTATAAAGTTTTGATTTTGGTCCAAGCAATTGACTTGCAGCCTGCCCCTCCCTCCAAACAAACACAAAGAAGGCAAACAACACAACCTCTGCTCATTAATAAATGGCCTTAATAAATTAATAGATATGAACGACCAAAATCACAGTGACAGAGCAAACATTCGATAAGTACCTCTGAGCTTGCCCTCCATCTCTTTATCACCCATGCCATCCTGTTGTCCATCGTCCTTCGACTTGTATGCGTTCTCAATTATGACTGTTGGTGGCCATAAAATAAGATCTCCTTGATTGGCTTCAGCATCAGCAGTAGATAATGTTTGGTAAGCCTTTTTGTGTACAGGATCTACGGAGTAATTCCAACCCATAAGAACACATAAAGCTTTGTGTAACCCAAGATGATCAGCACGAAGCTCTGCATTCTTCGCATTGTATGAATGATTGAGGAGTGAATGCAAATCTATAGAATCCCTGCAATCAAATAACGCATACAGCCGTCTTCAAAAAGAAATTATGCATAAAACTGTCTTTAAAAAAATCATGCATATAACTGTCTTGAAAAGGAACCATGCATATAACTAGTTAATTTTGTGTGGACAAGAAAGTTTCTAAAATTCTCATAGCAGTAATATAGGCTGAGAAACATAAGAACAAAAACCAATACACATTCATAATGAATGCTCAAAACAAGAAACGGAGATACTGTTGTTGTGCTGAAATAGTTTTGTTCTGCTACTGCAATTCAACATCAGAATATCAGGCAATCATCACAAGGGGCGAAAACACACCCAGATAAAGAACCACTCAGATGTGTGATGCCCCCCAGGCGCAAAAAAAAAGGCAGAGAAGTAAACCGTGCAAACATAATCAAGCAAGAAGAAAACAAAGGATGAGTTCATTTGTTCGCAAATGAAAGTAAACCAAAAGGAAAAAATAATTGTCGGCATAAAATTGAACGGTGGGAAGAAGCATGGGCTACATAAACTAGGGACCATGACAGTAAACCCCAGAAAGTAATTCATGGAGGAGAAAAATGCATGAAAGCAAGCCATTTGTACCCAAAAAAGCAAACCCAAAAGGCAAAACCGCAAAATGACCTTTGACATAATGTCTAATGTAGGCAGAAGCGTGCCTTACAAAAAACTATTCGATGAAAGCTTCACACTGGAGTAACTACCAAAAAAATAACGCAAATATCCTGAACTGTGGCAGGCTAACACTAACCCCAACATCAGTTTTGTTATACTCTGCCAGCTTCTCGTGAATCCAAATGGGTTAAAACTATTCTAAGTCCTCTCAAAAAGGAATGTTCCAAAACTATTCTAAGTCCTCTTTCAGCTAATCAGCTAGATGGCATTGATAGCTACTGATATCCTAGTAGTAGTGAATATACTGAAGAAAGTTTTGTTAATTGTCATCACTTCCAGGAATGTGCTTTCGTGCTAACTATCCACACCAAGATGGAAGCTTTACTTCTCTTGGCTATTTCACTCAAGTCAACTACATCCAAAAACAACATAAAATCAACAAGAAAAGTTTTCGCGTTTAAGCGTCTGGAGAACAAACCTTCCACAGACGGCACACTTCAGCTGGGAAATCTTCCCATTGGCCCGGTAATTCTTCTTCCGCTCCGTACTGTCGTTTATCAACTTCACCATCTTAAGAAAGGAGCTCTTCAGCGTTTTCGCGTCCACCTCCGGCATCTCCACCTTCACCTGCTTTGCAACACGCCTCTCCTCTGGCTTCTGCTGCTGCAGCAGCTGCTGCTGCTGGCGGCCCGAGGACTCCCCAGGGGCCACACCATTGGCCTGATCCTCCCACTTCCGCTTTGGGGCAGGCCCGAGCAGCGCAGGAGCGGGCGCGGGCGGCGGTGCCCACCTGTCAGCACCCGGGACCGGGCCCGGCGGGCCGAGGTGGCGCGCGGGGAAGGGCGGCAGCGGCTGGCGCAGCTGCGGCGGGGGCTCGAGGGGGAGCGCGAAGTAGGTGCGGACGGTGCCGTCGGAGAGCGGGACGGTGCGGCGGTCGAGGCACTCGAGGCTGTACTGCGGCGGGGGCGGGATGGAGGCCATGGCGGCCTCCACCGCCGCGACAGTGAGCAGCGGGCGCAGCGGGGGCAGCGGCTGCGGCGCCGGGAGGTGGGGGTGCGGGGATGGGAGGAGGGGTGCGGGGTTGGGCGCGCCGTTGGGGTTAGGTTTCGGGGGGGTCGAGGCCGCGGCGGCGGCGCTGGGCCGGGTGCGCCTGGGGTTGGGGTCGGCTGCGGACGAGGAGGAGGAGGACGCCTGCCGCTGTGGCGCCGCCGCAGGCGGAGGCTTGGGCTTGGGCTTCGGGTTGGCCGCTTTCATGGCCGAAGATTTCTAGGGTTCCAGCGGGATTGGATTTGGGGCGAGAAGGGGAAGACGCGATGCGCGCGAGGATTGGGGAGGACGAGACTTGGAGGTGGAGGAGGACTTTTTTTTCAGTCTTGCGGTGTGGGTGATTGTATGGGTGGGCCCCTATGTCATAGAAACATGAGGAGGCCGCACGCTTGTGCCCAACGCTAGGAGAGAGAGAGAGAGAGAGAGAGAGAGAGCGCTTCGCATTGACTCATCACGCTGCTGTTGCCGCGCCATGGACGGAGGTTGTCGCTAAGCTCTAGTCTCTCTCAGTCTCTTCTTTAGGGTGTGTTTGATTCATCCATTATATATCCTGATTGAGTGGATACAGCCTAAGTGGAATCGTATTTCAGAAAAAGAAGATGTTTGGTGAGATTGCATGAACGAATGCAAAAATCGAGATCTTGTTTGGTTGCTGTATGAGCGGATCTGATCTACCAAACCCGAGAGGTTGACACGTGGGACCGCATAAGATACATCGCATCAACCCATCCGGGATGGCAGTGAAGCTCATTTTGAACGTATCCACCCATCCAGGATGAGGGCGTATTTTTGCATCCGCTCATGCAGGCTGCATCCACTCATACAGGCAACCAAACAGACTCTTTCTCAGATTATACGGATCCACCCAGTCAGGACGAAGGAGATTCAGGCAACCAAATACACCCTTAGAGCATGGGAATTTCGGACATCGAAAGTATACATGGCTTTCATATTATTATCGGAGATGGGATTGTAGGTTGAATCTAAAACTTATATAGTATCTAGCTACGAATCTATAATATCACAGGTTATATAAAAATCATATCTTGTTTTTTTAAACCAAGAAAGTCACACTTATTTCCTCTGAACTTCTAAATTACCTTGGCATGTTTGGTAACTCAGTCCTCGACGGTGGTTTTAGTTGGTAAGTGGTAGCTTGGTGTGACGGCAAAAGAACACCGAGAAACTCTGGGCGTCGCATCACCACCGTCCACTAGAGCTCTCCCATCCAGAAAATACTATCCAACGGCCAAGCCGTTCGAGCCCAGGGGCCCACCTGCCAGTATCCCCACGCCACCACACCAAAACCCCACACCCTCCCCTCCCTAAAACCCTAATAAACCCTCCGCCGCCTCCCGCGCCGAGATCACTCCGCCGCCTCCCTCCCGACCACCTCTTACCCCCAAGAACCCACACGCCCACACCATGCGGCCACCGAGAGGCGGCGGCGGGCGCGCAGGTGGACGCTTCGGCGGCGGCGGCAGGAGTGGCGGGGGCCGCTTTGGCGGAGGCAGGGGCCGCGGCGGCGGCGGCGGCGGGTACCGCGATGAGGGCCCTCCCGCCGAAGTCATCGGTGAGTGCGTTCCCCCCGCGCCAAGAACCCAACCTGTTGTGCCTTCCGTTGCGATATTCCGGTGGATTTGATGGGGTTTTTTTTGCTGGTTCTGTTCGTGCAGAGGTGTCGACGTTCCTGCACGCGTGCGAGGGGGACGCGGTGACGAAGCTGACGAACGAGAAGGTGCCCTACTTCAACGCGCCCATCTACCTCCAGAACAAGACCCAGATCGGCAAGGTCGACGAGATCTTCGGCCCCATCAATGAATCCGTGAGCGCTTCGCTTCCTAATCTTTTTAGGCAGAATGAATTTTTTTTCACCCTTTTCTTGCTCCTGGACTCCTGGTGACTTGAGGTTGCGGTTATTAAGTTGCGGACTTTGGAGGTGAAGTGTCCATGGCCGTGGGTTCTTTTGCGTGGGACTGTGGACTTAGGTTGTTTTGTTTATTTTTGGTTTGGTTGGAGCTACCAATTTATATTTTTCGGTCGGTCTATATTTTTACTGCTGAATTTACAGACGTTACTCTTGAAATTGCAGTCTTTTGAGTTTCATTGAGTTAAGATTGGTTGAATAGGTTGGCCGTGTACAGTTAAAGATGTTGTTGTGGAGCATGGTAATGCCCTTTAGGTACCTATTGTTTGGTGATGTCGTGATGAGGAGTTGTACTTTGTTAGATGTCTGATCTGGTATAGGTAGCTATTGTTTGATAATGAGGACTTGCAATCTGTAAATGTCTGATGTGGTTTTTTATACTTCCAGTTTTGGGCTAATGGGTTCTAAGCTCACAGTGTTGTTCTGAAATCATTTTTTAGTCAGATGAATCTGATTACTTGCTTTTTAGTTTATAGTGCTAAGCTTGCTGCATATCTTAAAAGTTTGTGTTGCCTTGCCACTGTAGTGTTTCTCGATCAAGATGATGGAGGGGATCATTGCAACATCTTACAATGAAGGTGACAAGTTCTACATCGACCCTATGAAGCTGCTGCCTCTCTCACGCTTCCTGCCGCAGCCAAAGTATGACTGATCTAATTATTGACTTATCATTTCCCGTGCATTGTTTGCTCGTCAGTTCTGGAAATGGAATCTATGTATTTTTATTCTTCTACAAACTTTGTTCCAGATTTTGTTATTAATGAATAGATAAGGTGAAACTTTCTTCAAACAAGTGCTGTCAAAACACATTAAACTTCCATAAAATTTCTAAAAAGTGGTAAATTCTACTGCTGTTTGAAGGTCTTTGTTCATGAGTCGTCGCCTAGCTATTAATCTAACAAATTTTTTTTTGACATCCCTATTAAGATAAGAAAGCTACTATCTTATTATGCGATATTAGGAATGCATTGAAGAGTAGTGCAGCTACCAACTGATGAAACAATTCATTGTATTTTGAGTCCTCTATGCTATGAATTTTAGATATTTAAGAAAGTTTTCGTAATAAATGTATAAGTATGGTGGTAAATGCATGTAGGAAACTGAATGAAAGGTTCACCTATTATCAAGTTGTTTAACATTATAGGGAGTTACATAATTCTGTTTTGCGTTGCTTTTCTATGCAGGGGGCAAACTCAAGGAGGGCCTAGAGGTGGTGGTCGTGGTGGAAGAGGTTCTGGTCGTGGCCGTGGTTCATTCCGTGGAAGAGGTGCGCCAAGGGGTCGTGGTGGACCTCCAAGGGGCGGAGGTCGTGGTTTCAGAGGGCGAGGCAGATTTTAGGATCTAGTTAAGAGTCTGATGTTTGTTGAAACATCATATCCTATATGCCCTCTACTCAGTTGGAAACTTATCTTCTTGTAGCATGATGTTTCTGTGTGGAAGTCGGATTCTATATTGAACAAAGTTTTCGTATCTCTTATTCTCCTGTTACAAGTTATGCATTTACGGTTAATCCTTGTTCAAAAGTTGAATTTAACATGTGCTGATTCTTGAGGCCATATCAGAGTATTATGTTTCTTGGCTTGCCGTGTTAGTAGTTGGTTACCTGGTAGATGTTACTCTATGTAATATTGCCACAAATTACTGAAATGAAGTCACTATATGTTGGGATGGTTCGTACAGAGAAATCCCATGGGTTTGTTTCACTTGCTGTATCGGCACAGCCGGAATGGAACGACGTGCTCTTAGAACATATCACACATTCACATATCGGGGTACTGGACTGATCTGTTGTGACGACTGACGAGCAGGTGGACTTGATACCATGCTCCAATTAGTAGAAAAAGAATTCTCCAGCCTATTTCGAGCCTGGAAAGCTGCTCCATATTTCAACTCGATTCCTGAATTCTCCCACCTTATTCAAGCCTAGTAAGCTGCTCCAAATTGAAAGAATGAGCAACCTTTATCAATGGCCAAAAAAAATGTTTTGAAGCAGCGGATTACATAAAAGATTTATAAAACTCAAATGCCAATTGCAATTATGAGGAGAAATAAGAATTTGTTTTCTTAATAAGCGTAAACTGTAGAAGTCGATATCTGCACGAAGACATCTGTTTACTTTGTTCATGTTCATGGCACACCATTTTGCATTCAAATTTAATTAGTTCAGTCTTCGATTGTGCTTATGTGGTTGTTGGCCCCAAATGACAAGATGAGAATTTGTTCAATTCGACTTCTAGAGAACATGACATCCAGAATGTTAAACACTAAAGCAGATAATACAACTCAACCGACAACTAGTTATTACAAAATGTAATTGATAAACTACAGTTTTGTGGATACAACGAAGTACATGATTGATGACCAACCCAAAAATACAACTCACAATTATTGACTATTAATCCTACATACGCAAAAGCTTCCCTTCACCAAAATTCTCCTGGAAACAAAAGATCCTCTTTCTCCGTTGGCTTACGAAGATGAGTGCACTATCTCTAAGATCTGATTTTTCTATCACAGCATTATATATTAGTGCTGTTCCTGATACAAGTTGCCTGAACTGCACCTTTCTTTCTGCAATCAGCAAATGACGGCTACAAGATGCCAAGTCAGTATTGCTTGTTCTTCAGGTATGTTCTTGATAGAACCCTTTTCCCAAACATGTTGTTTTGCAGTGCAGCAGCGTGCGGCTTAATAGCTTCAACAAAGGCAGTATGTAGTGCACCCTGCACAAATAAACACCCTTAAATAAGAATTACAGGGAATTATATTGGCTGGGGATGCAGCACTATCTTTACCTTGCATTCTTTAAGTGCTGTTTGAATCACATAATTCCCATACTGATCTAGCATGATTTGCAGTAACTTGGGATCAATCATAAGTTCAATGATAATTCTATCACGCTCAAGCTGCGGTGCTAGCTTCAGACAATTTTCGACAACATGGCTACCACACTTCTGCATTGATAGATATCCAAAGTGACCCTCCAGTTTGTCCACTATTTTGGCTGTTGCCCATTCAATGTTGAGGGTGAGAATAAACTGAATAACATAGTTCCTGCAAGAAATCACCTCATATTATATTCAAAAGGCATGACTGCAATATTATTCAAATTAATCAAGGATATATAATAAGATGGAGAAACGGGCATACCCATATTGATTTTCTGAAAGGCTAAGGGCACTGGATGTAATATTGCTCAACAAGTTGTACTTCTGCTCATCATTTGAATGTTCAATACATTTTTGAATGATACAACAGCCCTGGCGATCTTTTGCTAGTTTAAGATAGCGCAACGTGGCAGCATCAAGAAGGAACTGCAACAGTTATATGTGCATCCACAACTCAGTGTAAGAAAATGGAGGATAAGAAGTTTAATGCATCACAAAGAATCAAATTCACAATGCAATATGCTGTATCTTGGGAGGACATTTAGCTGTATCAAGCAGAATTACAAAATTACACAAAGATAAAAGAAATGACAACAACGTGGCAGCATCAAGAAGGAACTGCAACAGTTATATGTGCATTCACAACTCAGTGTAAGAAAATGGAGGATAAGAAGTTTAATGCAACACAAAGAATCAAATTCACAATGCAATATGCTGTATCTTGGGAGGACATTTAGTTGTATCAAGCAGAATTACAACATTACACAAAGATAAATGAGAACAAAGTACGAACTGGTACCAATTTTTTTTTACTGATCCTTATCCATGCAAACAATATTTTTGTACATAACGGTTTAATACAACCAACATGAATGCGTAACGTGTAAAGGTACAAAAAAGATTCATAATTAAATCGCATGATTAGCAGACACCTTACCGCTTTGTACTCAGGTGACAGTTTCTGCAAGCACCGGTGTGCAACATGACTGCCATTGGTATCTGTCATTAAACGCATTACTCCAGGACTCAATGCAGCCACAACCTTCGAAATTTGATCTGGGGTATTTATAGTTTCTATGACCTTTTGCACTGCACGAGTCCTGAATATTTTTTCTAAAACATAAGAAACAAAAGCAACAAGTATTAAATATAAACAACTAAGATCAGATCATTGTTCATACCCATGCATATTGCAAGAAACTGTAATAAGGTCTTCAGGTACTTTGGTAATTTCACAAATTATACGCATCATTTGATCTTCGCTGCACTCTTCAAGCAGCTTCTGCACCAAATAGTTGCCAAATGGATCCACCATAAGTTCACCAATATGATCCATTATTTCAGAAAAGACTTTTTCAACATCCTCTTGAGTGCCTTCAGTAAATACTTTTTGAAGAAAGCGGCAGCCATTCTGATCCTTTGCCAACATACATATTCTTCCAGCAACTTCATCAACTGAATTGTAATTCAGCTGAGGTGATTTCATGGCCAGTTCATACTCAGATTTATATGACACAAACTGCGAATTCAGTCTGTCGAGGTTACTCTGAATATCAAGATGGTTATGTCCATAACCATTAATTCTTCGATCCATACCATTACAGCCATTTCTTGAAGGAGCAAAACCAGTAGTTCTTACTGAATTTACTCCAGCAGACCTCATCAGGATCTTTTCTGGATAATTTATTGTGCTGAGATTATCTGAGATGTGATGCTGCGAGGAACCTTTAGAGAAAGAGTTTAGTTCATATGGATGGGCAAACTTATCAGCTTGCTGACGAAAATTGCCACTGCCACATGAACTGTTGGGGTACAATACACTAGGGAAACTGTTCAAAAATGTACTATTCAGCTTGTTATTTCCCTTCTGAAAAGCAGCACCATTCCAGTAAGGATCCTCACTTCCCAGATCCAGCTGATGAATATTAGGTGTTCCAAGATATGTTGATGCGCCCTTTACAGAAGTGCAAACTGCAGCCTGTTGATTGCTCCTAATTCGATGAACATCTGACCCAGCCGCTTGTTGCATTTGTGGATAAACATAATGTGGTTGCATAACGGGGTATTTTTGTGCATCCATATCATGCTGCCACATGAAATTTGAACCAACCTGCTGATCATAAGGTGCATACATTTGAGATTGCCCATCAATATAAAACTGTTGCTGGAAGGGTGAAGCTGATATAGCTGATGGCTTGTAAGAAGCACTTGAAACACTATTCATGGCGTGCATCCCAGAGCTTCTTGGCAAATTCCCAAAGTACAGTGGAAAGCTGTGAGCTTGTTCTTGGTGTTCAACAGTTAGTTCATTGGGCTTTTGCTTGGCATGTTCAGCACTGAACTGTAGAGGCATCGAATCATCTTGAACAATTGCAGGCACAAGAGGCGGATTCAGTGTAACACCCGCAGATGTAAGCCCTGAAGCAGACTTCACAGGGCCAGATGGATAGTGCCCATATATCGGCACAATATTGCGGGGATTGGAAGGAGAATCAGCTGTGCGATTCTTGAAACTTAGAGCCATGTCCTCAAAAGCTGACGCCAACGACTGCTCGTCGGGTAGACCGTCACTGTGAAAGAAACCCGCAGCACATTGATTGCTTCCGACCATGGATGCTTCATACATCGCCAACAAAGGCAATGGCCTTCTCTCCTTCAGAGAAACCCTTCCTGCCTCAGAAGCACCGCTCATATTGTGCAACTCCATGTCTCCTGCACTACCCAATGCAGCACCAGGAATCCTGTCAACAAAAGCTCCAAGCTTGCAACAATCCTGATTACTTTGTGATTCCTCCATATCAGAAACAGGATGATCTGCGAAACACCGAGCAGGCGACAGCTAGTGCCAACTCAATCGCACAATGCAGGTAGAGGCACTGGTTCTGCAACACCAGGAATTCCATGTTACAATCAGAGGCCATGAGATTTCTGTGAAACATACATAAAGTCTCGTCTTTTTCAGATACTTCAAACAGGCAATGTACCGGCAGAAAAGCAAGGCAAACCCCACATGGAAACAGAACATAGGGCTTTGCACAGGATAGCAAGTAGGGCTTTACACAGGATAGCAAGTCTTCACCAAACCAAAGAAAGATTTGGACGAACAATTGGTATCGAGGCAACCAAGACGAGCCGCCACAGAATTTTTTTCCCCAGTTAAATTCTGAAACAAACATTATGCAGATCGCCAGATGGCGACAGAATTTTGGCAATGAAACAAAAGGTAAAAGGCCAAAATTTGATCCCCTCACCCCCCACAAAACCCACAAAGATACCCTCAAACAATGCATATGTATACCAAATTTGGAACTAGCAAGGAAGGAAATCGCAAGAATCCACAATTCCATCACGCAATCCACGATCAGATACGCAAAGATCATAAAAATTCTTCTAGACTGCAGGGGAATTGGGCGCCAAGAACCCATCCATCGCCGCACCCCCCCCCCCCCCCTAACCACCACGGATCATGGCGCAATCCCTACCAAGAACACGAAACAAAGGAAACCCACCTCGAAAAATCCAATCTTGGGAAGAACCAATCGAAGAAACCGATCGAAACAACCCGCCAACCGATCGAGAATTCCCCAAGAGAGATGAACAAAATTACCAGTGAGGAAATACTATCAGGGGGCAAACCTTAAGGCATGGATCACGATGGAGAATTCCAGGAATCGTGGAGAGATTAGGACGAAACAACTAATCGCGAAGAATCGGGTGGGGGAGGTTGGAGATATCTCGGAGATTCTATTAGGAGGCTTGGATGAGAAGGAGATGAAAAGAGGGGCGTTTCTGCGGGTGCATTTTTCCTTGGACTCTTTGCTCTCCCTCAACTCTCTCTCTTCCTTCCGAAACAACACATGGATGGACTCTTCTCTCCCTGGCCTGCCTCTTTATAGCTGGTGTGATGGAAGTGAGAGAAGAAGATGTAGAGAGAGCAACAAGTTTCTCACGTGCCATCCATGCCTGCATGCATGGATTGAGGGGAGAGGGTGATTTGGGGATTTTGTTTCCTTGTTGATACGGTTTTCTTTGCGATGGGTGCCCAGTTCGGCTTAAATAAGTCCGTTTATATCTTTTTTATATTATAGTTGATTTATTTTATATTATAATTATTATATTTTTAGTATAATTAAATTCAAAAAATTAAAAATACAAAAAACAGATTAGCCGAACATCAAAAACGAATATGAAAAAGCAAAAAAATGTTAAAATAGCTAAAACTATAAAAAGACAAAATTAATGAATAATAAACTAGAAGTTAGAGGTTAAAAGCTGAAGCCAAAATCAGCAGGACAAATTTGGGTTCAAGATTAGACGTGTAGATCGCATGTTACTCCTTTGAGATACAGGTGTTTTCACGTGTTCATGGAAATTGCAGTGTGGAGATATGATTCTAGATGAGAGTGTGTTTCTTGGGTTAATCAAGGGGCCTGTTTGATATGTTTGTGGCTTGTGGTTTTTGGCTAAAATCTGTTTACGACAGAGATTATGGAGAAAGATTCTCGCTTGCGATTTTGGTTGATACAAATGTTGGGTTTTTATCGTGTACTACAATTAACTTGTAGATTCCATTTTGAAAAAATACTCTGTTTGAAAGTTAAGTATTATAGCAAAAGCTAAAAGCCGTTTTTAGAAGCCGTTAAAGAACAGATCTGAGGTGTTCCATGCGAAATTGACTAGGTAAGTTCCTAGATATATTCAAGATCGGAAATACTTCATATACAAAAAGAAGTTCTTTGAAAGTTTTGTATTTAAAGTCACTAGAACACTCTTAATCTTATCTTTGATCCTAATCCACCAGCCTCGCATCTCAACTCTTGTTGCGGGTAATATTTTTATTGCGAATAATTCTGACAGCGGCCCCGTTCATACGTGGAATGCTAACAAAATATAGTAGCAAATTGGACGGAAAACCAAATTAGAACCATGATTAAACCAAGTTCATGCTATTGTCACATTTAGATACTCCTCAAGTTGCAAAATGATATTTAGGAATGTCTATACAACATTCGACTATTTTTGAAAACAAAAATAGTCAGATTGATCTGGGGCGTTAGATCTCCATCTAACGGATCCACCCATACAAGCCTCCCTAAAAAAATGACCCCCTCCAAAAAAAATGATCTAGGGTATTGGATCTCCATCTAACGGCTCAAAATCCGACTAATTTTATCCTCAAAAATAGTCAAATGTTGTATAGACACTTCCATGATATTTTTGCGATCATTATGTAACCCTGTCGAGATACTAGTTCATACTAGGAGAACTTTTGGCCTTGCATCCCTGGCCCCTAGGTGCCCAAGTCATTATTATAGGTTGGGTTCTAAAAAAAGTCATTATTGTTTTCTTTTTGGCACAACAAACTTATTCCATTATGCCCTCAAATTGACCTAGGAGCACTTGACTGACTCATCTGATTCGATGCGGCATGCGCTTTTGGACTACCCCACGAGTACAAGGTTTGGAGCCTTCATGGGCAGAATTAAACAATTGCATCATGGGCTTCCTTGGATGGGAATTACCCAAATCTATATATATTAAACAAGTAATTCTTACAAACTATAATCAATGTTATTTCTCTCTTTTTCTCGTGTAGCCACGTCACTCTATTGTTTACAATCTTTGTACGAAAATTGAGTGTTATAGATGTTCGCTCATTTGCACTGTCTTATAATTATTTTAGGTTCAACTATGTTTTATCTTGATTTAGATCCTGCTCGTTTCGGTTTTAGCTTCTGACTTATTTTTCACTATTCATAAATTTTGTTTTTTCTGAACTATAATTAATATTATTTTTCTCTTCTCTCGTGCAGCCACGTCACCCTATTGTTTACAATCTTTGCATGAAAATTGAGTGTTATAGATGTTCACTCATTTGCACTGTCTTATAATTCTTTTAGGCTCAACTATGTTTCATTTTGATTTATTCAAACACATTAAAACCAACAAATTGATTTCTACAAATTCTCGCTGTAACGCGTGGGACTTCTTCTAGTTAATAATCATAGCATCACAGGTACCCTTATGTCACCAAATGAAATTAATTAAATTATGTTTTACTAAACTAAGAAAATACAGACAAAAAGTTCGGATGAAGCTGACGTGTCAGTGGCTCTATGCATGCCACATGTCGGCATACCGTCATTAGGGCCCTTCAAGAACAATATGGGAAAAGATGGCTAGGTTAGTTTGATACTTTTTTGTGTGTGTGTGGTGGGGGTTGAGACATGAGAGATTTTCAGTATTTTTCTATCTTTTTGGATTTGGAACATGATCACGAGCACCAATAAAATTAGCAACATGTGGGCTCTAACGGGAGGAAAACAATAATGCACGTACGTGTAGAACAGAATGCTTGGAAGCAAATAATCTTGCTCCTGTCATATATCTGTCTAGAGAGTAGTCGAGTACACATTTATTTATTTATGGAATTCTTTTTAAATCCTCTAATTTATATTAATAACTCAACAAATAAGTATATAAGTGTCTAACTTTTACATTTAAAATTATAAATGAACAACATGTCTTAAGATGGTGAATGTGCTGGACTTCTTTATATTCCTCGCCATCGAGGCATCGGCTCTATATCTTGCAGCGGTGTCTTGATTGCCGACAAACATGGCAATTGGAAGTAGATTGTTGATGATCTCTATTGATGTGGAGGACCAATGTCTCGGTAGAGATTTCGTAAAAAAAATCAGAGGTGATTTATTTGCACCCATATCGACCTGGTGTCGATTTCTCTCATAGGTGTTGCTATCATCGTCTGGTGAGTCGGTTTGATAAAACCCATTATAGATAAACAAAATCCAGCTAAGAACTTGCTAGATAATAACAAACTAGAAAATTAATATAGGGAGAAAACAGAAAAAACTAAATAAATCTAAAGTTACTTTTGAAAAAAATCAATGGGTCTCCCACCCACTCACCGTCCATAAGAACATTGAAGAAGATAGAAGAGGGATTGTCAGAAGCCCCGATCATTTCGGCTTCGGTTTCTGGCTTATTTTTCACTATTCCTAAAATTTCGTCTTTTTCTGATTTTTTTGGATTTTTTGAGTTTTTTTACCAGTTCTTTTTTCCCTGTATTCGTTTGCATTACACGTGATGGGCTAACCTATTTTTTCTATTTTTTAAATTTAATTATACCAAATAAGCCACCTTCAGCTACAGTGTAATTTTAACCAGCTACAGTGAAATAAGCCATAAGCCACAGCCCAACCGATCACCACCAGAGTTGCACCAGTGGCTCCGAGGTGGAATCCCTTGTGATAGTTACAACATGCAGTCGTGCGCAAGGCAAGCTACCTGTGCCAGTTTTTTTGGAATTCTTTTTGTTCAAACCATTTTTTCAAGAGATAATTAAGGATTTGCCCTTATCTTTGCTTGGCAACAACTCATTTGCTCCATAGCTAATTTAAATTGAGGATTTACTCCATTTTTGAATTTTTTATTTGATGATTTGTCCTTTTCTGATTTTCAACTCATTTTGTATTTGTGCAAGGCTAAATACTCTCATGAAATGACCATAGTGCTCTTGTGGAAAATCCTCATACCGCTTGCCGGCATGGCAAAAAATAAAAATACGCGCCATGAAGCTTTCTTTGCCCATTCCAGAGTACTAGTATATACATGTATTAGAGCAAAAATACAATGACATCCATCTATACATTCTTTGCTCTTTTCGCTACTCTTTTTGCAGGAAGATTACAGTCATAACTTGGACCTTGACCAATCCCATAATGGTGGATGTGTGTGCATGAATAGGACTAAGGAAGCATCCATGAAACTTCTCCATCTCCCCAGCATTGGGTGGCTTGCTATGGGGAGAAGAGATGTGTTGTACTCCCATGGAGTCCATTACTGCAAAGCAGGGTCAACAAAGGGGCAGACCACATCATCATCCCACACCATGGTAGGTTGGGCCATATTTAGCCTGCAAGACAGAGACTTATGTTCCCATCCCTAACCCCTTGGTGGTGTGACCTTAGGATCCCACAAGGTTACTCAAAAATCACCTGGAGATAGGCATAGCATCTGAAGAGTTCTGTGGATTTGAGAGGACTTATCCAGGGTCGGCTGGAAACATAATAACTCTGCAGAAAATTTGTAGGAAAAAGTATGATTCCCGTGCAAGTCTTATTAATGCCTCTTCTTTTGAGTTTCTAAAAACTGTTTGTCGGTTTTTCTACAATAACTAACTTTCAAATAGAATGTCTTTTCAAAACAGGAACTACAAATGATTGTAGTACATACTGTAATGACTTCATTTATATCGACCAAAACTGCATGCGAGTTCCTCTTACTTTGTACTCTCTCTCATGAACAGTCCAAAAACCATAAGTCACAGCAAAAAGAACAGGCCCTAAAATCCTCTTTTCCAATCCAAATAGAACCTTGATTCATTTGTAGTCGGATACAATTAAACTTTACTGAATAGAAATGAAACTTTGGGCTTTGCTAGTGCCCGAACATATGATGAGAGCATTCCCATCGTACGGTCCACAAATCAATTTCATACAACATCTGCAACATTTTTTTGTACATATGTGTAACATTACAAAGTATAAGTTGCAACATAAAAAACATTTAAAAATTCCTATTTTATCAACAGATTCAATAAACCTTGAGTAGTAATGGACATCTTACATAATATAAGATCTCGATATGATTGAAAAGCGGTGTAAAAATCCCAAAACAATTGAATCTAATTTCAAAAAAGAAGCTATACTGTTGCAACATTCTAAAAATATAGATGCAACAATCAACAATGGTGTTTGTAACATTTTTCATAGAAACTGTGTAAACAAATAAGCTGCAAAACCCCAAAAAAACTTTTAAAAAAATCATACGATCATAATAAACAATCAAATAAATTTGCAGACTTATTTAGTTTGTGGCATGCTATGCTTCAAAACTTGCTCAAAACTCCCCAAAACAAACAAATCCATGGTGCTATAAGTTATGCAACATTCAAAGTTAAATACAATGTTTTTGCAACAAAAAATGCAACATCCAAAAATAAAAACAACATTTTGCAATCAAATATGCAATGAATCAGGTACACATATGCAACAAAACTAAAATACACAAAAAATCTTGAAAGACAAAATGTGATATTGCAACAACAAGAAAAGTTTTCTGCAATAATGGAGACAAGGGTCTACAATAAATTGAGAAAAATGCCTATAAGAACCAATCGGAGGAGCACATGCATCCTGGTAGTGAGAAGCTGAGCTCAAAGTAGCAACGGTGGCAGGAAGTCGGTCCAATGCTTTGCCAGCTAGCCCAGATCTAGTGAGGGTGAGCTTATCCGATGCACTCATCATCCATGAAACTGCCTCCTCTAGTCTCAACATAGTCAGATTTGGTGAATGTTAGCCATATCTCATATTTGAAAACCTTTGAACAAGCTCCGGCTATATGTGAACAACCTCTATGGAGCTCTAGTGGTGGTTGGCATGGATTGGAGGCCAGTGATAGAGCCTAGGATGTCGGTGCAGAAAAGGGCAAAAAGGAGGTTTAGATCTCACTAATGGCGGAGTTAGCTCGGCCAGAGCTCACGGGTACGACGGTTATCAGGAGAGGAGAGAGAGAGGGGGAGATGAAGATCGCGTGGAACTAGAATTAGTAGAAGAGAGAGAAGATAAGACTAGACGAGTGGTTGAAATGACCCATTGGGATGGAGCGTCTAATGCATATGCTCCGTGTCAGACGTTAGCTCTGTATCAATATTCTTGAACTTTTCCTAAATGCATAAAGCTCCAACTTTGTTAGATGGCTCTGCACTCTAAATACTTATTTAAAAATGTGAATTTCAAATTTGCACCAAACAATGCAACTTCTGGGAGAATTTCATGTTTCGAACGGGCTTACGAGACCGCTCCACATGAGCCTAAAAATTCCACAAAATTTCTAGTTTCCAAACAAGGCCTATGGGACTGACCTCTGCTGCACACTGCTCCATGTGAGAGTGACGCTGCAACTCCTTCTTCAGTTCTCAATTCTCACGACTCGCCACAACCTTTCTTCATAATTTTGAACCCATATTTCCGCCTTGTTTCCGCGCTGTTGGCCCAGGCGTTGGCTTGTGCAGCCACTCAACGTGCTGAATTTTTGCCGATTTGGGGATAGTATTGGCCCCTTTGTATTGTCAAGTTGCATTGAATGGATCGATGGGCAAGGGCGCAAGGCATCCAAAATGATGGCAAAGTTGATCCCTTTTACCTACCTGTACCTGATGAGTCCGCCGGGGGTTACCACCAATCAGATTGCAGCAGTAGCCATCGCTACTCAAGAGGAACTCAACAACCAAGCTACCATTTGGGTGAATTTTTTTGGAATGCGATGTATAACTTTTAGGTTAAAATTTTGAATTCTGACTGCTCGCAAAAGAGAGTACAAAGAGAGATACTCACATGTAATTTTGACTGATATAGATGAAGTCGGTACAATGTCTACTACAATTGACTTGTATACTCCGTCTTGAAAAAAATACACCGTTTAAAAACTAATTATTATAGATAAGCCAAAAGCCATAAGCCGAAATGAAGGGGCCTTTATTTTTAACAAGTGTGTTCACTATGGAATGACATCCTTGCATGAAGGATGTCACAATTTTGTAGGAAAGATTTGATTTGATTGGATATGCTTTTTCATATATCACCTATTAGATCCAGGTTTGCATCAAGACTCTTTGTGTATTCTAAGTTGGTCTCATGATCAATAGCTAATTCATATAGTATAACAATGGTGAATATCATAACCATACATGCGCATAAATAAAATAAGTATTTGATATTATGTAAGCAGTTACGAATAGATCATATGATCAAGTCTTACAGAATGGATCAACAGGTCAAATGAGTTTGTTGAGGCATAGTAGCGGAAGGGAAATAAACCAAAAGGGCATCTATGATTTGCCACATGCAATTGACTGGGCTAAATCTAGTCTTGGCCATCACCTTCACCTTCGTAACTAGGGGCATAAAAGTATCCATATAACGGATCTTCACTTTCATCATCTAAATTCACATATTAAGCAACCATGAGTACAAGAGTACTCAACAAGCCCTTATACCAAATGCAAGTATATTGATGCAAGGCTTAACAAAAGTATATTTTAGGGTTCTTTTAGTAGGAAGTAAGTTTTACTGTAAATACCGTAATTAATTTTTAATCCTATAACTTAACCTTTTTAACTTAAAATGTAATGACCAATTTAAATGGATTTATCATGAGAGCAAACTCTCATCACATTTGTTAACCATATCCACTTCATAGGCACCATACCATGTCTGTCATAAGCACCATACCATATCCACTTCTTCACATTGTCATGTCATATCCACCGTTAACCATCATTTTATGAAAACTAACCAAGTGTCGCCTTTCTTCACAATGCCCGTAACCGGGGGTACGACTATTCAAATAGGTTATATACACTGTACAAAGGTTCTATGGTTTTACCCATAATATATAAAAATCATACATATAGATTTGTTTCGAAAAGTACTTTCATAATATTATAATTTTATTGGGTTTTATAAATATATTATAATATAGGCTTGGTTCTTTTCTACTTCCAGCCAGTTTATGCTTGTATGGACTACATTAACTAGCTTTTAAACGTTGCGTTTTTTCAAGGTGGGGTCAACAAGAGGATTGTAGTAAAAAGTGTGCTAAGTTCATCTGTACCGGCCAAAATTGCATACGACTATTTTTCTGTGCATACTACCTCTCGTGAACAATCGTAATTCAAATATTTAAGTCATAAACCATAAGCCATCAGCCCAAAAAAATCCACCCATAAATTAGTGATCGAAGTTGTGTTTTGAAGATCGTGTCGATGTCTAAAACGATATGTATTTGTGGCTAGAGAGAGTATTATGCTTTTTTAAAACCCAGAAATTTTCGATTCAAGACCGCGTTTGCTGTATGACACGGGCACCCACCATCTATCTCCTTGACTCATCCGATTATCCGAAGTCCCATAGTCCAGTATCATCAGAGAACAAAAAATGACTCTGTAATCTGTATGAACTTTGGTCTACTTTTCCAAGTTTCAGGCCTGATACAACAAATAGGGCTTCGAGGGCCGAGTCCAACTACGCGGGTACCTCTCGGCTTTGGGCTCCACAAATAATCTGGGTTGTGCTTACAGGGCCGGAGAGCCCATCCGGCCCACGTAGTCCCCGATCCACTCGCTAGCCCAAAAGGCCCAAGGCGGGCAGGCGAGGGGTACGATGGTAATTTCGGGGCCCCAAATTTCAAACTCCGGGTTCGCTCCTCCGCCCGCGCTGCCCCCGAGCTCGGCCCTTCCCCCGGTCGCCACCCAAACACGTCACTGAAAGGTGGGCCCGGCTGGTGTGTCTCCTAGTATCCCATCAGGTGCGCGGGTGGGCCAAGTAGGCGGCGGTGCGAAACGCTTGGAAACCACGAGTCGCGAGGCCAGTCGTAAAACCTTTCCCCGTTTTAACCTCCCTCGCCGCGGCCGCGGATCTGAGCCGCTGGCCGCTGCCGCCGATTACGTTTGCCTCTCTCCCTTCGCCTTCTCTTGCCATTTTTTTTCCGCGACGCGCTCCAGGTTCAAATCTTTAAGAAGGAAGCCGGGGATTGATTTGGGTCGAGATCCTGAGGCCTTCTGAGTTCTTGATTTCAGGTCAGTTCAATGCAGGAGCACGCCGCTTCTTGGCTAACCTCGTTTTGCTCTGATTCCTCCTTTGCCTTTCGTGTTTCTTGAAATCTTGCGGATGAACGCAGGAGCGAACCCGATTAGAGTTCTTGCGCGTGTACTGTCATTGTGATTCCTGGATAAACAATTGGGGGTGATTTCTTTTTCTTTTCCTGAAAACCCGAGGTCGATTTGTTCTTTATTGGTAGCATTCTGTTCATGGTGTGCCAAGAATTGAAATTTGTCTCCTCTTAGTCCGTTGCATTCACGGAGTTCGTGCTTTTCTTGTGCCAATAATCAAGTACATCTTTAGGTTGGGCGGACTTATCCATTTTCTTTTAGTAGTAACTTTCTTGACATGTGAACACATATTGATTAGTTTCTGGATCTGAGATATGCTACTAAAATTTGATGGAAAAATTGAGGATTTGCCAAGGTTTGATGGATACTACTACTAATTAGCCATTACTGCTGTTTAGCCTCGTGGTTCTTGTGCTTATTTGTCATTCAAGATGTGTAAAGATGCGGCCTTTTTCATCTCAATTGATCTTTTGTTTGTTTCACAGGAGCACCGCATTGATCTAGAAGAGACAAAGAATCTGCCTTTTCTTGCTTCGAGGCCACCAATGGGCCGAAGCCTAAGCCCGCTGCTCCGGCAGGAGCTGGAGAACCTCGACAAGGACGCCGACAGCCGCCGCTCCGCCATGAAGGCGCTCAAGTCCTACGCCAAGCACCTGGACTCCAAGTCCATCTCCCACTTCCTTGCCGAGGTCTCGGACAACAAGACCCCCGGGTTGCCCTCCGGCGAGTTCACCATCTCGCTGTACGAGGTCCTCGCCAGGGTCCATGGCCGGAACATCGTGCCGCAGATTGGCAACATCATGTCCACCATCATGTGCACGCTGTCGTCAAGCGGCGGCTCCTTCCCCCTGCACCAGGCTTGCTCCAAGGTGGTGCCGGCCATTGCTCGGTACGGCATCGATCCCTCGACGGCGGATGAGGAGAAGGCCAGCATCATTGCTTCTCTCTGCAAGCCCCTTTGCAGTGCGCTGATGGGTAACCAGGATGGTGCTGCATCTGGCGCGGCGCTCTGCCTGAAGGCTCTTGTTGAGTCAAACAATTGGAGGTTTGCGTCAAGTGAGACTGTTAATGAGGTCTGCTTGAAGGTTGCTGGGGCGATGCACGATAAGGCGACGCAGTCTAATGCTCACATGGGCCTGGCAATGGCACTGGTGAAGCACAATGGCCTGATAGCCGAGGCTTATGCGAGGTCCCTTGTGCGGTCTGGCTTGCAGATTCTGGATGGTGACACTGCAGAGAGCAGCTCCCAGAAGCGGCTCTCGACTATCCAGATGATCAATTTCTTCATGAAGTTTGTTGATCCTAGGAGCATATCCTCGGAGCTTAGCGAGTTGATTGATGTCATGGAGCAATGCCAGAATGACCGCATGCCGTTCGTCCGAGGTGCTGCGTTTGAGGCATCACAGACCGCGAAGAGCATTGCTGCGCAGAAGGGGTCAAGGCATGAGGTCAGCACGAGCCCAATGGTTGTCTCCAACATCCACAGTAGAAGAGAAAAGAGCCCATGCAGGAGCCTCTGGAGTGCAAAGGCCAGCCCTGCGAGCTCCAGCATGGCTGCTTCTCCATTTCAGTACCAATCCCCTGAATCGCATGTTGTGGATTCATCCATCATGTATGACGGTACACTCACCGGATCACCAGTCTCAATTGGACAGTCCTCTTGCAACTTTGATCAGAATCGGCGCACAAACAGGAGATTGTGGAGCAATGATGGTGTGGATGTTTCTCTGAAGGATGGCTTGTTCATTAGATTTTGCTCAAACAGCAAGGACCTTGAAGATGACTTGGGCGAGGTCTGTGACAGTGAAGTAACTGATACCAATTTCGAGTGCGCCGACTCATTCACAGGATTTGTGTCAGCTAGCCCCAATGGTACCATATCAAGAGATAAGACCCCCAGTCCCCAGGTATACTTAAGGAGCTGTCTACACTGTTTTTGTTTCTCAAAGATTGCTACATATTGTGTACCTCACTTTTAGCTGGTAACTGACTTTGCCATTTCATTGTTAACTAAGTCTGACATTTCATTGTTGTCTTAGGCTTCTGAAAGGCCAATCAGCATTGATGATGTGAAGGTATACACAACACCGAGGAAGCTTCTCCGATTGCTTCAGAGCTCGTATGACTTTGACTCTGCTCGCCATGAGGAACAATCCATTGACAGCTCATCATCACTGGATGGGGAACATAAAGAACTAATGGAATCATTTGAGGAGATGCAATCCCAGCATTCTGACAGCAAGGCTGAAGAAGGGAAGGGTGAGAATGAAACCATTGATACGCAGACTGGCAACGATAGGACTGAAATGTTCTCCAATGAAGATAAATCAGGATCCTCCACTACTGAGGTTGAGAATACATCCTGCAAAGCATCCTCTGAAGTTGAATGCAAAGAGCAAGATGTTTGTGTGACAAGAAGCATAGGAATGACCAGGAAGTATAAGACAATATTGAGTTTTCTTTTGAGCATGATCATGATTGTTCTAGCAATAATCTTTGTGTTAATTAGGATTGACAGTTATGACGATTCTGTTGGCCTTGTCCCAACTTAATTTCTGTAGACTACAAGCTTTGTGGCTTACTGTTCAAGTTGTTGTATGATTCTACCACAGTAGAGTGGCCACTGGGCTTAACTAGTTTGCAGTCATTGATCTTTGTATGACAGCAAAAAGCTTATTATGTTTGTCAATTTTATGTTTGCCATGTGCTTATATAATGATCCTTTGTTATATTGCTGTGTTGAAATTAGGGGTGGATATCGAGCTAAGTCCTCGTCTTATCGAGCCTTTTTCAAAATTGACACAGTTTGATTTAATATCATTTTATGTATAATTTGAAAGTATTTTTATAAACGAGCCGAGCCAAGCTAGAGCAAAATTCAAATTCATTTGAAATCAATTTATTTCAATGTTTAACAATTAATGAGTATAATTAAAGCAATTTAATCTGAGCCAACGAGCTTTTTTTGCCACCCCTAATTGAAATGACCACTGAGCGTGATATAACTTAATTTTATTTTCTCATTTTTGATATAACTTAATTTTATTTTCTCATTTTTATGCTGGCAATGTGCTTTATATGGTGATCCACTGTTTAACTGCTGCATTGAAGTAATCCACTGGGAGTGGCTTATGCTTCTGATGTCGTGTTCATCAAAGTTTTGGTGCATCGTGTGTGCTCTGATTTATCATGACATTGTGCATTCTGTCTTTTCATCAGCATCTTTATTTGCACACTGATCTAGAAAGCCATCGTTAGGGCTGGAAACGAGCCAAGCCGAGCCGGCTCGAGCCAGGCTCGGCCGAGCTCGCTCAAAGCTGTGGCTTGGCTCGGCTCGTTCAAACGAGCTAGGCGAGAGGCTTGGCTCGGCTCGCTCGACGGCTCGAGCCGCCGCGAGCCCGAACGAGCGAACGGTCGGCGCCGCCGGCTACGCCACGAGCCAAAATGGCTCGCAGACGCGGTAACGAGCCAAAATGGCTCGCAGACGCGGTAACGAGCCAAAATGGCTCGCAGACGGGGGAACGAGCCAAAACGGCTCGCCAGCATACAGAGAGCATTCACAATTTCACATTCACAATTTCACATTCGGATTCTGATGAAATTCACAAACACAATTTCACATTCGGTATTCGGTACAGAAATTCACAGACAGAGAGTTTAATAAGTTCACAGATTCACAGAAATAGCATAGTTTGAAAGAGCCAAAATGGCTTGAATGAGCCATTCAAGCCAAAATGGCTTGAATGAGTCCAAACGAGCCAAAATGGCTTGAATGAGCCCAAACGAGCCAAAATGGCTTGAATGAGCCCAAACGAGCCAAAATGGCTTGAAATGAAACAACAAAGAAAATCCTAATTAGAATTAGAAACAAGAGATGAAAGGGAAGCATGAAACAGAGCGTAAAGAATCGAGACTTGATCAAACCGGGAGGGATGCATCTAGTTGGTCCGTTTGTTTGCTTGGTTGCTTGCTCACCTCTTCCAATGACCACGGCTTGCCGTGCGCCTCCTTGTAGAGCCCGAAGGTTGCCCCGAGTGCGGCTTGCTCTCGGTGGTGAGCACCTCACCACCGCTCGTCCGCAGCAGCAGCCGCCGACGCCGACTTGACGGCGTTGCCGAGCGCCTTGGCCTCCTCCTTGGCCGCTCCTCGTTCACGCGCGGGCCCTCGATCTTGCACGCGAATGGGGATGGGATTGCCGCGCCGCGTGCCGCCCGACGGAATGGCCGGGGTTAGGACTTAGGGTTGGTCGACTCGCACCGCATCGCATCGATCGACTGGGCTGGGCCGACGCTGCGGGTCGACACTGGGCCGGACAGATCGGACCGAGGCACCGAGCTCGCACGAGCCAACGAGCGGCTCGCGAGCGGCTCGGGCTTGGCTCGTTTTTCTCACGAGCTAGACGGCGGGCTCGGCTTGGCTTGAATCATTACGAGCCCGAGCCGAGCCAGCTCGAGCTCGTTACGAGCCGAGCCGGCTCGCAAGTCTCAAGCCAAATTTCCACCCCTAGCCATCGTGTTCATCTTGCATCACCGGGATGACGCCTTATGAAGCTTGGCATGGTAAGAAACCGGCTGTGCATTTCATGTGCATGTTTGGCTGCCTCGTTCACGTCAAGGTTACACGCCCGCACGCCGCGAAGCTCGACGACCTAAGCGTGAAGATGGTTTTCGTCGGGTACGAGCCGGGCTCCAAAGGCTACCGGGTGTACGATTTGGTGGGCAGCCGTCTCCATGTGACCCACGATGTGGTATTCGACAGGACCAAAGGGTGGAATTGGGAGGCGAACGGCAACGCCAGCCCTGAGACGTTCACTGTGGAGTACATGGTCAGCGGCGTCTTGGGCGGCGGCGAGCCAAACGCTCCTGAATCCCCTGCGGTCCCATCCCTAGAGGAAGAAGAGGAAGCTGTGGCGTCACCTCGAACGCCCATGAACGCCACCCACGACACCGATGGTGCTCAAGTCGAGCACTGCACTCCACCGTCACACATCCAGTCGGGGCTCGGCCATAGTGACAACGACGCGCCGCAGCGTTTTCGCACGGTGGACAATTGCATCGATACTGTTGAGCCACGCGTACTAGACCCCGAGAGTGGCTCCTCGTTGCGATTGAGGAGCCCACCTCCTTCGACGAGGCAACCACTGATCCGGTGTGGCGCGCCGCGATGGAAGAGGAGATTGCAGCCATTGAGGACAATGGCACGTGGGAGGCGGTGGACCTCCCGGCTGGTCACCGCTCGATTGGCCTCAAATGGGTGTTCAAGCTCAAGAAGGATGTGCAGGGGGCGGTGGTTCGGCACAAGGTACGGCTGGTGGCTAAGGGGTACGTACAATACGCTGGCGTGGACTTCGATGAGGTTTTTGCACCTATGGCACAGCTTGACTCCGTGCGCGCATTGGCAGCGGTGGCAGCGCACGAGGGCTGTGCGCTCCACCATCTCGACGTCAAGTCTGCGTTTCTAAACGGCGACCTCACGGAGGAGGTTTACGTCGCTCAACTGCAGGGATTCATGATTGCCGGGCGAGAGCAGCAAGTACTACGGCTGCGCAAAGCACTCTACGGCCTACAACAAGCTCCTCGGGCGTGGAATGGCAAGCTCGACCGCACGCTGGTGGCGCTCGGGTTCACGCGCTTTGAGGAAGAGCACGGGGTGTACACACGCGGTGAGGGGCGAGGACGTGTGCTCCTGGGCGTGTATGTTGACGATTTAATCCTCATCGGCGCCGACCAAGCTGAGATCGAGTCGTTCAAGGAGGAAATGAAGCACTCATTCAAGATGAGCGACCTTGGGTGGTTGAATTACTATCTCGGCATTGAAGACAAGCAGCTGCCCGAGAAGATCACCATGAGCCAAGCTACGTATGCGGCAAAGCTCCTGGACAAGGCCGGCATGGACGGCTGCAATGTCGTGCAAGTGCCCATGGAGGCACGTCTTAAACTGAGTAAGGAGAGCTCCAATCGTAGGCTTGATCAATGATATTCTTCGTGGATTTGAATCAATAATAAAAAGGATTGGATTGTTAGAAAATCTTGATGAGAATGTTCGGTGGATTAATTAGGTGATGTCACTCGCTGTTTGGAGATTAGACAGCAATCAATTTGGAAAGAGTATGTTTGGTGGAATATCTAAATAATGTCACACGCTGTTTGGAGTTTAGACAACACTCAATAAAGAAAGTGTAATTTCGGTGGATTAAGTCAATTATGGCAATCGCTGTTGGGAGTCTTAGACAGCAGCTAATAACGAGAGTGAATCTTTGATGGATTAAGTCAATGATGTCAATCGCGGTGAGGAGTTTTTAGGTTGCAAAAACAACGATATGATTAATAACAGAAATGCTACTAAAAGCGATTTATGGCAAATAAAATAACCCGAGCCTCTCCTTTGATAAGCCATGCATACTATTTATTTGCATTCTGTGTATTGGCTCGCGGAGCACGGGGTTGGAGTGCTCACACTCGCTTTTGCGACAAAATTCAGAATCAAGAATCAAATCACCGCGCCTCAGCAACAAGATTTGACAAGCTGGCAGAGAAGATGAAGATGTAAAGGGCTAGATCGCGAACCTCCAATTGGCTGCTTGTGGGCATGTCCTGAAGGTCCCACCTGTGTGTTTCGTTCTTTCGCTGCTGCAATTTAATGATTTCGGCCTCATCGGCCCATGAGTAAGTTTACTATTATATTTACGCTTCCGCATGATATGTATTTTGATGTCCATAACTGTAACTATGTGCACTATCTACTGATCCAGGGAATAGTGCAGCTAAACACAGTAGAATCCGGATTATAAAATCTGGGTGCCTGACACACGGAATCTGGCTCAGGCGGCTGATCGGCAACTTCTATGGGCGAGCCATCGGCGCCGCGACAATCTATATCGACAATCAGTCGGCGATTCAACTGTGCAAAAATCCGGTCTTCCATGGTCAGAGCAAACATATCGAGACACGTTTCCACTACATCTGACAGTGTGTCGAGGGTGGCCAAGTCGCCATCTGCAAAATCCACACCGACGATACGTTTGCGGATATACTGACCAAATCACTTGGCTGGGTGCGTTTTCTACACCAGCGCTCGAAGCTTGGCGTCGTCGACATCAACCACAACTAGATTAGGGGGAGTAATGTTAGCTAATCTAGTTATTTTTGCATGTCAGTTACTACTTAGTCTGCATGTCTGCCATCCATAATGTGTCCAGTGCAGGTCAGTTTTCTTGGCAATTAGTAGTTCAGTTTCTCAGGTAATTAGTGGGTCAGTTTCTCTTGTTTAATTGCTATATGAAGGAAGGAAATAAACTTGAAAAGCTGTGATGTTCAGCAGCGCCAAAACTGAATTTGCGTTCCTGTGTTTACCAGTATACATTGTAGTTCGTCAGGCAAAAGCGCAATACTGGGCTAGCGGGCGTTCCGCCGACAGAGGGCGCGGCTTGGGATTGCCGGCGCTTCGTGGCTTGCCTTCGTCCGCTGGGTCAAGACGGTGGTGTGTTCACATGGCGCGCTCGCTGGTGGAGGAGGTCGCCAGCTCCGGCCAATGCTGGAGCCCCGTCTCCACGTCCTCGTGAACAGGTAACATCACCCCTGTTCCCCCCTCTTCTGCTTATTATTGCTGCATTGCTGCGAGGAGGCTAAAGGGAGGCATGGGGCTTATCTGTTGATCATTTGGCAATGCTTCTTTATTGATTGTTAGGCTAGCATGAAGCAACATTTCTGATCTGCTAGGGAGGCATGGTTGTCCACATAGTTGGAGATGTTAGAATACAGAAGAATTATTTGGCATTTTAGTGGCATTTAGAGGGAACACTAGTTGGATGCCCGTGCTTTGCTTGAATAAAAAAATCATATTAAATGCTTTAAAACCCATCACAGCAGTTGGTCTCAAATTTTAGGTGGAGTGCTGGTCTCTAATTTTCAATTGTATTTCGCAAAAAATGCAATTCCTAAAATACTTGGTGTCCTGATCTTTATAAAATTAGAATATCTAGAGATAAATTGCTAGAAATTACAGCATGGCATAAAATTGATCCGAGCACAAAGTTTCATGGTCTGGTAAAGCTTGTCTTGCGCAGCAATTAGTGTACAGAAACCAAATATTGAAGCAATTGTCTCTCTCTTGAAATTTTGTCTTGCTCATATTTTGTCCAGCTGGACGAAGGGGGTTGTGGAGTGTGTAACAACCAGGGGCACTTCTACATTTATATGTAGATTTTAAGACTTAAAGGCATGGAGCAGCATGAATATAGTATTCTATACTACAATGCATCTTGTCCTTACTTTTTTAAACAAAGTATCAACTGCATGAGAGCAGTAACACAACAAATAAATCTTGACAGTTCAATATTGGCCGTCTACACATTGTTCAAAACACACCTCGAATATGAAATGTGGAAGCAGGTCCACAACCTAATTAGTGAATGAATCGCTTATATAAATCATAACAATACATAGAAAAAGCCCAATAGAACTGAGAAACTGACGACAATAGGACACCCTAATGCATGCAATGTCATCTAAGCTGGTTCTTCAGTTGTAGCATACTTGTTGGATGCAATGACCTGGTGCATTTATTAACTAGTGGGTTCAATATTTGTTGTCGTGTGCTCCTTGAACCTCCATCTTGGAGGCTTATTCTGTGCAGTGTACTACAAGCTTTAATAGACTTCGAATGGTTTTGCTGGTTACGGGGAAGAGTTATCTCATTTGTCAAAGATATAGCTTTCTGCAAGCAGTATATTTTAATGCATTCAATTGATCTTCCTTGTATAGTGTATTCTAGTAATAAATTGAGTGTGTCAAGGTAGGAAACAATCTAATTTACCTCTTAGTTGCTTTAGGATGCGACGGCTGTGGCGACTCTGTTTAGTTGATTCTTAACTCCTCTCCTGCCTGATTCATATTGTTGTTGTTGATCATATTGTTGCTTCTCATATTTAGTTGATTCTTGTTGTTTTAGCACATATTTGGTAACTGATGTTGTGGTAAAGAATAGATGAGAATTCTATGTTGCAAGATGCATGTGGTAACTAAGATTTGGTTAGCTTACATGTCAGTATGCCTCCACGTCGACTAGCAGTCAAAATCCCTTCTTCAGCGCCATTTGTCCCTTTTTTATATGTTATGTCAACCTGAATTGTTAACCATTCTCTAGGAGCAAAAAATTCGAGTCGAAACTCACTGCTTCTACTTCTAGAGTTGGGAAACAAGCCTGGATGATCGGCCCCAAGCGAAGAGTGTCTCACGCGGCAGTTGACCCTGATACCGCGACGCCGTCTACACCTCGTCATGCCGAACATGTCGCAGCACCACCCTCACCACCTCTCCCCATGGCCTATGCATTGAAACCCCTAAATTAAATTTGCTTGGATTTTTGTTTGAAACTCAAAGCCCCAAATTTATTTTGTTTGACACTTGAATCTAATTTGATTGTCGATTTGCAATTATAGATCGTGGGTGGTGAAGTTGTGCAGAGCGATGTGGTAGATCAATATACAGACTACTGTCAAGCTACATCAACTTGTACAAAGAAAACCGTATGCCACATGTGCACCTTTGAGAAGCAAACCTATGGCAAGAGTAAATTCCCTGGTCGTGATGTGAGTTATCGTCTTTGGTGTATAGTGCAATACTAATTTTTCATATCTAATATCGCTTTGCATCTACAGATGCTTCTTCTGCAAAAGAGTTCATGGGACGTTAGGTCTTGGGTGTGAGGACTATGATTGCAGAGTTAGAGTCCGCATTCCCCGTGAGCTCCCTTTGCATACCCACTTCTGTCACAGGCTGTCTTCACGTGATTTCTTTCTCATAGCATGCTAACTGAAGTTATGTGATTTAATATTTGTCTTACTTTCCATTCTTGGCATAGGTTGGTGGTTGCAGAGGGAATGCAGCTGAGGGGATATTGTTTCACGAAGGGCAGATGATTCTCAAGCCATGACTCAAGGGTTTCATCTTTACTAAGATGTATTGGGACAGAACTTTAGGCTTTAGCAAACGCTGTCACTATATCGGTGATACATGTAGTTTTGTTTGGATACAGAAGGCTTTAGCAAATGCTGTTGCTATGTTGCTTCATTAGGCTTTGTTTCATCTGGGGCATAGAAGACTTGAGCAACAAATCTATGTGCTAGACAGGCATCTTCGAGTCTCCGAGGTCAATGGAGGATTTAGGATTTTATGAATGGGTGTTCGCTAATTACATTGTGTTACATTTTTTAATATATACTTATATTGGTTTATAAAAACTGAAGATAAAAGTCACATTTCTAAGTCTATTGAAAGTCAATAACACTAAAAATGTGAAATAATAAACTAATACTAACACTTTATTTGGTGGCATCATAATTACAACTTTTTAGAGTAAAACTATTACAACTTTAGTTGACAACACAAGTGTGCACTTTGTTTTTAAATAGATATTAATTTTAACCCACTTCTCTTTTCTTATTTTCTATGTTAGCATATTAAATGGTGTTTTTCACAAACATAGAAAAAGAAGTAGTACATACTTACATATGTTGTCTCTATTTATGATTTACCTCTCTCTAAGAATAACAATTAACATGGACACTTTGAACATATTGTTTCCGAAAAATAAAATATAAATATTTATAAACCAAAACCAACTCTCCTTAATGATGTATATTTTGGATTGAAAGGATTATATAGATTCTTGTGACCACTAGATTTATGACAATTGGCACCATCAAATTCTTTCAAATAAAGCATCTAAAATATCTAGATATTTCTAGGAAACCGTCTGGATTTAAGATCATGTTCATGGGATCTCTAGAACCCTTAATTATCTACATCTTTCATGTAGATAAATCATCCAATATTCCATCTAGTAATTTTAATCTACAGATTAATATATGGTACTAGAAGATGATAAATTTACCAGATAGCTGGATTACAAAATTCATAGCTTAAAATCTATTTATCTGATCAACATAAATAAATATTGTACAGAAAACTATCGAATTTCTCTACAATTATCTAGTAGATGACATTTTTAAATTACTCTCATACAGTAGAGAGTTGTTGCTTGTTAGCAGTCGTAGGTAGCGTCGTAGGCTCATAGCGGCATCCCGCAGCGGGCATGGGCTAATGCCAACCCCCATTCAGCCCACTGATCGTGCAAAAATAGCACACCCGCAAGTGCACAGGTTGCCACTGAAATAGCGGCGAGTGTCGTGTTCTCCACAGGGACTAGACTAAGGCTACCGGTGCTCAGCTAAAGCTAGGTCAAACGAAACGGGGGAGAAAACTAAACTACTGAACGAATGAACTCTAACCCGCACGATCAAAACGACGAACGAACTAAACAAACGCACAACTAAACGACGACAAGACGAACGACCGTACGAATGGACGTCGTACGACCGAACGAACTAAGTAAACAAACGATCCAACGACGACAAAACGAACGACCGTACGAATGGACGTCGTACGACCGAATGAACAAAACGACGAAAGACTAGACGAACGACGCACGAACGACACGACGACTAAATGACTGAACACGACTACCAAACGAACGAACAATGACGACTACACGAACAAACACATACGAACTACAACGACTACAAGAACGACCAACCGACAAACTAACTAACTATCGACCGCAAGACAGGAGGAGGAAAGGGAAGTCCAGAAGCACAGATGGAGTCGAGAGAGAAAGAGAGGGAAGACGGTCGATGGCTAACTAGTCGATTACGGCAGGGCAACAAATGACTACGACGAATGCTCGCACGACTTAACTACCGACCAACCGCGAGGTAGAAGAAAAGAGGGAGGACGAGAAGCACAAGGGAGAACTAGAAGCAAAGGTAGGTTGAGACAGCAAGGGGAATGGAAACGGTCGGCCGACTAGCTAATTCGACGATACTCTAAAACATACACATATACTAACACTGACAATCATGACAAACACAGGATATCGATAAACAGGGAGCACACACACTGACCATAAGCATAGATTAACCTAATACCAACATAGCCAATCTAACATAGATCACAAATCACATGAACAGAGCCAACATCCATTTCCATCATAATCCACAAATCAAAATCACAGTTCACATCCACAATCACAGTGCATACATGATTCAATAAACATGAGCAGTGAATAAGAAAAGCAATGAGATGGAGGGGAATTGGAGGTAAACCGAGGGGGGAAGAAGGTGAAGCAGACGGTAGATGTCGCCGTGATCTGGAGGGGTCGGTGAAGATGAGGCAGGGCGACGGCGTTGAGGTGGAAGGCGGCGCCGAGAGCCGTCGGTGAAGGGGTGGCGGCCGGTGAAGCAGATGACGGTGGCTCGGTCTCGGTGGCGCCCTGATCTGGAGAAGTCGGTGGGGAGGTCGTCGGCGTCGGCGTCGTGATGGTGGCGCACGGGGGGAGCAGCGGAGAAGTAGTAGAGGAGCGGCGCTTGGTGGCAAGCCAGAGCGGAGAAGAAGGGAGGCAGCCGAGAGAGGTGAGCGCTGGCGCCGGTGGATGGAGGATGCGGCGGTGGCAGAGGTGAAGGGGAAGTGGCCGCCCGGTGAGGGGAAGTGGGGCAGCACGGTGGTTCCGAGGGAGGAGATGGGCAGCGATGTGTGAGGAGGGAGTAGGCGGCGGAGAGATGAAGGTGCGGTGGTTAAGGGGCGGCGCGAATGGAGGAGCGGCGGAGAAGTGGGGCGCACCGGAGGAGAGAAGGAGAGGAAGAAGAGGTCGGCGGCCGGTGGTGGAAGAGATGGGGGAGGAGAGCAAGCGGCGGCGCGGTGGATGACGGCGGTGGCCGGGTGAGGAGAAGGAGGAGAGGTTGGCGCCGGATGGGGAGAAGGTAGAGCAACGAGGACGCAAGGCACGGGAGGAGATGAGGAGAATCGGAGGTGAGATGCGGCGGTGGAGAAGGGGACTGGGCAGAGAGAGGTGGCGCAGTGGAGGAAGACGTGGAGAGGAGGCTGCGGTGAGGAGCGGCGGCCGGATGTGGAGGATGAGATGCGGCGGAGTAGGGGCGTACCGGAGGGAGAGGAGGCAGGGACAGGGGATGGCGCGGTGGATGACGGCGGTGGCCGGGTGATAGAGATAGAATGGGGGAGGAGGGAGAGGGCCAAGGGAGAGGAGGAAAAAATGCAAGCCGGGCTCTCAAAACCCCCACAGGCAGCGGCGGCGGCTGGATGAAGGCGATGGGGATTTTGGCGATTTGCAGATTAGTCCCCATAGTTTCTAGGGTTTACAAAATAGTCCATCTCCCATTTCATTTCTTCTTTTCTAGCCCTTGAAAACTCCGATTTCATCGCGAACAGATCATACGCATTCGTGTCACTGCACACATCTGTACGGAGCAGTCCAAATTTGTCGTTTATGCGCCTAGATCGCGCCGGCCTGTGGAAAAGCACAAAAAAGTGTAAAACAGTCCATTTTGAGCAATTAATTATATAAAAGCGTGTAATTGATGATAATTGGTCCCGAAATGCGAAAAATAAGAGGGTAAAATGGCATGTAAATATATGCAAATATGACGCATGTCACCCACAGGCCCAGGCAACCAACTAAGCAGGTTAATCACTTAATCTCGTTTGTCCATTCATAACCGGCTGACGCAATGGCTGAGATCTCCTAGCGGTCAGCCGGTGAAAAGTGAAAACCCTAGATCCACATTTCCACATCCACTCTTCCTCTTCGGCTAATTGACTATTGAGTCTTGAGTGAAATGGCCATTTTGGAACCTAGGTTCCTCTTCGGTATGAACCTAGAGTTTTGGAACAAGATAAAAGAAAGAATTTGATCCCATTTACCTTGTGGAAAGGAGGAGTTGAACCCTTAGGACACGAGGAAACACCGAACACTGAAGAGATCTCGAGGAGATTTGAAGATCTCAGTGTTGGATTTTAGGTTTCTTGTGAAGGAGAGAGAGGGTACAATCACGAGCGGTTGTAAAAGATGGAGCTTCCGAAGGATAGAAGTTAAGGAATAAAAACCCATGTGGTCGACAGTCAATGTCCTCAATTGACGGAAACGGAAGTACCATAGTGATTTTGGTAGTTCTGATAAGTCATTTTCATTTGACCACTTTAGGGTTTCGACTTCACTGCCTTGTAAGACTATACAGATTGATATCGACCACTCTGGTCAATTTTGACTGTACTAGTCATATTCGACCGCTCTATCTGCTATGGTTCTATGACCAAATCATCATGAACGCATGAGGCAAGAGTTCAAGCAATATTTGAGTAGTCTTAACATTTAATTCATTTCTCAACTTGCAAAAGTGGCCTTTATCTAATGGTTTGGTGAGAATGTCCGCTAATTGATCATCGGTCCGGATCTGGCTAATTGTGATATCTCCCTTACACACATGATCTCTCAAGAAATGGTGGCGTATATCTATATGCTTGGTTCTTGAGTGTTGGACTGAGTTATTTGCTATTTTCATGGCACTATTATTATCATACAAAAGAGGCATTTTGTCAAATTTAATTCCATAATCTATTAAAGTTTGCATCAACCATAACAATTGAGCACAACAATTTTATATGAAAACATATTCAGCTTCGGCGGTGGAAAGAGCTACGGAATTTTGTTTCTTTGAATACCAAGATACTAAAGACCTTCCTAGCAATTGACAACTACCTGAGGTGCTTTTTCTATCCACATTGCAACCCACAAAATCGGACTCTAAATATCCAATTAAATCAAATTTAACACCTTTAGGATACCATAATCATATATTTGTGGAATGCTTTAAATATCTTAGAATCCATTTTATGGCTATTAAATGGCACTCTTGGAGAAGCTTGAAACCTTGCACACATACAAACACTAAATATAATATCGGGCCTAGATACGGTAAGATAAAATAAACTACTAATCATAGATCTATAAAGTTTTAAATCTACTAGTTTACCTCCTTTATTGAAGTCAAGATGCCCATTAGTTGCCATAGGGGTCTTGATGGGTTTTGCATCTTCCATGCCAAACTTCTTGCATAGATCCTTCACGTACTTTCTTTGACTTATGAAAGTCTCATCCTTGAGTTGTTTGATTTGAAGTTCAAGGAAATAGCTCAACTCTCCAATCATGGACATTTTGAATTTCTTAGACATCATGTCACCAAATTCTTTACAAAAAACATGGTTTGTGGAACCAAATATAATATCATCAACATAAACTTGACATATAATGAAATCACCATCAATAATTTTTGTAAAGAAAGTTGTATCAGCCTTCCCAACGTTGAATCCTTTTGAAAGTACAAAATCTCGAAGGCACCCATTCCATGCTCTAGGAGCTTGTTTTAAGCCATATAGCACCTTGGAGAGTTTGTACATGTGATTAGGGTTTTTAGGATCTTCAAAACCGGGGAGGTGCGAAGGTAATTTGAAATAATTTGATATCAGAACTTGATGCAAAAGTAATTAATATTCAAATTGACTCAAGTCTTGCTATGGGTGCGAAGGTTTTATCATAATCTAGGCCCTCAACTTGAGTATAGCCTTGTGCAACTAATCTTGTCTTGTTTCTTACCACAACTCCATTTTTATCTTATTTATTGCGAAAGACCCATTTTGTACCAATTATATTGTGCTCCTTGGGTCTCTTTACTAGTATCTAAACATCATTGCAGGTGAAGTTAAGTTATTTATGCATTGCATTCACCCAATCCGGATCTTCTAAGGCATCATCTACAACCTTTGGTTCAAGAGAAGATACAAACGAGTAATGTTCACAAAATGAAGCTATTCTAGAATGAGTTTGAATATCCTTACTCACGTCACCCAATATTTGATATATTGGATTATCTTTGGTGATTGCATTGTAGATCTTCAGCGGTAGAGATTACTCTCCCTTTTCTTCGACATTCATTACTTGAATGTTGTTTGTTGTGGAAGATGTTGGAGCTTCAACTTGCTTTAATGAAGGAGATTCATTTAGATCCTCTTTTAGCTTGATGTCCCCAATTTGCATATTCTCCATTGCTCGCCTAAGTCCTTCATTACCTACATCATTCAAATTTTCTTCCTGTTCTTGAGAGCCATTAGTTTTATCAAATTGAACATCACTAGATTCTTCAATTAAACCAGAGTTCTTATTGAAGACTCTATAAGCTTTACTATTTGAAGAATATCCAAGAAAAAATCCTTCATCACATCAACTTTGAAATTTAGAGAGCCGAACACCCTTTCTTAAGATGTAGCATTTGCATCCAAATACTCTAAAGTAGGAAATGTTCGGTCTTCTTCCAATGAAAAGCTCATAGGAAGTCTTTTTCAAAAGACGATGCAAATAAAGGAATTTATGGTATAACAAGCGGTGTTAATATCTTCTGCCCAAAAATTATCAGAGATATTGTATTCATCAAGCATTGTCCTAGCCATTTCAATTAATGTTCGATTTTTCCTTTCTACAACTCCATTTTGTTCCGGAGTGTAGGTAGTGGAAAGTTCATGCTTTATTCCAAGTTCCATTGTCACTTCTAATTTTTCTTTATTTTAAAATCAAATTCATTTTGGGCCCTTTTCGAAAAACTTTTGAAAATGCCAGAGGCTTCGACCTTGTCATAGAGGAAAAATACCCATGTGTATCTAGAGTAGTCATCCACAATGACTAAACAATAGTTATTTTCTCTTATGCTCTTATAGGTTGTTGGCCCAAACAAATCCATATGTAAGAGCTCCAATAGCCTAGAAGTTGACATAATACTTTTAAAAGGATGAGAGCTTGCAACTTGCTTACCGGCTTGACAATCACTACACAATCTATTTTTCTCGAACTTCACATCTTTCAAGCCAACCACTAAGTCATATTTGAAAAGCCTTTTGCGTTAGATCATACCCACATGACCTAGCTTTCTATACCATAGCTAACTCAAAGAAGTTTTTGCCATTAAATAAGTTTTTAGGCAAGAATCACTCGATGAGAAATCAACCAAACAAAGATTTCTAAATCTAAAACCTTTGAAAACAAATTCAGTTTCCTTTTCTTTTGAAATGATTACTTTTTCTTTAGAGAAAGTGCAAATTAAGCCTAGATCACACAATTGAGCAACCGCTAGCAAATTAAAATTTAAAATTTTCACTAGAGATAATTTGAAATGCAAAGGTCATTAGAGATAGCAATTTTACTAATTAAGTATCTTTCCTTTGCTATTGTCTTCAAAAGTGATTCTTTCATTGCTTCCACTTTCAAAACTGGTGAACATCTTCGGGTCTCTAGTCATGTATTAAGTGAAACCACTATCAAGCACCCAATACCTTCCACTGGTCTTGTAGTTCACCTACAAAAGAAGATTAGACCCTTTTAGGTACCCAAACTTGTTTGGGTCCTTAGAAGTAGTAATCAAGGCTTTAGGCACCCAAATAGCATTCTTTTTAGCACCTAAAATTAAAGTGCCAACAAATTTAGTGATAACACAACAATCCTTAGATTTTTTAAGCATATAACAAGAGTCATATAAACCTATGGATTAGGGATGGCAATTGTGCCCCTTTACCCATATACCCGTGGGTAAATACCATAATGGAGCCGGGTATGGGATATTTTCTTTACCACGGGTATGAAAATGGGGGGAACACTCTACCCGTTGGGTAAACAGGCACGGGTATGGGTAAGCTCCACCCGTACCCGCTCCGCCCGTTTACCCGCGATATAAATTGACAGGTGGCGTAGTCATAGCAATATCTCTAATTACTATTGATTGTTATAAACTTTTCCATATCTCTAATTGCTATTGATTGTTATAAACTTTTTTGATAGCTATTATATTTCCTAGCAATAGCTGTTGCCTATATGTATCTATCATTAGTTCAACTCTCAGATGGTGACTCTCAGTTCGCGGGTAAACGGGTATACCCGCAGGTGACGGGTATGGGCGAGGTTTTTCGCCCGTCGTCCTTTGCGGGTATACCGTGGGCGTAAATCGGGGTTGCGGGTATGGGTATGGGCGAGCACTACTCGTACCCGCCGCACCCGATTGCCATCCTTACTATGGATGCAGTCTTACCAATAGTGCACTTTTGTTGCATATGTCCTATTTTCTGACACTTATGGCAATATTTACCATTTTGCCTTGCAAACCTTGTGTGTTTGCTTCTCGATTTCTTACCTTTCTTATGTACGTACCCAAATCCCTTCTTGTTGTATGAGCATCTTTGCTCACTCAAAAGCCTGTCGATTGTAGCCTTATCTTTGAAGCATCTTTCCAGGCTATTGTTGAGCTTGATCACTTGTTCCTTTAATTCATCATTCTCAACAATAAACTTAGCATCATGTGACTTAAAAGTACCATTATTAGAATCAACATTAGAACTACATGGCATTGCAAGCAAGTCATCACATGAAGTAGAAATGCTAATTCTAGCAGTTTTTACACTAGGTAGGTCATCAAGAATATCGTAAGTAATACCAATGCTAGTGCAAGACTTGCTTGAATTTTTTTGGATAAAGAAGTCATGAGCTTTCTTTAACTCCTCATAAGAATCTTTAAGAGAAAGATGCTCTTCCTTCAAGACCTTAAATTTTGACCCTTTTTTTCAAGATATTCATTCAATTCTTCCAACATATCCATAAGTTCATCATAGGAAGGCTCATCATCATCAAGAGATTTTACCTTCTCTCCTTTTGCCACAAGGCATGTTGAAGATGAGATAAGTGAAGGAACTTCTTTGATGACGATGCCATCAAGTCTATTCTTCTTAGGAGATCATCATCACTTGAGTCGGAGTCGGTGTACTCCTCATAGAAGTTCTATTATCTAATGTGAGCTTCATTCTTGCCATCTTTTTGAAGCTTCTTGAAAAGCTTCTTCTTGCCATCAAGGTTCTTTTTCTTTGATGACTTCTTCTTATCATCTTTCTTGGTGGGCATTGAGAGGCAATATGCCTCTTCTCATCGCACTTATAGTAAAGGATGTTGCTATAGTGCTTATTGTCGTTATAGGAGTGCCCCTTCTTGCCCTTCTCATGGATACCACTTCGGTATGGACGTCCCTTCATGAATTTCTTCATTTTTCTCACAATGAGAGCCACGTCCTCCTCGGAGTCCTCCTCATCATTCTCGGACTCATCGCTTGACACCACCTTAGCCTTGAAAGTAGTTACCTTCTTGCCCTTGGAGGAAGATTGCTCCAAAAGCTTCTCCATGTCCTTCTTGTACAATTCATTGGTAGTGAGGTTTCCCAAGAGTTATATCGGCATCATTCTCATCAACTCGAGAGAGTTGAGAAAGAATGTCACTAATGTCTCATACTTCTCCCGCAAGGTCATAAGCATCTTTCTCACAATATCAACATCGATTAGAGTAGTGCCTAGGCCCTTGAGCTCCTTTACAATGTTGTTGAGGTGAGAATATATTTCATTTATGTTCCCATGAGGCAATACTATAAATATCTCATATTTGTTCAGAAGCCTATGCAATTTAACTTTTTTGACCATGGATATTCCCTCATGGATTTCTAAGAGGGTAGTCCAAATAGTATGAGCGGTTTTCAAATTGCTCACTCTATAGAAGTCATCCACGTTCAAAATTCTAAATAAAGCATTCATAGCTTGAGTATCTAAATGAGCATTATGCCCATCCTGTTCCGTGGGGTGTAATGGATCAAGAGGTATGACGTAACCCTCATTTACAATCTTTCATATGCTTGAACTCATGGCCTTAAGATAAATAGATATTCTAATTTCCCAATATGAATAATTTGAGCCATCGAAAAGAGGTGCCTTCCCTATAGCAATCCTCTCACTAGCCATCATTTTCTCTCTAGACAGTTAAGTCTAATAAATGAGAGACCAAACTCTGATACCATTCGTAGGATCAAGGATAACCAACTAGAGGGGGGGTGAATAGGAGGTTATAAAATTATCTTGGCTTCTAAAACAATTACCATAATTTAGTCTATCAAGATTTTAAAGTAATTCAAATTTACATAATACTAGTATCTAAGCTCTACTAGCACAAGTAAAATTTGACAATAACAATAATTACAATATGCTAGAAAAACTAGTGTGTAATGAAGAGACAAATAAATAACCAATTGACACATGATGTTTTACCGTAATGTTCGAAAACTTGCTGGTTCCCCTAATCCACGTTGAGAAAGCCCAAACAACTTGGATCGGCTCCATGAATTAAACCTCAGCTTCTCAATCCACTAGTGGTTGTCCTTTCTTCGCTTCGGAGATGGTGAACACCAAAACCACTCACAAGTCAGCGTCGAGCCTCTTCACAATCTTCTTAAAGAGATCACCTTACAATCTCTCGCCAAGCTAAGTATCAGCAAACATTAAGAGTAATAAATTACAGCTTCACTTGATGACAATCAAGTGCCAAATGATCAATCTAGAGATGAAATGCACTTAATTTAGCTCAACTACCTCAAGTGAATGCATAAGGTGAAATAGAGGTGTAGAGTGAATGCTCAAAGATGTTTAATGGAGTCTCTCACTTCTATCCTTGAGTAGGTGCGGGAGTATTTATATCCCCACCAACTAAATATAGCCATTGCAAAAAATAATGCTAAAAAATCAGGGCGAGCAATAGTACCGCTATACAAATTGCGGAACTACCGCACTTGCTCTGACAAAATTGTAACGACTATGTTAGAGCTTCTGAACTAGCAGTTGAAAGTCGGCGCAATACTACCGCCATTGTAATCGCGGTAGTTTCAATTGTCGATATTTTCGCTTTCTAGAGCGGTACTTCCATTTGTCTTAAACCAAAAACTTGGTGCTCTATGGAAAAAATGTATCGCTTGGATTTTCAGAGCTTCTGTGTTCCGGAAGTACCGTTCAAGGGTTACGGTACTACCACTCTGCGGTAGTTCTGCGTTGAAACTCTAGTACTTCCATTTTCCTGAGAGACAAAGTGATTCCAAGGGTGCTCTCTGGAAAAAACATACCGCTCATTTTTGTTGGAACTTCTAAAAGGTGGAAGTACCACCGTTTACACTTCGGTACTTTCGATTTTCTAGACAGAGCATAGATTGGTTATCAATTTAGTTTTAAATGCATGCATGATTCTAAATTGATCCAACGATACAAGAATATACTATCAAGTTATTAGGCATAATGTTGGACCGAAATGGCGACAGAGGGGGGTGAATGTCGATCAACTAAAAACTTGCCCCCAAAAAGTACCACTTAGAAGATCTCCTTCGACAGCTATGTGAAACTGAGAGAAGAGATCAAAAAGACTTACTGGAACTCAAGAACTCAGAGAAGAAACATAAGGGAGAACCTGCTTGAAACAAAAACCAGAAAAGGCATCAAGACAGTAGCAGCAACAACAACAGCCGGTCGACTGGCTGTGCCTAGGCCGGTCGGATCACCGCGCCTGACCGTCCGATCGCTCCTCGGTTTTCGAGGCGCATAACAGGAGCAATTTTCAGACAAACTGTGGACTTTGGCCAGCAGTAAAAATTGAGATCTCCCACTGGTTTTCTTGGCCCAGAACTGCAAGATAACCTACCAAATAGTAAGGGGAACTCAAAGGACCAGGAGAAATCAACTCAAGACAAGTAATTTCAGATTTTGACAAAAATCTGAAACTTTGCAAGAACAGGACCAAATACTCAAATTACTCCCCAACCTTTGATCCTTTGGCCATGAAACTTTGAGGATAGCTAATAGGTAGCCTCTGGACTCTAGGTACCAAGTTTCATGCCATCTCAAAGAGGGAAACAAGATTTGCACCAAAACCCTAGGAGAAGAAATGAAGAACAAGGGAAGCCAAAAACCAAAAACTGGAATCAAGAATGAGTTCTTGGGATTTTAACTGATCAAATGATCTTGAGGCATCATCCCAACATACAGCAACCCATTTTGGCCCTCCCCAGCAAGAATCGAGCCAAAACACAAAATCTCAAAAATCAAGCCTAGAAAGCATCGAAGGGCAAAAACCACAGAAAGCCTGGGAACTCAATCAAACTCAAATAAAATCATCTTGGATTGATAATGAGGAAGAGAGATACATGATTGCATAGAGTATCAACTCATAGCATCCCTACAACCCCATACATGCTTGAAAGATCAAGAACCCATCTCCTATCTCTCAAGAACACACACACAGAGAAAGGCATCGAAGGGGACACAGCCCTCTGCCTCCTCTACCCACTCTCAACAACTAAAGGGAAAGAAAAAACAACCTCCAAAAGCCTTGAAGACCATGCAGGAGACATCCTCCTTATATACCCTCTCCATTAATGGATTTGCCTCTCTCTTTACCCGCTAAGCCTCACCAACTCTAGTGCTTTATCCATAATCCGCTTCCTTTAATGCAGCTTTGTGTTTTTACCGAAACGCCCCTCCTGCACCTTCCAGGAAGCTTCCTCGTGTCTTGTCGTCCAAGCATTGCAACCACCTCGAGTCTCCGTCGTCTTCGACACCTCCGACCGTTCTGACCTCGACACCGCCTGTGTCTAGTCCGGTCACCTCGTGTCTCGCCACGACTCCGCCTCGATGTCCTGCAGCCATCACAGACAAGAAACACATCGAATAGCACCGTTCGATAACATGTAAGCATAATTAGCAACAACAAATCATACTTACGCACGAAAGAGCCCAAACCTGTCGAATCAAGAGAATATGCATCCTAACCACTTTGACCAGGTTTGACCAAGTCCAACCGAGCCCGATTGCATCACGCAATGTCAAGGTCTGAACCATCCAAACCAAACTCGACTTTCCTAAACCGATGTCTACTCATCACACACATAGGATGACCTCCGCATGGTCTCTCACATAATGTCCCTTAATAGTACAATATTTATTCTATAATCTGATCTACCACTCTTTCTCCTTAGACCGGTGAAAACAAAAGGGATCCTAGTCTACTTATACTTTTGTCTTGAGCCACATTGATCTTCATGTTGACCCGTATGTTGGCATGGTGTGGTTTGTTTCATCTGAGTAGCCTATGAAGCAAAGTGTTGTCTTGTTGTTCGAAAAAGTTACTGGCGGAAAGCTGGCCAGTCTGGTTTTGTCACTATGGAAAGCCGGCCCATGTGGTCTTGTCACTGTGTAAAGCTGCCCTATCTGGTGTAGTCACTGTACAAAGTTACCCCGTTTAGTCCTGTCACTATGCACAGCTGGCTTGTGTGGTCTTGTCATTGCGTAAAGCTGCCCGTGTGGTCTTGTCGCTGCATAAAGCTGCCCTATCTAGTGTAGTCACTGCGCAAAGCTGCGTCGTTTAGTCCTATCACTATGCACAGCTGGCATGTGTGGTCTTGTCGTTGCGCAAAGCTGCCCCATGTGGTGTGCATAAAGCTACCTTGCTGGTGTAGCCACTACGTAAAGCTGCCCCGTTGGTCTTGTCACTGTGCACAGTTGGCCTATGTGGTCTTGTCGTTGTGCAAAGCTACCTCGTGTGGTCTTGTCGTTGCATAAAACTGACCCGTCTAGTGTAGTCACTACGCAAGCTGCCTCGTTTGGTTTTGTCACTATGCATAGCTGCCCACAGGCTATAAATTGCACGCCCCACCCCTTGATAGTAGGAAGAACTACCTTATCCGTCCTAGAGTAGCATACCATGGCAAACGTCGATGGGCCAGTCGAACATGGGTCACCAAAGGGAGACCTTCGGCTCGAAAGGAGGGAGGAGTTCGGCGTTAATTACCGCTTGGTTACAAACAAGCGTGCTCAGCTAGTGTGGCCAAAATACAGACACACGAAGGACGTGGTCATGCAGGTGTAGAAAGCCATTTTAATGGCGAACGACGTTTCTTCCGATGCTCACACTCTGGGTACAATTAGGCAATCATCTATTTTGTATTACTGCTAATAGAGTTACGATGTTAACCTTCCTTTACAGTAGATGGCCAAATGTGACTTCATGTGATGGATTGATCCTCCTCATGAACAGCACGTTGTGAGGTATGTGGATACATTATGGGAGCGAATCCTTAACTTGGAGGCAAGGATTGAAAGTCTCGAAGAGCAGAACAATAACCTCTATCAGTAGATATAGTGCGAGAGGGACAATGAGGAGGTCATCAGCATAGAAAGTTCGTATGACCCGACATGATGTTGTGTGATCCCTAGCTGCATATGTGCTTGCTACTACAATGATGGCTAGCCACGTCCGAGGCGACCCCCTCTTTAACACTCCATGTGGGTAGTGTGAGGCTCATTCTATCAGTAGGCATGCACGGATAAGGTTGTATCATAGTAATCTCCCCTGTTGTCCGCGGTATTGTTCAATGTCGTAAAAGAGGTAATTGAATGGTTTACTCGTCGGCGCAGTTGCTACCTGGCCAGCCCAGTCATTAAAGTATTGGTCTGTGTCGTCCTGGCCTAGGGAGATCCTGCATCCCTCAGCAGTCTAAAACCTGCAGTGCATATATCGTCAGTTCATCAGGTAAAGGGATAGGAGAAAGGAAAAAGAAGCAAAGCGTACCATCAACTAGTGCCATGGCGTGATCAAAACTATCTGGAGAGACATACGACACGCTATATGTGCCCTATGTAGGGAAGCCAGAGAAGTACAGAGGACACCCGAACTACTGTGTTGGCAGTGTAGGGGGCCGTGCCTAGACAGACCCTCTGGCCTTGTGAGGCTGAGGTGGTGTCGGACGTGGTCATGCAGAACCCCCCGCAGAAGTACTGAAATCTCTCCTTCTTCCTCTCCCTCCTGTTTCCTCTCCTCCCTCTCCCTCTCCTCTCCTCACTTTTCTTTCCTCTCCTCTCCTCTCCTCTTCTCTTCTCTTCTCTTCTTTCCCCTTTGCTTTCTGTCACCGCGCGGCATCTGGCTTTGGGGGCTCGACCGCGCTGTCGTTTTATATAGCCACCAATCGCCGAGCCGTTGGGCAACTAGAATTGTAGTCGCCTAACCACTAGGCGAATAGAAGCAGTCGCCTGGTGGTTGGGCGACTGCAATTATGTCGCCCAACGGCTCACGGATTGCTCGCGTGTCGAGTGGTTGTTGGGCGAGAGGCTTCAGTCGCCTAATAGTTCAGCGACTGGAAGCTATTTCTGTAAACAAATATTCCTACGGGTATATTTCTATTATTTTGAATAAAAATAGATTATTTACTAAAAAATTTGTCACCAAATCGCATCGCAGCATTCTCTGAGACCATGATGGAAGCGCCCATGCTGTCTACAAGAGGTTCGCCTGTGCCATTTCCTAATTTCTCAAACAACAAGTGTAGCAGAGCACAACAATGACAAAATCGCCTTAAATGGAAAAGAAAAAAGCAAAACGACATTACGCAATTCCCACTGAAATTTAATGGGAAACAACATATTATTTTTTGAAAAACAAAGAGATAATGCAACATGCTAGCCTTTTCAGCGTTCGCTGGGCTCAGTAAAATTGGGCTCAACCTGGCCCAGCGCAAGCCCAGCCTGGCCCGGTGTTTCAAAACCTCTGGGTGGAGCTCCTCTTCATGTGCACCGGCATTGTACTAACATGCAGGGGCGGAACTGGGCCTCGGGCTAGGTAGGCTATAGCCCGAGGCCCAGTAAAATTAACAGTGTAAATTTTTTTAAACAGATCGAAAAATACAGTGTTTAATGGCTCAGCCCGAGGCATCACAGCCCAGCCCGAGGCGGAATAAGTGGCCCAGCCCACGATGATGGAAACCTAGCGCCCAGCCGCCCACGATCTGCAACTCCTGCTCCTCCACTCGTGCTCTTCTCGCGTCCGGGCGTCCCGACGGCGGCGGCGGCTCTCCCCTCCCCCCTCGCGGCGCCTCTCCCCTCTCCTCCCGCGGAGGCTCTCCCCTCTCCCCCCACGGCAGCTCTCCCCTCTCCTCCCGCAGCGGCTCTCCCCTCTCTCCCGGCGGCCGCTCTCCCCTCTCCGGCTCCGCCTCCTCCTCGCGGCCTCCGCCGCCGCCCTCGCCTCCTCCGGCTCCGCCCTCGCCTCCTCCGTCTCCGATCTAAGGTTCTCTTCACATAACAACTTACATATCTGTAATTTCTATAGATTCAGTTACCAGAGACCAATTATCTAGTGAATTAACCTTTTACATTCCTATTGATTGTCATTGTTTCACCTTTGTTCATCTTTCTTTCCTAGATAAAATGCACAAGGTGTCATGTTAGTTTTGACTTCTGAGCAATATGAGGGAATGTTGGATCTTACTGTTGAAAACTTGAAATAGACGACGACATCAGTTACTGGAAGAATCGAAGAAGCATTTCAGTGATTCTACAAAAGTCTTGGATGGTGAATTGGTGATAATAGATATCAATGCGGCAGGTTGTTTTACTTTGTTAATCTTTAAGCTCTCTGCGCCTGCTCAAGTTGTGCCCTTTAGTGTTCATTACATTGCTTGTGTTTTTATCCCCAGAACACAGTCGTTGAGCTGTCACTGAAATTTTAGTAAACTAAGGACATCAATTATAGTATTGTCATATATTTTTAAAAGGAATTATAGGCATCCACACCTCTTAGGTCACCTTCACTTGCTGAGAATTAGGGGTTATGCATGCCATTTCAACTAGCTGAATAGTGAATATGTTATTATGTGCACCTTGCTTTGCATACAAATTATCTAATGTGTTTTACTTTTTTCAGCTTTGCTGCACCTCAGATGGTTGGTAATCTGACCAATATTACTTCAAATCTAGGTTTAGACCTCAAAAGATCTTTCAGGTAATTCAATATTTCTTAAACTCCTGTCAAGTACTTTTTTTTCCTGAAACTGAACATTTGTGAACATTTGCTATAGAAACTAAAGATACCAAAATTGATGTTGGTTTAGTAATGATTATTGATGTCTTACTTTCAATTATTCGCTATAGAGTTAATAGTGAATACAAAATGAAGCGGATCAATGATGCGTTTCTGATGTACTTTTGTTATGTTGTGGTATACTGGTATGGGTATAAATTGACGTTAGTTTTTAGTTGTTAGAATTTAGCCCGAGACGTAACCAAATCCTGGTTCCGCCGCTGCTAACATGCTATATAAAACAAGTGAGCATAGGGCAAAAGTGTCATTTTCTAGAGTGCGTGAATGCCATGAGCTTGGAGGCCGTGTGTCGCGGCGCATTGACTACGCACTCGGCCATGCATCACCTATGAGAACAAGGAAGCCGACGATATCCATGGCTTGCTCGTGCTGACCACCAAGCTTGTCGTCGACCGTATTTGACCACTCACCTACAACGAGTCCAAGACGACCATACTGAGCTGGACTCACTGAATGAGTGTGCCGCCAGCCCACATCAGCACGTCCCCATCTTATCCCTAAGGGCATCTGTAGTGTATGAAAAGAGGAGGTCTTAAGCCACCTTAAGGTCAACCTTATACATTACAGGGGTGACCTTAAGCAGACCCTAAGCAAAAAAAGCTTAAGGCTGGTCCTCAAGCTAAAGACCTGGCCATAACCATTAAAATACAATTTTTCTTTATCTGCCAAGTGGGACCGTCTTAAGGCCCCTTGGGTTATATACACTATGGAGTTGGTCTTAAGGTTTAGATGGGACCCACCTTAAGGTCCTTTGGTTTATATACACTATAGATGCCCTAAGCGCACGCACTAGGCTCAAGGCGACCTAGGTCTTTGTCTCCGCCTCCCATGTGCCTCCAGCAACTTGAGCACCTTCTCTCCGGCGAGCTCCTCCTCCTCCGCCCTAGCCCCCCTTCTTCCTCTTCTTCACCATGTCGCCACCATCGTCCACTGTCTCCCCCTCCCTCTAAACCCCAGGATCCTAATGAACTGCAGTGAAACCTAACCCTAACCCTAATGCCTCATTGCTGGCCGCTTGCTGTCGCCGGATATCCCGCTATCAGTGGAGAAGATAAGTGATTTGTCCTTTTGTTGTTCGAATCCTTGATCTGCCTCAATTCGTTCCATAACTATTGAACTCATATTCGATAGATCTTAAGGGTACCAGTTAACAAAATTGAGTTATAAGGTTTCCTTAGTCCACGGTAGTGGTCCACAAAGATTACCACACAGGCACCATATGAGAAATTCAACGAGCAAATTAATCTTCACTAAGATTACCATTCAAAGCGCTGTATAAGAGCTTCAACGAGTAAATTGACCTTTTGGTACGCATATGGATCTTTAACAAAAGTCCCCATTTGCATGTGGGTTTTTACAACAAAGCCCTAACAATATTGAGTTACATGGTTTCGTTAAAAAATTGAGTTATAATGGGAAATGTATATTATCTAAACAAATAGCGGTGACGGTACAACGATCCAGGCTGGCCCGGCCCGACCTAGGCCTTGATTTGTAAGCCCTTGATTCTTGTTCGCACGACCCAACCGAGTGAGCTCCACCTCTCTCGCGGTCTCTCATAGTCTCCTGAGTCTCGATTCTCGAAGCACATTTCTTTTTCCGCCTCCACCACCGAGACAAACACCTCGCCGACGTCTGCACTGCTGCAAAGAATACTGCTTTCCACCCTAAGCTGCCTCTTCTCCACCTCTGCCCCCTCTCAGTCTCCCCGCTCCAATACGAAGAGCAAACAAAACAAGAACGGTTCTTGGAAAGGCCAAGAACCCGTCTTGCGACAGCTTGGATGGCGAACAAGATGGCGGGGATCAGGAGGACTCATTGCCGGAAGGCGCTGTAGCCCGAGCAGCGACCAGGAGAGCCCACGCCGCCTCAGGCTGAGGTGGCCGCGCCGCCGCTTCCCCCGTCCAGGCGCGTGCTGGATGGCGACGTCGTCGCCCGCGTCTTGAAGCGTCTATGGAGAGGGATCGCCGGGAGCGGGCCATGGCCGATGATGGGTAGGGCGCGACTTGGGATTGCCGGCGCGTGGCTTGCCTAAGCCGCTGGGTCAAGAAGGCAGGGGCGGACCTAACGTGGGACATGGGGGTTCAGTTGAACCCCCAAAAATATGGAAAAATAAACTGCTATTGGTAATCCACAACGCAGCAAGCAAATCCACCACCAACTCCATGGACTGGACTATCCATCCCAGAAGAAAGATTTGGATGAGATTGCTCACGGAAAAGAAAAGATCCTCAGGACAAAGCTTACTCTTAGAACAATCCAAGCAAGCTAGGGCTTCCTTACCAGCGAAAAGGGAAAAGTATTCACTAGGGAAAAGATTAGTATATCGGTTAATCTGCTATATTGTTCTCCTGTAATTTTGTGTACTGTATGAGAGTAATTTAAAAATATCATCTACTAGATAATTGTAGATAAATTCAATAGTTTTCTGTACAATATTTATTTATGTTGATCAGATAAATAGATTTTAAGCTATGAATTTTGCAATCCGGCTATCTGGTAAATTTATCATCTTCTAGTACCATATATTAATCTGTAGATTAAAATTACTGGATGGAATATTGGATGATTTATCTACATGAAAGATGTAGATAATTAAGGGTTCTAGAGATCCCATGAACATGATCTTAAATCCAGATAGTTTCCTAGAAATATCTAGATATTTTAGATGCTTTATTCGAAAGAATTTGATGGTGCCAATTGTCATAAATCTAGTGGTCACAAGAATCTATATAATCATTTCAATCCAAAATATACATCATTTGTGAGAGTTGGTTTTGGTTTATAAATATTTATATTTTATTTTTCGGAAGCAATATGTTCAAAGTGTCCATGTTAATTGTTATTCTTAGAGAGAGGTAAATCATAAATAGAGACAACATATGTCAAAAACAAAAAAAATATGTACTACTTCTTTTTCTGTGTGTGTGAAAAACACTATTTAATATGCTAACATAGAAAATAAGAAAAGAGAAGTGGGTTAAAGTTAATATCTATTTAATATGCTAACATAGAAGTTGTGTTGCCAACTAAAGTTGTAATAGTTTTACTCTAAAAAGTTGTAATTGTGCTGCCACCAAATAAAGTGTTAGTATTAGTTTATTATTTCAAATTTTTTAGTGTTACTGACTTTCAATAGACTTAGAGATGTGACTTTTATCTTCAGTTTTTATAAACGAATATAAGCATATATTAAAAAATGTAACACAATGTAATTAGCGAACACCCATTCATAAAATCCTAAATCCGCCATTGCAAGAAGGTGTTGTCAACTTGGCGTACTCGCTGGCAGTCTCCAAACATTGGCGTCGCCAATGCAGGAGCCGAGCCTGCAGTCATCGTCGACGCCGTGGTGGTGTCCAATACCGGCACTGGAAAGGAGCCTTGGCCGAAGAAGCCCATGCAAGAGCCTCGATGGGCGCCGAAGAACAATCAAGCGTGGTACCTGGGCTTGGCTCGACCTTTGAACACCGCGGAGGTCACTGCTGCGACGTCGCCTCCGCCTGGCCATCCTCCAGTGGTATGAATACGGTCACCATTATGCAATTCTTGATGTAAAGCCTATGCCATTTGAATTCCATGGTGTGCTTGACCTTGCCATTTGCTCAAACAAATCGCTGGTATTTTGCATGTTATGGTTAGTCTATGTATTTTGGCAAGGACGTTTTATTTCCCATTTTTGTTAACTATGAACTAAATTGTATCTGCCCAAGAATCAATTGAAGTGTTTGACGATCATGTAAATGCTGATCTAAATACCCAATTCTTTTCAAATAGCTGTGAATTTCAGAAGTGGGATTGATTTGAATTCGATCCGAATGAACTGAATCATTAGCCTGTGCCCATTTCTTCAAGTTTTCTATGCTCGTGAGGCTCAAATTCCACTTTAAAATGTTGATTTAGGAAAGTTTGAGTTCTCAAGTTTCAGATAGCAAGGTAAAATATATCAGTATCGATTAAATGGTTGACTTTATTTGTGGATGACCGACACAAGGGGCTCAGGGGTGAATGCTTTCAGATTATATGGTTTTAGTTGCATTGAGGTGGTCTTTATGGTTGATTGGAAACATGTCCATTGAGAAAAAAATCCGTTCGGCTCTCTGCTGATGCTGTATATAAATTTCTTTGTTTTATGCAGCAAGTGGCGTTGCTTGCTTCGTGTGTAGGATCGCGCCCAGGTGGAACAGATGGTGCTGCAGATCAAGTCTGTGGTGGATGATGCGCTGCAAGATAAAGCCTTTGGTCTTCCTGGATGAAGTTTGCTGTGTTTTTCTTTAGTAGGGGTGTGGCGGTGCTCTTAGGCTAATTGCCAAGTTGGGGAAGTAGCTGTTCGTTGTCTGCTGGAGGATGTGTTCTTCAAGTAGGTTGTATCAAGAGTTTGTTGCTTTCAATAAAAGCAGAGAAAATCCTTCTGTCTGAAGAAGCATTGTTTTGACGGTCCAAATTTCATGCCCTATTTGTTCCAGTCGTTGAGAAAGATGTTTCTTGCTTTTCTTGACACATTGGATGAGACCATGGCTAGGTTATTGGATTTGGCACAGAAAGGAAAGTTGTTATTCGAGCTCCAACATTTACTGCACACCTCTTGGACGCCATCCTCTTGAAGCCACTGGTTCTCAATCTCGAAATATATTTCTTTTCTTGGGAACCGCTTTAGGTTCAGAAATGTCTAGGATAGGAGCATGGTTGATACAAATCCTGGGAATTTATAAACTACAATGTTAGGAGCGCTATCAGACCATGTCGCATTTGCAAAGCAGCAGTATAATCTTATAAAATTGTAGAAAATAACATGTTCGGTTCATTTTTTCGAACAAAAGGGGGAAATCCCTGGATTATATTAACTTTAATATCCTCATTTTCTAAATTTAAGTTAAAAATAACTAAATTAGCATTTCCTAAATTATTAAAAATATTTAAATGAGCATTTTTCTGAAATGTTTCCTTTTAAAAGGTTGGAAAAAGCTAAAACTTGTATGGATTTTCAAGAGGTTTTCCTAATTTTCCAAAGTCAAAAAGGATTTAAAAAAAACTTTTCAAAGTCTAAAAATATTTCATTTGAGTTCAAAATATTCTGAAATATACGTGGGATTTTTTGGAATTTTCGAAAGTCCTTTTATATTTTCAAGAGCTCAAAATCATTTCCTAGCATACTCAAAAACCAAAAACGAATACATGTTATTTTGCTTCAAACCAGGCTTTTGACAAAATACGTTCTCCAGGCTTCAGAAAGAAGCTCAGACGATATCAATCCTCCACGGTGTTGGTGACCATCCTTGTCACACACTCACACTTCAATGGTAGCATGTATTCAGTTCATGTTAACAGCATTTCAGCACGCTTCAATGGTAGCATCACATTTCACAACTAGACCCAACCACAACGCTGTTCGTACCAAGCTCAACCTAACCGACAAACAAAATATTACCTTTTTTTTGCCAGACAAGTCGATAACAGTTAGAAGTATCTTTTCTACTTCTAGGTGTAATTACATCCTATATTGTATCTCATAATATAAGAAGTATCTTGCGTACCAGAGGGTACGTACGTGTAGTATGCAAGTATTTAAGACCATTTAGGTGGTATGAACAATTTCTCAGATGTGATATGTATGTTTTTTTTTGACATATTCCTTTTCATGTGTGTATGTGAAGGTATTTATAAAATACGCTAAAACTATGGACTCCTATGCAATTTTTTTATATGGTTCACATTGGAGTATCTTAACATATTGTGTAAATACCTTCATATACGTACTTAAAAAAGAGTATGTCAAAAAATCTATATACCACCTTTGAAAAATTGTTAATACCAGCTAGATGGTCTTAAATACGTGTATACTACACGTACATACTCTCCGTTAGACGAGATACTCCATACATTGTGAAATACGATATAGGATAAGGTGTAATTACACCTAGGTGTAAAAAAGAGGCGCACACACACACTTCAATGACTTCCTTTCTAAATCGATGTCTTTTTGAATTAATGAATGTTAACGGGTTTGCCTAATATACTATATATCATTGCACTTACACGCATCTAAAAGCAATCCAACGGTGGAGAAGCTTGGTGCCCCATTTCAGTGCCCTATATATATTATAGTATAATTAATAGGGGCACTATGGTCTAGAATAGGTATTTTCCCTATGTATCATGTGCAAAAAAATTTGAAATTTTTTGATGTCAAGTTTAACTAATTTACTAACTAATTCAAATAAGTTCGAACTGAAATTTGAACTGTAATTGACTTTTTATTGATAGTTTGATTATAGGTATATGTTGATTATATATATAAATCAGTAAGCATATGATCTAAATTCATTCAAAACTTTGAATTCGAGTATATTTTTTCAAAGGTATATGTTTCATTTGAATTGTTATAGATTGGTATATACCCTAAAACTGATATTTTAAAAAAAATATGTATATACCCGAATTTGGGTTGAATTCGCATATTTGAAATCATAGTGTGCAGGCACCATGGTGCCCCATTTCAGTGTCCTATACACACACACATACACACAAGAGAGCGCTATTAAACGCCTATGCACATGCTACGCGCTGGTCTTGCTTCCTAGCTCATGGTGCGTGAGTGATGATTCAGCAATAACATTGCAATGTGAAGCTTACCATCAGACAAATATAGAGTTATTGTCACCAGTTAGCCAAACATTCAGTTACTTTCCCAACTAGATATGATCTATTACATGTGAAGTTATTGTCACTAGATAGACCTAAAGTTATCCTTCTTGTAATAGAAAGTTATGGTCTATTACACATGAAGTTATCATTAGTTCATGAATAAATGATAACCAGCACACAAGTGTAAAGTTACTGAATTTCTGAATGAAGTTATTACCAGTAGCAAGTGAAGTTACTGCCGACACTCATAATACACAGCCGGCAATAACTTTCCTCACAACAGGTCCTAACTTGTCTCACAACAGGTAGTAACTTTTCGGTGCAAAGCATGCATGCATGCATGCATACAACAAAAGAGAGTAGAGAATAAATGCGCTGGATTTGTATTTTTTATCCTGTTTACAAGTTAAAAAATACAATAACTCTTTCACCAAAAATCCAATCTACGATCCGTTTTCACCATTGTGTTCAAAATTACAAACTTGACAAAATAAGATCCATGTTCAATATTTTTTGATGCTACAAAAATCATATCATATAAAGTTATTATCATTTCTGCATGAAGTTACCATCGTTCTGAATGAAGTTATTGCCAAATCTTCAGTGCCAAAACGTTACTATCGGTTTTGCATGAAGTTATCATCGATAGCAAATGAAATTACTGTTGACCCTCACAGCACACAGCCGGTGATAACTTTCTTCACAGCCGATGATAACTTTTCGCACAATCGGTGATAATTTTACCATAATTAACAAAACACTAGTAACTGAACATGGGGTGGGATAGTGGAATGGTTGGCTGGTAGGGTCAGTTAGGAGCACGCACTTATTTTATACCTGAACACTGGTTGTGTGTGTAGTATAAATAACAGGGGCACCATACATACATACATACATATAGGAAATATTCCTTTTACTCCCGGGTGTAATTACACCCCACCTCTAGTATACCATCTAAATAAACTTGAAATACTCCTTTATCACTTTAAGTATACTCGTATACTAATTACAAGATACTCCAATGTGAACCACATGGTAAAATTGCAAAGGAGTCCATAATTTTTAGCGTATTTTGTAAATACTTTTATATACGCACATAAAAAGGAATATATCGGAAAAAATGTACATACCACCTTTGAAAAATTATTCATACCATCTAGATGGTCTTAAATACCCGTATACTATACACACATACCCTCCGTTACGCGACATACTCCCTATGTTGTTAGATACGATATAGAGTATAATTACACCGGGGAGTAGAAAAGAGGCTTCGCGCGCGCGCACGCACACATGCATGCATGCATGTATGTATCTCTGTGTGTGCGTGTATAAACACTAATCAGTATATGTATGTATATATATGTACATATGTATGTATGTATATATCTCTGTGTATGCGTGTATAAACACTAACCAGTGCGTAGGTGTAAAATACCAGGAAAAGTTACTGTCATTTCTTAATGAAGTTACTATCGGATTTGAATCAAGTTATTGTCAAACCTTTACAGTGTGAAAAGTTACCATCAATTCTGTATGAAGTTACCATCGATAGTGAATGAAGTTCCTGCCGAACGCTCTACGACATAGCCGGTGATAACTTTCTGATAACTTTAATACAACCATTGATAACTCAAAACTACGCGCAAAATACATGCGCATGCAAAATAGCGCTACCCCGTGTGTGTATATCTACGTGCATGCAAGTGTGAGAACCAATATGGTATCAAACAATTATATATCTCATAAAAAAATTCAAAGATCTAATTGGTTAATTTATATCAGGAAGCAATACACTAGTGATGTGTTTCACATCAAAAAAAATGAAGGATGGTATTAATAGGAGCAGAGAGCAGCCAGATCTCCTCACTTTTCCTCTTCTATTCTTCTGACATCTGATTACCACCTTTTCCTTTCCACAAAATCAGCAATGCTGAAGAGAGCTACATGATTTTGATACTGTAAATAAATGACGAGATACAACTATTTGCTCAATGCCTGGTTCATCCTCGTAAGGCTGGGTGTTATCCACATGGGACTAGGCCAGTTGGACCAAATCTGAGGAGACACAATTTCCTTCCTGCTGCTATTTTCCAAGTCAAAAACTCCTACATCACGGGGATTATTCTTTCTTCCCATAATCCACTCCCCATTATCGTCGGTGAAGTAGACATGATTTGCCTTCAATTGTGGGTATTCTTCACCACTAAGACAAAGCGACTGGTTATGCCCAAGAAACAACATATGGTCTGGCAAGCTACTTATTTCCACAAGCTCTTTTGCTGCCATGTCAACTTTATATAATATGATTTTTTTAGTATGGAGCGCAAGCATTTCATCATACTCAGACTCATCCTCCCACTCCAGAGCATCATCACCCTCATCCTCCCACTCCGGAGCATCACCACCCTCATCCTCCCACTCCGAAGCAGCATCTCCCTCATCCTCCCACTCCGGAGCATCATGATCCTGATCTACTATCCTCCAAACTTGCAGGAGATCCCCCCATGGAGCTCGAATAATGTACATGCTTTCATAAATATATTGCTTCACCTGGTTCATAACTACCTTCCTTGTGACAGTGGTGGCAGCAAGATCAAAGGCATCGATCTCTCCAACTGACGTCAATGCATACAATAGACCATCCATGTATACGCAATCCATATAGTCTGTGTTAGGTGGCAGCCAGGTCCACTTATCATCTCCTGTTCTCGCAAACGAAAGCTGAGAATATGGATTGTGGATGAGGACCACAATGTGGCTTCCAGTGAGCGCATCAGGGAACACAAATGCCTTATAGAAGAGGTGGTCCCGCAGCTCGGTAAAAGCAAAGATCGACGGCGCTATGAGAACCTCCCTTCCATAGTGCCATGAGAACTCATACTTGTCGACAGCACCGGAGTCATTGAAGATAGGCTTCACCTGCTCGACGGTGTTCACTGAGGGGAGAGCGATCTGTTCCCCAGTGATCGGATTGACGAGGTGCATCTGAGATATCTTGAAACACCCCAGAAAATTCAAAATAAAAGTTTTTGTGAATTTGGTTTGCATTTGTAATTTTGCCCAATTTGGAAATTTCATTGAGTTTACGCTTTCCTTATTTGGCTGTGCGTCTTCTCCTCCCTCTGGCGTCGCCCGCTCCCTGGCGCCAGCGCCTTCCCCGGGCGTCGCTGCGCGCAGCGCTTTCCCCCGCCGCTGCCGACACTGTACACGTGTCTTCCTCCTCGCGCAAGCCAACCCAGCACCGCACTCCCTTATCCGGCCTCACGCCCGTACCGCCGGTCCCACGGGTCAGCGACTCGCTCCCCTGCTCTTCTCCCTCGCGCAACACGTCGGAGACCGCGCACACCCTCACCGCTGCAATACTTGGACCCTCCCGCAAGTTCTCCTCCCCGGGCGTCAACGGGCCGTACCAGGGGGCAGAGGGAAGAGTCCAGCTCCCTCTCACAGCGCCTGCACCGCTCCAGTACACCTCCCTTCTCCGTTCGCGCCAACAGGAGAAGCCTCCCGAACCGCCTCTACGTGGCTAGCACGTTACACAGGGTATAAAGCCCCTTGGCCGCCATGGAACGACTCCTAGCTCTCTCATACACCTCCCTCATCAGCCGATTGCACCCGCATCACCCCTGTCGCCGCCAATCGTTTCCCCTGAGCCCGGTGAACTCGAAACCCTAATTTCTAATTCCGTTGATTATTTTTCGATTACTTGCTCCTATGGGATCCTCATTACCTGCAGGACATGGTGGTACACTTAATTGGCCGGTAGCATTTGTCTACAGCCCCAGCCATAGAAGCCGCCCTCGGTTCAAAAGGCCTCACCGTGGCCAGCTCACTGGGGTTCCTCTTGAGCTGCGCCGTCACTCCTATTAGCCTCCTAGTGCTCCCTAGATGGTGAAAAGCCCTTCCAACTAGCCGGAAAACCCTTAGACACCCATGGCGCCGCCGTGTGACCCACGGTCTCGCCGGCCGCCATTAGCCACCATCACTCTCCCAGCCGCCCTCCCAGGTACTAAAATGGATTCCCAAGTCAGGGAAGTCCCCTCAGTGAAACCCATTCCACTGCTAGGGCCCAGCTGCCGCCGCTTCGCCGGAATTGGCGATCTCTGCTTCGCCGCCCGCGGGAGCTGGCCGGAGGTAGAAGACGACCTTCGGAAGCGACGTGGCCCAATCAAAAGCGTCGGTGTCCATTCCATCCAGCCGCCCAGATTTGTTTAAACCGTAGCCATTCATCCATCACCGCCTCTCCATCCGGTGGTTATGGCTGCGCGATCTGGCCCGTCGGTATCCAACGCACGTCGCCCATCGGGCGGGCGTGGGCACGCCTACGCTGGGCTTCGCCCGCACGCGCACGTGGGCCGCGGCCTACTCGGCCGAGAGCGAGCGGACCAGGCCGCTGGCCAGTTTTCCCACGCGGGAGAAGGGCTGGACCGCACTGTTGCTCGGGCCGAGCCCGCTACTGTTCATTACTGTTCACACCGATTTTAGAAAAATCCCCAAAAACCCCAGAAAAATCCAAAAATCCCAAAAATACCAAAATACATCATTTTGACCCATTTCATATCCTGAATCCGAATATGTCTCCCATTCCACCAAATTCCATTTTTATAAATTTAAATTCCTTCCTTTTTGTCCAATGTTAATTCCTTAAATCTCATTTCCATAAATCCAAATATTTGTCCTTTTATTAAAAGTCATCTGTTAATATTCTCTACCTGTTTATTTAATATTTATTATCGGTTACTTCATTTTAATTAGATTGGTTTTCTAACTTGATTAGAATCAAGTTCAGATTTGTGTTGTTATTTTATGTGTGACTTATGTTGTTATTTTATGTGTTTACGCTAGCTTCCAAGGTAGCTGAATTGTCCATCCCAGACCAAGAACCACTAGCTCAGATTTACGACATCGTCGACATACCCGATCAGCAAGGCAAGTTACATGTTTTTGATCATTTTGAATCCCATGGCATTTAAATTATTTACATACAGTACTTTCATTACTGTTATTTGTGAAATGATATTTGCTTAAAATGAATGTTTAGAATGGCATGCTATTTAGTTAATTCCTACCACTGAAAAATGCCCTACCTTGATTGATGGCCATATTCACCTTGACAACTTTAGTAATAATATAAATATTGTATAAATGTAGATAATGTCACCACATTCAACATTCTACACTACTAAGTGACTTTGGCCGTGGGCCAATAGACTTTAAAATGAACATAACCTAGGGTGAAAGTGTTGTGGGGATCCGTGCGGCGGACTTCGCCCACCGCTTGACCCTAGGATTGGACTTCGGGTAGAGAGGTTGTGGGAATCCGTGAGGCGGACTTCGCCCACCGCTTTACTTGGGGATGAGGCTGGTTTGGTTTGGTGGTGGTTGGTGCTGTGGAGCACAGAGGAAGCTGTGGTTGAGTGCCTTAGATGAAAAATATAAGGATTAGAACCTTGTGCCAAGTAACAAACATAGTGATCGCTCAAACCACAGGGGTTGGCTTGTCAACACTGGTTTAGTAGCTGCTCAATTCAATTGAAACTCTACAGGATGAGATGATAGGATGCTGGGGAGTTAGGTATGCTGCGGGTACCTAACAACGGTAGTGTGCACTTAAACGGCAGGAAGAAGTTAGTGTTTTATATATGGCCGTGACTGAGTGATACGACCGGGTAGAGCCTATATAAAGAATTGAGCAGTGAACCAACTTGGCTTTCTTAACTCTGTCGCGGGAGTTAAGGGATCTTGTGGGAAAAGTTGAGCAACTCTGCAGAGTGAAATAAAGGGTATTCGAATACGCCGTGCTTCCGGTTAATGAAGCTGTGTTAATTGGGTGACTCCAACAACGAGGCATAAGTAGGATTTGTGATGATTTAATCTGGTTAATGATGAACTTTATCTGTTAATCAAACCCCTGATTTTTAGGAGTAACTGTTTTAAATTCTATTTGTTTGCAAATAAAACTGCATCCACCAAATGTAATAAACCAATATACTCCCATCCATTGGATATCCTTGCAAATAGTAAATTAGGGTTTACCCCTGTAACTTGCTGGGTACGGTGGTACTCATTACTTGCTAAACAAAATTTTAACAGAAGGTCAGGATTGGCAAGATGTCCCTGAAGAAGAAGAAGCCCCTAGTGAACCAATTTACTCAGAGGAGGATTGGTCTTAGGTTTTAGCCTACGTTCAGGCCGTCTTGGTTCTTTTGTGATGTAATATGTTATGTGGGTTTATGCGCCCGCTGTGTGAATGAAGAATAACCTTATGGTGTAATAAAGTTGGATCTTTTATTGTAAGCTTGTACTGTTGTGATAATCGCTCATGGTCAAAGGGCATCATAACTGTTCAGCGTGTACGGTTACGATGTTCCGTACCGTCCCCAGAAATGGGGGCGTTACGGAGTGGTATCAGAGCAGGCTTGCTTGACTGTAGGATAAGACCTAAGGGAAAATAGGTGAGCTATTTTATGGCAAAACCTAATTGAAAAGGGTAAAAAGAATTTACATAAAATATAAGTAATATTGCTGTTGCTATATGTATACCTTCATGTTTCTTTCCTGTCTTAGAATAAGCAAAGCTTAAGTTTCGCGTTTTGCAAAGATTTTATTTTGGCGAGTGTGTCTAATATTAAAAATTTCTATTCACAGATGGTTCATTACATTCATTCGGACCCAAATCAGATGGAAGGTTGGCCCTACTTACTGTGGGAGATGCAGCAGTATTTAGGGGCTGACAACTGGCACAGGCCCGTCTTCCACTCCGTGTCCAGGCGCGGGCCGGGAGACAGCATCTCCTGGAAGGCCTGGGTCTCTCTTACCCCACTCCCTGTTCGCCCAGACAGGGAGAGACGTTTTGTGGGTAGGAGACTTGACGAGTGGGACGCGATTCAGGACGCCTCCAGGAGTGCCGTACTGTACCTGAGATATTACTACGACCCTGAATTCAAGGAGACACCTTTTGATTTGGTGCCTCACAGAGTTCCTCATGACAATGTGTATGTGACTCCACAACCTCGAGAAGAAGATGATGTGCGCCTGCAGGTTGCCTCTAAATACATTGTCCACCAAGAGATAATGTATTCTAGGGCAACTCAAGAGTCATATGGACTGCGGAATCAGCTGGGACAGGCCAAAGAAGAACTTCGAGACCTGAAGCAAGAATTGCAGGAGCTGAGGCAAGAACTATACAGGAGGAACTTAGTGGAGGAGGGAGAATTATCAGCATGTGGTGAGTCTCCAGCGGTGGTTGATCCATTCCAGCCACCAGCTCCTCCAGCAGCTCCACCTCTCCCAGTTCCAGTTGTCCCAGTTGCTCCAGTAGTTCCATTCCCCTTTGTTGCACAAGGCCCTTCACACCCTCCCAGGGACCCAACTGAGCCGAATCCAGTCCTGATTCCTCCTGGATCTACAAAGATTCGGACTTTGAATCAAACTTGTTGCCGCAAGAACTCAAACGGATTCCGTTTTCGATCCCGATTCCGCAAAGACTGAAGAGATGATACTAACCGACGGGTCGTTGAAAGATTAGGCTGGGAGGAGCAGCAGTAGCCGCCGGGCTACCGCACGCCGCGCATCTCGCGACGATTAGGCGGTCGGCAGCGCAAGAGTGTGATGGCAAGCTGGGGCTTCGCGCCACTGTCCTCGTCGGCGGCAGCGGCGGCGGTAGAGCAAGAGGGGAAATTTAACTATTTGCCACTTTTAAGAATACCACCTATTCAAATGCCACTTTCTTCGTTGCAATTAATATTTTACCACTCTTAAGATGTGGTTGACTAATTAATCGCCACTTTCGAGCCCACGAGGCGCCAAATCACTGCCATGTCAGCATCCTACGTGGCACTAGACGCGAAATGATGATTTTGCCCCTACTGCTTCTCTCCTCCCCCCATTACCTTCTCCATCTCCGGCCGCCGGCGAGCACCGGGCCGCAGCTCGCCGGTGCGCCCCCTTGCTCTTCCTCTCCGCCGCCGAATCCTCCTTCTCCATCCGGCGCGCCATGTGGGCATATATATATACAACACAGGCCATGGGGGGACCTTAAGCTATTGTTCACCTAACTCTCCACTACCATACTCTCTTTCTGTCTGGCCTGTAACCACAACACCGTCAAACCCCAGTTAGCCGTTGATAAGGTTTCTTGACCAGGTCAATATATTCGATCAACATGAGTCAAAATAAAACTCCTTGTCTAAACCCACATAGTTAGGGACCACTAAGTACAAGCACATTGTCACACTTGTAAATACTCTTTGGCCACATCAATAAGTTCTATTGGTGATTAGTGTTTCCCTTTGTCATTCATACAAGTGTGATAGTAGACAACCTAGTCTCTTGCATTGACAATCACTTTCAGGTTTCAAACCGCGCCCTCTTCTTGAGAAGTAGGGGCACCATGATACGCGAGGAGGCATGGCAGGAAAAGGAGATGACATAAATAAAGGAGGGGCACCACTTAATTACTCAACGTGTTCCTCGAACAGAGATTGCGGGAAGTAGTTACCTATGACTGACACGATCTGGAGCACATGGATGGCCCCATCGCCTTCTTCTTTGTTGTATTGTTTTCTATCTACATCTACTAACAGCTACATTAGCTCCATGTGCATCTCATGTGACCAGAAAACAATAAGAATTCACCAAGCAATTAATTCAATTACTAAAGCAAGCTTGCAACTTCCTTCTCAATCAAAACCAAATTAATTTTGAATACTTTCGAATGGCATTGATAGGCACACAGATGGGCATGGCGGCACGGAGGCAAAGGACTTCACCTTCTCATGTTAGCATCCACATCAATGTCACATAAGTATTAGTGACACATAGATGCCTTGTTATCATTAGAAAACCTCTCTTTGCATGGTTTAACATGTTCATAACCTAAATGCACAAGTTTTATTTTTTAGTGACCTAGATAAACCCATCTCACAAATTTGTGTACATGTGGTGCAATTTACTCACTAAAAAATTAGCAACAACACTTAAATAGAATATATGACTATTTTTTGTACTCCAGCCAGCCCCACAAATAATGTTGAGAGTAGACAATCTCTCTACAATAGACATGAGGTCACTTATAAGTGTATTGGTTTACCCTAATACATAGTCTGCTCAGTAATACAGTAACAAACGAGCCCCCCTCTCTCTCTAACGAGCAACTTTCTTTCTCTCTGTCATGCCCTCTACTATGTCAGCATGAATCTAATGTGGCATCATTTATAAACGGTTGATGTCTTGTACATGCACTAAGCACGGGTCGCCGGACCACCCTATCCCCGACCAACATGGTCTGTCTCCCATCGCCGTTGTTACCAAATGATGTGGGGGAATGCAACAGTCATTGATCCCAATTCACCTTGATCAATTAAACCACTTGATCCTCTACGGCGAAAGTTCTCTTTCTTTTTTTAAGGAGACTCAGAGTCTGAATGCAATAATTTCACAATAATTCGCTAGGAAACAATACAATTACCTTATGAATCTGAAAAAATGTTTCAAACAAGCTCTGGATTTGTACTTCCACTATTCAAGAATGTATGACATTTTAGACATCAATACGGTCTCCAACATACAACTCTGACCACTATTGTTTTTACATGAATATGTTCATTAAAATATATAAAATTATTTTATTGTGGAAACATTTTTCATACCTAATCTAATGATACAATTTTTATTACCAATCTAAATACTCCCTCGGCCACAAATACATGTTGTTTTGGATATTGACACGGTCCCCAAAACATAACTTTGACACTAATTTATATTATAATATATTTATAAAACCCAATAAAATTATACTAGTATGAAAGTACTTTTCAAGACAAAATCTACACATATGATTTTTATGCATCCAATCTAAATATTTAAAAGATATCAATAGTCAAGGTTTCAAAATATTAACGACATGTATTCCAAAATAACTTATATTTGTGACTAGAGGGAGCAATCTTTTACATATAAATAGTCAAAGTTAAAAAAAAAAGGTTTGGCTGCACGTTTTCTAAAACGTCAAACATTTTCTAACAGAGGGAGTAGTTGGTTAGTTACTTTGGTAACCAAAAGATCTGTTGAACAAGGATGCAATATCTATCCATGTCATTATTAGTGTCACTTTGTGGGTGTTGGCTTAAAATCGAGTTCGACTAATTCTACTCAATTAATTTAATTTTTAATTACAACTAAGGATACACACTCACGTACAATATACTTACACCTCATCATATGTACAGACGCGTGTGCGTCCTACTACTGCACACTCTAGGATTCAAGTGAAGATTGCTAAATAAATCCTAGATTTATCGGTATCTCACAAAGTGCAAGCTAGCGCTTTTTCACTAAACACATATGCGTGTGAAGGACCGTGTGAGAAGGTCTAGGGCTTTGTTGTGATGAACCATTATCATTTTGGAGAAGTAAAAAAATTAGAATTGGCAAATTTTTACAGACAACTAGCAGAGGCTGTGATCTGACCGGCCAGTTTGTGTTGCTACGGTCTATACATATCATTTTCATAGACGGTTCAAAACCATCATCATATATAGTTTCTGAACTGTCTGAATTTATGTGTCTGTGATAACAAGCGGTTATCACAAAAAGCTCACAAACCATCTGTGATAAGGTACAACACAGATAGTTTTCTTAAAAAATTATCTGTGATTTGTCAGATATCATAGAAGGTTTTTAAACATAGCCTTCTGTGATATCTGACATATCACAAACACCTGATACCAAAAACCATCTGTGATATGTCATATATCACAAACGGTTCTTAAACATAGTCGTCTGTGATATTTGACATACCACAGACGGCTAATACCAAAAAACATCTGTGATGTCATATATCATAGATGATTCTTAAACACAGCCATCTGTGATATATTACATATTACAAACGGCTAATATCAATAACCGCCTGTAATATCTTACATATTACAGGTGGGTTGGTGTTAGAAATCGTCTGTGATAGCTATTTGAACAGCTAAATTATTTTCTATTTTTCGGTTAGCCTCAGAAAATGCTAGCCATGCTCTCTAAAACAAGTAAGCAAATCACATATATAGCACACAATAATCATTACAAAGATATCACAAATGAATTAAACAACTGAATGAAGTACAGTTAAATAAATTGTTTGATTAAACGCGATTTAATGAATTACAGTTGAATCAAATGTTTGAACATTTAATCATTATTGCTAGGGTTGAACTCTCCATTCGGGTGAATAACCTCCGCCATCAAGAATTCGGAGAGCTTTCCTCAAATTTCGATGAGTTTGTCAAGATCGAATACCCTTAGTCGAATTCCATAGCACATATATGTATGCATGTATATGTATGCACTTACAGTTTTTAGCTTATGATTTTTGTCGTGCTCGTCTCGTGCGCCCTACTTTGTGTTGGCATGTCTTCCTTGCTCATATTCCATGACAGTGGTCCACTAGGATTACATCAACGCAAATACCATGTAAGAGCTTCAACTTGCGGGTGGGTTTTGATAAACTTTAAGATACAAATAGATTTTTGACAAACTCTATACTTACATGTGGTTTCTTACAACAAAGCCCTAACAATATTGAGTTACATGGTTTCGTTAAAAAATTGAGTTATAATGGGAAATGTATATTATCTAAACAAATAGCGGTGACGGTAGAGCGATCCAGGCCGGCCCGGCCCGGCCCGACCTAGGCCTTGATTTATTAGCCCTTGATTCTTGTTCGTACGACCCAACCGAGTGACCTCCACCTCTCTCGCGGTCTCTCATAGTCCCCTGAGTCTCCATTCTCGAAGCACATTTCTTTCTCTGCCTCCACCACCGAGACAACTACCTCGCCGACGTCCGCACCGCCGCAAAGAATACTACTTTCCACCCTAAGCTGCCTCTTGTCTCCACCTCTGCCCCCTCTACCTCTGCCCCCTCCTAGTCTCCCCACTCCAATACGAAGAGCAAACAAAACAAGAACGGTTCTTGGAAAGGCCAAGAACCCATCTTGCGACAGCTTGGATGGCGAACAAGACGGTGGGGATCGGGAGAGGGCTTGCCGGGAGCGCGCCGTGGCCGATGATGGGTTGGGTGCGGCTTGGGATTTCTGGCGCGTGGCTTGCCTTCACCCGCTGGGTCAAGAAGGTGCTGCCAACTTGGCGCTCGCTGGCAGTCTCCAAACATGGGCGTCGCCAATGCCGGAGCCGGGCCTGCAGGCATCATCGTCGACGCCGTGGTGGTGTCCAAGACCGGCACTAGAAAGAAGCCCATGCAGGAGCCTCAACGGGCCCCGAAGAACACCGCGGAGGTCGCTGTTGCGACGCCGCCTCCGCCTGGCCTTCTCCAGTGGTATGAACACGATCACCATTATGCAATTCTGTATGTAAAGTCTATGCCATTTGAGTTCCATGGTGCGCTTGACCTTGCCATCTGCTCAAACAAATCGCTGTCATTTTGCATGTTGTGGTTAGTCTATGTATTTGGGCATGGACATTTTATTTCCCACTTTTGTTAACTATGAACTAAATTGTATCTGTTGGCCAAACTCTTGCTAACGCCTAAGAAACACAACACAAGAACATGATGAACTCACATAGGATTTGGCGCTGCAGAACTTGGCAGCATTTTCTGGTTTACTTCTTCTCCTTTTATAGCAAATACAAGACCAAAAACTGAAGTACTAATGACCAAAAAACTGCAAACACTAAAGACCAAAAACTGCAAGTACTAACTCACTAGAAACTGCAATCACTAACTCACTAGAAACTGCAAACACTTACTCAAAGCAAATACCAAATCAAGATTAATTTCTAACAATCTCCCCCTAATCTTGATTTGCTAAACCTCACGAGATGAAGTTCGATCTCCTGACACATCTCTAAGGAGTTTTGTCTTCTTCTTGTTGATAATGCTGCCAGTGACACACCTTACTGACGACTTTGACTTCTTCCTCAGCTCCAATTGTCTTTCGCTGATGATGCAACTTGACGGCGATGAAGACTCTCATCAGAGCATACACACATGAGAACTTGGATACAACTACAAGGACTCACACACACATTACATCATGCACTGACACATCTAAGTGCACGAGCACGACACGACTATGCACACGTATGTAACACACCTCCTACGTGCACGACCAAATAAATGACACATGCAACACACCTACTGTGCCAAAAGACTCAAAATGCAATCGTGCACTTATACTCGTACACGAACTCAACTAAATTGCACCAAAACACTGCGATGGTGGAAGAACGTCGTTTTCGTCGACGCGCTCCCGCCTTGCAGCCCACCTATGCCGCTCGTCGTCGCCACACCACAGCGATCACGTCGTCACCCCGATGTGCATGTCACGTGCGATTATGGCACACCGCCTCGACCTCGCCATGGTTGCGTGAACCTTCGCCGCCATGCTTTTGAGCTTCTCCTCGCACCTCGCTCGATACCAAAAATGTTGGCCAAACTCTTGCTAACGCCTAAGAAACACAACACAAGAACATGATGAACTCACATAGGATTTGGCGCTGCAGAACTTGGCAGCATTTTCTGGTTTACTTCTTCTCCTTTTATAGCAAATACAAGACCAAAACTGAAGTACTAATGACCAAAAACTGCAAACACTAAAGACCAAAAGCGCAAGCACTAACTCACTAGAAACGCAATCACTAACTCACTAGAAACTGCAAACACTTACTCAAAGCAAATACCAAATCAAGATTAATTTCTAACAATCTCCCCCTAATCTTGATTTGCTAAACCTCACGAGATGAAGTTCGATCTCCTGACACATCTCTAAGGAGTTTTGTCTTCTTCTTGTTGATAATGCTGCCAGTGACACACCTTACTGACGACTTTGACTTCTTCCTCAGCTCCAATTGTCTTTCGCTGATGACGCAACTTGACGGCGACGAAGACTCTCATCAGAGCATACACACATGAGAACTTGGATACAACTACAAGGACTCACACACACATTACATCATGCACTGACACATCTAAGTGCACGAGCACGACACGACTATGCACACGTATGTAACACACCTCCTACGTGCACGACCAAATAAATGACACATGCAACACACCTACTGTGCCAAAAGACTCAAAATGCAATCGTGCACTTATACTCGTACACGAACTCAACTAAATTGCACCAAAACACTGCTGATGGTGGAAGAACGTCGTTTTCCGTCGACGCCGCTCCCGCCTTGCAGCCCACCTATGCCGCTCGTCGTCGCCACACCACAGCGATCACGTCGTCACCCCCAGTGTGCATGTCACGTGCGATTATGGCACACCGCCCTGACCTCGCCATGGTTGCGTGAACCTTCGCCGCCATGCTTTTGAGCTTCTCCTCGCACCTCGCTCTGATACCAAAAATGTTGGCCAAACTCTTGCTAACGCCTAAGAAACACAACACAAGAACATGATGAACTCACATAGGATTTGGCGCTGCAGAACTTGGCAGCATTTTCTGGTTTACTTCTTCTCCTTTTATAGCAAATACAAGACCAAAAACTGAAGTACTAATGACCAAAAAACTGCAAACACTAAAGACCAAAAACTGCAAGCACTAACTCACTAGAAACTGCAATCACTAACTCACTAGAAACTGCAAACACTTACTCAAAGCAAATACCAAATCAAGATTAATTTCTAACAATCTCCCCCTAATCTTGATTTGCTAAACCTCACGAGATGAAGTTCGATCTCTTTTTTTTTTACACAACCAAAGCACTACAAGCAACACTAATCACCATAACTCCAAGCGTTACATAACGTATGCATGCATGCAGAGTTATTACTAGCACAGGGGTTACCAACAATCACCCCCTAATCCCTGTGCACGTCCTTGACGCCAATCAGAGCTCGTTGGTCTTCAGTTGTCAATTCTGCAAGGAGTTATGCCAGCCACACTTCTTGGCAGGCTGCTGATGTCTTTCACTTCTTCACAGTCGGTGACACAACACAAGAACATGATGAACTCACATAGGATTTGGCGCTGCAGAACTTGGCAGCATTTTCTGGTTTACTTCTTCTCCTTTTATAGCAAATACAAGACCAAAAACTGAAGTACTAATGACCAAAAAACTGCAAACACTAAAGACCAAAAACTGCAAGCACTAACTCACTAGAAACTGCAATCACTAACTCACTAGAAACTGCAAACACTTACTCAAAGCAAATACCAAATCAAGATTAATTTCTAACAGTATCTGCCCAAGAATCAGTTGAAGTGTTTGACGATCATGTAAATGCTGATCTGAATATCCGATTCTTTTCAAATAGCTGTGAATTTCAGAAGTGGGATTGATTTGAATTTGATCCGAAAGAACTGAATCATTAGCCTGTGCCCATTTTTTCAAGTTTTCTATGCTCGTGAGGCTCAAATTCCACTTTAAAATGTTGATTTAGGGGAGTTTGAGTTCTCAAGTCTCAGATAGCAAGGTACAATATATCAGTATCGATTAAATGGTTGTCAAAAGTAGTACAAGGAACCAAAATAAAAGATAATGACCAAAAGGAAGAAAGGTACACTGAAATAACAATCTCTCTAAGCTTGATTAGAACATAAAAAAAGAAAATACAACGTACTACAAAGTCATTGTAACCACTGCCAAAACAGATCTTTCTCTTGTGATTTTGCGTGGTGAGTCCAGGTCTGGAGGGAGTGCTGAATCTGTTGTCGGACCGAGTTGTTCATTGGCCTTCGTATGCTGGAGCACATGCTTGTTTCTTGTTGTCCATATCCCATGAGCACATGCCGAGCATATCGGCCAAATCTTTCTGATTATCCATGGCTGTGGATTCTTATGCAAATTGTTAGAAACAGGTAGAGTTGATTGCAATGGCCGAGAGGCCCAATTTTTCCATAGGCTGTCTGCTGGTTGGCATCAATGTGATCAATTGTTTCTGGCGCAGGGCACAGATGCCCATGGCTGTGCTTGAATTGCATATGTATGCCCATGCTTGCATGGAGAGAACGTAGAATATGAGTTTATTTTTATTACGGAACATATGGCTTTTGCTTAGTTTATTAATCGTTCGGCAGTCCATGAAGTCAAGGACCATGCCTAAACAGTTTTGTTTCTGTGTTGTAGATGGTGGATGATGATCCCTACCAAAACAAAGATAGATATGAAGAGTTTTGCGAGGCCAGACTTGGAATCTCAGCTGATGTTGATATTTGTACTATATGTTTTTTCGAAGAAAGAAGGAGGAGGCCTGGGGGTGGAAAGAAGCGTCGTAGCAATGTACAAACATTACTTACCCATCAATAACAGTTGCTACTAACTTCCCAAATTTAACTTTGATTTTTCATCTGCAGATGGCGATTCACTTCCGCAACGTACATGGGATAAATGGTGTCAAGTGTGAAATGGCGGGGTGGAAAGAAGCGTCGTAGCAATGTACAAACATTACTTACCCATCTTTCTGTCTGAAGAAGCATTCTTTTGACAGTCCAAATTTCATGCCCTATTTGTTCCAGTTGTTGAGAAAGATGTTTCTTGCTTTTCTTGACACATTGCATGCAAGTGTGAGAACAAATATGGTATCAAACATTTATATATCTCGTAAAAAAAATTCAAAGATCTAACTGGTTAATTTATACCAGGATGCAACACCCTAACGATGTTTTTCACATAAAAAAAATGAAGGATGGTATTAATAGGAGCAGAGAGCAGCCAGATCTCCTCACTTTCCTCTTCTATCCTTCAGACATATGATTACCAACATTTTCTTTCCACAAAATTAGCAATACTAAAGAGAGCTACATAATTTTCATACTGTAAATAAATGATGAGATGCGACTATTTGCTCAATGCCTGGTTCATCCTCGTAAGGCTGGGTGTTATCCACATGGGACTAGGCCAGTTGGACCAAATCTGAGGAGACACAATTTCCTTCTTGCTGCAATTTTCCAAGTCAAAGACTCCTATATCACGGGGATTATTCTTGTTTCCCATAATCCACTCCCCATCATCGTCGGTGAAGTAGACATGATTTGCCTTTAATTGTGGGTATTCTTCACCACTAAGACAAAGCGACTGGTTATGCCCAAGAAACAACATATGGTCTGGCAAGCTATTTATTTCCACAAGCTCTTTTGCTGCCATGTCAACTTTATATAATATGATTTTTTTAGTATGGAACGCAAGCATTTCACCATGCTCATCCTCATCACATGAAGCATCACCACCCAGACCTACTATCCTCCAAACTTGCAGGACATCCCCCCATGGAGCTCGAATAATATACATGCTGTCATCAATAAATTGCTTCACCGGGTTCATAACTACCTTCCTAGTGACAGTGGTGGCAGCGAGATCGAAGGCATCGATCTCTCCATCTGACGTCAATGCATACAATAGACCATCCATGCATAAGCAATCCATATAGCCTATGTTGGGTGGCAGCCAGGTCCACTTATCATCTCCCGCTCTTGCAAACGAAAGCTGAGAATATGGATTGTAGATGAGGACCACAATGTAGCTTCCAGTGGACGCATCAGGGAACACAAATGCCTTATAGAAGAGGTGGTCCCGCAGCTCAGTAAGAGCAAAGATTGACGGCGCTCTGACAACCTCCCCTCCATAGTGCCATGAGAACTCATACTTGTCGACAGCACCGGAGTCATTGAATATAGGCTTCACCTGCTCGATGGTGTTCACTGACGGGAGAGCGATCTGTTCCCCAGTGATCGGATTGACGAGGTGCATCTGAGATATCTCATCGACAGTAACCAGCCAGCCAAGTGAGGACCCAATCAGAAACCTGCTGCGGATCGGTGGCTCCGGGAGAGTTAACTTGTAGGACCTCTTCTCCACAAGGCTGTAGAGGCACACAACGTTCTCACCAGCAGATTCGGAAGTGTAGACCAGGCACGGCGTCTGGGATTGTTTGTACTTCCCAAGGTTGCGCAGGCTGGTGTATGCGGAGCGCCAGGAGGAGCAGACAGAGCCCGAACGTACGAGGTCAGGGATCTCAAGGGTCGCGAAGATATCCATCAGGGTGTCCAGCGGCAGCTCCGGTGGATTAGCATGTTCATCTTTCCGGAATTTCTTCAGTAAGCTGAGAGGAAGACCTAGAAGCTTTGGCAAAACTCTAAAGATTAGACAGAACAGATCTTTTGGGTGTATCGCTAGACCGCTCATAATCCCAGCTCTGCTGGAAGATGAATCGCAAAGTGCAATCTTGGATGGAGCACACAAAGGGCAGGCTCCTGGCTCCACTTATAGATCAACCGAGGCCTTCCTTCAAAGTCCTAATCGGATCGGAGTAGGTGAAGGAAATCCGAATCCAAGGATGACACAGGTATTCAACGGGATTGTTTTCCTCCAAAAAAAGATTCCGACTTTAAATCAAACTTGTTGCCGCGAGGACTGCGATTGCCTCAAACGGATTCAGATTCCGATTCCGATCCCACAAAGACTGAAGAGAACCGGCGACAGTGTAGCCCGCGGGCCAATCGCGAACGGCGCATCCCGCGAGGATTAGGCGGCCGGCGGTTGAATTTACGAAGGCAGTAAGTCTTGCAAGCTGGGGCTTCGCGCCGCCGTCCTCGTCTGCGCGGCGGCGGCGTAGCAAGAGAGTGCGGCTGGGAAACGGATGCTTTGCCTTCTGGCTTTGCTTTCTTGGGTAGTGTAGCGGCTCTTACTTTTTTATGAAAAAATAGAAAAATAGTAAGCAAAATTTAGAAAATTTGAAAAACACTGCTAAAATTTTGAGACAATGCAAACAAAAAAAGAAAAAAGAAAACCAAAAAACTAAAAACTAAAAGCTAAAAAAATAGAAGCCAAAAGGCTGAACCCGTTTAGAGTAAGGCTAGACGTCTAATGCAGCAGTGCACTATGGTTGGGAACCTATGGTTGAGGGTTTAGGCTGGTTCGCTTTTGGCCAACTTCCTCTATGTGTGCAAAGGTGGCTAAATGGACGGCACGGTATCGTGGCCGTGCCATGCCAATAGTAGTGTACTTAATTTGGTTCGGCCCAGTAGGTACAACTCATTTGGCCACGTCTACTTGAATGGACTCATGTGCAACTAGTAATGTTGAGTGCCACAGACCGGCAAAACCTGCCATTTTTACTAAAACTATACGAAATTTGGTACGTGCCACTCAAGAAAATTGCAATTTCGAAAATGACACTTAAAATCAAGAAACTAGTAGAATGCAACTTATAATTCTGTTTTCTTTTATCCGTGCTATTTTCTTCTATCTGATGCCCCACCTATGTATCATGCTCTTAGCTGCTTCTTATGGATCAGATTGAAAATAGCAAAACACACGAGCCACTCTACCCTAATAAGTACTTCTTTTCGATGATTTGGTGAGAGAAGAATATATAAGAGGGGAAGGAGAGGAGAACAATTCGATCACAAAATAGAACTTATTTTTTGCTAAAACATAGTTGACTGATGCCTACATATAGCCAATTTTAGGTGAAAAATAGCTACAACACGGGCATTCTCTGTCCTGTCTCTCTAATAAATATATATATATATATATATATATATATATATATATATATATATATATATATATATATATATATATATATATATATATATATATATATATATATATATATATGTATGTATGTATGTATGTATGTATGTATGTATGTATGTATGTATGTATGTATGTAGGAAAATTACATAAGGCACACAGGTGCCTAGGCACCCACATCAAGAACCGTCCGATACACGTGTATGATTGATAATTTTTTGAACCGTCCGATACACGTGTATGATTGATAATTGTTTTGAGTTTGGGTATGGAAATGTTTTATACCCTTGATATATTTATGGTAAGTAAGTTTTGAACTCAGTTCAAACTAGTTTGAACTACTTTTGAGTTCAATGCGACTACAGTGAGTATATACCATAAAAATAGTTCAAACTAATTAAACTGAAGTTGAATTTAATTTTTTCGGAGTTTGACATCTCAAATATACTTTTTTATGGGTATATGAAGATACCCACATCAAACGTTACGAATCTCAAAGCAAATCAACGGGTATTGATATGGGTGCCTAGGCACCCAGGTGCATGAAACACGCGTCCTATATATATATATATATATATATATATATTCTTCTGTTCTTTTTTACTTAACATTTTTTATTTTTTACAGTCTTTTAGGAAATTTATAAAAGTATTTTTTAATAATAAATCTAATAATATAATTTTCATATAACTAATGTAGATAGTTTTAAATTTATTAATAAAAAAAGTTTAATGGCATAGAATCTAGTACGTCACACAAAAAAAAGAAATACAACAAACGGCTGCCATGTTATTTTCCACCACCACCCATTTGTCTTGATCTCTATCTTAGTTGTCTCAACTCATTTCCATACTACTTACATAAATAGCACTATAGTTCTTTTTAATTTGGCTTTTAGACACTTATTTTTTATAAAGCTAGCCTCCTCCATGAATCTACTGAGCTCGGCACGTCGCTTACCGAGCCCCCAATGCAGCATGTCACTCGGCCGGGCACTGTGTACGCTTAATTAGTACTTTAATTAGTGCTAATTACATTTAACTAGTATTAATCATAATTAATTAATGTTAATCATAAGTTAATTAAGCGCTAATCACTCACCATTGATTATTGCCGCACCTAGGGCTCGTCAGGAACCTACTAAGCTCCCCTAGCTCAATACGTACCTACCAAACTCGATAGGTCCACGAAGGAGGCTATATTTGCAAAAATAGGCATTTGGATACCAATTTTTTTAAAAAAAATGACTACAATGCTATTTATATGAACAGTTCCTCATTCCCCAACCCTCTCTTCCAAATTAAAAAAAAGTGGCTACAGCGGCTGCGGCCAAGGAATATAAGTAGGGCTGTAAAAAAAAGCTTAGACTCGTGAGCTGATCGAGCTCGACTCAGTCTAGGGTTTGATTCGAGCTCGGCTCGAGTTCTTAACGAGTCGAGCTTGATCCTGAGCTCTCGAGCTTCAACGAGTCGAACTTGAATAGCTCATCAATGTTCGATTTGAACTTGAATATTGCTAGTGTTAATTTTTACTGAACATACTCAAGTTAAGCTCGAGTTTGAATTTTTCTTATTATTGAAAATTAATACGTGTTGAATTATTGATTGTTATCAAGTTTACTCAAGCCAAATTTGAATCTACTCGTGCTTGGATCGAGCCAAGCTTAAGTTTAAATACAGACTCGGATCCTAAATCAGACTCACATGAGTGCAACTCGAGTAAGCCTGAACTTAAGAGGACAAACTCGCTCGAGCTTGACGTGTTTACCACCTAGGTATAACTGATATTAGGGCTGCACGTATTGTAGTGTATGGTGCTCCGCATGCGCCGCCGGCCCGAACGAGATGCAGCCGCTACCACAGCTCGCCAAGGGCCTCTGCGAGCTTACGGTCGATCGTCGCATGCCATGAGCTTGGGCCGCCGACGCCGAACCCTTGCCTCTTTCCGGGAACGTCGACCGGCACCGCGGCGTACGTGACAGCTTATTGTGTGCTCGCCGTCCGGCCGACGTGCTGGCCGTGCCGGTACGTACGGGATCTTGAAGAAGTTTAACCGTGGCCAGCTTGCCTTGAATCTCTTGTACGTGACAGCATAAGCATATGGCGATCATTGCTCGGCAATACATTATAAGAAATGTCTATACAACATTCGACTATTTTTTAGGACAAAAACTGTCAGATTGATCTGGAGCGTTAGATCTCCATCCAACGGATCCACTCATACAAGTCCCCCTCCAAAAAAATGACCCCCTCCAAAAAAATAATCTAGGGCATTGGATCTCTATTTAACAGCTCAAAATCTGACTGTTTTTGTTCTAAAAAATAATCGAATGTTATATGGACACTATATTGTACGTAACTAGGTCTAGTGATCGATGGTCCGTTCAATCAAAAACAAGTAGTAAAGCAATCGGTGTACAAGTGCTTGTCTGACACACCAATCTAAAGTAATACCCTTTTTTAGCTTTCTTTCACCAAAGAGCAGAATTATGCTGAATTATTGCATATAGATGGCAGACACACACTAGGGGGCACGCGTCATATTGCACGAAAGCGTTACATGAAAGAGATAGAAACCAACCATGCAACTCAGGGCGTCCCGTCACTGTCGCGCTCCACGAACCTCCTGATGACTTGGACCAGCTCGCCGGTGGCCTCCGACGACGGCTTCACCGCGAAGAAGGCGTGCTCCTCGCCGGGGAACTCCACGAGCTCCACGTCCTTCCCCATCGCCTTCATCCGCTCCGCGTACTCAACGTCCTTGTCTCGCATTAGGTCGCGCCCCGCGGCGACGACGAGCACGCGGCCGACGTCCGCGGCCTCCGGGCTCGGGCTGCCCTGCCCGAACGGGTTGATCAGCGGGTGGTCCTTGTCCGCTCCGACCGGCAGAGCGAGGCGGAGGTAGCTGTCGCACAGGTCTCGGGTCAGGAACGCGGTGTCCGGCGTGTCCAGCTCCGACCGGGTGGGCTTCACCGAGCAGAACGCCGGCATGAGCAGGACGTACCCGGCGATCCTGGCTGGGTGAAGCCCTGCCGTGCCGAACCGGAGGGCGAGGTGGTGCGACATGTTGCCGCCGGCCGACTCGCCCGAGACGAACACCCGGCGGGGGTCGGCCGCGCCGGCCAGCCACGGGTCGTTGGAGTCGGAGACGAGACGGTCGCGGAGCCAGAGGAGCGCGGCAGCCGCGTCCTCGTGGGCGGCCGGCAGGCGGTGCTCTGGCGCAAGGCGGTAGTCGAAGGAGAGGACGACGGCCGGGAGCTCGGCGGCGAGGCGGAGGCAGCCGGCGTGGAAGTTCGGCCAGGAGCAGGAGCCGACGCAGAAGCCGCCGGCGTGAAAGAAGGCGAGCACCGGCAGCTTCTTCTTCTCCCCGCCGGTCGCGCCTTCCCCCTCCCCGCGCGGCTTGTACATGCGGACGCCGAGGCCGCGGTCGGCGTCGTACACGGCGTCCTTCCACTCGACGCGGCCGTCGTCGCGGTCATCGACGCCCGGGATGGCCGGCGGCGGGGAGCGGAGAACCGTGCCGTCGCTGAGGACTTGCACGTCGCGGCAGTCCTCCACGACGTACGGCTGCGGCGGTGGCGGAGCCGAGGACGCCATTGCCGCGCGCGCGTGTATGGACAGTAGTAGTGGAGAACGTATGTTCGTAGGGTCGTCTACGTGTGGCAGTGTGTGCTTGGGCCATTGCCATGCGCACTGCTTCTATATGTGGGTGGTTCAGCGGTTGATGGCTTGATGTGAAGCTATAGAAAACAGTGCGTGCTCGTGCAGCAAAGCACGGCCCAAATTAATGAACACTACGTAACTGATAGTAATTCTATATGTATTTGACAGTAACTTTACTTACGTATAACAATAACTTTTCAGTTCGTATAATGCACATAGGTATAGAATAGCGTTGCTATGTATGTATATATATAGAGAGAGATATCGTTGCCTGTGTGTCACGATATAATACTCCATCGTGGCTTTTTAATTAGATGACTGCTAACACGGGACTGAAGGTGCGAAAGTGATGTAAACCATTTATATGGATGGTTTATGCAGCAATTTGCGTTCACATGCTGATCCATACATTACTACAAAATAAGCTATATTAGACGTCTCACCACAGACGGTTCATGTGAAGCTAGCTGTGCTTTAATTATTATAGCAATTTATGGCTAACCATCTCTGAAACTTTCACAGACGGTTAGGTTTAAAAGTCATCTATGATATACGCATTATCACAAACAGTTTTTAGTTAGAACCGTATATGAATCTATCACAGACGGTTTTTTTACAATTGTCTGTGTTTTGTTCTTTGTCGTATGAACTACAAAAGCTACTAAGCTGGAACAAAGATTTTCAGATCTTAGTTTTCTGGGCTTCATATGGTTCTTCTTCAACTTTGGAGTTAGAAGATCAGCCGCTGAGTTCTCGAATGCCATGAAGATTGTCCTTGCCCTTTCCACTTCTCTAACCTAGGCAAATATTAGCATGGCACATAATCTCAAAGAGAATGCCATGATAAGCTTTCTCAGAATCAACCGCTTCTGCTTAATCGGCAATGTTATCCATGTATCTCTTCACTGCCGCAAAAGTTTCTTCCGCTTTGCGCATATTGCAGAGAAGAACAAGGCTAAGGGCGGTTTCCTTTTCCTAAGCGGCAATAAGACACCTCTGTCGACGGCGGAAGATGAGGTCCAACTAATGGATGGAAGTGAGTCGAGGAAGGAGAGCAAGGCATGAGCGGAGGAGCTATTCCAGACGTAAATTGTTGGCCGTCTGTGTAAGGTAGTGACCAAACAACTCATGATGGATAGATGAGAGGAAGGAGATCAAAAGAATATTAGATGTCATTATTAAGAAATCTGGTGAAGAAGATGAGGGAAAAGACAGTTTAGAAGAGCTGGATTAAGGTGTGCATATTTAAGTGTTATCACAAACGGTTCGTATACCAAATCGTCTTTGATATTAATATCATAGATGGTTTGTATAACAAACCGTATCTGATATGTGACTTATCACAGATGGTTCATATAACAAACCGTCTCTAATATGTGCATTATCACAGATGATTCATATAACAAACCGTCTTTGATAATGACACATCACCAATCCGTAGTGTATCTCCCAGGATTTCGATCTCACCCGTCCATTTTCTCCACATCGAATGGTAGGCACCGATTCCTCCTACCGCTCAGCCCTTATTAATTACTCCCGCTCTCCCTTTCCACCAGTAGTCATGCGTGAGTTCATACACTAGCTTCCTGTATCCTCCCCTCGTCGACGCCGACTACCACCGTGAGCTAGTTCCTCTGCCTCCTGTTGTGACACCACGGTGCACTGTTGATCCTAGCTAGTTCGTCCACTCCTAACTTGTTCCTTGACGACGCCGACTATCGCCACGAGCTAGCGCCTCCGTTGTGATACTACGGTCAACTGCACAACATACTCTTGTCATAAGTATCGTAAGAATGTCTTATGCAGTCTCACCGTCGTGACACAAGGTAATGCTACCGCGCATCTCCATTGCTGGTGACATCCGGCTGCCATCCGATGCCCCCCTCTCTTCCATGATGGCAGGCATCACGTACATCGCGCACTGCATCCAGCTTCTATTGTCTGCTAGGATCTCTGATTCTTATATATTCTTGTCGTGTTAAAGAGTTGGGTTCGTTATCTTGTTATGCTATAATGGTGGATTCTAATCTTAATAGAAATAGAATGTGTTGTTGTGTTTGCCACTGTATTTGCTTGTTCTCAAAGTGCATAAGTAACATTATTTCTTGATGCTAGCCAAAAAAGGAAAAAAAATTTGATATAGAATAAACTATCACAGACGGTTTGTGCTATAAACCGTCTATAAAGGACTATCACAGGCGGTTCTATATACCAACGATTTTATATACCAACCGTCCATGATACTCACCAATCACAGACGGTTGGTAACTAGAACCGTCTGTGATGTGTGAGTATCACAGACAGTTGTTAGTTCAAGTCGTCTGTAATAGTTTTCTTCATAGACGATTCTATTACAAACCGTCTGTGTTGTTTTTATCACAGACGGCTCACAAACCGTCTATAATAATCTCGGATTATCACTAATACATAAATTCAGACGGTTCAGAAAACCGTTTGTGATGATAGTTCCGAACCATCTGTGATGACTCTTTTTGTAGTAGTAATATAAACTCGATATGTACCCAATAATTCCGTTAATTGAAAATCTAAAAAGATCTATGTGACGCAATTTACAAGAACTGAGGCTTACCAAGCTAATCTTTGAAGTTTAGAGACCTTAACGATATTTACTACTCATCACAAAAATTTAGATGGCTTCGATGCCGCATAAGCAGAACGTGTGAGAAAACGAAAAAAGTGCAGAAAAACTTGACTGCAAACTTGAGCAAAAAATTCACCAAGTGATGTTTCATACGATATTTTCCTAACATCATGTATCATAAGTTGCCCTGTTACAAGCTTAAAAAATCTGTGTATTTACTATCACTACTTCGTCAGGTTAGGATTCTGTTTCCTAGCATTATTTCCAAAATGAAAAGAATAAAACCAGCCCAATTCTAGTTGTCAGCATGTCAGCAACATCATGAATGCTGAATTGAGCTGATCCTTAAGCCGTCAGGATACCTTCTCTTCGCTCAGTGATCACGTATCTATCAACATCAGAGAGGTCCGCATGCACAGCACATAATGTGCTCTTCATGTCCCCGAGATTACTCTCCAGATGATGTGCAGCCTGAGGTGAGCCGAGGCAGCTGCATCAGTATAGCACCGCACATACTAATATAAGATACCACTATAGAACATCATCACTAAAATAAAAAATAAATAAGAACAACATTGGAAATCACAAAGAAATCAAAATTCTAAAAGAGAACCAACAAAAACTGAAATAAACATTTGAAATATAGATTCGGTCCATGTCTAACTAAATAAATAGTAAAAGAGAACACAAAAAGTAGCAAGCCACAGTGCTGAAAACTCGAGTGCTTCCACTCATGCATGTTGGTATCACTCCACTAGCCTTTTACCTGAGAATGGAAAGAGCAAACGTGAGATTTGGAAATATCAGCAAGTACCCAACAATGGTCGCGACATGGTGAGTAAAGGACAAGAAATACAAGCAAGTAATTAACACATGTTAAATGCAATGAAACTATGTTTTCAGAAACACTGATACGGATTGGAGATAAAGATCACAGAAACAGTAGAATTAAAGATAATTGTTATTTAGCAAGTTATGACAAAGGCGTCTTGGCGATTGCCTCCCACATACCCGGTTATACGAGAGTAGTTAAGAACATCTTTATCCTCAGTTGTATAACTGTATACGATGTGTAATATCCTGAGTAACGAGAATGTACGGCCCTCGTACGTTACCAGGTGGGTGAAAATCTGCCCTATATATGAGTAACTCTGAGTTAGGTAACTGTTATTTCTTTTTATTAGATTTAGCAAGTTACGACAATAGAACTGGTGTCACTATTCTCGACTATATAACCGCAGACAAGGTGTAATATCCTGAGTAACAAAAGCGTACGGCCTCCCGTACGTTACCAGGTAGGTGAAAATCTCTCCTATATGTGGATAACCCCAGGTCAGATAACGCTTATATTATTATCAGATTGTAAGGAGTAAATTTAAGAAAACTAAGGAAAGGCTAAGATAAGATTATGAGAAGTGAAAAAGTTTGCCAAGTTTGGAAATAAAAGACCTAAAACCTGATAGGGTGATGTGAAATGATAATATAGTGATAGGGTAACTATTAGATTATAGACAAATTATATACTATGAATTTAAGAAAGCTAAGAGTTGGTGAGGATAAGGCAATGATAAGGGTTTGTGGAGGCTAGAAACAGAAAGCATAACTCCTAGTATGAGGGTTGTATAGAATGATAATAAGGTGGTAGAGATCTAGGAATTAATCTAAAAGGGGTATTACAACATAGCTTACGCAAGGGTTGTCATCCATCCAAATTTTATTAGGTGACAAGTGATTATTAGTCAGATTAATAGGTATCACGTACATATAAATCTGTCATGGCCCACGTACAACATCAAGCAGATAATGAATCATGGTATCAGGAACTAAAACATAGCAACCCTAATGTAAAAAGAGTGCTAATAATTTTAAATCTAAATTAAACATGTTCATATGTTACCCACATTAATGATTGAAGCATTACTTCTAAATCACTAATTAAAAACATAAATTCTAGAACATAATTAACTAAACATTCTAATAAACCTAAGAGCATGTAAAATAAGATAAACAATATTAGAAGTCTATAACCAAACAAATATTAGTAATATGATAACAATCAGGCAAGCATTGGTGATGTGATAATAACCAGGTATGGTTTAGTAATACGCTAATAGCTAGGTAACTTAAGTGATATGATATTAGGCAGGTAACTTTAATGATATCATATTAGCCAATTAACTTTGGTGATATGGTATTAGCCAGGTAACTTTAGTGATATGATATTAGCTAATTAACTTTGATGATATGATATTAGCTAGGTAACTTTAGTTATATGATAATAGCCAGTTAACTTTGGTGATATGATATTAACCAAGTAACTTCAATCATATGATAATAGCCAGGCAAGCATGAGTGATACGATAATTATACTCAACGATAAGATGACAAGTAATCTGAAAATACATGATATGCAAAACGGAAAGATCACGGCTGTGAGGTACTTGCCTTGAGCACGCTCGGCGGACTCGCTGTAAGAAGGATCTGGAATCCGCAATTACCCGAACGTTCCCTCAACCGCTGCGTGAATCTACACGATGGAATGGGAGCGAATCAGATGAGGGTCATAATAAGATTGTGAAAAGGACGTCAGGAGGTTGTTCGGCCGAAAAGATCGCATTCGGTAAGATTCGTCGTGCGAATCGCCGTTCGGCCGTGCGATTTATCATTCGGCCATACGAAAACGAACTGCTGCAAAAGTCGGCAAAACCTCCGCGCGAATCTGAGTTTGGTCGTGCCCCAGGCAGCCCAGCCGTGTGGCCATTGTGCCACGGCCACCTAGCGACTTTGGGCGTCGCTGGCTGAGCGCTGGCACTACCTCACCGCTGCTAGCCAGCGGCCAACGCCGCCTCGGCCAATGCGCAACCAGCCACGCCACCACCGCCGCCACACGGCTGCACGCACCACACGGCCGTGCGGCCATGCCGCCTCTACCGGCTGTCGCTCCGTGCCGTGCCACCATGGTCGGCTGCCACCGTCGGCCGCTCGTGCCCTCTGGTCGCCAACGCCGCTGCCAGACAACGCACCCTTCGGCCGCCTTGATGCTGCCGTCGCCCGAATTCCTACTACGCCACTAGCTGCACGCACCACCCGCCGCTAGCTGCGCACCTTGCGCCTAGGCTGCCGCGCCGCTGCCAGCCTGCGTCGCTGCCGTGGAGCTGCAGCCACTGCCACTGCCTGTTGGTGCATCACCCGCCATCGCCTCACCCGGCCTGGCCACACCAGCCGCCACTGCTGGTTCCTGACGGGAGAGGGAGAGAGGGATTGGATGGGATAGAGAAAAACAAGGCAGAGAGAGAGAATAGATTGGAAGCAATGGAGAGAGAGAGGTAGATGGGAATATATCCCTTGAGCCAGATTTGAGAGGTAATTAGCTGATTTAGTTGGTAATTAAGAGACTTCCGGTTTGGAATGGTTGAGATACTTTTCCTAATTTTTTGTGGCTCCCTGCCAATGATTTGCATCTCCTCAACGCCACCAGATTTTGGGTGGGTTCTTTTCGGCTGTGACTTATGGTTTATGACTGCAGCTTATAGTTTTTGGGTCTACCATGAGCGCTTGTGTGAGCGAACCGAATGTCGATAAGCCACATCGAACGGTGGCAGAGAAACCGTTCCATTTGTTCTTCATGATCCTTATAGGTAACACCAGGTGGTATGCAAATCAGCCCAAAGGCCAGAGCAAGCTTCTCACTGTGTTGAAACACCTCTGACTCTTTCTCTTCTTCCTCAAGATCATAGAGGGAATGCTGTGTGTCTGGCATGTACTCAGCAGCTTGCATTTGCTTTTTGAGCTTGACCAGTAATGCCTGGATCTCATTATTCATCTCATGTTTGGTGTCCTTGGCTTGGAAAACATGAACAACATTTTTCCAGGTGATCCAGCTGCACCCTGGGTCTTTCTTGATTCCAACATTCTTCATCTCCTTGCTTACATCTGTTTCTTCTGCCCACCTGGACAAGTTCAGAAGATACATTAATCGACAGCATGAATTGTGAGCAAGTGCAATTAACTGTAAGGCTATGTTAAGTTTCAAGAAAACGGTATTATCCTACTTAAAGATTTAAACAAGCACCTGTTTAGTTATTAATTCAGAGTTAAAGAATCAACTGATCATGTATATGGAATCCATGTTCTTTTTTGTGTATCTAATCTGCAGCATAGTCTAGCCGATATTTCATCAAATGTCTTCCATAGTAAAATCCGGATAAATATTTTTGTTATTTAGGCAACAAAGTGCTTTAGTTTAGTCTTTTGTTTTAATTTACCCTGATTCTCGAACAATGGAGAATCTTTAGAAACATAAAGCATAGGCACTAGGCACATTCCACGAGGGAAAGAATCCAATAGATATGAACAGATACTTAAATATGTTCTAGAGCTATGTTAACTCGAATGCCATACATAATATGTGCATTTTACTGAGAAGTCATCATACAGATATGTTGGGAGTGGCAAAATCCATTTTGTTTAGTATCTGGAGCTGAGCAGTCTTATATATATTGATCCAGTGGAAATATTTCTCGAAATATTTACCTATCCGGAGGAACACCTCAAGAGAAACTTTGGTGTAAATAAGACAGTAAATTTACCTGCCAGCCGACGCAAACATGTTCGAGAGCAGCACATGATTTCCAGAGTCCTGAGGGTCAAGTTCAAACAACTTCTCAGATGCAATCCTTCCCAACGCTGTCTTCCCATGCATCTTGCACGCCTCGAGTAGTGCTCCCCAGACAGAAATGGAAGGCTTCATTGGCATCCCTTGTATAATCTCATAAGCCCGCTCTTCCATTCCCACACGCCCAAGCAAGTCCACCACACAAGCATAGTGCTCAATCTGCGGCTCTATCCCAAACCTCTCCCTCATTGTCTCAAACAACTCATAACCTTCCTTTGTCAAACCTGCTCTACTGCATGATGTGATCACATTTACAAGTGTGATGTAATTAGGTGCTGTCTCACCACTCCCTATCATATCATCGAACACCGCAAGTGCATTCTGAGCATCACCAATATGAGCATACCCTCCAATCATCGCGTTCCATGTGGCAAGATTCCGCTGTGGCATCTCCAAAAAGACCTGTTCAGCATCTTTGACACCCCTGCACTTCCCGTACATGTCAACCAGTGCACTTGCAACAAAAATGTTTGCACTCCTCGCACCCAGATACACCATGAAAGCCGCCTCCTCTGCACCGTTCTGCGCACACACAACGACCATAGAACACCAGGACACACTGTTCCTAACTCCCATCCCATCAAACACCGCCCTTGCCTTCCCCGCGCATTGGCACTTCCCATAGAAATCAACCATCGCATTGGACACCGAGACATCCATCTCAAACCCGCACTTCACCACGAACCCATGGAACTGCTCTCCTGGTGACAGGTACATTGGCCCGGCACACGCGTTGAAGAACGCACAGACCGAGACCACATTCAGCAGCCTGCCAGCCTCCCGTAGCCCAAAGTCTCAAGCACAGCGTTCGTCATGACCGCGTTTCACGCGACCAGGTTCCGGTTCGGCATTTCGTCAAACAGGCGGTGTGCCAGCGTGAGGCGACCGGTCTTGAAGTACATGTTCAGCGACGCGCAGGAGACAAAGGGGTCGTCGGGGAGGTACCCGAACCTGAGGGCGAGCGCGTGGAGCTGGGGCCCGACGGCGGAGAGCATGGGAGGCGCGGAGGCGACGGCCTTGAAGGCGGAGGGCAAGGTGAAGTCGTTGGGGAGGCCGAGGCGGAGCATGGCGGCGAAAGCGGAGAGCGTCGGGAGCGGGCGCGCGTGCTGCGCGGCGCCGGAGATGAATGTGGTGAAGGAGACCACGGTGGGGCTCGGGTCGGAGGCGAGCGCAGCGGCCGCAGCGAAGGGGAGATCGAGCTTAGAGTAGAGGTTGCCGAGGTGAGCGCGGATGAAGAGCGGGAGGGTCGGGGACGAGAGCAGCCTGAGCGCCCGCGCGTGCGCGGCGACCCCGAAGCGATCGCCGCCTCGACCGCCGCCGCCAGTAGGTTCGGGTCGGCCGCGGCGGCGAGGCGCATTTGGCGCAGGGTTAAGAAGGGGCTTGTTCTGTCTGCGATTTTTGGCGCGTCCACGGAGGCACTTATATTGAGGCAACTTAATTTCGAAACCCTGATGGGCCTTATCGGCCGAGAGCGAAACATTTAGGCCCAATTGTTCATGTACTGCCCTTTTTCCTTACGAAAGCTGTTCTCGTGAACTGCTACTACCTAGTTTAGCTATTTCGATGCGGGATATTGGCAATTTAGCTATGAGAAAATTTAGAAAACGGTATACCATTTTGTTGAATTCGATGGTATAGCTCGTCTCTGGCAAGAGAGGCGCCGCCGCCGTCTTTCCCGGATGAGTTCACCGCACCCCTCCGGGACGTAGAGGGAGGCTAGGGAGGCGGTGGCTCAGCGGTTGGCGACGGTGGGGGGCGTCAGGTGGCAGCGGAAGGCGGTGGATGGTGGCACGGCGAGATGGCAGCGCAATGAATTTTAGGTTAGGCGGAGTGGGGATGGGAGAGGGCGGCGCAGCGAGGCGGCGGGGTCATCGCTGGTGGTGGTCTGGTGGAGGGGTTGGGGGAGGCGGAAGAGTAGTGCGGAGCTACAGGTGGCGCTAGAGAAGAAGGTGGGGAGAAGAGAGAGGAAGAGGAGGGCGATGGCCGGCGCCGGAGAAGGAGGCAGGTGGAGGGGAGGGGAGCGGCGACGCATTCGAGAGGGAGGTGAGGGGTGCAGCGGCAAGGGGAGGTATGCCATCAGGATGCCTTTCGATGGCACACCGTGCACTAGTTCCTTTCTTTAGTTATAGGGTGGTTTTTTTAGGCTGTGGGGTATGGTTTTTGAATTTTGCTTATTCGCAAGAAACAGTATGCATATAAAAATAGTCGCATATGCTTTTGGTAAGATTTCAGAGCCCACTTTATTAAAAACTTCGATTTGAAGCCGAGAACCCACCTGAAAACAATCATTTGTCTAAAAAATTCGTTGGATAGATATAATTGAACTCGGTGCAGTGTCTACTACAATCTACCTATAAACTTCGTCTTAAAAAAATACATCATTTAAAAAGCTAGCTACTACAGCAACAGGACAAAGCCTGAGCATAAAGTGTCCCGAACGCATAGGCTCACCTTAGTTCTTCTTAAAGGAAAAATGGTCGAACCCTACGTTATATTAATGGGATATATTTATTGCACAAGCACAATTTACAGCACAAGTGCAAATCTTTTGGTTTGGATTTCAAATTAATCAGTGGCGGAGCTAGAAAATTTCCACTAAAAAAAGCGGGATGGTAAGAGTGAATCATTAAGAATGCCAGTCAAGAATTCATCACTACATTGCACGGTAAAATATTGTGTAACAATAGGGGGTGCAACCCCCCTTCCCCCTCCCTTCGCCCCTGAAATCAATATGAAAAAAACTGGAAAAAAAGAGAGAGACTGTATATATAGTTATGAAATTACGTATTATACTTGTATACAAAATTTTAAGTTCAAATTAGTCGCCCATTGAGGGTAACAGAAATGAGAACATTCTAACAAATGGTAAATGAACAAGGAAAATAGAAATGTTGGTCTACATCTAGATTTTCTAAGGAATTTTTTATATTAATTTAATTCCTAAACCTAAAGTTTTTGCACTTGTTCACTAGAAACCTCCACTTATATTAAGGGTCAGTGTATGGTTTATTTGTTGTGTAATGTAATTTTTTAGAGGAATCTTTACTTTTTTTAGTAAGATTTTCCTTTTACAACTGTAGCACCCAAAAAATCCCTAACCGTTTCTCTCTCTCCCGTGTATTTCTTTCTTCAGTTATCTCTCTCTGCCTCTTATCTAAGAAACCGGCTCTCTCTCTCTCCCTAGTGGCGGCGCTAGGACCTCGGCGATGGCTGCATCGCGGGCGACAGCAACGCTAGTGGCGCCGACGGCTGGCGGCGAGAGTGGCGCAGTGCACGGTGCCAGGTAGCCCGACGAAGTGCGGCGGCGCGGCCATGGTGGCGGCTGGCCATGGCGGGGCGGCGCCGAAGGCGACGTCCGGCGGTGAGGGGCCGCACGGTTGGTGGCGCGGGCACGCGGCGGCGCGAGGCGGCTAGGGGTGCAGGAGGTCGGCGGAAGCGGCAGCCGTGGTGGCTCGGCGTGGCAGCCGGCTGATGCATGGAGCCATTAATTGCTTGATGTTGTAGTTCCTGATACCATGATCCATTAATTGCTTGATGTTGTATGTAGGCCATGATGGATTTATATGTGCATGATACATGTTAATCTAACTAATAATCACTTAACACATAATAAAACTTGGATGAATGACAACCCTTGTGTGAGCTATGTTATAATATCCCTTTTAGATTTATTTCTAGATCTCTACTACCTTGATATCATTCCATACCGTCCTCTTATCAGGGGTTAAGCTTTTTATTTCCAGCCTTAACAACCCCTTCCACTTATCATAACCTGTCTATGATGTATCGGTTACCTTATTATCACTAGTATAGTGCCCGTGCTAACGCCACGGCGGCATTTCAGGGATGCACATGAAAACAACCAAATGAGGATATTTTTTTCATAGTTTAAGTTTAACGCAATTGTATATCACCATGTATATAATCTGGAAAACACTCATGTATATCACCAGCAAGTTCAGGTCATGAAATTACAAGCCTAGGCCAATTATAATGCATAACAAGGCAATAATAAGTCATGTCTCTACTTTGAACCATCTAATTTCGATTTGCTTAAGTAGGTCTTGGAGTTCTCCAGGGATAATGTCTTTACATTCATTTTCACTGCTCTTCAAAATGTCCACCAAGAAATTCATCCTCAGTGAATGTGATCGCTGTGCATGGCAAATATAATAAGTTAACTTATTAATTTGCTATGTAGTCTACAAAATATACATAGAGAATATTATATGCTCACAGTGTTGATAACTGGTAATCTTACGCCATTCCATGACCACATGAAACTGTATACAAGGAAGCCTTCCAATTTCCTGGAGAAGAGCACGTGTTTAATTGTTATAGATAAATAAAATGATATTTGATAATAAAGATGAAACATATCATAAGTTATTACCATCCGTAGTTTTGGAACCCATGTTGGGAATTTACGACGCTTGATAAAAATATCGTCTTTCCACGCAGGATGTGCCAATTCCATGGCGAGTTTGAAATTATTGGCAATATTGTGTAATTTAGTTATATATGGGATGCTTGGATCGTTACCCTTGTACCATGATTTTTTAGGAAGCGGATCCATAATGTACACAGTTCTCTTAACCATGTCTAGTATGAATAAAATGTAGGACCTATGTCGATAGTATGGCAAGAGAACACGTAAACAAACACCCAGACTATAAGTGCAAAATGATAAAATATAAGTTTTTAAAGGAGTATACAGAACATATAGCTTACAGTGCTGCAATTTTCAATATCGTAGTCCATGTTAGGCCAGCATTGAAGCAATTTTGCCAGTTCTTTGTAGTCTACCTTGTCACACCTTGCGGATCTCGTCCAAACCGAGATATGGATCGTTGATTTTGCAAAATTTATAATTATTATTTGAGTAATTATACAATTATATATACACAACAAGGGAACAATTATATCACTTACACGTAATCGCCGGTCCATGAAGTGGTATTTGTCTTCTATCCACAACCAGGCTTTGTTGCACGCAACCGTCCGAACAGCCATGTTGAAGCAATCACGATCAATGGGTTTATTTTCATCTAAAATTTCTCTAATTGTTCTGAGACTTAAAGAAATTGGATATGGTCTGGTGCTTCGGACCCATTCTTTGCTAAAAAAAACAAGGACCAGGAACGAATTAGTTGACCACATCTTTTTTTTAGTATTAGTATATGCAATTAATTAGAAAAAAATACTTACTCTAAACACTCTTCATCGTCTATCGACCAGATGTATGTGCTCAACCGATGCAATAGTTCCTTTCTGTCCGTGAATATTTTGGCAGATGGTTCACCTAATAGTTCTTGTGTGTTTGTTGATGTTATTCCAGTGGAAAGAACACATGGAGTTACATCCAGTTCAGTTTGATGTGAAGCTTTTGATGGTTTAGGAGCTTCAGCCATAGTATCGATAATTTCAACATCACTTGGACTGTCTTTGTCATCATTTGGCTGCTCAAGTTCTTGATATCCGTTCTTTATGTTTAATCTCGAATCCCACAAGATTGCAGGTAGCTTAAACCTGAAATTATTTATATCATCCTGCAAAGTAGTATAAGTTTTATAATAAAAATTTATATTATGTTCAGATGATATATATATATAAGTGACTACACAATATGCAATTCCTCTATGAATCACCTGAGTTACTTTATCAGAGAGGGAAGATCCAGTCCAATATTCCATGAAGTTTACCATCCATAGACCGCATGATGTCCTGTACATTAATAATTGAAAAATCTCACGGAGTTGCTAAGTATGTAGAAACAAACATAATCAGTTTTGTAAAATACAAGTCACATGGCATGTACCCATCTGTTTGCATTCGCTCTTGGATCTTCTCAATAATGTGCCATGTTGAAACATCAAGGTCCTTCCACTTGTCTCGGTTAAGCTTTTATTATGTTCCAATGCAAGTTTAATCTGTCTTTCTAGTCCTTTTAACTGTTGTGATAATTATATATCATTTCAGGATTAATAATAATGTAATAAGAAAACATTTCTAAAAAGGAAATAATTACTCACTGTAGTTTTTAGGTCTCTACGGTCCAATAGTTGTAGTCCCATTGAATCGAGTACATGTACCTCACATTTTTAGCATTGACAATCGCCAGAGACCAGTGGCATTTTTCTATGTTAATTGGAATGAAAACCTGCACCAAACATTGACATTTTTAAGTATTGACCATCAATATATCTCCATTATAAAGGAACAGTCCAAATACATTATAAATGGCGATTTAAGTTTTACCATGTCACTTGTAAATATTTGTCCACCCTTTGATCAATGGTGTCTGTCTTATAACTTAATGTCACCTTAGGGTCACCATCACGCTTAAGCAGGCTGCAAATAAATGTATTCTCCAAAAAAACCTTTCCACCTTCTCTATGAAGTAGATGCTCTTCATCCCTGATACAGTGAATATATGCACTTAAGACTGTTATAAGAAAAAGAATACGATGAAGTAGATCATATAGGCAGGTTTAAATATCAATAATTTAAAGTATACACTTGTACTTACTTCGCCATTCAATTGCATGTTATCATGAAACATACATTCCATATCATTTCTATTTAGCCATGCACTGTCGATGTTCACCAGAACTCTTTTTTCGGGTGCTGATTTCAGGTATTCAATAATCTCAACATCTTCTATGGTGCACATGTAATCTACAACAAATAACATTATAGTTTTCTTAAATAACTGCGCAAAACAAAGAGAGGCAATAAAGTAAGAGAAGAAGCACTAATTACCCTGGGGCACAACTTGAGCTATGTTTGATTTCTTTGGTTTGTTATGTTGTGATATTCTAATCATTGTCTGCAACTCATTTTCTTTGTTAGGGCTTGATGGGTTACCAATTTGTTCCAACATCTGCTCATCTGAGCATATGTGAGTTGATTCATTCTGAACCTCCAAATAGTCCATCGCTGTCACATCTGTATGCATGACAGGGAGACATAAGTTTATTATCCTCCCCCCTCTATAATATCCAGTGTGATGTCATCAGTATGCAGGCAAAGATTGAGTAGAAGATTGATCTAGCGTTCGTGTCTCCCAAGTATTCTAGAATAAAGAACAATAGGAGGATCTTGTGCAAGTTCGGTTCTTTGTAGTTTGTACAGATAATGTTGCTTGCTGATTTGTTTAACTAATGTTTTCGTTAGTGCATGCATGCACAGGACATGTGTAGTTTACTTTCAATCAATGAATGGAACATATATATAGCAAGCGCATGCTGGTAATAAACCTCAACACACATGAACCAACAAATTGGTAGTTTATCACAGTACAATCCAGTTTATGTTTTGTGACTCTCAAACTAACTGTTACTAATATACGCTACTGGTTCATGCAAATGTCATAGCTAGGTAGTTGGAATTACATGCAGAGATTATGCTTGGTTTCGGTATGCTGTTTGTTGAACAATTGTAAATGGCGAGAGTGATAACAACATTAATTTCTTGACAAAAACGTTAACAAGCTCTTGTGCAACATCGAATTTGGTTGGAACTTGAACTAAATTGGAAACATAGCCGCTACCTGCCACAACATCGAGCATAGGTTCTCCAACATTGCCAACACCGACCTTCACTTCCTCTCCTTCTATATCCATGGCAACTTGATCTGTAAGCAATTTACTGAAACATGAGTTTTTTGACACAAACAGTAGTTTGCAATATTGATAACAGTACTTACCCTTTTGTTGTGTGACATCAGCTTCGGCTGGCACTTGAACTGAACTGGAAATGCAGTCGCTGCCCGCCACAACTTCGAGCATAGGATCTTCAGAAATGACCGCATAGAATCTCATGATATACAACCCCACACGGGAGAAAAAATTATAAACACAATAAAAGGCTAAAAAAAATCGAGAGGTCATTACGCTTGTTCCTAATGCACCAGAATGCAAAAACAATCTAAATATGCAAGATGCATAACTCTGGGTCCAGCTCGCCGGAGAACCTCGCGGCGGCGGCGTCCGTGGTCTCCCACTGCCCGATCACCTCGTCGACGTCGAGCTTCTCCTTGCCGCGTGACGCTGTGATCTGGTGCTTGCGCCGAATTGCAGGCTGTCAGTGCGAGTGAGGAGCAGAGGGAGATGAAGTGAGGAGTAGAGGGAGATGAAGCGAGGAGCAGAGGGGGCACTTATGTGGCGTCGGCTCGGGAGATGAGGCGTCACCTCTGCACTCAGAAGGCGGGCGAGTACCGATGCATTGTTGATGGCGTTGGGCCCTGAGTCCATGGCCATTAATGGCGGCGGCGGATGTTTTAGCGAGCTGTTGTTTACTTGCCACCCACAATGTGTCTTGCCTTCTACTGCTCATTGTTAAACCAATTCTTGCTGAATTTCACTTTAGCGCAAGCGTGCGCGTGCATTTCTTGGAGAGGAACATGATCTTCAAAGTTGCTCTTTCGGTTTTGTTTGGCTAAGACTTTCTGCTTCTTTTTTCATTTTTGAGAGGATTTGCTCCCTTTTTCTAAGTACTGTACTCGTTCGGTTTTTCCGCCGTATGAAAGCCAACATCGATCAACAACCCTCACGTGATCATGGCGAGATGTTCAGGCATCTAAGAACCTCCACTTAATTACACAGAAGCGTCATTCAGAACTAAGCTAGCTAAGCTCAAAAGAAAGCGTTGTTTGCCGGCGTATGGAGAAGAAGCACTTAGTCAGGCAATGCAGTAGCTGTTTTTGCCATTTTTCTGTTTGCTTGAGTCAGTAGGGAGTTCAGCGGGAGATCTGTGATCCTGCAATTCCGATTGACCATTTCTATTATGTAACAGACTGTTAAGTTATTAATAAGAATTAGTAGTGAACTCCAAATTCAATTGGAGGTTGAGGGCGGTTCGCCAAAACCACTTGCGCTCTGCACTTGCCAGTTCTCTGTATTGTCGGATTAGAGACAAAGTTGCATAGCTTATAGCTTCATGCAATGATATTGGATGATAGAAGTGTTTCGATCATGATGTGCAGGTCCAAATTGGTAAAGCTCCGCTGCTGTGAATCTAGTTACAAGTGAAAAGCTTTTCTTTGTGTCCTGCAATTTGGTTTGTATTATTAAAATCACAAGTAGTTCTAAACCTATGTTGCGTACTGCTCCTCGTCATCCAAGGAGGTCCTTAGGCTTAGGTGGACGGGCATTATTTAAATGCCCCTTGCATTAGCAGTGACATCAATAATATACTGGAAAATTTAATTAGAGTTAATAGACATGCTGTAGTTAGCTGCAATAGTACGATTGTATGGCAACCCATGCCTAGGCTTATTTTACTTTGGAATGTGTATGTGTGTATCTGGATTTTAGCTATGCTCTGGATGTGAGTAAGTGATTGGAAATTTTAACATGTTGTAATGCTCAGGTTTATGTTCTCTGTGACATCACCAGCTCCTACATACTTTTAACACTGCATAGCACGTACTGCACATACTGTAAAAACTAAGATGTGTTGTTATGTTGTTTTGTCAATTTTACATCATCACAGTGAGATGGATTTGTGAACCACAACGTATTTTGATCTCTGTTCTGTGTTTCTATATTTCGGCTTTTGCTTAGCTTCGAGTTTTACTAAGAATTTGCTAAAACGCATTACTTGATCTATGTTGTAAAAAATATAGCTTAGTAGTTTCAATTAATTTTGAGATCTCCAAGATACATTAATTACAAATCTGCTCTTTCTCAAAGTCATTTGACAAAACTTGGTTAATCATATTCTTTTTTATTAAAGTGTGTTGATGCTAATGTATGATTATTGGTTCTCTTTTTTTTTTTGAAAGGAATGGAGAAGTATCACAGCAACACTCGATTTGCACCCTTCAGAGATGCTCCATTTGCTCTCCGTGGTACAAACTCTTGCACGGATTTGTTATGTTCTCGTAGTTTCGAGATATCAAACAATTACGCCTCGGACTCCACTTGTATAGGTGAAAGTGGGGGCATCTGGACATCTTTGCTAGTACATTCTTGTTGTGTAGGATGTGTAATGGACTAACAGATTGAGGTAGTATGGGGTGGAGACCTCATTAGAGTGTTAGTCATCTCGCCATCTAGCCGCTTAAGCGAAGTGAGTTTAATATTGTGCGATTTATCACCATATATATATATATATATATATATATATATATATATATATATATATATATATATATATATATATATATATATATATTCTTGTCTATCATAGCTCGAGAGAACGTCAATAACGGACATATATCACTGGTCATTAGTACCATTATTCGGAGGTGAAGAATCTGTTATTGGTTAATCACGAATTCAACAAAGATGGATGGCCTCGGACACTCAAGCCTTGAGCAAGCTAGGGCTGCACATCTTCTCCCTAGGAATTGTGCGATCAAGATGTTTCCATTCGAAGCCGATCCTCGCACACAAGCTGTCCCCTGTCAGCTCCTGTTGCAAACCGACCATTGTCTCCCCATCTTCCTTTGAAGAAGCCCCAGTTCAGCTCCTGTTGCAAACCGACCAGGTCGATGAAACTTCCCTCTCCAGCTCCTTTCACGAGCATTTTCCATTTCAATTTTCTCCTTCCAGCCACCATCATATGTACAGCATGAAAAAGCTACCATATCCTACAATGTGCACAAAATCTTAGTAGGATGGAAGAAAACATTGTACCTCAGTAGAATAGATGCGAACACTATAATTGTTAAACCGAAAGTGTTGAGTGCATTAACACCTCTTCGAAGCGAAGATGCACCGAGGCATACTTCCCACCAGTCAAAGAGCTCTTTTTGATCATTCGGTTAACCATATCCTCTGCAAGAGTTCTTATTGGCTCTGCAAATCTCAATGCATGGTAGTTTACCAAACACCTCAAGGCCTGGATATTCGATGGAACTGACTGAGCTAATCTATTTGAGAATGGGGCAATGCGCACAACCCTGCACGGAATAGAAAATAAAATGAAACACATGCCTTCTTTTCACAGTTCAATCAAGTTTTATCTCACATTTTTCTGTGGGGGTGGGGAGTGTTGACCATACCCTAACTCCAACAGTTTTGGAAGCACCTTCTGCTTATAGTGATTTGGAGATGAGTAGGCTTTAGTTCTCATATTTGGTATGCTGCTGATATTATGATTGAAGCGCAGTAAAACGTCTTTTGGAAGTTCCTTCACAACTCTTACATGTTCTCTGAGCATCTCAATAAAATGATCTTCACAAAAAAATATCACCAAATTTGCTGAAAAACAATACAACAGGTAAACACGTTATCCTCCTGAAACAGATCACTAAAATGTTAACATGTCGTGCGGCATAATGGAAAGTAAAATAATATTAGATGAGAACATCAAATGCTACTACAAGCAGATAGCAAATTTGCATACAATCAAGATGTGGAATTTTAATAGATTCCCAATAAAAGTTGTAATTTTAATGTGATGAGACCTGTACAATTACACCTGCTTCAACCTTGAATTGAAAAAATTAATAGCATTCATTGGAAGAGAAAATTGTCATCTCGAAGGATTTGTAAAGGAAGTACAGAATCTATACCAATGATCACTTCTTGAAGTAGAATGTCAAAAATAATATTTTGTGGTTTACTGTTAACATCAGTGAACTTCAGAATTTAAATGAACTGGACACTAAAGCAAGTATTTCCAATGAATATATCTAAAAAAAGTATTTCCCAAGAGTAGGCAGCTAAAAGTAACAGCAATTCCATGTAAAGTATTTCCAATGGATAATCAAATACAAGTCTACCAAGATAGTACTTCAGTGTTGCTGTCTATAAAGCTCTGTACAAAAGCTCTGTATAAAGCTCTGCAGGAAAAATGTTTGTCCACCTTACCACAATGTTTTTTTTCTACTGGAATGAGCAATATTGAAATAAGAATTAAATAAAAGAACCTTGCCACTGAACATCAGCTCGAAAAAAACATCCCAGCATCTCAACAGCTCAAAAAAACATCTCAAAAATACAGGGAAAGTCATACAATATGAGAAGGTTGTTTAGGTGCAAATGTAGATCTGAGGTGTTGAATATTGACATTCTTAGAATTGCTGCATATTGTGATAAAATAGCAGTCTTTAAAAATAGTCCGATAAAAGAAGATGGAAATCTTGCAATTTACAAGTATTTTGCAGGCTAAAAATCAATTGCATGACAGATTTTTGTTTGCATCCCATGAAACTTAGGATCTGTATATACCGGATATGAGCAAGACATCTTACTACACTTATGCATATTCGGAGGTCCGATCGAGATGTAGTTGGGTACTTCTACAAGGTAATATTCGGTGGCTTTAAGTTCTGATCAATTTGTTTTGGCATGCATCGAATCTAGTTCAAGACATTATCTTAAAAATTCAAGAAGGACTGCTTCAACCTTGAATTGAAAAAATTAATAGCATTCATTGGAAGAGAAAATTGCCATCTCGAAGGATTTGTAAAGGAAGTCAGAATCTATACCAATGATCACTTCTTGAAGTAGAATGTCAAAAATAATATTTTGTGGTTTCTTGTTAACATCAGTGAACTTGAATTTAAATGAACTGGACACTAAAGCGGTATTTCCAATGAATATATCTAAAAAGTATTTCCCAAGAGTAGGCGACTAAAAGTAACAAACAATTCCATGTAAAGTATTTCCAATGGATAATCAAATACAAGTCTACCAAGATAGTACTTCATGTTCTTTGTCTATAAAGCTCTGTACAAAAGCTCGTATAAAGCTCTGCAGGAAAAATGTTTGTCCACCTTACCACAATGTTTTTTTCTCTGGAATGAGCAATATTGAAATAAGAATTAAATAAAAGAACCTTGCCACTGAACATCAGCTCGAAAAAACATCCCAAACATCTCAACGACTCAAAAAACATCTCAAAAATACAGGAAAGTCATACAATATGAGAAGGTTGTTTAGGTGCAAATGTAGATCCTGAGGTGTTGAATATTGACATTCTTAGAATTGCTGCATATTGTGATAAAATAGCGATCTTTAAAAACAGTCCGATAAAAGAAGATGGAAATCTTGCAATTTACAAGTATTTTGCAGGCTAAAAATCAATTGCATGACAGATTTTACACTGCATCCCACTGAAACTTAGGATCTGTATATACCGGATATGAGCAAGACATCTTACTACACTTATGCATATTCGGAGGGCTGATCGAGATGTAGTTGGGTACTTCTACAAGGTAATATTCGGTGGCTTTAAGTTCTGATCAATTTATTTTGGCATGCATCAGAATCTAGTTCAAGACATTATCTTAAAAAAATTGAAGAAGGAACAGTAGAACTATTTGGGTGACTTCATGTTTGGAAAAATATTACTTACCACTCATCACCAGTTCAACACATCTTTATATACAATATTCTTGGTGGTCTTCCCTGTAGTATCTAGTTCCTTGTTTGGTTTTGCCAAAATTCTGGTTGTTTGCCTTGAAACTCCCCTTGACAAAGCGACATAAAGCTGTCCATGTGAGAACACGGGTTCTGGAAGGTAGATCCCAACATTTGGGATGGTCTGCCCCTGTGCTTTGTTGATGGTCATTGCAAAGCTTAGGCGAATCGGGAACTGTTTCCTTTTCATCTTGAAAGGCAGTGAAATATCATCGGACGGAGACATTGGAATCCTAGGTAGAAACACCCATACGCTGCATGCTGCCCACCAACAATTTCAGCATCAATTGCGTTGTCCTGGAAGGCTCTAACCATTAACCTTGTGCCATTGCACAATCCATTGTTTGGATCAAGATTGCGGAGAAGGATCACAGGGCAGTTGATTTTTACTTTGAGCACATGTGGTGGGAGACCATTTGGAGTGATGGAGTTTATGAAGTCAATAGGATAGTTGTTTCTTGAATCATCATGTACAGAGTCAAAGCTATGGTAAACTTTTTCCTCACCTGGAAACCTGTCAATCATCTTCTCATTTAGCTGATCCACATGTTCATTTTTGGTAGAAAGGATGGCACGTGTGCTCATATAAGTTGTTGATCTTGCATTGTCATCAAGTGATGGGAACACATGTTGGATTAGCTTGTTTACACAATCATCTGTATCTGTATAACCAATCACAATATCTTCTGGCAAGTGAACATAATCGTTGGCAATTGTCTCTTCAGTTCCATTCCCAATTCGAAGGAGGTGTCCGAGAACCATGGGTCGACCGAGCCCTCATGTTACGTGTCAACCTTATCTTTCTGATACTATCCCACAAATAAGATCTTTGCAATGTAGCATCTGTCACCTGTGCTCTGGTCCCACGTGTTACCACTGGAAGCACCTGTCTAAAATCTCCACCAAATACCATGACCTTCCCCCAAATGGCAATTCACGTTCATAATATCTTGCGACCTATCAAGACACTCAACCGCTAGACGATTTGTCATAGCAACCTCATCCCAGTTAGCAAAGATGCCCTACGGAGTAACTCTGCGATCCCACCTTGCTTTGTGAAGTTGCACATGCTATTGCTCGCAAGCTTTATAGGGATTTTGAACCTTGAGTGTGCCGTGCGACCTCGAGCGAGATCGATTGCTATATACGAGGTTGCAGTTGCAATGGCTATGATCCCTCGTAACGCACTCTAGCAAGTAGTGCCTTGTGCAGAACGTCTTTCTGTTCCTCTGGACCATCAACAAAGAACACTTGGCTTTTCTTATTTAGTACATGATCCATAATCTCATCAAATCCAGACGCTGTTCCTTGTTAAGACTCCCTTTTATTTCTAAATGTTCTTGGTCGACCCCCACCGAAAGTTCTTCTCTGACCTCCCTCATTATGTCATTGGAAAATTCAGCTGTTTGACAAAAAAATTATATATCAGTATACTTTTTTCTATTTGTAAGATCAGTACACAATGTTATGGCAAATTGCTACCTGTATCATTCAGCTCCGGAAGATCATAGTTTTTTATATCTTTTCCCATGGATTGGAGCAAATCCCTTATATCTCTAAGCACCATTTGTTCTACTATTTTTGAGTTACACTGGTTTCTGCTGTAATCTTCAGACATTGATTCTTTATGCTTCTCCCACAGTGCACGAATTTCGGTGGCCTCACAATGAACCAGAATAGTAGCAAATAACCTTCTGAGAGCATATGGCATCGAAAGGTGGTGACTCACACAAGCAGTCATCAATTGTCTTATCCATCTCTATGAGTCCTCTCTTCTCACATGATTCTCTAAAAGTAGGATATATGATTCTGCTCTGATTTTCAAATCCTCAAATGAAGTTGGACCTCTAACATGATTGAGAAGCACTCTCAAAAATACCTCTCGCCTTCCGCAGGTGCGCATACACTATCCGCCCAATCTGTCCCTTTTTCTTTCTTCTTTGCCATACCTTTTGCCACCGATCCACCGGTAGTACTCTGGCATCTCTTTGTACAATAATCTTCTTGCAAAAGTGTCCACAGAGCTAACCTTGAAAAATTCTGCCAGTGTAGTCATAGAAGATTTGGGATTGTTCACTACTTCTTCTAAATTCTTTGTCTCATCAATAATAACAGACTGCATGTTTGGCAGATGACATTGGAGCTGCAAAACAGAAGGGTATACCCCAAAAAGATGGAAACCAAAAATCCTGTGTACGGCTTCTGGCGGTGAGATGTATCTAGCATCCCTATACTGACGAATCTCATTTATTACCCCAGCATCAACGACTGAGAATGATGCACAATCGTGGCCTTTGTATACATATTTAAATAAATACTTGCAGGCTTTGATGCTTGAACATGCTTCAACGTTGATGTGACAGTTATATCTCATAAGTAGGCCAGGATTGTACGGGACAACCCACCTGTTGTCCAACTCGGCCCCTCTTATCTTGACACGCTGGCCATCATCTCTTCTCCTATACAAAGGATAAGAATCTTTGCCTTGTTGTGTCTTTGGGTTGAATTGCCGAGGATAGCGAAAGCGACACTCTCCATCAATCATACACGGACACTTCCTATTCAAGGCACCACATGGTCCATGGAGCATATGCTTAATGACGAGGTTATGCAACACGGGGTACTTGTCCTTGTCAGGAATCTCTGCCGAGATGTATTTGTCATATTCATCTGGGTTCGATAACTTACATCCTCTTTTCATAATCAATAGGATGTGCTCATGTGGCAAGCCCCTTTTCTGAAACTCAGTCACATGCACATATGCTGCAACCTCACCAAAATATTTCTTCTTTATCAACAAATCCTTGGTAGCGTAATTTGGCTCGATATACTCTTGACACCAGATCCGGCCGATCCTGTGGTGTTTGGCCAGGTTCAAGATTGCTTGTGACCTCCTCCCAATAGGGGTTGCAAGTCATTGTGATGAAGTAATCTGGCTTCCCGAAACGCTGGACAATGGCCATTGCATTAAGAAATCTTTGTTGCATATCGCGATCACCACCGGGAAAAGAACGGGGCAACACAACTCTCTTTCCAACCTCTGAAGCTCTAGTCTCTCCGGCAGAAACTATATCAACCAAGCCCTACGGCACACATAAGAAAAATATTTGCAAAATGAGTGAATTAGCTATTATACTTCTCCATTGAAATATCAAGAGATGCACTAAAAATATGATAGCTATGCTGCTAAAATATCAAGAGATGCACTAAAAATATGATAGCTATGCTGCTAAAATATCAAGAGATGCACTAAAAATATGATAGCTATGCTGCTATTCATGAATGGTCTAACAAAGTGAGTGTGTATAGGGAGTCTGTCCTGACTTATGAATTGTTTGGTTGTGGGGTCTGTCTGTCATAATTAAAAATATTGATCAAGTTGTGTCTTTTGCTGTAAGTCAGCAGCAGGTGTTGAAATTTGTCACATGTAACTCAACTATTCCAAACTCAGTAATACTTTCTGTTACAATGCATATGAAAAAATTATTGCAAATTCATATTTTTAAAACAAATCTACTCATATCGACAGCCCATTGTTTCATGCATCTTTAGACCATTCATGGCACACATAAGATTTAGAAGTACTCACCTGGTACAGTTCAGCCCTTATGAGTTTCGGTTTCGGGGTTAGAATACCAGTCAAGCCTCATGGACTCGATCTTGATATACATGTCGACAGCCCATTGTTGAAAAAGCCTCCCTCCAAACAACAAGATGTTGAACAGACCCTTTCTAACTTGCATCATAAAGCAATAATATTCTCTTGCTGTCACAAACCTTGTAGATTTACTTGTTTCTGCAAGTCTACTCATGTAGTCACCTTGCTGTATGTCATCATCTGTTTCATTATCATCTGCATGAATATGGAAATACATTGTTTATTATATATATATTATTTATTGTATACATAGTAGGATGAAGTATGTTGAATCGGACTTTTGCCATACCCAATGGTTCTTTGCTGAATCCTCGCCATCGTAGGAGACGTTGACTCTTTGGGATTTGTCATTGTATGCGGCATGAACTTATTCCATCCAGTTTCTCCATTAGGATTTAATAAAGGATATGCTAATGGGTCATAACAACCATGATATGCTTTGATATAGCGCATCTTCTCTCCTTTGGGGTATACAATAACACTCCTATCAAAACATCTTTGGGGTCACCTCCATCGGTCGGATAGCAAACAACTTGTGAGGCAGTAGGGGCATTATACCTTAAAATAAAATGTTACGCATCCATTAAAAAAAGATGAAGTAGTATATTCACAAGTCATATGCTAGATTTATTTATAAACTAACTAACTAACTAAGCATATTGATCATGCGAGGTAAAAAAACAGCAAGCAATGTACAAGAGGGTGTACCTTCGTTGGTCAGGTGTCACATTAGTGTTGAGCTCAATTACATAGTCACCAAGATTTGGAATAGAACCAGCTGTATTAAAGGTCTGTACATAAGGGTTATTCGCTTGTAGTATTCTTAGCACGTTTCTTACGATATTTATATCAAGATCAGGTGACCTTTTCACTCTATGTGACAATGTATCAGCTTCTTCTGTGTCATAAAAGTAGAGTTGTAGGTGACGTGGGCCTTTTGATCCTGGCACTAAATGGTCCAGACGATGATACATGGCACCATGTACACGGAATGTATATATGCCAGTACCTGCTGCGGTGCAGTATCTCCGGTCCAGTGTAACTCCGAGACTTGTGAATGAGAAGTGTGAGTTGAAGTACCGTATGTGTTTTCTGAAATATTTTGCATCGGTATCCACCTGACTCGTGAACAACCTCTTCAACTCAGCAGGTACATCATTGATATGCACTTTTATCTTCCCCGCTCTACAACAGAATCCCGGTGGTTCGCCTTCAAACCTCATGGCTCCACAATATTGGCAGTTAGGAACCTTTTTCAAAACATGGTGCTCTTTCGGCAAATTTTGGTAGACGAAATCATAAGGATCATCTGGTAGCGTTGCTAGTGCAATCATTGTTGACACGATACGTCTCGAATGCACATTCTGTATTTTATATTGAAAATTATGTCAATATGGTAGTTAATCAACATGGTTACAAATAACAAATTAATTAATAGTTACCTTCACCAAGAAATTGCATTGTCTCAAAATCTATAGGCCCATCATCCTCTTGTTCTACGACAAATTCCTCTTCTATGTCACGTAGATGATCTGTTTCACATGGGTTTGAAATTATAATCGTAAACATGCACACAACAAAGTGCCAACAAAGAAAAAGTGCACTGGTGATCGATTTGTATAACCAACCTTCATGATCGAGAATATTGGTTAGTAGGTTCGAATAAAGCAGATCAAATTCGACTTCATTATTGGTGTCAACACATCTCATTGTACATGTGTCACGGTATATGGTTAACTATTTCATCCAGGCAAGAGTAGGGCACGCTCGGCTTCTAAGCGACTTAGCGGCGTTTGAGCAGCACTGATTACAGTGTACACAAGAGATATATTTTATCCTATCCGCACCTCGAAATTTATAGTGTAATTAGTTAGATGTTAGCATACTGTATTAATTATGGTGCCATTTGAACTTTCGGGCTGCAAAGGGTCAATGGTGGCATTGTTTCTGACGTACTCATCATTCCTATGTAGCGATCATTTGGACTCATTTGGATCATCATTTTCCTTCTCAAGTTGTATTGATGCTTGGCGGATGGTCGAAACAGCAATTTCTTGTGGTGTTTTCATACGCAAATTTTAGGTTTAAATTCATTTATGCAGCACATACATGAGGCATATTTATATATCGTAGTATATAATCAAAATTTCTTCGACATAGATCACGTACCCAACCGTGATGACGGCAAGGTGGAATATACTACTCTGTCATGTGGACATCGTGCAACCGGATTTAGGCTCTACTTCATTCACGGTATGTATTGATGCTTGGCGGATGGTTGAAACACCACTTTGTTGTGGTGTTTTTCCTCCTGCAACTCACAGTTTTCAAGTCAACTAAACAACACGTACCGGTGGCATATTTATATCGTGTAGTTTTATAATCAAAATTGCATCAACATAGAACACGTACCAAACCGAGATGGCATGTTTGACGGCAAGGTGGAATATACTACTCCTGTCATGTGAACATCTGTGCAACCGGATATAGGCTCTACATGACATGGTTACGAGTGTAAAAAAAATTAAGCGTGTTACTCATTTCCATGCGTAAACAAATAAGAATAGTATACATGATTAGAGTGCGTATACCATGTTCAGGAGTCGTTAGTACTGCCGGTGTTTTTCTACTTGCACGGTACTCACGTTGCTTTCTATTCCGCTCCTCTCTTTGTTCGTTGGTTTCCTCAACCCTTTTCCGTGCGCGATATTCACGTTGTTTTCTATTTCTCTCTTCCCTTTTTTTTCTCTCTTCATCATCTGCAGGTTCACCTGCAGGGTAGTAAATTTCTGTTGTGATGTACAGTGTGTGCAACAGGTGTGGCAACTAATATTAAATATACCTCGTCCAATGATGTTTGATATGTCGCTAAATGCATGGCGTGTTGGTCGTCTATCCCCCATGACAGATCAAAATCCTGTAAATAAATAGTAAATAAATAAATCCTACAAATGGAAAGCAAAGAAGTGGACTCATGTTGCTATTTTGAACTGTTATATTTAGGGTAGGGTATCAGCTTCATTGGTTTTGTTTATTGAGCCACATTTTCAATTTAGAGTTTGATATGGAGGTTAATCAACCATGTTCCATTGCAAGAACATGCAGTTTGTGCGGCCTCTGTTTTGTCTGAGAATGATAGTTGCAACCCAAAATGCAGAGAGCATATCACCAGAAATTTGTATAAATCATACAGTTCACAGAACATGGTTGGGTCAAGATTTTAGTATACTTACTCCTCTGTCTGCAGGCGTCGTGCCTACTGGCTGGGCTGAGTGCGCCCTGGCAAATGTCGTGGAGGTGTGCGGGCGGCGTGGCTCGGCAGCAAATGCTCGGCAGGCGGCGTGGGTGGGCACGCTGCCCCGGCGTGCCTGGGAGCCGGTGGCGGGCCTCCTGGAAACCGGCGGGCGTCGCGTGACTTCGGCGGCGGCCGTCACTGGAGCCGGTCGCGCGCCCCGGTTGTCACGGCCGGCGGCGCAGCGGCGGCGAGCGCGCGGCGGCACGGGAGCTCGCCGGCGGCGCGCGCGCGTCTGGCGGAGATGTCGGGCGAGCGGTGGCGCGCGGCGGCGGCAGCGGCGGTGGACGCGCAGCGGCGCGAGCAGCGGCGGGCGGCACGGGAGCTGCCGGCGGCGGGCGGCTCGAGCTGCCGCGGCGGCGCGCGTCTGGCGGAGATGTCGGGTGAGCCGGTGGCGCGCGGCGGCGCGGCGGCGGACGCGCGCAGCGGCGAGCGGCGGCGGACGGCACAGGAGCCTGCAGCCAGCGCGCGTCTGGCGGCGCTGGCGGGCGAGTCGGCGGCGGCCGTCCTCGGAGGCGTGGAGCCGCGTTGTGAGGCAGCGTGGGGGAGAGGGATGGGAGTCGTACGGTCGCGTGTGGCGCCTCGAGCTTAGCGGCTGGATGGGTGTGGGACGGGAGGATGGGTCGCGTGTGGCGCCTCGAGCTTAGCCGCGTTGATCCAAACGATTCCGCGTTGATCCAAACGATTTGGATCGTTGGATATGAGTGAGTGAGAGATTAGCTTTTGTTGGGGACATGTTTTGGGGTGCATTTAGGATTGTTAATGACTGTGGTGGTAATGTGGTGGTAATTTTGTTGGGTAGATTTAGGGATGTTTTTTTGGTGTATTATATGTTGGGTAGATATTATCATTCCCTATCATCCTCATATCGAGAATCATGTTTCTCTATTTTGAACCTTAGCAAATCCTTTCAGTTCTCATAATATTATCTTAACTTTTTCTTAGTTTCCTTAAATTCACACCATATAACATGTTAATAATATAACGGTTATCTGGCCTGAGATTATCCACATATAGGGAAGATTTCCACTCACCCGGTAATGTACGGGGGGGCCATACATTTTCGTTACTCAGGATATTACACCCTGTTGGCGGTTATACAGTTGAGGGCAATGGCGTGCCTGACTATTCTCATATAATCGAGTATGTGGGGAGTAATCGCCAGTGTTTTTGCCACAACTTGCTAAATAACAATTATCCCGGTTGACAAGATAACAGTTACCTAGCCTAGGGTCATCCACATATAGGGGAGATTTCCACCCACCTGGTAACGTACAGAGGGCCGTACACTTTTGTTACTCAGGATATTACACCCCGTCGGCGGTTATACAGTCGAGGACGATGGTGTGCCTGACTATTCTTGTATAACCGGGTATGTAGGAAGTGATCGTTGGTGTCATTGTCATAACTTGCTAAATGACATTTATCTTTAATGCCACTGTTCCTGTGATCTCTATCTCCAATCTGTATCAGTGTTTTCGATAACCTAGTTTCATTGCACTTAACCTGTATCAATTACTTGCTTGCTTTGCTTTTTATTTGCATATCTTATTTGTATTACTTGTCCTTTAATCATTGTGTTGCGACCGTTGTTGGGTACTTGTTGTTCCAAATATCACGCTTGCTTGTTTCATTCTCAGGTAAAAGGCCAATGGAGTGATAGCATCATGCATGGGTGAGAATACTCGAGTTTTCAACACCGTGGTTTGCTACTATTTGTTGTTTTATTTGTTCTTATTTGGTTAGAAGTGGACCGGTCTCATATTTCAAACATTTATTTCAGCGTCTGTTGGTTCTCTATTATCGTACTTTTAAAGTTTCAATTTTCTCGTGATTTCTATTACTGTTATTATTATTATTCTTCACTTTGGCGATGACGTTCTATAGTAGTATCTTATATGGTTATGTGGGGTGCTATAACAACTAAAAAAAAGATGTTTGCAACAAACTATGAAATCTACAAGAGAAACAAATAAGTGCCTTTGAAAAACCTGTCAAATGAAGCCTGGAACATTCCTGAGCATATCTAAAAAAGTGGGTTCTTTTCAGCTGTGGCTTATAGTTATGGCTTATGATTTTTAATCCTAAAACGAGCGGTTCAATTAACAGACCGAATACTGATGTGCCGATAAACCAATTTAAAAATACTGTATCGATAAGTCGTTTTAAAATGATATAAAAAATCGTCTCGCTTATTTATTTTAGAGAAACCATAGGCTTAAAAGTACTCGGCCAACATTCTTGAGTATAGCCATTGTGTTTGTTACAATTTTGCCCACAAAAGATTTACATCAATCCCACGACTGACAAGTTCCATTGTTTGGTTCAGGTGGATGGAAACTCCTCCGAACGCGGAGCTGACTAGACTGCTCCTTGTACGATGATCGTAAACTTTCCTTGTGTCTCTGTCTTAAAAAAATTCTGTGTCAAACTCTGGCTCTATAAATACACGTCGCACCCTTCCCTCCCATGCAAAGATCAAAGCCCTAATCCAATCTACTGCCAACTCGCCCGTTCGATCTATCCCATGGCGTCTTCACGGTTTCCTCTCCTCCTACTCCTCGCGGCGGCGGCGGCGTGCCTCCCCTCCACGGCCTCGGCGGCAGACGAGTACTGCCGGGACTCGCTGCTCGGCCTGCTCACGTGCCAGGACTTCATGTTCGGCGGCGCGCCGGCCGCGTCGAGCGCGTGCTGCGACGCGTACGGCGCCGCCTTCGACGCCGACCCGTTCTGCCTCTGCTACGTCGCCAACGGCGGGTTCGGCCGCTCCACCGGCTACGACGTCAACGTCACCCGCGCCCTCGCGATCCCCACCAGCTGCGGCCAGGTCGCGCCGCCGATCGAGCTCTGCGACAGTATGTGTAGTAGCCTCATCGTCGATCTCCATGCACGGCCGCATCTGTAATTCTAGCTAGTAGTTGCTTAATGGTGTTGCTGTGTTGAATCTTGCAGTGCAAGGGCTGGTGCTTCCTCCCTACGAGCCGCAGTCTCCGGCCGTCGCCGCGCTTTCGCCACCTGTGGCATCGTCTCCGACGGCGCAGCCACCTTCAGGTAACCGAGATCGACGCAGTCGCATGCATGCGCATGCATCGTTGCATCCGTACGCAGTTACGCACCGCACGTCCACTGAGTCTGAAACTGATGTCTGAGAGCTTTGATTTGCGATACGTACCGCAGGATCAGTAGCACCATCGTTGCCGGCGCCGCCATTCACTTCGCTGCCGCCGCCGTCGTTCACTTCGCCACCGCCACCAACCTCCGATGCAGACCGTGATTCGTCGGTACGGAGGATGCTCCTGTACGTCACCGTCGCGTGCATAGCCGTGAACACGGTCGCGGCCTTGGCTTGAAGTTAAGGAGTCGTCGTGACCTCGACGGATGCTAAGACTGATAGGGTATTAGCTGCAGATTGATAGGAATTAATCGTTTTGAAGCATTCTGCTCTTAACGTACAATACCAAATGACAATTTTGCTTTAACTTGCAAAGCTACAAGACTTTTATGTCTTTTACCATGTATATTTTCAGGGTTTGCTTGCGTGTGATGGAATTTTCTTAACTCTCACAAGTTCGCCACATAATCTGCCAAAGTGCATTAGAACAAAAGTCTCTAAAAAGAGTACATAAAGAAAAAATATCAATCAAATATTTTCACATTATACGTAGAAGTAAAAGGTACACCAGAATAGATATTACGGAGAAGAATTTTTCTAACCTCCGTCTGTGCATACATTGCATAAACAGATGTTCAATTTACAGATTATATATACAAGGAAATCGCGAACCGGCCTCTAGCGTAGCGGTTAGAGCGCTCTAGTAGCACCCCTCAGGTCCTGGGTTCGACTCCCAGTGGGAGCGAATTTTCAGGCTGAGGGAAAAAAATCCCCTCGCTTGCCCCATAAGCCAAAGCACAGGTCTAAGGCTCGCCCAGGTCGTTGGTCGCGCCAGGTCCGTTGGTCTAGAGATCACCCTCCCTTGCCAGAACAAAAATTAAGGATATGCCTCTGCCTCGTAAACAAGAACATTCTGCACTGTTGTCTTCAGTATTGAAGTAAAGGCCACAGTAATATCTCCTAGTCGTTGTCGACATTTCAGGCACAGCTTCCTGGCTAGACAAACAAGATCCATCGAAATTGACTTCAACACATCTCGAATTATCTACGGGGCTACGGGCCTGCCTGATTTCTGCCATGAAAGATTGAGCGGGTTCTTTTTCTGAACTTTGGCTTCCTCATCTTCCTTCGCAAAAACATAAAAGATGCGTACAACAACTACGTTCAGTATTCTCAGTGGAATCTGAATGTGCCGCCCTGTTTCGTTCCGTGCCTATGCAGTATCCAGTCTTCCACAGCCCAGCTGTTCAGAAGTGGGTGTTGGCAGAATACATCATGCTGGAGAACTGTGAAATGTTGTCTGACTTCTGCTGGCCCGTCAAATACCTGCGGTGTATTCAAGATAGAACTTGGGAGTTCCTACAACTGCAAGACCCTTTAGGCCATTACCAACGACAGGGCATAAAACTTCAGCTTCTACGGCATGGTGAATTATCTTCAGTCTGACAGGCAACACTTGTTTCATGCAGCGCCACACCAAATATCTCACCTTAATAGGTAAGCTGGCATGCTCAATAAATAATTTCTTCAAAGCCTGCTTGGTCTTGAGAGACATTGCCAGCCTTTTAAGATCCATGCAGCATAGCTTGCTATTAAGCTTGATTAAATACCCAATTCATACAAATGGCGCGGCCATATATATATAATATTAATGTTGTCCATGGACCTCTGATGCGATGGTTCCTGGGAATGAATCATAAGTCATAACAACCATCGTGATGAGATTTCTATTGCAACAGAGTTCAGAAGACAATAGAATTCAGACAACAGGTATATAGTGTGGAAAGTAAAATATCACCTGAAGCTGCTCAAGAGGCTGTTTTCTGGAAGTTGGTAATGTTAATTGCCCAAGAGAACGGTGGTCCTTTAAAACAGATTAGACAATCAGTTGTAAGATTATGACATTATTACATGAAGATTCTAAACTTGACAATATTTTCTTATAGAGTGAAACAAATAAAAAAATAACATATATATTTGAGCTCAACAACCCAGTAGAAGTTCTTTGTGGGATTATCAAATAATAAAGTGAGAACAAAAGGGAAGATAAGGTTCAGCTGGTGCAAGCAAGCTACCTTGCAGTCAAGACATACTTGTGGCTTAAAGTTGAATATCACCTCATCATAGAAGTGCATACAGAGAACAGATAAGACGAACCTCAGTAAGGTATGGAAGAGAACACCAAATTACTTCTTTCATATGCTTACATCAAAAGAATTTGTGGAGAGTCAATAGAGATGGACTAAGGATATTTGAATAGAATTTCATACTCCCTTTTTATGGAATAAAAAAAAATGGACTAAGGATATTTGAAAAGAATTTCATACTCCCTTTTTATGGAATAAAATAATAATAAATATACGTACCTTCTACAACATTACCATGTGTACAAAACTATGTACGATATGATTGCATCAAAATTATTACATTTTTACATTTTCTCATACCTAACATGGAAGATTAACTAAATTTAACTAAACTATCTTCAATCCTGGCAATAAATTCCACATAATTTAACAGTCACAAAAAAAGCTCTACAAGAGATATTCCCATTTTTGAAATGGTGAAAAAGAATCCTATCTTGCAACACAATCAATTTTTGTACAACGGCAAGACTAACTTCATAAAAGAGTGGAATTCCTCCCAAATACCTGCTACTCTTTGCAATATAGATGCAAGATCCCCTTTCTGAAATTGATCGAGCTAAAAGAAAGGACAAGATTCTCGCTGTGCAGCATAACAACATCTCTCTTATCTTCCTTGCCCAAATCAACTCAAACATAGTCGATTTCAGGAGCATAGCCATGAATCATCAATTTGCAACTATCTCATCAAGCTATAGAAGGATCTTGTCATTTTCTAAATGTTTCTCACCTCCAGCTGCAAACTCATGAACAGTGTCATTCAGCTCCATCTGACAGCAGCCTGTTTCTTTTAAAACCCCTTGGGCTTGCATTGCTCCCCTCACCTCTTGAGCATCATTCCAATTACCAGATTTTGCGTGTATTTTTGATAAAAGCACATATGCTCCATCATGATTAGGATCCAACTCCAAAATTTTCTTTGCAGCAAATGCACCGATCTCAAGATCACCATGCATCCAGCAGGCCGCTAACAGAGATCCCCAAACGGCCACATTAGGTCTTAAGTGCATTGACTCTGTGAGCTCAACTGCTTCTCGCAGAAGTTTAGACCTTCCCAGAAGATCCACCATACAACCGTAGTGCTCATGCTTAGGTTCAATCCTGTATTCTTGAACCATACATTTAAACAAGGAACGGCCTTCATCAACTAAACCAGCATGACAGCAAGCATACAGCAAACCAAGAAATGTCACTCCATTGGGTTCAACCCCTTCACTTTTCATCTGCTCAAATAGGGTTAAGGCGGATCTGCCATCACCATGCATAGCAAATGCAGTAATCATACTTGTCCAGGTGATAACATTCTTTCGAGGCATTGCGTTGAAGATATTCGAGGCAAGAGTTAAACTCCCACATTTGGAGAACATATCAATAAGAGCATTGCAAACAGACAATATCTTACATAACCCATGATTCTCAATGAAGGTATGGATCCATCTGGCTTTATCAAGGCCACCGATACTAGCACATGCAGATATGACGCTCAACATGGTAATTTCGTCGGGACCGACACCACACTCTTGCATATCATTGAACAGATTCAACGCTTCAGAAGGTTGGTTACTTTCAGCATATCCTGATATCATTGCACTCCAAGATACCACGTCCTTCTCTGGCATTCCATTGAATATGGAGCGAGCAATCTCAAGTTTTCCATTCTTGGCATATCCGAAAACCATGGCAGTTGATGATACCAAGTCCTTTCTTGGCATCCCATTGTATAACTTCTCCGCCATCTCCATGTCTGCACAGCTGGCATACATGTTTAAGAGAGAGCTATTGAGGTGGGCATCAATAAGAATGTCTGACACCAATATGTATGAGTGGACAGCTTTTCCAGATCTTAAATGTCTTGTATGGCCACAAGTTGATAGAAGAGTAGCAAGGATCACTTGGTCAGGTACAACTCTTGATGCCTTCATCTTATTGAAGAGAAGTAAGGTTTCTTTGTAGTTTTGAGTCTGACAATAACTGCTAGTTGATGTTAGAGAGGTCTATCATAGTTTACAGAGAAAAGTGCAATTGCCAAGTAATAAAGAAGCATCCAAAAAGGAGACAAGCACAATCAACAAACAAAAATGGATACTATTTTTCTGAACTAATTAAAGTCCTGATTGCATCTCCTTGCAACTTGTCAAGTTATATTGCTGAGAACCTAGAATAATTTCAACTCAATGCAACTTTAGTAAAGATTTGAGACCCTACATTATTGCCAAGCAGTGAATACATATGGGTACAATTTTTTCAAACAGATTGCTTGAAAAAAAAACACTTTTCAAACAGGGTCTTGGAATGTAACTCTTGCTTAGTGCTGAACAGATTGACTATGGTTCCAACCTTAGAACATGCTAGTTGGTCCTTGGTCCAACAAAGAAGCAGGTCAACGATATCTCATGAATAATGTGCAGAAATTAATTCAATTCTTGGTGCGCAAGCTCAACTTATGCCATTTGTCTCAATAATGCTAGTTGGCCATTGCAGCGAGGTGCATTGAGCAGAATGACAAAAATTCCAACTTGGATTCCAAACAACTCCATAAACTAACCACTGAAACTAGGACAGGCGCATTACCCTTCAAGCATGACGCCCCAGGCGACGAGGTCCCGTTCAGGCATACCGTCGAAAACCCCGCGCGCGTCCGCTATGCGACCGCACGCCGCGTACGCCCCTACCAGCGCGGTCCCGACGAACCCATCATCCTCAACCCCGACCCGGACAGCCAGGCCGTGCGCGCCACGCGCTGTGGCGGCGCAGCGCGCGCGGGCGGCGGCGCGGAGCAGGGCAGGGAGAGCGCGGCGTCCCGGCACGGGCAGGCCGGCGCGGCGGAGGCAGGCGCAGGCGGCGAGCGCGAGGGATGGCGCGGACGCGGCGCGGAGCGCGGAGAGGTAGGAGCGGTCGGGGTCGGGGTGGATCGGCGCCGGCGCCAGCTGGAAGGGGTGGCCGCGGCGGAGGAGGTGAGCGTGGAGCTGCCTCAGGCGGTGGGAGAGGCTCCAGGGAGGAAGCTCTCGCGCCTCCATTGGGAAAAAGGTAGAGCGGAGCTGCGCGGCCAACGGTTGAGATCGTGTCGTAGTACAAACGTCAACAAAGCAGGAGAGTGGTGTGAGAGCTAACGCCTCTTATTTTTGACTGAATCTTATAGCTTTTGACTGTAATTTATGTCTTTTAGACTATTTATATGAGAGATTATAAAGTAATAGAAATTTACATACGATTTTTGCCGATATAAATGAAGTCGGTACAATATGTATTATAATTAACTAGTAAACCTTATCTTGAAAAGATACACCGTTTAAAAACTAGTTACTATAAAAAAATCAAAAAGTAGCTTTTAGAAGCTGAAAAGAACATACCCTTAAGCCTGTTGTTTACGGTTTTTGGGTAGCTTTTGATTTATTCCTTTGGAAGCCAGGACAAATAGAGGAAATTTTTCAAGCGGCTTTCCAAAATTACTTCTCTAAATAACTTTTCAAAAAACGTGTGCATTCCCATCAACGTTTCTATTATCTCAATAAACATAATTAAAAATCATCAGTCTTAACTAAAATCTATAAGTCATGTTAAAAAATATGGCATTAGTACGATAACTCCCATAGATTCTATAATTTTATTGATTGTGCATGGCAACCGTACATACATCTGCGGTGTTACACAATTCTTGATCGGAAGTTTTTGCTCTTTTGGCTTCGTATTTACATAAATGACAGTAGCCACATGGTATTAAAAAAATATTACTTTGCCGCACTACCACTGGACGGCAGCCGTAGAGAGGCGACACATAGTGGTACCACATGGCCACCGTGCAACGTGCGAAGGCCGCACGGCCACCGTGCGGCCCTCCCCTCTACCGCGCAGCCACCAAAAGGCAGCTAATCGGCTTAATTAGCTGCCTTAATTATTTATATGTACTACTTATTTGATTTTTTAAATATAGTAAATGAGCCTAAAAAATATGAACTTTTATGTGTAGCCTCTCGACAAAATGTACTTGATTGTGTAATTTTATAATTTTCTCTGCTCTGAATGTTGCTCAAAAATTCATATGATTATGCTATTTGTAGGAGTTATTACATACAGTAAAAGAGCTTAAAAAATTACAAAATTTTATGTGTCCCAACATAATTGGCCTAATTGTCTAATTTTTTAGGATTTCATACATTTCTGGGAGCGTTATGAATCCCTCACAACTACCCAGGATTGTTCAGTTGCGAGTTACATCATTCGAGTGTATAACATTGCCAACGCAAGCTCAATTACAAAAGTCGACTTTATTACAATAAAATGGCTTAAAGCCAAGTTTCGCAGTAGGGCCAACGGCCTTCAGATATATTATAGCAAAAAGACACCACAGGTATGCTTGAGCGAAGAACGACCCTAATCCCAACTTCTTCTGTTGTGGTTACAGACCAAACAGAGAGAGAGAGTATGGTAGTAAAGAGTTAGGTGAGTAATGGCTTTGGGCTTCTCCCCATGGCTGGTATTGTATTTATATACCCTCTTGGGGTGCTTTTACAATAGTACCCTTACATTTGAGTATCCCCTTAGGGGCACTTATGTCACTATACATGTCCCCTTTTTGGGCCTTACAGCCTTCTAACAGGCCTACTGGGCTTAGGTGGGGGCCACCCCTACAACAGGAGCCTCTCATGGTGAAGGGCTTCACGGGTCGAAGCCATGCTGCCGAGCCCTTTGGCCCCCTCCGTCCCATTGGCCTGTGACCCTCGACGGACTAATACATCTTCCTTGTCGTTAGAGCCGGTCTTCGCGCTGATGGTACGGGAGTCGGAGTGTCTTCCGCTCCCGGAGCTATGTGGCCGCAAGGTCGAAGATACCAGGGAGGCTGAAGGCCTCGACGAGCCGAGTCGGGCGGGATCGACCTCGCGCCGGATCCTCACGGCGCGCGGTAGGGCTTGCGCGGCTTGTAAGTGCGCTTTAATGATGCCCGGAATCGCGCCGGCCCTTATCTTGTCGGCGCATCGTCGCGCCATTACATGCGCTGCGCTGGATGGGGCGCGCGCAGTGTGATTGGAGCGTCGTGGGATGTCAGTGGTCACACGACGATGGCCGTTCGCTTCTTCCCCAGGGAAAGTGGACACGCGGCGGGAACGCCTCGGCGCGTCATACGCTGCCCGCCCACCTACCGCCGCCTGCCACGGCTGTCAGCGGTTGCACTGCCCGATCGTGGGTAGCCGAACCGCTGTAATTCCGTTGTTTGGTCTTCTGGTTGCGGGGGGGCGGGGGGACTTTATAAGGTGTCACTGCGGGCATGCAAACGCTCCTCTTGGCTGCCTGCTTGCTTGTGCTTTGCTTTCATCTCCGTTTCGCGCGCGCATTCTTTGCCGCTTCGCATCGCTCCGCTCCGCCGTCGTCGTAATGGGGAGGGAGAGATGGCCACGTGCGACGACCGCCAGGCTGACGGTGGCGCCGCCCGCGACGATCCTACGGGCCGTCTTAGCGGGAGCGCATCGTCGAGCCAACGCTGCCTGACGCCGCCACCGGCGGAGTATCGCCTGGTCCTACGCGACAAAAGGCAAACCAACCATCGTTGGGATGGCATGAAGAAGTCAAACGGCCACTGCTCCCGTGTGCTGGGCGAAGTCGCGTCACGGAGGAGACCCTCCAAACCCTTCTTCGGGAGAAGAAACTGAAGGATCGTGCTGGGGCTCGTTTGCCTGTGCCTGATGAGACAGAGCCGAACTCAGGGGAATCAGAGGCAATCATCTTCGTGGCGTTCCTCGATGCCGGGCTCCGGATCCCGTCGACACTCTTTGTTCGCGAGGTGCTGCGAGTCTATGGGTTGGGTGGCGCGGTGACCCGAATGCGATCGTCGGTGGCCATCTTCACTGGCGTGCGGACGGACGGTACCGTCCAAAGCACCGATTTGTTCACCATCTGCGGGACGCCGCGCCGCCAGCAGAAGAAAATGGAAGGGAGGTGTATTCGAACCGGCGGCGTGAACTTTGTGTTGAGGACGGATTGCGCGCATTTGTTCCCCGCGTTGGCTACGCGGGGAAAGTGGGAGTCTGGCTGGATGCGGCGGTGGTTCTACCACCTTGTGACGAGCACGAGCGGTCTTCGATGCCGGGGGAGCCGATATCATTCAACCGCTCTCCGGATGTGAAGCCCAGGTCCGGCGACGAACAACAGGCGCGAAGACTTGCTGGCATCGCCCTTCAGTTCAACATGCGCGACCTTGCTGAGGAGTTCACTATGTACGGGATAGCGCCACTTTCCTGTAATTGGAAGTACGAGCGGTGGGGGCCCGACCGGAAGGACGGCATCCACCCGGGAGTGTCTTCGCTCCATAAGCCCTCCGCGCCGTGTAAGTATCACTGCCATGGGCCACGCACCGCATGGGTGCTCGCAAACCCTTATGTATGACACTTCGCCTTCGCGTGCAATGCGCCGGCTAGAAGAAGCGGAGCGCGCGGTGGTTGCAATTCTTGGGCCGTACACGACGAAGGAGCACAAGGCGCGTGAGTCCACGACTTCCTTGGCGAGGCAAGGGCGGATTAACCGGGTATGCGAGGTCCTGGAGATTCCCGTTCCGGAACGCCCGGTGCCTGTGGAAACGCCAAGCGGCGCAAAGGCGGGGGTGCCGTCTTCGCGGCGCGAGGTCCGACCGGAGACCATTGTCTTCAGCACACCGCCCGTGCCACCGGTCGAGACCGTGGAGACGAGGGGCAAGGCGGAGCGAGCCCGGCCGCCGATTCGGAGGCACCTATTCCGACAAGGCCTTACATGGTGGCGAGGCGACGGGCTCGAGCCTCGTTGTTCTTGAAGATGATGCCTCGTCACCTCCAGCGGCAACCGTGGCCTTGCCGCTCACGACAACTACCGTGGCTACTGAGGCAACCGCGGAGGCGTCGCCTGCGTCTCCGAGGGTGAAACACCCTCGGGTGCAGTCACCTCTGCCTTCGTGAGGCCGGTTCAGCGTGGTAGGCCCAGTGACCGGGGTCCTGGTGCCCAGCGGGAATGTTGCTGAAGTCGAGGGGGTTGTTGCTCCTCAGGCCAGCGAGGTGGTCACGACCCAGGTGGTTCCTTTTCCTCCCGCAACTTCGCGAAACTCTCTCCGATTTGCTCGCTCATTCTGTCGACATCAGGCGAGACAAGGTCTCCCGGACGAGGATAAGAATCGAGCAACGGGGGTGCCCGCGAAGTCTCTGGGCTAATCGAGCAGGGGACTGTGTGTGCTCCGAGTGTTGCCGAAGGCTCTGGCGTGGAGACTCTAGGGCTTGACGTCTCCGACTTCATTCCTCGGTGGGAGACGCTTCGCATCTTGAGCGAGGTGGCGGAGTACGCTAACAGCCACCTGGATCGACAGGCGCTGCGGTCCTGCGGGGGCGACCTTTTGGCGCTTGCGCTGGGTGCCTCGGAGATGAGGGTAACTGTCCCTGCTCACGTTCCATGTCTTTTGCCTAGCTGATGGATAACCCTTGTTCTTGCGCCCTTGAAGACACTTGCGATCAGCAAAGCCCTCGAGGAGACCTGCACTCGCGAACGGAGGGCGCTGGAAGACCAGTGCGTGCGATGATGCCCCGCGCCAGGGCGAGCGCATTGGTGCTTGATGGCGGAGCGTGACGAGGCTATCTCCGACGCGCAGTTGATAGGCGCGAACGCAAAGAGCGTGGTGCTAGCGGCACTACACGCGACGGAGGTGGCTCAGCGCGTCGTGACGGAGGAGCAGACCGCCCTTCTACAACAAATCTCCGCGCTGGAGGCAGAGAAGGAGCAGCTTACTACTTCCCTTGCAGAGAAGACCCTGTCCTTGGACAACGCGTTTACATCCGCATGGGGGGCGATGGAGTCTCTGGAGCAGGCCCTCCGGGAGCTTTCCGTGCACGTGGAGGACGCCACTCATAACCGCCAAGACCTGATGGAGACGCTTGGGCGAATCGACGAGGGCTCGAGCGTCGTCCTTCGCGGCGCCAAGGCCTTTGGCACCCACTGCGGCTACATGAGTGCTGGCCTTGCTCTGCGCCTTCTTGCTGCCGCGGTGGGTGTGAGCATGTCAATGGTGGCGAACCCCAACTTGACCTACGCTCGGCCGGGATGATATCTCATGCGGTTCGCGCGCCTTGACCCGCCATCCAAAACTTTCACAACCGGATTTGGAACTACCTCAGGGAGGATGCTGCCACGGTTGCGTTGCGGCGGACGCTGCACGATGAGGGGGATGTGCTCCGCTGGCTCGAAGAAGCTCCTCGGCGCGGCGAATGCAGCGTGGACGCTCGTCACGGCGAGGATGGCGCGGACTCGTAGGAATGGTGCCGGGTTTGGGTGCGTAAGGCGCCATGTATATCTGTCTGCTATTGTAATGCGACTCCTGTTTTGTATGAGTTAAGCGACAGTTGTCCCGTGCTCTTTTGTTGTGTATTACGCTGTGAGCTGGGGTGCCATGTAAGGTTCGGGTCCACAGGCTCGACCCCTCCCCTCGTGCCAATTGTAGTAAGCAGGTATGCGAACACTGCGCGCCGCGGACCCCAGACTTCGGAAGTAGCCGAAGTAGTCGCGCGAGTGCTCCGTCCCCTACCTTTCGAAGGGGTGGCAGTAGAGCTGGCGCCTAGCCGAAGTAGACGCGCAAGCGCTCCGTCCCCTGCCTTTCGAGGAGGTGGCAGCGGAGCTGACGCCTAGTCAAAGTAGTCGCGCGAGCGCTCCGTCCCCTACCTTTCGAAGGGGTGGCAGCGGGGCTGACGCCTAGTCAAAGTAGTCACGCGAGCGCTCCGTCCCTTACCTTTCGTCCGCTGGCGCCTAACCAAGGTAGACGCGCGAGCACTCCGTCCCCTACCTTTCGAAGAGGTGGCGGAGCTGTCGCCTAGCTGAAGTAGTCGCGCGAGCGCTCCGTCCCCTACCTTTCGAAGGGGTGGCAGCGGGGCTGGCGCCTAGTCGAAGTAGTCACACGAGCGCTCCGTCTAGGGCTGTAAACGAGCTGAGCTCGAGCGAGCTTGGCCTTCCAGGCTCGAGCTCGGTAGAAGCTCGAGCCGAGCTCGAGTTGGGGTCCGAGTCTGGACCTGAGCTCGAGCTCGGCTCGTTGAAGCTCGATAACAATTAAAATAATTTATTATGCACTATTTTTCAATAATAAGAAAAAATTAAGTTCGAGCTCGGCTCTAATAAGCTCGATAACAGTCAAAATAATTCAAATACACACTAATTTTCAATAATAAGATAAGCTCGAGCTCGAGTTCGGCTCGAGTAAGCTTGGTAAGAATTAATATATATTACTATTTAAGCTCGAATCGGGGCTCGCGAACTATTCGAGTTCGGCTCGGTGAAGCTCGCGAGCTCGAAATCAAGCTCGAGTTCGGCTCGTTTAAAGCTCGAATCGAGCCTAGAACAAGCCGAACTCGAGTAGCTCACGAGTTTCGAGCTTTTTTTACAACACTAGCTCCGTCCCCTACCTTTTGAAAGGGTGGCAGCGGAGCTGACGCCTAGCCAAGGTAGACGCGCGAGCGCTCCGTCCCCTACCTTTCGAAGAGGTGGCAACGGAGCTGGCGCCTAGTCGAAGTAGGGGCTTATTAAAGCCTGGGCGCGTGGGAACGTCAACCACGTCTTGTTTATACTCCGTGGAGAACGCGCCAGAACTGCGCCTGCGCGTGCGTGGGGATATCCGCGTCTTGTTTATACTCAGTAGAGTGCGCAGGGACAACATCCGCGTCTTATTTATACTCCGTAGAGTGCGCACGCGTGCGGAGGCGTCTCCCCGTTGCGTCTGATTTAGAGTCCGTAGACTGCGCGCGGAGGTGAGTCCGGAGACTGCGCGCGGAGGCGTCCCCCCACGCGTCTTCGTTTATACTCATGCCTGTGCTTTCTACAGAGAGTGCGCGCGCGAACGCGTGTCTTTGTTTATACTCATGGAGAGTGTGCACGAAGGTAACCCTTTGCGCGCTTTTGGTAAGAAATGAGAAAAGTTGTGCGAACGGTGAACTTTATTAAATTCCTGTTTGCGCGGATGAGCGTTTACAAGAAGTGAGGCACTAACCGCTGGCCGCTTAAAGGCGGAGACGACTGCAGCCGTCGTTGCCCGGTGGTGGGACTGCACACGTTTCGAGCCTCTAGTGCCCGAATGGTTCGCGCAAGAGCGTGGCGAGGCGTTCCCCGAAGCCATCCAAGGTCCTTACGCTTACACACTCGACTCAGGCATAATACCGCTGCAGCCTGTCTGCATTCCATGTGTGGCGGAACGTCTGCCCGTTCAGCGTGGCTAGGTGGTATGCTCCCTTCTGTAGGGCTTCCGCGACAATGTATGGGCCTTCCCACCTGGATTCCAGCTTGCCTACTGTCTCCGCGTGGAGCGCCATCTTGAGGACGAGGTCCCCCGGTCGGAATTCGTGCGGGTACAGCGAACGATCCCGAGTGCGCACCATCTGTCGCGCGTACTTTATGACATGCTGTGTTGCGCTTGCCCGATCTCCGTCAACGAGCTCCATGGACAATTGGTGCTCCTCTTCTGGCGCTTGAACGAGGACTCTTCTTGAGCCGGCTTTTATTTTCTCAGGTGTTACTGCCTCGTCGCCGAAGAGGAGCTTGAATAGCGTGAACCCCGTTGGGCGTGTGACCGTTGTGCGGAGGGACCAGAGGACGCTGTGGAGCTCGCCCGGCCACTTCCCCTTTGGTAGTCCGACAAGACGCTTCTTGATCGCAGCGGAGATAGCGCCGTTCTCTCGTTCCACCGTCCCGTTGGACTATGGGTGTCCAACCGAGGCGAACCGGAGCGTGATGCCCATGTTGTCGCAGAATTCTTTAAATGGGGCTGCATCGAATTGCAGACCGTTGTCAACGGTGATCTCCCTGGGCACGCCAAATCGGCATATGATGTTCTGCCAGAGGAAGCGTTGCATAGCTGCCGAGGTAATCTTGGCCAGGGCTACCGCCTCCGGCCACCTGGAGAAGTATTCCAAAGCGACCGCTACAAACCGCAGGTTACCTGGGGCCCTGGGAAGCGGTCCCACGACGTCGATGCCCCATCGCGCCAGCGGCCATACCGGGGGTATGGGATTGAGGCTCGTCGGTGGCCTGCGGATGGCCCGTCCCATCCATTGGCAATCTTGACAACGGCGCACGAGATCTTGGGCGTCCGCAACAGCTGTTGGCCAATAAAAACCCTGCCTGAATGCCTTGCCCACTAGTGATCTTGGGTGAAGATGCGAGCCGCAGAGCCCCGCATGAATTTCTGCGAGGAGCTGCTTTCCTTCTTCGCGCGAGAGGCATCGTAGGAGCGGTGCGCAAACCTCCTATTTGTAGAGCACCCCGTCAAGCACCTGGAAGGACCTAGCGCGGTCTTTATGCGCCGAGCTCGGTGGGTCGTCCGCCGCGATGCCCGTAGAAAAGTGAAAAGGGTTCCGCCGATCACCCTCTTGGGTGATCTGGCGGACGAGGGCTGCATCACGGTTATCCTGCGCAATGGCTGCCGCTGGCAGGACCTCGTAAAACGCCCCACCGGGAGTTGGGAGCTGCTAACTGGCAGCCTTGACGAGGACATCGGCTTGCTCGTTGTCCGCCCGAGGGATGGCCTTCACCGTGACACCCAAAAAGTGATGTTCCTTCGCTCGTACGGCTGCTAGGTACTTAGCTAGCTCTGGGTCCTTGGCCTGATATGACTTGTCCACATGGTCCGCTACCAGCCGTGAATCGGTGCGGACGAGGACGCGCCTCACACCCATCGCTTTGAGCTTCCCGAGGCCAAAGAGCAACGCCTCGTACTCGGCTGTGTTGTTCGTAGCAGGAAATGCTAGGCGTGCCGAGTACAACAGGCGCTGCCCCTCAGGTGTGGTAATAACTGCATGGACCCCTGTGCCCGCAACGCCATAAGCTCCGTCGGTGTTGAGCATCCACACCGGGTCTTCGGACTGGAGGACAGGCTGAGCTGGAGGGGTCCATTCCGTGAGGAAGTCCGCCAGAACTTGGGACTTGATCGCCGTTCAGGAGGCGTATGTTAGGGAGAATGGAGCAAGCTCGGCTGCCCATTTGCCGAGTCGCCCCGTGGACTCCTTATTGTGCAGCATCTCCGCCAGGGGGAACGAGGAAGGCACCGTTATCGAGTGGGCCAGGAAGTAATGCCGGAGCTTTCTTGAGGCCATGACCAGCGCGTAAGCAAGCTTCTCGAGATCCGTATACCGCGTCTTGGCGCCCTGAAGGGCTTCGAAGGCAAAGTACACTGGTCGCTGGAGAGCGCCCTCTTCGAGGACAAGGACGGCTGACCGCCGTTGCTGAGGCTGCGAGGTAGAGTAGGAGGGGAGCTTCTGGTGCTGGGGCCACCAGAGTGGGAAGGGTTGTGAGGTGTTTCTTGAGGTCGTCGAAGGCCTTTGCGCAGTCGTCGTCCCAATGAAACCCGTCGCAACCGCGGAGAGTCTTGAAAATTGGCAAGCCCTGCTCCGCTGCCCTGGACAGGAAGCGACTCAGGGCCGCCATGCGGCCGGCCAGCCTCTGGACCTCCCTCGTCGTCTTGGGCGTTCCATGCCCAGGATGGCGTCGACCTTGTCGGGGTTCGCTTGAATGCCTCGCCCGGACACGAGGAAGCCCAAGAGCTTGCCCGCTTGCACGCCGAAAACACACTTGTTCGGATTGAGCTTGATGCCCGCCTTCCTGAGGTTGTCGAAGGTCTCTTGAAGATCTCGACCGTGGGAGGCGAGCTGCTTGGTTTTACTACCACGTCATCCACGTAGGCTGCGCCCGCGTCCTTCAAGCCGAAGGGCATCCTGACGAAGCAGAAGGTCCCAACCGGCGTAATGAAGCTGGTTTTATCTTCATCGTCCTTGGCCATGTAGATCTGATGGTAGCTGGAGTAGGCGTCCAAAAAGCTCATGAGCTCACACCCCGCGGTGGCGTCGACCAGTTGATCTATGCGCGGTAAAGGGTAGTTGTCCTTCGGGCATGCCTTGTTGAGGGTGGTAAAGTCGATGCACATACGCCAGGTGCCGCTGGCTTTTTTGACCAGCACCAGATTGGCGAGCCAGTCCGGATGTTGGACCTCGCGAATAACCCCCGCCCAAAGGAGCTTCGCCACCTCCACCTTGGCGCTTCTTTGCGGTCCATGGGCGTCTGGCGAAGTTTTGCTTGACCCGCTTGGCGTCGGGGCGGATCGCCAGGTTATGTTCGATGAGGGCGCGGTCCACACCTTTGATATCCTCCGGGGACCATGCGAAGACGTCTGCGTTGGTACAAAGAACCTGGAGCAAGTCTTGCTCTACCTCCGGCGGGAGGCCCTCGCCAATGGACACGAATTGTCCTTCCACCTAGAGGGGCACTCTTCTGACTTCGCCCTTCGGGTGGGGCTTAGGTGTCCATCCTGGAGTGGATGGCGTGTCCGCCTGGCACTTGTCGGTGAGGACGTGCATCTTGCGGTGCAGGGTCCCAGCTTTGGTTTCAACACTCCTAGCCATGTCTTGGTCGCCGAAGACGGTGATGATACCTCGCTGGCTTGGGAGCTTCATACACAAAAAGGCGTAGTACGGGACCGCCTCGAAGGAGTTGATGGCGGGCCGGCCCAGTATGGCATTGTATGAGTGCGGGATGTCCACGACGTCGAAGACGATATCTTCATTTCTGGCGTTGTCAGCCTGGTACAAGGAGACTTGGAGGCATACTTGACCCAAGGCCTTCAGTGGCTGGCCTCCGAGGCCTTGGAGAGGGGTCTCTGATGCTTTTAATAGATTCCGAGGTACCCCCATGCGATTGAGGGCCTTCATGAACAAGATGTTTGCGGAGCTCCCCCCGTCGATGAGAATGCGCTTGACGTCGTAGCCTGCGATGTCGGCTTGGATGACCAAGGGATCTTGGTGGGGGAATTCCACGCCCTGGGCATCGGCTGTCGTGAAGGTGATGCTGCGATGCGACGTCCCTAGAGGTAGTTGTGGCAAGGAAATGCTTGACGAAGAGCCTCCAGTGATGACGCTAACATCACGGAGCTGGGTCCCTCCGGGGGCCCCAGCGCGTAGGGGACTTCCTTGCGGCCGTTGTACGTGGGGTACTAGGGGGGTCGGCGCCTCCGGGGCCTGTACTTGGGCCATCGCTTGCCGTAATGCTGCGAGTTCGATGCATGTCTGTATGAAATGGTCACCGTAACCATGCACCTCGCACCATCTGCCGTAGTCTAGAATTTCCTGCTCCGCACGCGGTTTCTCATCGCGGCTTCCTTCGCGTCCCCCTCCAGGGCGCGAGGTTAAGGTGGCTTCCCGGGGGACACCTTGTGCGGCGAGGGCGTGGCGAGGCTTACGGGGCCTCTGCCGGTTACGCCGGGGCTTGCGTCTGCCGCTCGGCGAGTTTTGGTGCACCCCGGCGTCGACGCGCCCAGGAACGTCGCCCGCGGACGCTTGCTTGCGTTTTGTCCTCGGGCCATCCCTTACGTTTCCTCATTGCGACAACTCCTCCACCTGATCAGCGTCGGAGCCGTCGCAGCTGCGTCTCCGCACGTCTTCCTCGGCCCGGGCGTGCTCTTCCATTTTATCGAAGAGCTTTGCCACCAACTTGAGTGGCTTCCGCGCATTATATTCGGCAAGCGGCCCTGGGCGAAGACCCTGTATCGCTGCATCAATTATAGTTGCTTCGTTAACATCCTTGACCTGGCAACGTACCCTAGCGAAGCGTTTGCAATAGACACGGAGTTTCTCCGAGGGCTTCTGCTTGACGACGAAGAGCTGATCTGCGTCGGCACGCTCGACGTAGTTTTCTTGGAAGCTGTTCTAGAGGCGGTCGCGGATCTGCTCCCAAGCGTACATGGAGTTTGGTTTGATGGTAAGAAACCAAGAAAGCGCCACTCCTTGCAACGCGAGGGGAAGCCCCTTCGCCTTCGCAATGTCGTCTCCGCTGGCTGCTTCGATGGCCATCTCGTATACGCGCACGAACTCTCGAGGGTCTGTATCGCCTCTATACGGCTCGATGGTGCTGGGGAACTTGAAGTCCTCTGGTCACGTCGCCTGTTGCAAGCCTGCCGAAAGCGGAGACTCCGGGTCTATGCGTCGCAGCGGGATGTGGCTGGACACAACTGCGCCGCAACCATCTGCCCTCTCCGAAGTGGGCTCCGATGCGACTGCTGGTGGGATCTGCTGGCCCCAAGCCTCTTATATACCTTGCACAGCTCCGTGGAGATCCGCCAACTCCCGTCGGAGCGTGCCAAGGGCCATCAACAGGATGATGTCTCCCATGGGCGTGACCAAGGCCACTGGCGCATCTGGGCATCCCAGCGGGACACCGGCAGCCACGGCCTGTGCTCCTGAGCTGATGAGGGGGTCGGGCCCCGCAGCAGCGGTAGCGGTGGTGATGGCGGGATTAGGTGTCACGCCGTGAACACCGGTGTTCGCGACCACCGTACTCGCACCGCTACCCGCACCTGCAGTTGCCCTGGTATTGACGCGAAATCCCATCGCTCCTGCCTTCTTCTTCTTCTCCGCCGATGATGAAGCCTTCTTTGGTGCCACCCTCCTTCAGATCTGGAGGCTTACTCTTGTCCTCCCCACAGACGGCGCCAACTGTTGTGCTTACAGACCAAACAGATAGAAAGAGTATGGTAGTGGAGAGTTAGGTGAGTAATGGCTTTGGGCTTCTCCCCATGGCTGGTATTGTATTCATATACCCTCTTGGGGGGTGCTTTTACAATAGTACCCTTACATTTGAGTATCCCCCTCAGGGGCACTTATGTCACTATATATATCCCCTTTTTGGGCCTTACAGCCTTCTAACAGGCCTACTGGGCTTAGGTGGGGCCACCCCTACAACATCTTTCATTTCGTAGAACACCACTTCTTTGTCTTCACCTGATTCCTCAAAGTTGGCAGTTTCTGTTTATGTTTTTAGCAAGTATGAGTAAAACTACCGTACTCAGCAAGTCACACGGAGCTTAACATTAACTATATGCATGGTATAACAAGTGAAGGGAAAAACAGGTTTATTATTTATGTGTGGATGCAGTTTTAGTTGAGAGTCAATTAAAAACCTGAAAAGTAACTTCATTAAGGTAAAGGAGTTTTCACAACCAAGCCTCCACCCTAGGATAAGGTCTTCGGATCCACCTCTGTGATTCTCGTTTACCCTAGATCCATTTTTTCAAAATTCTAGACAAATACTGAGATTCTTAGTAGTGAAAAGATTTTAATGGATTCCTAAGTTATCATGTTTATATCAATATTTTATTTAATACTACTATGTTTTGTCAACATGAATATGGTCATCAAGTTAAACGGGGCTTTTTCGGGTGGTAGGTCATAACTAATAAGTCATGTCATTCTAAACAGTAATTATATACAAAATAATGACTTAAAAATATCATAATGAAAATACTGCTAAATAAATAAATAAAGACAAGGTAGGCTCAATATGATCAACGTATGCGCGACTTGCCTTGCGAGTTTATGATTTCAACTAGTTCAAACTCCTTGGTAGGCTGGGCCTGGGCTTGCGTTTCTCCTTCTGGCTCCTGTGCAAACTCGACTCCGGAAGGTAGCGCAAATCAAATAAAATAATATTAATTTCGTGCCCGAAGGAATAAGCGAGGAATAAAGGAAATAAAAGAATAAAGAAAATCCGAAAAACTCCATTAATTGGGCTTTTGGGCTTATAGGAGGGTCATATGGGGAAATGGGCGTGATATTTGGGTTAGTGGGCTCGAAACGGATCTAGAGAGTATAAACAAGCATTTTTGGGTTTAGGTCAAGTACTGTTCATTGGGCTCGGTCGCACTGTTCATCGGGCTCGGGTTAACTGGCTCGGCGCGACCGCATCACCTGGCTCGATCGGACGCAACGGGCGCGGGCGGTTTGGTTCGGCTCAGCCGACTCGATGCGGCTCGGTCGGAGGAACGATTGCACGCGCAAGATCGTTCTTTCCTCCCTCGGCCGCGCGCCTTGATGAGGCGAGGAAGGTGGCGGCGGCTACCGGCGGCGGTGAAGCGGTTTGCGATGGCAACTAAGGGCATGGGCGGACTCGAAACAATATGGGGATTCCATTTTTGGCGGTGGCCAGCTCGGCGGAAGCGGTAGTCGCTGGCGATGGGCCCTCCCCTCTTTCGGTTATTTTTTAAAATTAGGACGACCGGGAGGTTTCTAGGGCAATTGGGCCGGCACTTGGGCGTCATTGGGGTCTAGGGGGCTTGGAGAAGGGTTGGCCGAAGCTCAGGAGGCTTGAGTTGGGCTGGCCACGGCGGTGGGTTTCGGTAGGGAGGGGGTGATCGGCGCCGGGGAAGGCGAGGGATTGGGAGGTTAGGGCAATGCTTTGGGGAGGCTCTGGGGAGCTTGGGGATGTTACTGGAGAAAGGAATTGGAGTGTGGATGGCCGGAGATGGGACATTGCGTTAGGGCTTAGTTTTGGGGATTTCTATGATTACCGGCGATGGGGACGGCAATGGAGGCTTTGGGGGCGTCGGGCGGGTGGCGGGGTTGATGGCTTTGGCTAGAAAGGGGACTTGGCCGCTTAAATAGCCACTTGGAGTTCATGTTTAATTCCTCGTAGCTCATGCTTAAATAGCCACTTTGGCTAGGAAGGGGACTCGTACCTCAATTGGATCATGTTTAATTCCTCGTAGTTCGTCAAAAAAAATTCCATTCATGTGAAGCAATATCTTGGCTATTTTTCCATCCAATTTCGAAATGCTCTCTATTCAGCAATCAGTTTCTGAAATGCAGCCAAATTATATCGCATAGCAATTGCATCACGCAGCCAAACATGCTATCTTTGTCTACCGCGCCGGTTTTCCGCACCCAAATATGTCACCATTGCTAGACTCAAGAACAAGACATGGAACCACTATCTTTTGTTTTTTCTTTTATAAAAAGAGTTAAGAACCACCATGTTTAGGGAATATAAACGTCGAGAAAACCGCTGAAAGTGACGTCGCTTGCGAGACACACGGTTTTGCTGAAATGTCCAACCATCTCATGGCTTAAGCTTCTGTCCGTGGCTTTTAACTTAAGGCTCAAATTGCATAATAGCGGTGATTAGTTTTTCTGAGAAAAAAGAGGGAAAAAAATAGGGGGAAATTTTATTATATCATTCTAAACAAGGCAAAGGAATAAAAGGAAAAACAAAAGGCAAAAAAACCAAAATAAGCCAAAATTATAAGCTGATTCGTTTCAAAGTAGTTTTTAGGTTAAATAAGCCGAAAGCCAAAATAAGCCTTGCGGAGTGAGGCTGGCATCTGACGTTCCAACTTTCTGAAACTTCCCATGCTAGATTGCAAAACCATACAATGATATGTGTAGAGAATTTGTCAATTTATAGCCCTCCGTCTTGGCTGTTGCGGTTTGATGTGCCTGGTTCCCAGAAGGTAAGCCAACAGCAGCCGCATTGCGAAGGCGAATTGATCATATACCCTCTTCTTAGATGGAAATTCAGGATTTATCCTCCTGGTCCACGCGTCAGTGACTTATGATGACCCCACATGTCATTGAGGTGGGATGGTAAATCCTGAATTTGCCAACTAAGGGGGTATATGATCTAATCCCCCCCTTTTTCGGGGTTTTGTGACTTACACATCATAGCATGTGGATTTTGGAGGGACTATCTAGTCTCTCTCTCTCTCTCTCTTTCTGTGCTCATTTCTATGATGTTGACAAAGGAACCTTGCATGTGCAGTGGCCAGGGCTTGAAATTCGTAATTTAAGTGCTTCTTGGCATTTCAGAAGAAAAACAATGATATGGTCTTAAGAATAAGAAAATGGCCAGTTGGACTGTGTAGATTGACTGGTCTAAGAATAAGAAAACCTAAGTGATGATACATCATCGATGACCAGCTGGACAACCGGTGACCGCACTCTGTTTTGGACTACAACTTCTGAATGGTTCCAAATTGCATCGCGGCAACAGTCATGGTTCAATTAAGATTTTGCCACACTAGCATCATATTGACTATAAAAAAATAGTAAAAAGTATCTAACTTCGGTGGTAGGATCAACGCAGGGGTAGGCTAATGCGAGAGCGAGAAGGAAGAGCAACATCAAGGCAGCAGCAGCAAGTTCTGGACACGAACACTGAGCTGAGGCCAAATTCAGTGACCCTGGAGGCAAGGACAAGCCGTGCCGAGCTAAGGACGACGATGTCGAAGGCCGATCTCTGCGCGGTCTGCCTCGACGAGGCGCGGGAGCGGCACCAGAGGATCACCACAAGGCTGCCATGCTCCCACAAGTTCCACTCGAACTGTGTTCTTCCATGGCTGGCCATCCAGCCAGATTGCCCCTGCTGCAGGACCCTTGTGCCTCCAGTGGACACCCTCTCCTAGCCAGTGTTGGGGAAGTGTTTTCTTCTTCTGCACAGATACCAAAAAAAAACTCCATCTGCTAACATGAACGGACTTAGAGGCCATGGCGGAGTTTCGTCAATTTCTTGTTCTTTCTGGTTTAGATTGCAAGTTTCCAACTTACAGAGGGTTTGGAAATTAGGGCTTTGGTAGGAGCTACTCTCTGATGCATTGTCTTTGTTATTCACTATGAACTACGAGATCTCTAGTATGTCTGAATATTGGTCTCTACAGAAAATCAGTAAAATGCCACTGCAAATGATGTGATTTGGAAAAACGCCAATCGGTGGTTAGCTTGACGTATAGGCCTCAGATTTACTACACCAGTGAGACATCCAACGGCATTTCCCACCCTGAAGGATGTGTTTGCCAAGAACGCCAATCCGGCGGCGTTTCTTCGAACATCCTTCTAGGGGGCTTAGAGCATCTCCAAGAGATGCTCTTTCTCACCCCCTATCTTAAAATATTGGGTATGAAAACTAAAAACAAACTCCAACAGATACTCTAAAACACACCCAATAATTTTGGTACTCTAAAATTGAGGTGGATCACCATCAAATATACAGTGCCTAGATAGTAATTTTAGGGATCCAAGTTTAGAGGAGCTGCTGAAGGAGGGGAAAGATTTAGAGGACAATTTTTTTAGGAAGACTCCCAATATGAGATTTTAGAGGACAAAATATTGAGTCTCTCTTGGACAAATGACCCAAGTGCTCGCAACACAAGCCCTGATGACTTGGAACAGAAAGTTAACTGGGGGGTTTGGAACACTGGGTTTTCCCCTGGATTCTGCTGGAGTTGAGCTGAGTCGCGCAAAATACATACGAAACTCCTGTCAAATTCCGACGTTCCACACGGACGCTAAGAGCATGTACATCCTTTAACATAATAGACACATCACTTCTCTCTCCATAATTCTATTATTAACTATTTTTACTCTAACCCTTAACATCACCTATAGATGCTAAAAGGTCCAACTTTTTATAACATAGCACTGGCTGCCATATTTGCTTCGGTGCCATGCAATCCGATCTGAGCACCTACTCTCTCATCTATTAGCATCAATGCTAAGAAATTTTTCTCTCATGTGACATCATCTTAGGACCTAGGGATGCACATGCTCTAAGAGTGAGTCATGGTTTGTTTTTGCAGGCGAGTGAGTCAAGGTTAGTATTGTGAGATACCTGTTGTTAAACACCAGTTATAGCAACTGCCCAATGTACAGTTATAACTAATGTACAGATGCTTTTTGATAAAGGCATCTTTTCTTCCACCCTCACATCTTGTATAAATACTGTACAGACTCATAATAAAGAAGTTCTTTTGCAAACATTGGCCTCAAACTATTCCAACACCTGTGATCCAAGTCTAGCAGGCACTAAATTATGGGAAAAGGCGTGCTACGTCAACAGCCACGTAATCATTCCTGCGAGAGACAAGGGAAGCTGACAGATGGGCCCGCGCCACTTCGGTGCCACGGGGATTCTTACGTGGCTGTTGATATGTCACGGTCAAAAGACTGAGACAACACGACACCTCCGTAGTCCAAACGCCACGCCAGCGTCCATTCCCGTGCCAGGTCGTCTCCATCGCAAGTTCGCCGCCGCAGGCAGGAAGGAAGCGAGCGCGAGCCGAGGAGGATGCTTCTGAGCATGGAGCTCTCGCGGCGGCGGCGGCGGCGCGCCCACAGACACCGCGACGTGGTGGCCCAACGGCAGGGGGCGAGGGGCGGCACGGAAGGGGAGCTCCACCACCAGGGGGACGCGCCGGCGCAGGCGCTGGCCGCGCGCATCCGGCTCGAGGAGAAGCTCCGCGGCGCTGCGCCGCCGGCGTCACTGTCCAGGTCGGTTCCCACTCCCCCTCCCCCTGTTTCTCCCCTTCCCCTTTGCTAAGCGAAGAAGACGAGAGAGAGAGAAAAATTTGAAGTCAAGCGAAAGAAAAGAACGTGTGAACCTTGCCGAGGCATGAACAAAGATTGTATGTGTAGAGATTTAGATGGTTCCCTGATTCTTTCTAGTTTCTTTGGATGGATGGCTTCTTCTTCGCCAGCGATGGCTGTTTGATTTCCTTCAATTTCTGCGTGTTGATCATGGACAATATTGGGGAAATTTTGGGTCAATTCTTTTCGGCTTCTAAAAACTGCTTTTCAATTTTTCTATTGTAATTAGTTTTTAAACAGAATATCTTTTTAAGATAGAATTTATTAGTTAATTATAGTACATACTATACCAACTTCACAAGATAGGATCAACTGGTTAATTGTAGTTCATACTATACCGACTTTATTTATATCAGTAAAAACCGCACGTGAGTTTCTGTTACCCTATAATCCCTCATATGAATAGTCTAAAAGTCACATATCGTAGCCATAAGCTTCACCCAAAAAGAACGGACCCTTTATTTATTTATTTTGGGGGTCGGGGGAGAGAAATTGGCTGTTGATCATGTAACTTATACTGGCTTCATCAGATTGGGGGAAAATCGAAATACTGCTCCTGAATTTGATGGCGAGGAGGTGTGACTGACATGAGTTACATCTCTCTTACCACAGAACACCAGGTTACCACTTGACGGATTCGGGTGGGGGTTCGCGCTGTTCTTTAAACTGAAACGCAAAGACACAAAATTGTGGCATCTTGTTTAATCCGGCTTTTTCAGAAATGTTAGTTCCATGTGTAACAATCTTAATTTGTGGTTTTCTTACCGTACATATTCGAAGTGCACCTGCTCAGCATGTTGTTTCTCACATGCAATCAGATTATATGCTTGTTTCATTTTTTTTTAAATGTGGTTTATATCGATAATTACATCAAACTGTGGAAGGGTTCTAAGTAACTTCGCATGGTATGCAAACAATACAACGATGAATGGTGTAGGGAATTTGTCAATTTATTGTTTCCATCAGGCCAGCAGCAATCGCAGATTCACGGGTAAAAGAAGAGTTTTTAGGAGGTTCGTAATAAAATCTTGCATGTGTAGCAGGGCTTGAAATTAAGAAAATGATCGGTTAGGCAGATCATCCATAACCTAGATTATCTAATTGTGCATATGATGTAAGAGATGATACATCATCGTTGACCAATTTCTGATTATGCATCAGTGTGTATTCTTGGAACCTTTTGCCGCATAGCATTAAATTGACTAACAAATAGTACGACCTAACTGCCTGCACATTTATGTTCCTATCAGGCAACAATTAGAGGTCCCTTTTCGTGGCTGAATCAATGCAGGTGGAGTAGGCTAATGCGAGAGCGACATGGATCAGCGACATCAAGGCAGCAGCAGCAAGTTCTGGAAACCAACACAGAGCTAAGGCCAGATTCGGTCACTGTGGAGGCAACGACGAGCCATGGGGAGCTGGAGAGGGCGCTCTCGAACGTCGATCTCTGCGCGGTCTGCCTCAACGAGGTGCGGGAGCAGGAGCAGGGGATAACGAGGCTGCCATGCTCCCACAAGTTCCACTCGGATTGTGTCCTCCCATGGCTGGCCATCCACCCGGACTGCCCGTGTTGCAGGACCCCTGTGCCTTCAGTGGACGCCCTCTCCTAGCGTATCAACTGATGTTTGTCAAGTTACTCTCTCAACCTCCTACAAGGGTTAAATAAGGTTCTTCAGCATTTTTTATCAGTATAATTCTGCTGATTGTAACATCAGTTGTTTGGTGTATATATGTGTTCTAGTCTCCGCTGCAAAAGATATGCTGTTGTACAAAATACAAAGCACCCTATCCATCTTCGATCTGGTTGAGAAAGTTGCTGAAATCTGAAGGACCATGTGAGAAGGTTCAAAATTTTGTTGTGATGAATCATTGTAAGGTTTATAGAGTGGTCAAATGGTTTTGTAAAAATTGCATTTGATTTAGATTGTTTTCTGGAAGTTCCAAAAAAACAGAGTTTTAGGAATTGAGTCATGGATCGAGTTGGGTTGACCTGAGTCATTGCATTAAAGGTGTATGATGCATGTATGATGCAGAAAATATTAAAGGCGAGTTCGAACGACAGGTTTGCACCATGTGGCTTGGTCAGTCTAAGTGAGGCATGGTCCCGTGGAACCGGAGCTGGAGAGACTTGCCGACGCATGGCAAACCAATGATGAATATACACGTGACAGGCATGGTGATTGCTTGCATTGTAAGGAGATGACCCGATCAAGAAAGAGTATTTTGGTAGTTTGGCCAAAATGCCGAAATCTGCCTTTGATCAAAACTGCGGCGCATGAGTGGCGCTTGGAGAGCGGTTTAGGTCAAGGAAAGCTGGTTTGATCAAGATGGATCAAGGTAAAGGACTTAACGGATTCGAGCTTATGTGTTTTGAAAAGCATGTATAAGTGAACATGTGTGAGTAACATCCGTGTATGGCGGGGTTATCGGGTTTTTTCTATTATGCTAAGTGGATAGTATCCACTAAACGCTAGGTGTGACTAATTAGCCCACCTATATAAAATGATTGGGATAGAGACTTGTATTGACCATCCAATCCATCTCTCCATCTATCTTGTGCTCATGTCTTGGGTTAGGGTTTGAGAGTTAAGTGCGTTGTGTGCTCTCTGTCCTCCAAGGTGGAGTCGGTGGCGGGACGAAGCCTTGAAGCGTGCACTTCCCCCCATCCTTCAGACTTGGCATCGACGAAGGCGATGGCGAGACAAAGTTTGGAAGCGTTCCATCCACCGCTCGAATAGGCGTCGACGAAGTCTCGACCACGAGGTGGCCGAACGATTATCATTGAAATCACAACCCTGAAGCGGTTGGACGAATTTCGACAAAGTTGCAATGACGAGGTGGTCGTGAGTCGAAGTGTCAATGAAGCCTTAACCACAAGGTGGTCAAGTGTCGACGAAGTCATCACAACTACGTCGCTCGTGACGTAGTCATGGGCATTGACGTAGTCGGTGGCAGAACGAGGACTTGAAGCGCGTGTTTCATCCCGAACTGCTCGTACAGGCGTCGATGAAGTCTCGACCACGAGGTGGTCAAATAATTGTCAATGAAGTCTCAACCCTGAAGTGGTTGGACTAATGTTGACAAAGTTGCGACGACGAGGTGGTCGTGCATCGAAGTGTCGATGAAGTCTCGACCACGAGGTAGTCAAGCTTTGATGAAGTACTCATGACAATATTGCTCATGACATGGTCGTGGTCATTGGCGAAGTACCGACCGTGAGGTGTCGAACAAGCATCGACAAAGTCCCGACCACGAGTGGTTGGACGAAGTCCTCATGACTATGTTGCTCGTGACGTTGTCATGGGCATGGACATGTCGATGCCAAGATGAGGACTTGAAGTGTGTGTGCTCCGTCCCCCACCATTTGTACAGGCGTCGATGAAGTCTCGACCATGAGATGGTTAGACGATTGTCGACGAAGACTCGATCATAAAGCGGTCGAATGAATGTCGATAAAGTTGTGACGATGAGGTGGTCGTGCGTTGAAGTGTCAACAAAGTCTCAACTATGAGGTGTTCGAGCATCGATGAAGTCCTCACGACGATGTCACTCGTGACGTGGTCATGGTCATCGTCGGAGTCCCGACTGCGAGGTGTCAGACGAGCATCAACAAAGTCCCGACCACGAGTGGTTGGACAAGTCCTTACGACTACATCTACGACTACGAGGTGGTCGGATGGAGTTAGGACCACAAGGTGGTCAGATGGAGTTGCGACCATGAGGTGGTCTGATGGGTCTACGACCGTGAGGTGGTCAAATGGACTTCTACGACCACAAGGTGGTCAGACAAAGCTAGGACCATGAGGTGGTCGGATGGAGTCACAACCACAAGGTGGTCCAACGAGTCTACGACCATGAGATGGTTGGAAGAAGTCTACAACCATGAGGTAGTCGCACGGGTGCGTACAACCATGAGGTGGTTGGATGAAGTATACGACTGTGAGGTCGTCGGACGAAGCCAGGACCACGAGGTGGTCGGATGGAGTCGCGACCACGAGGTGATCAAAGAGAGTCCAGACCATGAGGTAATTGGATCGAGTCATGACCACGAGGTGGTCCGAGGAGTCTACGATCACGAGGTGGTTAGAGGAAGTCTACGACCACGAGGTGTTCAGACGGGCTTGTACGACCACAAAGTGGTCGAACGAAGTGTATGACCGTGAGGTGGTCGGACGAAGTTTATAACCATGAGATGGTCATATGCTCGATGCTATCAGTGTGGCAAACTCCCTGGTGAGGCGCACGAAGCGCGTGAGCCTCACTTGGGTTGTCGACAGTGTCAGGGACTCCCTACTGGGATGCGCGAGGCATGCGAAGCACGCGCAACCACGCATTCTTTGTCTCGCATTGCTATTTGTACTCCATAGAGTATGCCAGGGTGTGTGGCCACCATGCGATTTTTAATTATATTTTTATTATTTTTGTTATACTCCGTAGAGTTGCTCGAGAAGACTAAGTTCCCGACGTTTTATACTCCGCAAAGTATGCTAGGGCGTGAGGCTACCAAGCGATTCTTTTATACTTTGTAGAGTTGCTCGGGACGACTAAGTTCCCGGTACTTCATACTCCGCAGAGTAGGTCGGGGCATGGGTCCATTATGCTTTTCTTTTTTTTATACTCCGTAGAGTTGCCCGAGATGACTAAGTTCTCAGCGCTTTATACTTTGCAGAGTACATCGGGGCGCAAGGCTACTGTGCAATTTTTTTATACTCCATAGAGTTGCCCGGGATGACTAAGTTCTCAATGATTTATACTCCGCAGAGTCTGCTGGGGTGCGGGCCATCGTGCATTTCTTTTTTATAGTCTGTAAAGTTACCCGAGATGACTAAGTTCCCAGCGTTTTATACTCCGCATAGTATGCCAGGGCGTGAGGCCACCGTGCGATTTTTTAATACTCTGTAGAGTTTCCTGGGACACGCGAGGGTCCCGATGTTTGGCTCATGCGACTTGGGAATAGTCAAGAGAGTGGCTACAGTCATGAAGAGATCATGACAAGGCGCACAACCAGATCATATTCGTAGAAAGGGCCTACGATCACGAAGTGGTCGTGGCAAAGCTAAGGACCCTATTGTGTTCGTAGAAAAGCTTACGATCATGCATCGGTTATGGCAACACACATGACCATAGCATGCTCATAGAAGGGGCCTACGACCACGAAGTGCTCGTGGCAAGGTTGACACCATATCATGGTCGAGCAAGGGCCTACGATCATGAAGTGGTCGTGGCAAAGCTAATCACCCAGTCGTGTTCATAGAAAAGCTTATAATCATGCAGTGGTCATGGCGACGCACACGACCATAGCATGCTCGTAGAAGTGGCCTACGACCATGAAGTGGTAGTAACAAGTTTCACGACCATATCATGATCGTAGAAAGGGACTACGATCACAAAGTGGTCGTGGCAAGGTTCACGACCCTATCGTGTTCATAGAAAAGCTTACAATCATGCAATGGTCGTGGCGACATACACGACCATAGTATTTTCGTAGAAGGGCTTACTCTCCTACGGTGAGTCCAGTGAAGATCAGGCTAAGTCCGACGTAGAACGTGTGAAGTTCGGTGGAGGTAACATCTGTGTGAAGTCTGGTGGAGATTGTGTGAAGTTCGGCGAAAGCAACATCCGCACGGAGTCCAGCGGAGATTGTGCGAAGTCCAGCAAAGGCGAAATCCATGCAGAGTCCTGAAGAGATCATGCAAAGTCCGTTGAAGACCGTGCGATGTTCATCAGAGGTGACATTCCGCACAGAGTCCAACAGAGATCGTGCGAAGTCCAATGGAGGAGATATCCACGTAGAGTCCAGTGGAGACCCTGTGAAGTTCGTCATAGGTGACATCCGCGTGGAGTCCTGTGGAGATCATGCAAAATCCGGCGGAGGTGACATCCGTGCAGAGTCCAGCGGAGATCGTGCGAAGTTCATCGGAGGCGACATCTGCGTGGAGTCAGGTGGAGATCGTGCGAAGTCCGGCAGAGGTGACATCCACGCAGAGTCTGGTGGAGATCATGCGAAGTTCAACAGAGGCGACCATCCGCGTGGAGTCCGACAGAGATCGTGCGAAGTCCAGCGGAGGTAGCATCTATGCGGAGTCCATTGGAGATGATGCGAAGTTTGACGGAGGCAACATCTGTGCGGAGTCTGACGGAGCTTGACCACGACATGGCCGTAGATGTTGATGAAGTCACGACCACGAAGTGGTCGGATGAGCATCGACAAAGTCATGACCATGGGGTGGTCGGATGATTGTTGACAAAGTCATGACCATGGGGTGGTCAGACGACCGTCGATGAAGTTGTGACCACGGGGTGCTTGGACAACCGTCGATGAAGTTGTGACCACGAGGTGGTCGAGCGTTGATGAAGTCTAGTCTCGACCACGAGGTGGTCGTGGGCGTTGATGAAGTCGTCAACGGGTCAAGGACTTGAAGCGCGTGCGCACCGTCCCCCACCTTTCGAACGAGGATCGATGAAGTCGACGATGGGATGAAGACTTGACGCGCGTGCTCTGTAAGGCGGCGGCGGGACGATGTCCTAAAGTGTGCGCTCCGTCCATCGGACGGGTGTCTACAACATGTGGTCGGATGAAGTCACGACCCTAAGAAGGTTGGACAGGCGTCTATGACCACGAAGTGGTCACCATCATGGTCGTGACTCCTTAGTATCATGATGATGGCGACGAGAATCTTCGGATATGGCATCAGCATCACGCACAGGGGCTGACTCCCTGGTGTTGTGATGACAGTGCATCGAGGTTGACAGTCATGCCGATGCAAGCATCGCGGTCGATGGTCATACTGGCGTGGGCACCGTGGTCAACGGTCATGCCGATGTGGGCGAATTCGATGATGGTTGTGCCAATATTGGTGTTAGCTCCTCGTGTCGGTGCCGACCGCTCGCCGCTCGCAACACCAGGGCGTCACTGCCACGGGGTGACGGGCCTTCGACTACCAGCCATCGCGTGCTGGGCTCGACGGTCGTCATCGCCGTACTTCTCTTTCGCTTGGTTGTCGTTCCTTTCTAGCGACTTTTCTTACGCAGCTTCTTACGTGTTTACCACGGATGGTGCCAACTATTGTAGCATGAGCACAATAGTGGGTACATGGTACCCCTTTCTCCATGGAAGGAGGTAGAGCCAAAGAGACCTAACGATAGGAGAGAGAGGGAGAGAGCTTTTACGTAAAAAATGGGTGGATCTGGCTTCATCATACCCCTCTTGGGGGCTTATATACATGAGTGAGGTAGGATGAAAAATTTTCATCCTACCTCTTAATAATTACAAAAAGTATATGGATACATTAGTATATTCCTTTATATTATTGAGCCTGTACTATTGGGCCTGCTGCAAGACCCAGTCGTTTGGGGCTGGGGCACCCCCACAACAATGTGTTTGACCATGATCACCGACGCGGTGCGAGCAACCACCGGCCAGCAGTTACCCCCACAAAATTGCAAATCTAGCCCGCTTACCGAGCACGAAAGAATCAACGGCCAACGCGTGGCTCCTATCGTGCCGTCCTGGCGTGGCTGCATCCGGCCACTATGGCACCACCGGCGAGTGTGGCATAGGCTGGTCCGTCACGGCAGGTGACAGGACCCACGAAGCTGCTACGCCACCTGATCTCAGCATGGGCCAAGCTAGTAAACCTACCACTTAGGAGCACAGCGGCAGGGCTTATTCATGTGATTAATTAATGCTTAATTAGCAGGGGCGAAGCCACGTTCAAGCGTCGGGGTCGGCCGACACCGATGATTTCTCGGTAACTTCTTATACCCAGCAATTTTGGCCAGCTTGGACACCGGTAAAATTTTTGTCTGACCCCGGCAGCCCAGCAGTCCGTTGCTCCAGACGGCAGCCAACCAGCCCAATGCCCATCACCCCATCCACATCAACATGTAGAAAGCCTGAGCGGCTGAGCCCACCACGATGGGCCTCAGTCTGTGGGTTTGTCCCAACCCCGGCAACAATTAATCTTGGCTTCGCCCCTGTTAATTAGTGAGCGGCTACTACGTGAGCTTCCTTCTGTGGTCTCCAAGCGCAATACGTTCGAAGTATAAGGTTATATTTAAAATTTCATATGCATAAATACTAGATTTACACCCAAAAAAAAGTTAGCTGCTATTTCACCGCTGCCACTGTAGACAGGCCTTAAATCATCACGGCGTACGCGCGGTGGCCGGCCGGCAGGTCCGTGTGGGTGGTACGTTACGTACGTGCTGCCTCCGACGACGACTCGGGTCGCAAAGCGACACGCGGGACGAGAGGAAAAGCCAAAGCGCGCGCCACGGTGCATGCCGGTGCTGTGCATGGCCGGCGTCCCCACGTGCGGGTGGGAGGGAGACGACACGCACGCATTCCGATGCTGCAGGTACGGGGCGCGTCACGTCTGCAGCGCGCGCCTTTCCCCTCTCATTTTCTTGAGCTCATCATCTGCGGGCAAGATGGATCCTGACGTCGACGACGACGACGACGACGCGCGACGGCCCATGCCGGCCGGGCTGGCACTCTCTTTTTCTTGAGCAGTTGAGCTCACCATCTGCGTTTTGCGAGCAAGATTGATCCTGACGACGACGGCGACGGCCCATGCCGGGCTGGCACTCTCATTTTCTTGAGCTCATCATCTGCGAGCAAGATGGATCCTGACGTCGACGACGACGACGACGACGGCGACGCGCGACGGTCCATGCCGGACTGGCAGAGGCAGAGAGGCCGGCCGGCGTTCAAAGCCCGAAAAGGTCATAGGTCAGGTCAGGTCAGGGCAGGCACTGCTTGTGACTTGTGTTCGTTTGGTCGCTGCTGCTCGAGCCTCGAAACTCGAATTGGTCGGTGAACCGACGGGTGCCCGTCGATCACCCTGTGAGTGAACAACCTTTTTCATCTTCCCCATGCATGTCTATACACGCATGCATGGATGAAATTTTCTTTCTACGAATGTTATCTAGCGCCTGTTCTTAATTGCTTCTAAAAACGGTTTTTTATTTTTACTATAATACTTAATTTTTAAATAGAGTATTTTTTTAAGACAGAGTCTACAAGTTAATTGTAGTACACGTTAAAAACCTAATATCTGTATCAACTAAAATCGCAAGCGAGTATCTCTCTCTCCGTAATCTCTATCACAAACAAATAAAATTTAAAAATTTTAGTAAAAAATCATTAGCCGTAGCCATATCAAACAGATTACAGACCCCTACACTAATGGGTCGTCCGTCCTTTGTTTGATACGGGTCGATGGTGTGCCGACCGCGCGTGTTCGCTGAATTTCACATGCTCATCGATCGAACAGAGCAGGTCAGATCAGAAATAAAATGGTAGTGTGTACATATAGGCAATGTGTACTTGCACAATTGACAAGACTATTTGTAGTTTTATACTATTCGTTGCGGAGATGTTGCATTGTTGCTGTGGTCTTGGGGTTTGGGGTGCCCCGTGACTCATGCATGAATGAGGACACCATTCTCGGCCCATCTGTTCTACGCCATTATTTTACTACATCTTCCACTCATCAGAAAAGACAGGAGTACCATGATGCGATGCAGTGTTGGTATGGAGCAGCTGAGACAACTGCTTGTTAGTGATCTTTGAAATCAGTGAACCTACCATGTTGAAATGGGATACTGTTTTTCTTTCTTGAAAACGCCAGAGATGTTCTATTCGATTAAGGGCATCTGTAGTGTATATAACTCAAAGGGTCTTAAGGTAGATCCTATTTAAACCTTAAAGTTGACTCCACAGTGTATATAACTCAATGGGTCTTAAGACGGTCCCACTTAGCAGATAAAGAAAAATTGTATTTTAATGCTTGTGGCCAGGTCTTTAGCTTGAGGACCAGCCTTAAGTCTTTTTTACTTATAGCTTGTTTAAAGTTATCCTTGTAATGTATAATGTTGACCTTAAGGTGGCTTAAGACTCTCTATTTTCATATACTATAGATACCCTAAGGAGGAGCGAAGTGGTTCAAGTTAAGGCAAATACAAAAGAAGAGGGGGTGGTTTAATTACAAGAGGTCTACCAAATGCCACTGGCAAACGCTACTCGGCAGAAGAAGACCTAAATTGGTAGCTCCTGTTTCTGTCCAGTTGAAACACTATTGTTTGATCGAGGATATAAGGACATTGAGTTGGAGGGGCTTGTTGTTAAACCAGATACTGTTACGCTATTTCCAAATCATCCAAGAAATAAGCAGAAACAAACTATCAAAACCTTTTCTGAGCACCTTCAGAATAGATCAACAGGTTATGACCCAATAGTCAGTCAGGCTCAAGGAGTGACGAAAGACTGAAGAGAAACAACAAAGCCACAGAAACAGACTAAACCAGATCGTCTTAGCATAGACACTGTTGTACATGTGGGCAATATTTTAATTCCAAATTTTACCAGGAGACAAATACAATAAATCAGTGATGCAAAACTTACTACTAACAGCAGACTACTCATCATATTTTAGAATATACGCAAGAAAAATATAGTAACAAAGTCAAACGAACACGCGAACGACTTACTTTTGAGCCTGATGAAAATTAGGAAGCAGCGCAGGCTTGATGCAGTGCAGAACATAGATAACGCAGTGTAGTAAGTGGTCGCGCAGATGTGTGCTGCTTAGAAATCTTATTGCCGCCCCGTATAGGTACTCTCTGCGGCAATAGTTTGGAGATAGCCACTCATATGTATGGGGAGCCTGCTTAGAACACAGTAATTTTGCTAAAAATAGCGTAGCGCTCCTACGAACTGCCCACGATCCAAACGGGTCCGTACTGTGTACCTCTCAGATGCATGGAATAAATATGTGTAGCCTTGTCTTGCATCATCAGATATAGGGTATTTTTTTAGTTTTTGTTAGATATTGGATTCACATCATTTGGTATGCCGTCATGTCGTTATACCAGGACCATTTACATATATAAAAGATAGTAAATGCAAATTCAACTGGTTGATTTTACATATATATGACGCCCAAACAGCGTCGCCGGTTATTTCTTACAAAAGAGAACAAAAGAGTAGAAACATAACTGCTTTAATGTTTTTTCTAGTGTCAGAGGTAGCATGCAATCTTCGTCTTCAAAACTTCGTAGGCGACGTGGTCACATCGGATGATTTGGGATCATCAGCGAACGAAACCCGAAATCCGTCCACCCGTTGATGCGCTTGTTCGAGTGTCTCCCAAGCACCCTCCGACTGAACAATCAAGTCGAATTGAGCCCATAGGCTCTCTTCCCTTTCTTGAGAGGTTTTGGCAAGGTTGACTCGGTCGCCCGCTGCCTCGACTAAGCACTCCAAGCGACGGCAAGTCTCTTAGAGATGTACAACGTCGTTGTGAAGAACCATGCTGATGGCGAGATTAGCTTGCTGAAAGCGAGAGATCAATCAGAAGACATGGCGGAGGAGGATGTCAAGACGACAGAAGGTGGCCTTCAACTGTTTCGGTAAATCGTCGAACATAGGAGGGAGGGCACTGTTGGCATAGTGTCCTTTCGTAGTATCCGCCAGCGTACGGCTGGTGAGGTGCTCATCCAAGATAGCAGGTTGGCCATCAATGTTGGCGACAAGGAAGAATAGGAAGCTATTTATTTGTACTTGAGAGGCAAAGAAGACAAGAAAGATAGCCGACCGATGAGGTGCTCGTATAGGATTAATCTCCGGTGACGGACGATTGTTTTTATACAATAAGGAATACATGTGACTCGTGAGATGAAGGGACGCATCTGGGAGCCGAAACAATCGAAGGGAGGCGAAATGATCGAAGGCTCGCATCGGTGCGCGGAAGCATAACACAGACGATTCCAATTGCAAGCCATCTGTGATACATAAGTACCACAGACGGTTTATATTAATGACCATCTGTGAACTATCACGTACGGTTTTAATTAAAAATTGTCTGTGGTGTCTCAATTATCACAGTCGATTCGTATTAATGACGGTTATAATAAGAACTGTCTGTGGTAGTAGGGTATCATAAACAGTACACGAAGCACGCTTGTAAAACCGTCTGTGATAATTATAACACAGACGGTTCGAGAAAACCGTCTGTGATGAGGCATCTAGTGTAGCCTTTTTTGTAGTAGTATATATTTCTAATATGACAACGGATAATAGAGATACCAACACGGATGGTACACACGATTTTAGATTTGAAAAATCATTTAAAAATTCCACTTATAACATAGACGATTCGAGAAAACTGTCTGTGATAGTAGGGTATCATAGATTTGAAAAATCATTTAAAAATTCCACTTAGATTTGAAAAATCATTTAAAAATCATTTATAACAAGAACTGTCTGTGGTAGTAGGGTATCATAGATGGTACATAAAGCACGCTTGTAAAACCGTCTGTGATAATTATAACATAGACGATTCGAGAAAACTGTCTGTGATGAGGCATCCAGTATAACCTTTTTTTGTAGTAATGTATGTTTTTAATATGACAGCGGATGATAGAGGTATTAACGCGGATAACACACACGATTTTAGTCTTGAAAAATCATTTAAAAATTCCACTTCCGGAGACTGTCCTGTTTACTTAGAAGAATAAAACCTGGAGAGGATTTGCATGCCTTGTCTTGCTAGACTTTAGAGTACCAGTCTTTGTACTGTTGCCGATACGGTCGTTTACTCGTCTACAGGGATGGTAAAAGTGGCACGTGGCTAGCGGCTGTGACAAGCCACATATTAAACTGGTGTATATGTATAATATGGATGGAGCAGAAAGGTCAAACCCGCATATCGGAACAGCGACTCATGGCGCTTGGTTACTTTCATCATGTTGGTCTCGAAATGTGCAATGCGAACGTGACCAGAACCACATCGTGCTCCATTTGTCTGCCTTGTTTAGAAATCAGAGCACGAAAAAAATTATCCGTCTTGTTTGGAACACGAAAATCTACAGAATTTCTAAAAGCTGGGACAGTAGGTTTCAGAGACCTAGGGGTGATCGTTTTGGTTTCAGTTTTTAGCTTCGCGCTTATTTTTTACTATTTATAAATTTCGTCTTTTTTTTGAACTTCTGACTTTTTGTTGAGCTTTTTTGCCGGTTCTTTTTTCTGTATTTGTTTGCATTATACGTAATGGGCTAACATATTTTTTTATATTTTTTTTAATTTTTTGAATTTAATTATGCTAAATAAGTCTCTGTCAGCTACGTGGTTTTTTCAGCCATCTACAGTGCTTTTCAGCCATAAGCCACAAAAAAAAAAAAGACCCAAATGATCACCACCCTAACCACAGATGGTCAGACAAGCAGAATCAGATTAATAATGTGATCTGGCTAGCTAGTGAGATGTCCAAGCCTAGAATGACGGTAAAAGTAACATGGATCAGATTAATGAATCTGAAACTTAATATTGATCCGACAACACATCTGCATGGGTGGTGGAGAACAAGAAAAACAAACAAGCAAACAGAAATATGGCAAACAAGGGAAAAGCAAAAGGCTTGATGAGTAGAAAGCAAAGGATATGAGGTGAGCATGGCATGGAGCCATGGAGGTCGTCCCTCGTGTTAACGCTTGGACCAAGCGAAAGGAAGAAAAAGAAAGGAAGAAAGAAAGAGAGAAAGAGAGAAGGAATAAAGTGTGCCATGGGCTAGCTCATGATAATCATGGGACGGGAGTGAGGCCAGCTTAGAACCCCGAGTACCTGCAGGTTGCACGTCAAATCCCGGAAAGATGGCACTTGAAGCCAAAAGTAGGTCCTGTTCGGCTTTGGTTTCTTGGTTAGCTTTCTTTATTGAATATTATTTGGATATTTTTTTAATTATTATTTAGATTTAAGACTATTAGATTAGAGATCTAATGTCTATGAATTCTCTCTCTGAAAAAAATTTTCCACTTAGAAAACAAGGAGTCATTTGATTTCTAATTTAAGGGTCATAAATTTGGATGATAGTTAAAAAGAAAGTATTCGAATGATGACTAAACACACCTTTTTTGGTTTTGAGCTCAAAGAAGTCAGAAATCGTGTTCAAGCTCGTTTTTTAAGGTTGCTTATTTTCTTTATATTATCCGTGCAGACATAAATTTTTAATTTTTCTAATTTTTTTAATTGAATGTTTGAGTCAGAACCTAACAGCTACTACAGCGCCTATTTCAATTAGAAAGTAACTACCATAACTAAAAAGTATCGGTAAAAACGGTTTTGAAACGGCCTAATCATGCACAAACAGTGATGCATTTGTTTTTCTCATGGACAGTATGACGAGGACATGCTTCTGGGCCGTCTGATTCACCGATCCCACGGTGTTAAGGACAACGACGACGGCGAGTACAGAGGCCCGCTGCAAGCAAAAGGTTAAGAGAAACCTTACAAGGGTTTGTTTGATATAGCTATAACTTATTAATCTCAGCTAAAATTTTTAAATTTTAGCTATTTACAAAAGAGATTACGGAGAAAAATACTCGCTTGTAATTTTGGATGATGCAGATGTTAAACTTTTAAGGGAGTGTCTATACAACATTCGACTGTTTTTTAGGACAAAAACAGTCAGATTTTGAGCCGTTAGATGGAGATCCAACGCCCCAGATCATGTTTTTAGACGGTGTCATTTTTTTAGGGGGGCTTGTATGGGTGGATCCGTTGGATGGAGATCTAACGTCCCAGATCAATCTGACTGTTTTTGTCCTCAAAAACAGTCGAATGTTGTATAGCAATACTCAACTTTTAATATATACTATGATTAACCTTTTCGTTTTTTAAAAAATATTCCGTTTAAAAATTAGATACTATAGCAACAATCAAAATCTGAAAAGAACAAACCTAAGACTACGTATACATACGTTTTCTCCGGGTGTACAGTACGTAGGTTCCACTACACGTGAGTAAGGTTCCACGGTAGAATCATGTGGCGCCCGGCAGAGAAGGATGCTTGGTCTCCAAGCTCTTTCTTTGCAATTGTCTTCGATACTGTCTTGTGCTTTGCAACTCATGTTTTAGCTTTTGTGTATCGATCTGAAGTCCCGGTGGGGAATGCAAGAGTTTTTGTCAATTTACGAGGCAACTAAACTGTCTCCTATGAAATTGTTGTAAGATTTCTATATTCTAAATAGGCCCTGAATGAACACTACTATCAGACAGATAAACACCATGCTACACCAGACATACATCCATGCTCAGAACAAATTACAACGGTACAGTTCACCATCCATGCATGCGTAGAAAAATCGAAAGTTTGCTCCATGAATGATCTTGAGGTAAGTACGTAGCTATCTTGGGTGCCCTGAAGTATCAGGATATATATTACCCACGCAGGGGAAAAAATACCATGTGATCATCTCTCTTTGTGACCTCAGGAAAAAAACACAAAATAAATTGGCAACTACTATAGCCAGTCCGGCGGTGCAATAGAACTAGATACACATCATTTTGGACATCAACTTGTTTTCAAAACGTAACTTTGGTAATTAATTTTATATTATAAGATATTTTATAAAATCTAATAAAATTATATTATTATGACAATACTTTTTGAGACAAATAAATGTATATAATTTTTATGTATCTAATATAATATTTAAAAGACATCGATAGTTAATGTTTTAAAAGTCTGGCTGCACACACACAAAAAAACATGTATTTCTGACTGCAAGGAGTAATTTATGACTGAGATTTAGAATATAGGTTGAATAATTCGTCCAATAATATCAATGCTTAATTTGTATATATTATTAATTTGGTCCCATGCAGGTACAAATTATACCAAATAAATACACATAATTTTACTCTTACAATCCTACTCCTAGGGACTATCTTGAGTAAGACATATCAGTACTAGCTAATATATCCAGCACTATGAATATGGAAAAAGCCCCATGTAAAAGTACAAGAGTGACAAATCAAACCTCCATGATGTACAATGCCCCTACTGTTAAGAAAAAAGGAAAAAAAAATAGTTCAGAGTAAAGAAGAAGACAAGTAAAATGCAGATCTTAGTTTGCATATGCAAACATTACAAACACCGACTCGACCGATCATGCACACACACGCCTGGCTAATTCACTAATTAATCACCGGGAAAGAACCTTTAATTTCTCCCCCCTGATCTCTTTTTATACCCTTTCAAAATTATGCTACTGATCATATATATAGTAGGAACACGTACGGCGCCCGTCGTCCGTACGTCGCCGGCCGGCAGGCCGTGTCGTTCACGGCATGAAGAGCTTGCTGCCGCACTTGCAGCGCCACACCTCCGGGTAGTACTCCCACTGGGTGCCGACCCCCGGCTGGATCGCCACACGCACCACCTGGCACGGCGTGCACCGCCCGCACCGCGCCCGGCACGTCGGCGGCGACGACCCCTGCCCCACCAGCCGCCGGCGCGTGGTGCCGTCCGTCGTCGAGGATGTGCTGCTCCTCGTGAGCAGCGACGACGAGTCTATTATCCTCCTGTGCAGTACTGCTGCTGGTACACGGATTGGCCTCCCTGCGGTGACAACTATAGTATTCACCGGCACAATGCACACGCATGTTAGAACTTTAATAGAACACAAATAAATTCATGTAATTATCTATAAAACGATATAATGAAATCCCAGAAAATCGACAAATAACCCAACCAACATGTTAATGTACAGTTACTAGTTACATGCCCATACGTTGCAACGAAACTCATAGAATGTATAGAAAATTATGCTATAGAAGAGAGTTGCTCTGATCGGTTAAAAAGTGAAAAATGATGAGAAGTTAAGAGAATAAAACGGTTTAAGGAGAATGGATATTCAACTACTAACTTGTTCTTATATAATAGTAATGATTTAGCCGCCGCCACACCGATGGGACTATACAGCGGTTAGCAGATGCGATAATATCATTTGATGTACACAGCTAATTATGTTTAAGGGAATTGATTTGCTAGTCTAATGACCACAGATAATAATTAATCTTGCAAGTGATCGCTAATAATTTAGATTTGGTAGTTAAACTTAGGTGGTGATCGGTTCGGCTGAAAAGCTCGTGGCTTATATTTGAAAACATCAGAGTGAAAAAAGCATCATGGTGATGTGAGGCTTATTTAGCATAATTAAATTTAAAAAAATTTAAAAATAAAAAATATGTTAGCTCATTACGTATAATACAAACAAATACGGGAAAAAAGAACCGGCAAAAAAGCTCAACGAAAAGCTAAAAATTCAGAAAAAGACGAAACTTATGAATAGTGAAAAATAAGTTAAAAGTCAGAAGGCGAAGTCGAGTTGATCAGAGCTTTAGGGTGGTAGGGAGCATATGGTATGGTGCCCTAAACGTTAAGGAAGCGAGACCAAAACGTATCTGTGGCTGATTGGTACGTACGTATTGAATGAACTTTTTTTTTAGATTCTCTTCTCCTGCACTTAAGTAACTTAAGTTGATGTCGTATATGTGCATGAACAATAAAATTAGATAGTATATGTTTTTCTTGGACCAGAGTGCCAGAGTGGGGGCACCCAGGACTATCTAGGAGACAAGGCATTTGGTTGGTGAAGACCAGATGAGCAGAGAGAGAGAGAGAGGTACTATTTTACGAAGGGATTTAGGAAGCAAATAGTATAGGATTGCGTGTTGACAATGTGTATTAGACATATAATGATTTACAAATGAGTATCATTAGGAAAGAAAAAAAATCTTCCTTACCATTCTTACTTCTTTCACTAGGATGGGAGAAAAAAGGGTCAGGATGCAACAAGAAAAGGCCAGTTTGGTGTTTGAACAAATAAATGTCTTAATTCCGAACTAGTTTAGTGCATGCATGGTGGAACAATGGAGCTAGCTTGGCAAACTAATTAATTAGCAGAGGAGAGTCGGAGAGAGAATGGAGCTTTGCAAGCAAGAACCGCACTTGCATCAAGGAAGAAGAGAAGAATATAATTGATAAATGACCTTTCAATAGCGCTTACGTTTTCTTTCCTCCAAAATTTCTACAGGAATCGATCCATTGTTCTATGCGAATAAGACCTAAGATTTGCTCAGTGAGTAGTAGTAGTCTGCAGAGGAACGAGAGAGAGAGCACTTGGTAACCTATACTAGAGAGAGTAGTTAAGATGAACAACACTTAAGGCTCCTTGTTAGAGAAATGTAGGAGCACAAACACCAGCTAGCTAGACCTAATGGAAAGTAAAAATATGTTTAAGAGCTAGTTACAAATAGATGACCGTAAAGATCACCATCATTAACCTCCGAAAATCTCAAACCCCCCCCCCCCCCCCCAAAGAAGACATCAAAGGAAAAAAGGAGAAGAGAGCAGCCAAACGGAAGATTAAAAAGATCAAAAGAAGAGCTAGCTAGCCTTTGCACTTACCAATGGCTACGGCGAAGAAGACGGCGGCGAAGACGGCGAGGCGGCGCCACCAGCTACGGCTCCAGCAGCTCACGACGCCCATCGCCGTGGAGGGCTCCAGGACGGCAGGCTGCAGCAGGTCGGCCGGTGATGCACTGCAGCCCAAGAACCGCGACGAAACAATGGGTAGCTAGCTAGCAATGGATACAACTACAAGCAGCCGGCCGGTGATATATCGATCTGAATCTGATTTGCTTCCAAGCGTTCGTTCGTGCGTGCCTGCGTGCCAGTCAGTCACAGCCTCACAGGCTCACAGGCACACACGCTTTAGAGAGAGAGAGAGAGAGGGGCAGAGATGTGACTGGGAAGCAGTAGCAATAGCAGTAGCGAGCTAGGAGAGTAGGGGCGCTGTGCGAGCTAGCTATAGATCGGAGGGACTGCCCGATGACCGGCTGTGGGAGTGAGTAGCTAGCAATGGCGACGGCAACGGCAATGCCAATGTATAGCATGTGGTGATGATGTGTAGAAAACATAACGTGACTTGTGATTTTATTGGGTACCTGCCTGCCTGGCCCGGCTGGCTTGACCAAGAGGCAGGAGGGGAGGGAGAAAGAAGGAAGCGTACGGACGCCTCGATGGAAAAGATGGCACCAGGCTGGTTCCCATGAACCAACTGGCTCGTTTGGTCGTTCTCATCTCATGGTTAGACCGGGCAGGGAATTGTAAAGTACTGATTTATGCGATTTTCCCGTGAAATTACGGTCCCGCTCGGATGGGCTGAAAAACTGTGATTTATGGCTAAAATTGCACTATAGCGGCTGAAATTACACTGTAGCTGAAGGTGCCTTGTTTGACATAATTAAATTTAAAAATTTTAAAAATAGAAAAAATATGCTATCTCATCACGGACAACGCAAATGAATACGAGAAAAAAGAACCGGCAAAAAAGCTTTAAAAAGCCAAAAGTTCAGAAAAAGACGAAATTTATGAATAATAAAAATAATAAGCCAGAAGCTGAAGCCGAAACGAGCGAGGCCGCATGGATCCGTGGGCTGCTCATTTGGGTTTTTTTTATGATATGGCTTATTTTTACTATTTGTCACGGTAGCTGGTTTATTTTGTACTGTAACTATTGGTGGCTTTTTGGTATAATTAAATTTACAAAAAAAAATAAAAAATACATTAGCCTATCACAATTCACAAACAATGCAAAAGAATACGAAAAAAGAAAAGACAAAAAAGCCTAAAAACCAAAAGGTTAGAAAAAAGATAAAGTTAAGAAACTAGAAACTAGAAGTCAAAAGCCCAACAGAGAAGTCGAAATGAGCAGGGCTTAATTTGCTGCGTTTAGAGAATTAGAAATATATGGAATATATAGATGAAGAGGGTCAAATTACTGTGTGGAATGTGGCCATTTACACTTCCTCTAGAGGTCGGCATTGTAGTCCTCATCGGTGGCCGTGGCCTTAGCCACCAATTCGCGCTTTCTCTCGTGCACCGCCTCAAGAGCCTCTCACTCCCTGAGCCTGCAAGCCTTCAGGTGAGCTTGTGTCTCCCGTCGGATACACTCGCTTCATTTTTCGCTGCGCCACCGCTCCTCCATCCCTGCACATGTCATCTGGGTGTCCTACTCCCGCAGTCCAGAGTCCACTAGTCGTGCAGGAGTGCGGCTCCACCTTCAAGACAATTCAATGAGTCTCGTACTTAGGTCTGCGTGCATGCACATGCTAAAGACAGCCAATCTGCTCGCAGACCATGGTGCACTACTCTTGACTGAATTTTAGGATCCAAAACGTCCAGTGCATGGACAAGGCCCATAGCTTAATGGCATTCTACAGTGATCCCTTGTCAACAAACGTTGTATGAAGCCGAACAACACACCATGGTACTCATATTGTGATTCATACTCGTCGTGCACAAAAAGATCCTCAACATCCACCCTATTCCATGCATGCGGTATGAGACATTCATCCTCATCGAAAGAGTCATCGGTATCGTCTTATAAAGCTTCCTCCTTGGCTCAGGCCATCCAGTACGTACTATGCTGTCGATACTCACTTGTGTCCGCCTGTCTAGTTGGCTCAGCTTACGTAATGCGACCTTCCTGATCTGCCTCAACAACATCTACATCCGCCTGTCAGGTGGGCTCAGCATGCGGTGTGCGATATTCTAGTCCTGCCTCCGCAACATAGCCCATCGTGTCCTCTTGATGAACCACGCACTGCGCGCCCAAGCTACTCCCACCAACTAGACCTTCTGTGACTCCCTTTAGATATGGTTGCATGAGGAGCACGCACTCGTAACCACGTTGTCAGCAGCCTTCCACAAAGCCTTTCCATGCAACCGTGCACATCAGTCTCCTCAACTCCCACCGAATGTCTGTGGCAGACTAACTCTAAGCCCATATAAGACGACACTACACACATCGGGATCCAAGGAGAAGCTGCGTGCAAGCCAGTATAGGACATCTCCTATTAGAGCATTTTCCACATCCGAAAGTACCATACTGACTTGCGGAAAACTTTTGTTGCTATCAACTTTCATGTATCTAGGAGGATGTAATGTTGCTATGAGCTTTTATGTATCCAGGCTGCAAGCTACATTACCAGCAAAGAATTAGGAGCTGTGATGTGGTCCCCGGGTCAAAACCCTAGTGGAGTCTTGAACATGAAGTTTGAGTATACATTGATGCAAGCAGATAATTAGTTGATATATTAAATTTCTGAATGTGAATACCTTTTTTAGATTATATTAATTTTTCAGAATTTTTTTCATCTTTTTTAGAAATTTTCTGAAAGCATTACTCAACTATTAAGTACTTAATATTGTCATTGAGTTGGCATTTTGGCAACCTGACTGGCGGCCGAAATTGTGGATAGTTAGCAGCTGCATTCCAGAAGGCGGACAGTATGACCGGACGTGGGCTGTTCACAGCCTGCACCACTTGCACCCCCCCTACCTAGAACTCTCACATCTTTCACTTATTCACAGGAGTAATCCTCGTTATCAGAATTGGTCCAGCCTTGCCTAGTTGTGGGGCTCTGTTCTTTTCAGTTTTTAAAAGCTATTTTTTAGTTTTTTTACTGTAACTAGCTTTTAAACGAAGTATTTTTTCAATATAAGGTCTACTAGTTAATTATAGTACATACTTTACTGACTTAATTTATATCAGCAAAAATCGCACGTGAGTTTCTGTTATTCTGTAATCTCTCGTACAAACAGCCCAAAAGCCACATCTTTCACTTATTCACAGGAGTAATCCTCGTTATCACATCTTTCACTTATTCACAGGAGTAATCCTCGTTATCAGAATTGGCCCAGCCTTGCCTAGTTGTGGGGCTCTGTTCTTTTCAGTTTTTAAAAACTATTTTTTAGTTTTTCTACTGTAACTAGCTTTTAAGCGGAGTATTTTTTCAATATAGGGTCTACTAGTTAATTATAGTACATACTTTACTGACTTAATTTATATCGGCAAAAACCGCACGTGAGTTTCTGTTATTCTGTAATCTCTCGTACAAACAACCCAAAAGCCACAAGTCGCATCCAAAAAAACAGGCCATGAGCGAGGCGAGTTAATTACGTCGGGCAGTGTGCTTGATCTAGCTAGGTGATGTAAACACGCAACTCTAACTAGGGCCTCCTTGGAATAAAAATAAAAGAAAAGGTAGAAGAATTCAATCCAAAGAAAAAAAAATTCATACCAAGGGTGTTTGGATTGTAGGATTGCTTCGAAGGCGGGATAGGAAAATTTTCTATATGTTGTAGAAAAATTCTAACATAAAGTCTAACATAATGTTACGAAATCCTTTGAAAGTTCCAATGCATTTTCTCTCTTCTTTCTCTCCTATATTAACCCTGCTCGGGTGGACTGGGCCTGTTCTTTTCGGCTGCGGTTTATGGTTTTTGGCTGAAATTTTTAAATTTTAGTTGTTTGCGATAAAGATTACGGAGAGGGAGATACTCGTTTGCGATTTTTATTGATACAGATGTTAGGCTTTTAACATATACTACAATTAACCTGTAGATCTTATCTTGAGAAAATACTCTATTTAAAGGTTAGGAACTGTAGCAAAAGCCAAAAGCCGCTGGCTTTGGAGGAAAAGAACAGGCCCTGAAAAGCTGTGGCTTATGGCTAAAATTACACTGTGGCTGAAGTTGGCTTATTTGGCGTAATTAAATTTAAAAAAATTAAAAAAAATAGAAAAAAATATGCCAGCTCATCACAGACAACGCAAACAAATACGGAAAAAAGAACCGGTAAAAAAACTCAAAAAAGCCAAAAGTTTTAAAAAAAATGAAATTTATGAATAGTGAAAAATAAGTCAGAAACTGAAACTGAAACAAACATCCACCCATACCCCTCCCATGAGCAATTTCGGCGTTTTCGTTTTCCGTTAAAAAAACATGTACTATACATAACATTAAATTTATGCATTTTCTCTATAAATCCCTGTGTTTTTTCCCATAGATCCAAAGACGCCCTTGCAGTGTCCAAGCTTTACGTGCACTGTACATACGAGTCGAACTCGAGTAGGGGTTAATGGCCTAGCAATAGGCTATGGCTAGGCGAGCACCGCCGGTCGAATAACGCATGTTTAGATAGACACAAAATTAGGTTAGCCGGGGAGTCACTTTTGAGCGCAATGTTGCATGGTCCTAGTCGAGGGGCATCTTACTACTGTCCACTGTACCATTATAATTATATATATAATTAATATCTATATATATATAGGAAAAATACATTTTACATATTTTGTAAATAACTTCATATACATATATAAAAAGAAGTATATCTAAAAAAATGTACATATCACATCTAAAAAAAATTTCATACCACATAGATGGACTTAAATACTCGTATACTACACGTACATACTCTCTGTTACATGAGATACGATATGTGTGTGTATGATCATCTTCTTTTTAATGCATGATTGTATCCGATAAACAAATAGAATATATTCTTCATCATATTTTTAAAGCGTTATGTTATGACAGTCTTTTCGAAGCGGTTTATCAACATTCGGTTCATTTAAACAAACACTTACGCTATAATTAAAAACTATCCGTCGTAACTATGAACCATTAACATTAGCCATAAACCATCCATCGACGTCGAAAAGAACCTATGCTGGGCCTTTTTTTTGAAACTTATGACGGTTGGCTGTGGTTTATGATTTTTGGGCTGTTCATACGAGAGATTACAGAATAACAGAAACTCACGTGCAGATTTTACCGATATAAATAAAGTCAGTACAGTATGTATTATAATTAACTAATAGATCCTATCTTAAAATGATATTTTATTTAAAAATTAGTTATTATAAAAAATTAAAAACCAGTTTTTAGATGATGAAAAGAACGTGTCTATAGTTTTGTCCGAGATTCTCGATCGAGACGACGACCGGACAAGGAGTATAACCTGTCCATCGACAGCAGCCGGTCGCGATCCACACGCCAACGCACGTACTTTCGAAATGACAATTGATAATATGCTCTTCACAGGTTGGTCACAATTGCATTGCATGTTAACCATATACATAGCTAGTTAGTACTATACTCGTGCGACGTGTCATATATAGCTCATCGTGCACATGCAGTCAAGAATCGACACCGATCGATCAAGCCAAGTTGATTACAGGTTTACGACGTACTAGAGCTACATTATGCATTAGCCCCAGTTCTGATAATAGATTAGTTGGACCGTACGTACATGCACGCTGTTAGATAGCATACGCACACTACTGTATATACGTGCAGTACATTAATGTCCATAGTCAAATGGGTATATATAGTAGTCAATGGACGGCTCAGATGCTAGTATGCTACTGATGCTCTTCTGAGTTCTGAGCTATGCGTGCATTCGACCACTTCGATCGTGTGTTATGTTTGTATATCATCGGAAATGGATAGGGTCGTCGTTGCTCGAGTTTTTTTTAAAAGAAATATTTTTTATTAGAAATATAAAATTATATCTGTATTTTAATTTTTTTTATAGAAGTAAATCCTTGTCGCTCAACCATTGAGCGATTGAATCCTATCGCCTAGCGGTCGAGCGACACATAGGAAGTCGCGCAACCGATGGGCTACAGCACCTCCATTCCTCACTAATCTTCGACCATATTGACCTCTTCGACCACTCAGTATTCTTCGACCATGATGTTCAGACTATGATGTATTGATGTGTCAATCATGTTGTTCTCTACGACTACTCACTAATCTTCAACCATGTTGGGTAGCATCTATCATCCAACCGTTGGACGATTGCATCCCTTTGCCCAACCAGGCCCGTATCTGAGAATTTTAGGCCCTAGTGCAAAATACAAAATGGAGCCTATTTCAGACAAATATAGATACCAAAGTGTATTTGAATTTTACATTATAACAGACTTGTTTTTTTTTGCAACCTGCTGAATGCCTGAATTGCTATTGCTAAATGCCGATATTCACGAGACTAATTCTACTTGTGATTGTTACTCGCACCAAATTCACATCTAGATCATGAAGAATCGCAATCAAATTCATCGAATCAACGGCATGAATATTTTAGCTCTATAGTTAGCATATCAAGCTACATGAGATGAGCAAGAACCCTTCATGGTCAATGCCTCTGTCCTGAAATCTTTAGACAAAAATTTCAACAACGCACTAGAAATATTGACAATGGCAAACGATTCGATCTTCCAATCTTCAGACTTCAGTATGGGGAAAAAAAGAGAGAGAAGCCGTCCAAGTTTACCTTCTATTCTTCCTGAGAGGTGAGAGCAACGAGCAGGCAGTAGTCAGGCACTGAGGCACGCAGGTACGCAACGCATGAACGCATCCAGCAACCTGCTGCAGAGCCGCTTCCGGCCGGATCGCCGACAGCCGACGCGGCGACAACGACGGCGGATCACTGCTGACGGCCAACTCCTTGACCAACGGCGGATCGCTCGGCCGGCCCTATCGATAATCGAAGTGTCGATTCGACTTCGTCGTTCCATCTCCTGTGTTCTGTCTACGAGGCCATCAAAGCCGGAAGCTCTACACGTGAGGAATCGGATGGGCCGATGGGGGCCCAAAAATTTTGGGGGCCTAGCGCGATCGGTCCACTTGCGCTGGGTCTTATACGGGCCTGTGCCCAACGGTAGAGCTACTGTCTGCTTGTCACTTGGTCGTTGGATGACTGGGTCCACTCACCCAATGGTCAAACTATAGGTGGTTGTTTTGTAAAAAAAATAAAAAATGTAGGTATAATTTTGTATTTTTAAATAAAAAAGAATTATTAAAAAATTCTCGTTGCTCCTCCCACGAATGATGATGACGACGGCCGGCCGGGTATGGTCGACCACCGCGTGCACAGACGATTCCATGAAAAGCATGGCTACACCATACCACGCTTGCATGCTTTGCTTATCCGGTCTCTCGCTACTTTTTTTTCCCCACTGAGCATTTGCGGCTTTACATGACGCATAAGCTAGCTAGCTCCAAGTATCAACATAGATACTTGCAATCATTTGGGCACCGTTGTATGTACAACACACACATCTGTGATACCTCACTTGAGCTTTTGCCCCCATTTCGTCTAAAAATATTAACTCGAAAGCAGCAATCTACATAGAAACATCCCTCATCACATGACCTGCGCTGTGCCATGTGCCACCACAGAGCCACACGCATATGCGGGCTGATACTCTAATATCATCTGTAACACCCTGAAAGTCAAATTCGTTTAAAGCCTAGACCACCCATGCGGCGGGCACGTATAAATAGCACCTCATTTGGACTTTCGTCCTTGTTTCATCCAAAAAAAGTTAACCAAAAAATGCTACGATTTAGACCAATTTGTTTTGAAGACATAAATCTGGGAAAATGAATTATTATACCAGCCATGGTAGTGTCATCCAACGATAAACTGGTAAGGACGAGGTGTTACAATAGGTTTTCTTCATGTATACGTATATACATATATACATGGCATGCACACGTTGCAATTTGCAAAGTATTAATTGTCCTTGCTAGCTAGATACACACCCATGTACAAAATATACTCAATTAAAAAGATGGGGTGTGACTAGGCATCATCCGGATATTTTTTTTTAACAATTATCTAGATTTGAGACCGCTGGATTAGAGATCCAACGGCCCTTTTTCTGGAGGGGGAGATTTTTTTGGAGGGGTGGGAGGAGAATTTATGGTCGTTGGATCTCTAATCCAATAATTGTAAATCTGAATAATAGTTAGAAAGAAAACATTCAAGTAATATTTACCAATACCCTAAAAAGATTATGGCTTCTGTTGCTGCCCTAGCTGCTCCTGCCCTCCTCCTACATGGCCATTGCCACTACTGCCTCTGTTCCTCCAAACACATGGGCCATGTATTCCACTGATTGTGCCTACGGTCTAAAGGTGAGAGATCGATCGATGATCAGGCGGAGGAATCTAGATTCCTTGGTCATGGCGATCAGCCTCTTTACCAGAGGGCCCTACCACATGGGTGTAGGTCTTCCGTATAGTTTTGTTAACCTGTCTGCACTGTTCCAAGGGCCCGTTGATGCATACTTGCATAGCCATGGTGGTTGGCCAATGCATCTTGCCTAGCCACCTAGGTATACTGGCCATGCCTTTACTGTGGCAGGAACACATGCCTGCACACTGTAATTACCAGGGATCTGTTCTTTTCGGCTGCGGTTTATGGTTTTTAGTTGAAAATTTTGAATTTTGGCTATTTACGGTACAGATTACGGAGAGACAGATACTTACTTGCTATTTTGGCTGGTACAGATGTTAGGCTTTTAACGTATAGATCGTTTAACTTGTAGATCCCGTCTTGAGAAAATACTCCGTTTGCAAGTTAGATACTATAGCAAAAGTCAAAAGCCATCAGCTTTTAACTTAAAGAAGAGGCCCTAGCTTATGTTTGCCTTGCATGCCTGGTCCCCAAAGTCCAAAATGACCAGGCCATGTGGGGATACGAGTGGCTTTGTATTAGGCTGTTAGCTAGCTTCTTGGCTCAAGTGTCCTTGTGAGATGAGCAGCTCATGTTAACTGACAGGATGAACAGCATCAGAATATGCAGGGTGCATTGGTTTTGGATTGGAGCTTGGACAATAAAGATTAAAGAGTGAGTTTAACTATCTAGAAATGCAGCTTTGACCGGCCTAGTTAGAGCGCGCGTTTAGTGCGAGGTTTTGTTCGTGTGGAATGGTGTGAACTGTGGACCAGATATGATATGTAGGCAACATTATATGTAGGGCATATGTGGAAATTATTCAAGTACAGATGAACTGGATGTATGTATGTATGCATGCATGCATGCATGTACATGTGAGATTAATTAGAAAACCTAGAAAATAAATTTATCTTGGCAATCAACACAACAGGATATGTAGCATTATATCCAGTTCATCTACAGCAGTAATGAGGATGAGTATCAGTTTTCCACTCCAGCATATTGCTAGATAGCCCCAGATCAAGTTTTGGATGTAAAAGCAGAGCTTGGCGTTTGCTATACACACGTTTTGGGTCTGAATTAAAGAACATTTGCTGAGCTACAGGTAAAGCTCTTGCTTAAAGCCGTATGCCTGGATGCATGAGCCATACGTATGTTATGCTTCATCAGAAGTTGATTTCTCTGTTGAGTTTCACTTCACACGTCAGCCAATTAATTTACCCAAGAGCCTTTTAGGCTGTTGGGAAAACGTAGATAACATACTCGTACTTCAACGCTCTGCAGATCGCTGCAGATGAAGATATGACAAAGCGGTTTAAGGTGTGTTTGGTTGAGCTGTGGTTTCTGAAAAAGCTGCTGTGAGCTGTGGAAAATCTGCTGTAGGTTGTGGGCTGTGAAAAAGCTGTAAGCTGTTTGGTTCAAACAAGTATAAAACTTACCTCCTATCTCTATTTTCTTTGAAACAATTGTGAAACAGCTCTCTATTTTCACCATTTCAAAAAGCAGAAAGCCAAAAGTAGGATCCAATGTGCTTTTAAAACTGTACTACCCAAAAGTAGCTGATTCTGAAAAAGCAGCTTCTGGTTTCCACCCCTTTAGTTAGCTTTTGACTTTTTAGAAGCAAAAGTAGCACTCAAAATCTCAACCAAAGGCACCCTTAGTACCAGCATCTTCATGGCTAGTCAAAACACGCAAGCATCCTAAACAGAGAAACTTTTGAACGAAAATTGAAAAGAAATTGACAATAGGCGGCTAACAGTAACAGCTGCTTCATATACTGGTCACCCAGTAAACGATGATCGATGGGCCCTCATTTATCATAAAGAACAGCACACTACTACTCCACTCAGAAAGAGGGCAAAGAAACACATTCGTCCGACTGCAAACTCATTTGTGGATTCTTTTTCACTATGACTGATAGCTTTTAGTCTTAACATAAGTGTTTGTGCGAACGAATCAAATGCTGATAAACCGTTTTGAAAAAAACTGTCACGATAAGCCGCTTAGAAAAGTCAATGAAAAAACCATTCTACTTATTGGGTTTATCCAGATTTAGGACCATTGGATTAGAGATCCAATAGCCATAAATTCTTCCTCCTCCCCCTTGAATTCTACCTCTTCCCCCTTGAAAAAAATCTCACCCGTTTAAAAACAAGAGGCGCTTTGATCTCTAATCTAAATATCATAAATTTGGATGATAATTAGAAAGAAAACATCCGGATGATACCTAGATACTCCTTTATTTATTTATTAAAAATTATAAATTATAAGCTATAGGGTGGAAAAGAAGGTTCATTCACTCGCTCACGCACACAATTGTTGTAGCAGTAGTACATGATCAGTAACTGCATCGATCTGCGGTTCTGCGCTCATGGATGCATGGAATAGCCACCGATCAGTCCGACCCCACCAGTCTGAGAGAATTGCGTGGAGGCAGCCAGGCAGAGAGGTCGGTGTGGTGTAGGTCGATCGCTGTACCTGGCCGTGCGCATGCAGTAACGACGAGGAGACCGACGACCCGGCGCCGGCGCTCGCTCCTGCGGGCAGTGCAGCGCTGCACGCACAGCTAGCGCAGTAAAAATCCCTCCCGCCCACTCGCGCGTGCAGGCGCGGCCATGGCTGCTCCTGCTCTGCCCGGCCCATGTGCTGCTGCGCCTCTGGCTCTGGCCGGCGGCGCGTCCTCTCCTCCCCGGCCGGTAGGTCGATGAACCCTCGGAAAGAGACGACCGCACGCGCGCGCCTGACGTGCGGTAGGCCGACAGCGGTGGAGCCCTCGCCGTCCGTCGCCCACCCCCACGCGGCCACACCTTTTCCCCTCCTCCGCTGCGCCCGTGTGCACGAGCGCGTCGCCCCATCTGACCGACGGGCACAGCAGGGCTACCACCATGCGTGTGAGATGAGAGCCCGTGCGGTGCTAGTGCCTGACAGTAGTACTAGCGTGCTGCTGGCGTGCGTGCCAAAGGATCTGAGTGGGTCAGACCGATCCGGTCCTCGCCGGCCCACCGTCCTAATCAGACAGACGAACGGGGGAATACACGTTACCGCGTATGGGACGGGTACCGGCAATTCCCCGCCCGCGAGCCTAGACGAGACCGATGGTTCATCGCCCCGCGCATTTCGACTTAAGTTCTATCTTTTGATTTATTTTTTACTATTTATAAATTTTATCTTTTTTTGAACTTTTAATTTTGTTTTGAGCATTTTTGCTGATTCTTTTTCCCGTATTCATTTGTGTTATCCGTGATGTGCTAATATATTTTTCTATTTTTAGATTTTTTAAATTTAATTACGCCAAATAAGCTACCTTCAGCTACAGTGTAATTTTAGCCAGTTACAGTGCAATTTCAGCCATAAGCCACTATTTTTCAGCCCAACCGAGCGGGGCCCATGTGTAGGGCTTTAAAAGAGCGGGGCTCAAGCGAGTCTTGGCTCCTAAGCTTGAGTTCGGTAGAAATTTAAGTCAAGTTTAAATGAGTTTGAGTTGACATCCGAGTCTGGATATAGACTCGAGCTCGACTTGAGTAAGTTCGGTGTTACTCAACAATTAAAAATACACCAAATTTCAATAATAAGAAAAGCCCAAACTCGAATCGACTCTAGTAAATTCAATAAGAATTAACATATAGCAATATTCAACAAGAATAGAAAAATTATCTTAACTCACAACATAATAGCATGCATATGTTAACAAGATCAAACATAAAAGAGAAAGGCTTTCAAATGCAGATAGATAAGTTGAAGATCACGAGCTATTCAAGTTTGACTTGTTCAAACTCACAGATTTAAGGGTAAACTCGAGCCCGACTCATTCCAAACACAACCAAGTTGGAATCGAGACCGGAGCCAAGGGGTGTAGCCAGCTTGAGGCTGAGCCTCGGACACAGCCCACTGCAAAGAAAAATATCAAGACCTTCATTTTTGATAGCTATAATAAAAATTTTCCACCAGAATTTTCTCAGACCATTACCCGGCGACATGAGGCCCAGCTCCACCAGAGCCAGCCTAAGCCCTAGTCTCGCGTCCAGTATCCCGGGCCGGATCCCCCCGCGTCACTCGGAAAAAGGCCACCGCGACCGCGAGGGCGGCGTCCGTGTCGCGGCCGGCGAACGCAGCAGCGCGCGGGCTCTGGGCCTATCGGCCCATCGGCCTACCGGCACAGGATGCTCGCTCGGCTCGCCGCGCGTTGCCACTGGACGGACGAGAAAGAGAGAGGGCAGGGAGCCCACGCGGTCGGTGGCCGCTCGCTCGCGCCGCCGCCGCTTTACGCCTCCTCCACTCGCCTCGCCCGCCCACTCCTCCGGCCGCCGCGCTCTCCTGCTGGCCGGGCGTCGTGCCATCGCGCGCCATCGCTCGCTCCGCGCGCGCGCAGACGCGCGCGCGCGCCGCGCTCGCTGCGCAGCGCCGCGCCCGGCTCTCCCGGGTCCGGCTCGACTTCCTCCTCCGTCCCCTAGCCTCGGTTTCTCCGTGCGGCTAGTTCTATGCGCTCCGCCGGTTCGAACGCCTGAGGATGCTTTTGGTCGCTGATTCGGTAGGGTTTACGAGCGATATACACTAATTCAATGTTATTCAAGTTCAACTCGTTCAAACTCACAGATTTAAGGGTAAACTCGAGCCTGACTTGTTCCAAACACGAGCCAAGTTGGAATCAAGACCGGAGCCAAGGGGCGTAGCCAGCCCGAGGCTGGACCTTGGGTCCAGTCCACTGCAAGAAAAGATATCAAGATCTTCACTATTAATGGTTATAATAAAATATAAGGATTTTCTTGATTGGACCTTAGACCATTACCTCGATGACATGAGGCCCAGCTCCACCTGAGCCAGCCTAAGCCCTCGTCTCGCGTCCAGTATCCCGGGCCGGAACCCTCCGCGGCACTCGGAAAAAGGCCACCGCGCCTCGGCCCGCGAACGCAGCAACGCGCGGCACGTGGGCTGTCGCGGCACGAGAGGAAAAAAAAACGTCGAACCTGCCGCGCAGCACCGTCTGCCGCCTCGGCGGCGGCCCATCAGCCTACCCTGGCCAGCTGGCCTGGGTGGCTCGCTCGGCTCGCCGGGCGTTGCCACTGGACGGACGAAAAGGGGGGAAGAGAGCCCACGCAGATCTCGCTTCGCTCGCTTCCGCCGCCGCCTGGCTTTACGGCCCTCCGCCCTCCACTCGCCTCGCCTCGCCCACTCCCCGGCCGCCGCCGCTCCTCCACGCGCCGGGCCGATGCGTGCCATCGCGCGCGCCGCATCGCTCCTCCGCCGCGCCGCGGCGTACGCGGCGCCGCGCTCGCCGCTCGGCGCCGGCGGCCCGCTCCTCCCGAAGGTCCGGCTCTGACTCCCGTCCCCCTAACCTCGGTTTCTCCGTGTGGCTAGTTCTATGCGCTCCGCCGGTGCGAACGCCTGAGGATGCTTTTGGTCGCTGATTCGGTAGGGTTTACGAGCGGTCTACGGAACTAGGGATCTGGGTGCAACGGTGGGGATGGGCAATTGCTATACTTCGTCAGCGGATTTTACGGTGGGTGGATGCTTAGCTGCTCGGAGTATTGGAAATGGAGCATTGGATTGCGAGTTGTGATTACGGTTAGGTGCAAGCTTGCTCGAGTACTTCCCTGATCCAAATAATGTACAATGTATCGCAGTTTGAGCTTGGGTAGTTTAGATGGTAAGCAAATATATGATTCAGCTCGTGATCGCACCGCTATAGGGCCGATTTTTATCCAAATCTAGGCAAATTGACATGCTCAAGGTTTGCTCCAATCCAAGTTCCATGCTAGGGCAGCACAAAATTTTGTTCTTGTTAAGCAATTTCTGGTAGGAACGATGCTCAGTTGTACAATATGTTGAAGATTATGTAACACTACATAGAACAAATTCCAAAGGTGGGGGATAATCTAATTAGAATACTGGTATCCAGTGGATATCGCCATTTTCACATCTGAATCTAACTTGGTTGATAAATGTTCAGCTGCATTTGTATTTTGTCAGTTGTAGATGTTGATTCAGTTGGACCTTATTCCAATTGCTTTCCACCCCCATAGTTGGAATGCCTGATCTCCCAAAGTTGGGCCTGACTTTGTGCTGATATATCCACGAATACTACATCTATGATGTACTCAAATCTTATCGAGCATTCGATTTCTGATATTTTTGTTGACAGTGATTAATTTTTCATGCTTCTCAAGACAGTTCAATCTCGGAGAATAATGCCAATTATATTTGTGCTGTTTGGTTACATGATTCCGAGAATGGGAATTCTCTTGTTGATACAAAGATCTAGCTGATTAGTGATTAGCAAACAGCAATTGTGCATAAAGTTGAAAAATCAATTTTCTATGTCTCTTTGTATGACAATGTTGCTTTGGTATATTCAATAGTATGTTATTTTAATCCTGCCTTATTATTAGCTTTTTTTTTTCATTTGCAGAATTTGCCCAATGTCTGCTTCAATGGGTATTCTACTCTTTTGGCTCCATCAAATGAAGTGCTGATTCCACCTGAACTTCTATCTAGCAAGACTGTTTGGACACCAGACCGAGAGCTTGGTACCTTTCTAGTATTCCTTATTCCTTTGCCCCTTTTTCGCTGTTAACCATTTGCAAGCTGCCATCGTAATGATGTTTCTCTCAAGCTTAACCTACACAATATTCTATCGAACTAACAGAGATCTGTTAGATGACTCTGTATGTTTAGTTACATCAAAATTTTAGATTATTTAATCTGAACAAGTTTTGGCATGATGGAACTTGATTTCACTTCACAAATAGTACAATTGTATCGTATTGGCTAATGGAGAGCTATATGATTTTCGAATTGTAAGTAATCTGAATTTTATATTACAGGGCAGTATGAAGATCTAGTAGCTAGAGTAACAAACTTCCATAATGAGGACAAGGGCTTCATGGTTTTGGATGGTGATGTTTTTGATGTTCCAATTAGGAAGGATATTGTTCACAGAGTAGTAAGGTGGCAGCTTGCTAAAAGGCAACAGGTGCAACCTGAGATCTCTCCTTTTCTTTTGATTTGCTACAGCTTTCGAGCCCTAAAATCATGGGTTCTACTGTATAATATTTTGGTGAAATATCAGCTACTTCCTTTAGTTTAGCTATTTGGGTTATGTCTTCTCAGAATATTTTGTGTGGCACCTTTGTCCTTCACAGGGGACACACTCCACTAAAACTATCAGCGAAGTGAGTGGCACAGGAAGAAAGCCTTACAAGCAAAAAGGAACTGGAAGAGCACGGCATGGAACATTGCGTGGTCCTCAGGTTATGTGACTAAATCTGAATGGCACATCAGCCATCTGGCATATGAAAGTTGTTGTATAGGCTGTAGAGATTTTCCAATTGGCTTGGACTTCATTCAACTAAACTAAGACTAAAACTGAAACAGTTTCGTGGTGGTGCAACCATGCATGGGCCTAAACCACGAAGCCATGCAATCAAGTTGCAAAAGAAAGTACGGCGTCTGGGACTTAAGATTGCCCTTTCTGCTCGAACTGCTGAGGGGAAGGTATTTGCTGCCTTACTAAACTATCATATATCTTCTTTGATGGGCTCAATTGTACTCCGTAGTTAGCTTCTGCTTTATGCCTAGAAAATATTAGTGCTATAAATGAATTGCGTGTATTGAATCCTGGTTCAGTTGTGTGTTTCAGGAAGAAACTTGTTTATTATTTACTAAAACTGTGCAAGATTTACTGTGCTATTTCACATAGTATTGGTGGCATGACGCTGTGAGATACGTGCAGAACTGTTTACTCTGGCGGTTCCTTTTCTGAACGTTGGAAGATGGGTTAATCACTTGCCTAGTTATCTATGAATAAGTTGCAGTTGTGATCAAAACCTGTGTTGCATGTTGTCCTCTTAGATTTTGTAGGATGTGTATTTAGATGGTCAACTTAAATGGTATTACGACCAAGTTAAATTAATAGAACCTCTTCTTTACAAACTGTTGACATCGATCTTGTATGTTTGCATGCCTTACTGAAAAAAACTGGATTCTTGTGTCACTCGCTCCTAGAAATTCTCCTGTGTGCAAAGCACTCTTGGCATTTTTTTTGTCCTGCACCTGAATGCCTATTGCCTATATAACAACAATCTGAACTTTTATGATGAATTCATTCTCCACCATTAAAATGTACGCATGGAAGCTTACTTCTTGTAATTCTTTTAATAGCTCTTGATCTTTGAGGACTTGGAAGTCCCTAGCCACAAGACGAAAAACATTGTGCAGTATATAAGCCAGTTGGAAGATACGAAGAAGGTTTTGTTGGTGGATGGAGGTGACATGGATAAGAAGTTAAAGCTGGCTACTCAAAATCTTCACTATGTGAATGTCCTTCCTTCCATTGTAAGCGTCTCAGGATCTCTGCTGTTAAATATGGAATAAGATAGCCATAGTGTAGTTTTTCAGGCAGTCTTTTTTGGATCCAAGAACATCAAGCTGATGATTAATTCTTTAAATGCAGGGCCTCAACGTTTATAGCATCCTTCAGCATGATACCCTTGTATTGACTCGAGATGCTATCAATAGAATCGTGGAGCGGATGCACACCCCCATCAACCGCTAGCAATGAGGAATTTGAATCCAACACTGCTGTTTTGTAGCAAATGTAATTCAATCCCCTAAAGCTACAAGCCCGCCAGTTTTCGCTGTGCTGGTGAAAAAAGTAGCTACGACAGCATTTCTTTTATCTTCTTGAAAGGATCCACCTACATGAGCTAGTTGTTTCAATGACCCGAGGTTTTGTCGGATCTAATGCATCAGACTAAGCAAATGGGGGCACTCGTGCATGGCACCTAGGATTTTCAATAAAAATTAATTTTGACAAACTTGAGATGTTATTCCTAGGATTTGCAACTGATCGCGAGTTTGTTTGCCAGTCTATTATTATATTGTTTGATTGAAGCACGAATGAAATTGTGAAATCATGATATGTAAGCAACACCGATCCAACTTAAATGTGTAGTTTTGCACTTCCTTCCTTCCGATCATTATAATACCTGGGTGTTGGTGTACCATTTTGGAACACTATTTCCCCCCCGGCAAGTGCTTTCCTTCTACTTTGGGGGCAAGTTCTCTTTTTTTTCTATTATGCGGTGTGTATGTGATATCAAATTCATATCAGCGTCGACCAAAAATTTGGAGTACAATTGTCGCACTCACGACACAACTTGCTCCAGATAAGATTTATATTCATCGACACAGATAACACCCTAGCTACAGGGACAAAGATATGGGTGCAGGTATCGCCGAAAACGATTAAACTTTGCGGTTTTGTTCTACTGACTTCAATTCAATTAAATTTTTGGTGTACTAAGTACGGTTTTTTTAGCAGTTGAGGTTGCCCGGGCACGGGCATGACAGGAGCGGTAGGAGGAAGCTTTGGCACGGCTGCCTTTGTCACACATAGTAAACCTAATCACGTCGTGAGCTGCTTAATCGCGCCATGCGTGTACGTGATCATCGAAGGGGATAAGTAAATCGAAAGAAAAAATATCTCCTTCTAGTACATGAATGCTTTGTCTAGGATAAAAAAGAAGACAAGATCAGTTCTTAGGCTCCGTTTAAAAGTATTATGGCTTTTGACTGAAATGATATTTGTAGTGTCTGTTAAATTTTTTATGACATATTTAATTAAAGAAAAATAAGTAAAATAGGAAAAATAGGAAACACCATTATATCATCATGTTATATCCTCATGGATGATACAAAAAAAGGAAAAATAGAGGGAAAAAGAAAAAAGCAACAATTTTTAGTTTCTGAAATTTGAAACTGTTTGGAACTGGCTCTTGTTATTGTTGGGTTGATCTCGGCTAACTGCACCCGAGATTTCAGGGAGACTATGCCTCCACTCGCGCCCTGATCGGGGGCGCAACCAACTTCTTAGTTTCGGTCCCGGTGGCCTAGCGCCACATAAAAGGGGATTCGGCAGGCTAGTTCATGGGTTGTTCTAAGCCTCGAAAGTCCCGCACAAAACCCGATCTACTAACACACGCTAAGGTGAACAAAGATCGGCCTACACCGTCGTCCACGGCATCGGCTACACCGTCGACAACCTCGGCATCACCGACATCGCTGATCACCCCCATGGCTTCTTCGAGTTCGGGTACGCTTCTGAAAAGCCCCTAAAATTCAAAAGGAATTTTCTTATTTTTTTCCTGCAATTTTTGAGTGATTTTTCAAAACTTTCCTTTTCGGGAAAGTTCTCCTTTTCCCCGCTTTCCTTATCTGGCGCTGCCGCTTTCTCCTTTGCTTGGCACCTCCACTCTTTTCGCCTTCCCCACTCCCTGGCGCCCGCGCTCGTTTCCTCCGCTTCCTCCGTGGCGCGCCCTTCCTCCCGCCTTCCGTGGCGCCGCCCGCTCCCGCCTCGCTTCTCGCGCGTGCGCTGCCTTCGCGCCGCCGCGACTCCGGACCGCTCGCAGCATCTCGCCGTCCGCCGGTCCGAAGGCCACCCCCTCCCCGCGCTGCGTTGTCGTCTCCTCCCTCGCCTTGGTCCCGCCTATCAGCCTCCCCTCGCCCTTCCTTTCCCCGCGTGGACACGCCCCGCCCATGCCGCCCCGGTCATTTGCTCCCCTCTCCCGTCGCCATTACTGCCGCCCAGTCGGCCGAACACCGTCCCACGCGCGGAGAGACTCGCCCGAACAACTCCCGTCCTTTCCCCCTTGACCCCGGCTCCGTCGCCCGTCTCTCCCCCTCGGATTCCCCCTCCCTCCGCCGAGCTTAAAAGCCCCCTCTCTGCCTCCATCACACTCTCTTGGTTCCCCCAACTCCTCCACCTATTCCATCCGCCTCCCACCACTCCCGTGCACCTCCCCGAGCTACTGATTGAGCACCCGCCGCCCCAGTCGCCGCCGCCATCCTCCCCTGGGCCGGCACCCCCGTAAAGCGGATCTTCGCCCCCACTCCCTCACCATTCGATTCCCCACGTCTAGAGCATCCCCTCCACTTGCTAATGCCATTGGTACCCTTGTCTGGCCAGGTCACCGCCTGTGGAGCCCGGTCACCGAAGCTCACCGCCGTCCCAACCGTGCGCCTGTGGCCAGCTCGCCTGGAAGCCCTCCAGCTCACACCTCCACCACCAGCGTGAGCCCCATACTCCACTCACCGTGAAACCACCGCCACCTGGACTCAATCGGCCCCTAGGACCACCCTCACCGCCGGAGAGCCACATTCTTCCCCTTCGGCCTCCTGCGCTGCCCATTGATCCCCTACCTTCCCCAAAGGCCAAAATGGAACCCCCGCACCTCAAGCTACCCCCTGGTCCCCTCAGTCATCGCCGACGACTGTCCTCGTGCCCGCGCCGTCGTCGTCGTTCTCCCTCCGCCGCGGGGAACACTGTAGCATCTGGAGGTTGAAGAAGAGCCCTCCCCGGCGACGTGGCCCCTTCTCCGCCCTCAGATCCTCTTAAACCCCGCCGCTCCATCCGTCCGATCCCTCATACCGCTTCGGCCACCCGATTATATCACCACCGTCTGATCTCCATAAAAACCCCACCCCGCTACCGTCGGATCGCCCGTACCGCTTCGCCGCCTCCCCGCATCGACGTCGCCCGCCTGCACACGCGCCGGCCATCCGAGCCGTGTGGGCGCGCCCGCGCTGGGCCATTTCCCCTCGGCCCTCTCTCCACATGCGTGTACAAAGCCCATGGTGCGAGTTTGAATCTTTGTCAATTTGGGCATGTGTGTGTGAGCAGACAGCCATGCTTGTTTCCGATTTTTCCAGCATTTTCTTAATTCCTAAATCCTAGAAAATCACAGAAAGTCCCAAAAATTCCCAAATTTCACCACTTTGCTCCAAATAATATTCTGAACCTATTTTTGGCCTCCACTTCCACAAATTCATTCCCAATAAATTCCTAAAATTCCATTTGAAGGGTTTATGCAATTTACTCCTTTTTAAAATAGTTTATTTTTCCTCGCTTGATTAGTCCCAAGCTGGATTTAATTTGTTTTATGTGTTTGCGTTAGTTTCGGAGTTTCCGGAGGTTCAAGTGCAGGCTCAGGATCCAGGTGTTTCTACGTTCGAGCTAGCCGAGATCGTCCAAATTATCGGCAAGTCTCAAATCCTTTGATCATGATGCGACCCATGTTATCTAATTATATTATTATGTTATTTGCATTGAGCTAATTTTGAAATGATAATTCAAAGTAAAATAAAATGTTTAGAATGACATGTTATGTAGATAATCCTACCACCGACAAAATGCCATGTTCAATTTGTAGCCATGCTCTTGTCAACCCTAGAAATAATTATCTGTTAATCTAGATGCTCATAGGTTATTATTATCACTCAAAGTCGTACACTAATAAGGTTGTGGCTGCGGGCTAATAGAATTTGGAAAACCCGACTCTAGGGCAGGGTGGTATGGGACACCGTGCCCTAGGGCGGAGACTGTCGACGTGCAGAATAGGGTAAGGGTTGGGGAAGGAGCCGCGAGACGGTCTTCGCCCACCTCTTACCCTAGGTTGTAAGGTCGCGGACCTGACCGGGGTTGCAGACTCCGAAGGAAATATAAGGACCAGACCCTTACGCTGAGCAAATGACATGGTGACCGCTCAACCACAGGAGTTGACTTGTCAACACTGGTTTAGTAGCTGCTCAACTCGATTGAAACTCTACAGGTGTTGAGAAGTAGGTGAACGTGTAATTAGGTTAGGCAGGCCGTGCTGCGGGTGCCTAACAACGGTAGAGTTCACTCGAAGCGGACGTTTGTGTGTGTGTGTGTGTGAGCCAGACCCGAGTGGATTCTACTGGGTAGAGCCTATATAAAGAGTTGAGCAGTGAAACGACCTGGCTTTCTTGACCCGGACGCGGAAGTTAAGAAATCGTGTGGGTAAAGCTGAGCAAACTCTGCAGAGTCAAATAAATGGTATTCGAATACGCCGTGCTCCCGGTTAATGGAGTTGTGTCACTTGGGTGATTCCAGCATCGAAGCTAAGTAGTTTTGTACATGCTTTAACTGGTTTAGTTGGTTAATTGAATTTTCATGAAAACCCCTAAGATCTTAAGGAGTAGTTTTGGGACCGTTTTATGAAAATGTTTGCAAATAAAACTACATCCACTCAAAGTTAATAAACCAAGTATACTCCCTTCCTTTGTTAATCCGTGCATGTAATAATTTAGAGTCCCTTTGGGACTTGCTGAGCCGGTTGTTTGGCTTACGGCTTGCTTAATCCACTCTTTAGAGGATCAAGATAAAAGTGAAGGTTTCCCCGTCAAGGACGCCCTTGAGGATCGCTTCTTCGACGAGAACCCGTGGCTTTAGGTCTTGGCCGCGCTCAAGCGGATTCTGGAGTTTTTGTGATGTAAGTATACTGTGGGCTTGCACGCCCCGCTGTCGAAAAACGGATGTTAATCCATATGTAAAATATATGCTGGACTTTTGTTGTAAGTATGCAATGGTATACTCTTGCGCGACACTCCATAACTGTTCATGCGTGAATAGTTGCGGAATGCCGTGTCCGTACGTGCCCCTGGAAACGGGGGCGTTACAGCTTCCACACTAAAACCTATGTTCGTGTTCATGTTTGAGCCTAGGTTTTGTTCATGTTAGCCTTAGAACCTTTTAAGAGTTTCCTCGCCATTGCATAATTGCCAAGGGTAAGAGAGAGGTTTAGAGAGGGTTAGTTAGGGACGATGATAACCTAAGCTAATGCGATTAGGATCCCAGAAGCACGCGTTGGTAGGTTTGCCAATGTACGTACGTGCTTGCTTTAGGGAACAAGAACATCCTTCGTGTACTCACAAGGCTCGGCTGTACGAAAAGTAGGCTTTACTGGTTACCGCTTTTGGAGCAGGTAGGGAGCTAGCACACCGTGCAATCCCACAATGCAATATTATTGGGTTTTTTCTTTGTTCGTTCGTTTCATGTTAAACGGTAGGGTTAATATTTACAGCTGAATATTACAATTATAAAAAAAAACCAAATGAGTATCAGGTGAAGACGACTTGTTAGAGCAACTCCAGCAGGTACCTTACTTGAGCCATCATCCTACTTTTGAGGGCCAAGGGGTAAAAAACTCACTCCAGCAGGGCCCCTACTTGAGCCCTCCAAAGTAGGGGCCCCTCAAATCTCTCCCTCGAGCCCTCATTCCTAGGGGGTCTGGAGGGAGCCCCTACTTTTGAGAGCTCAAGTAGGGGCCTGCTGAGTGAGTTTTTTTGCGCCTCGGCCCTCAAAAGTAGGATGAGGATGAGGGTGGGTCCTATGTGTCATCCCCTCTAAGAATGAATTTGAGGGTCCTGTTTTAAGGGCTCCTGCTGAAATGTAGCTCAAAAAATAGAGCCCTCAAATAAAAAGTAGGGGCCCTGTTTTGAGGGCTACTGCTGGAGTTACTCTTATACCTGTGATCGAGCAGTTTCTGAGATCTTCCTTGTTGTATTTTGGTAGAAGAACCTTTTGAGATGCTGTTGTACACTTTCACTATGCTTAAAAGATAGGTGTCATGGCCATTACAGATTCTTGCTATGGGCAGAGTTCCTTTTTTTTATGCTGTTTTACACTTTCACAATGCTTAAAAGATAGGTGTCATCACCATTACAGATTCTTGCTATTGGCAGAGTTTTTTTTTTTTTTTTGGGTTTGGTTGATTCTAACCGGCTTGATATGGACCCAGACGGCTTGATATGGACCCAGACGGTCGGCCAAGGTCACACCAGGCCAGTATTTTTTTTTTCTAAGTTGACACAGGCCGAATTCACCTACTTGTGTCGTTGCCAAATGCCAATGTGGTTAATTTTTTATCCATCTAACTACCTCCCGTCCCCTGATGCACTAGGTGGCAGCTATAGGTGCATAATATTACTATTGTAGGGTTATCAACTTCATAATTCACATGTTTACTAGATCAATTGCTTTTATAATGTCCATCAACATTGCGATATATTATGTAAGTACAGACGTTTTTTAAGCTACAACTGATAGCTTTTAACTATGACTAATTAGTCTAATAAATAATAACTACTTAAAAAAATTGAAACTAAAAACGACTGAAAAGTCAAAAAGAAAAGCTCCAAAGTTTTTGTTCCTTTACAAAAAGGTCGCGGACCAAATAACCCCACTCCACATGCCTATTATACTGATAGCTAGCGTAGACACTAGGCACGTTATGCAAAACTATGGTCCCGTGAGCCTGGGAATTTTAGGGTCTGTTCTTTTTTACTGTGGTTTGTAGCTTTTGGTTGTTTATATAAGAGATTATAGAGTAGCAGAAACTCACGTGTAGTTTTTGCTGATATAAATGAAGTCAGTAAAGTATGTACTACAGTTAACTAGTAGACTCTATCCTGAAAAAATACTTCATTTAAAAGTTAGTTAATGTAGAAAAGATGAAAAGCAGCTTTTAGAAGCTAAAGAGAACAGGGCCTTAGAGGATTTCTGTAGTTCCTGCAAAAACTGTTTGTAAAATTATGCATTCCAAGCAAACCATATAATAGCAATAGTAATTTCTAAAAAAACAATAGTAATATTGTTAGGAGATGAAGGTAGAGAGTCACGTAGACATGATGGAGTGCACCCTCTCATGCCAAACTAGAATCAGTTTTGTAAATTCAAAGTTCATTGATACTCTAATCCTGTTGGAACAGAATAGATTTGAGTATGGAGTATTTGGTCGAACAGGGAGCACAAACCCTGAAATATGTAAGTGTACCAGCTGATCTTAATTTAGGCTGTCATTATCCCAACTCACCATAATTTAGGTTTCGGCTTTGGTCACCTGATAGACCAATGCCTAATAATGAGGATCACATGATCTTTGCAGATTAGCTGCTGTTCCGCTTGCAAAGTCAAAGCTAGAGATCCAACATTTGACCACAGTCCCCTCGTGGACCAGGTCCAGAAAATCCATCTCACTGTCCACCATGGAGGAATTGTTCACACACTGGCACAATAGCTATCTCTTTTTTTCTTCAAATCTAGGCCCCGTTTGGCACAGCTCCACCACCAGCTCCTTGGAGCTGTTTGAAGCTGTTTTGTGCCAAACAGGGTAAAGCAAAATAGCTCCACCTAAGGAGTTTCTTAAAACCTGCTGAGACAAAAGTAGCTCCACCTAAGGAGCTGAAAAAAGTAGTTTCTCCCAGCTCCACTTGTGAAGTCGAAAAAAATAGCTCCACTTGTGAAGTGGAGCCGTGCCAAACGGGGCTCTAGTCTTCGGATTTCTGTTCTTATAAATTTAGCATTCTCTTCGAGCTTAACAACTGTAGCAAGTGACACGCGTCGTCTGCTGTGCTACAATAACTCGAAAGGTGCTGCTGAGCCACAGTTATTCGGCAGCAAGACGCGACGAGCTCCAAAACCGGCAAGTAATTAGTTTTATAATTAGCACTAATTAACTATAGCATTAGTGTTGGCGCGTGTCCTGCCGAGGTAGGACCGTAGCTCGGCAGATATCTAGCTAGCTTAAGAAAAAGGCTAGATGCCTAGATCTGCAAAAATAGATGTTTAAAAACTACATTTGAAGGAAAAAAAACTACTAGCTATTTTGTGTGAACAGTTCACCGCGGAGGGGCTCTGCCTCGGCGCGCTGGTCCATGGGGTTGGTGCACCGTCGCTCCGTGGGCCCGCGGGATAGAGCCGTTGGTTCGGTTGGTTAAGCGCCACCATTACCTAACGCGTCTAGGCGCGCGTCTACGTGCACCGCGCCCACACAGACAGCGCTGTCCGGGGAGGCAGCGGACGCGGATGAATCTGAGCCGACTTGAGGCTGGCCGGACGTGCACTAGCCGTTATCTCCGGCCGGTTTCCCTCGACCTGTTCCACTCGTTTTTGTTTTTCATTTTTCTAATTTCCATTATTTGATTTTAGGTCAAATGTCAAACCTTTTGTGTGTCAAAATGAAAGGGTTCATATCTTAGATAACCATGTATATATACGAAATGTCACGATTTGCATGCGTTCTGACGATGTGGCCTTTTGGTCGAATTCCCTTTTTTGTCAAGATAGTAATAGTGAGTCGTGAATTTGCATCAGAAAGAGAGCTGTGGCTGATCGGAAATACTGTTGCATGCTTGTTGCCTTGTAGGAAGAGGAAATTACTGTTGCGTCGTTATATAGGCCTGTTCTTTTTGGCTGTGGCTTGTGACTTTTGGACTGTTTGTGTAAGATATTACAGAGTAACAGAAACTCACGTGCGGTTTTTGACGATATAAGGCCCTGATCAACTCGGCTTCGGCTTCTGGCTTATTTTTTACTATTCATAAGTTTCATCTTTTTCTGAACTTTTGGCTTTTTGTTGAGCTTTTTTGCCGGTTCTTTTTTTTCCCGTATTTGTTTGTATTATACGTAATGGGCTAACATATTTTTATATTTTTTAAATTTGTTTAAATTTAATTATGCTAAATAAGCCTCTGTCAGCTACAGTGTTTTCAGCCAAAAGCCATGAGCTTTTCAGCCGAACCGATCACCGCCTAGTATGTACTACAATTAACTAGCAGACCCTATCTTAAAAAGATATTTCGTTTAAAAGCTAGTTACTGTAGAAAAACCGAAAAATAGTTTTTAGAAGCTGAAAAGAACAGAGCCTATGTTGTTCGGTTGATGCCTGAACGAGCCAAGTCAAAATTTTGTCACAGGCAAAACCTAGGTAAAGCAAAAAATTTGCCAAAACAATGGCTGCTTGGAACGTGGCCAGAGCTCCTCTCCGTTGGATTACCTGCAGTAATGTTAGATTTTCTCCTCTCCGTTGGATTACCTGCATGTAATGTTAGATTTTGTCGGTATTATCAAAGTTTCGTATGGAATACCAAAATTTAGTATGCTATTTTTTTCTCATGGCTTGTTAAACCTTTCTCTTTTTTTTCTTTGGATCATAACCAAATCAAAATTTCTCGAGTTATCAGAATCCATAGTCAAATTCAGTCCTTGGTTATTAAGCTAGATGAAATAGTAATACTTTAGCTCATTGGTGTGCTACGAAATCCAATCTGATTCAAATATTGAATATCTCTCCTTGTTGGGACAATTCGAGCAGAAAGCCCATATCTATTATCGAATCAGAAGCTGATAATCTCACAAAATTGTATCCACAACTGCAGGACATAAATTATTTTGAAGCTACTAAATATTAGTAGCAAACCACACGATGGTTAATTTTTATTGACGTTACCAATATTTGATTTGGTCCGTGATGGTAGCAAGCCAAACACGCTTGGTCTGTTGACCAGTAAAATAAGCTAGAAATGGAGGAGGCGAACCATATAAAACATCGATATTCCAGTAGGAGAGGAGGAGGAAAGTTGAAGAAATTTGAGTCCAATTCGTTTCAGACGCATAGGCACCTATCGTTTATAAGAAAAATCATCACAGTACTTTGCTGAGGAATATTATTGTTTTGGAAATGCAATTTCCCTTTTTTGTTTTTCTGTTTCCCACCTAGAAATTTACTAAGGGTGTGTTTGGTTCCAGGGACAATAGAGGATGGGACGGGGCGATCCCAGATTTGGACCTGTTTGGATTGGAGTCAGCAGGGACAGAGCCCATCCCCTTTGGAGAATATCTCGGAAATATTCTCCTAAATTGAGGATGCCCCCATCCCTAAAAAATGAGGGGATGGGCTTGTTCCTCTTCCTCGCTACCTGCTTCCTTCCAATAGTGTGTTTGGTTCCAGAGACCAGGGACAATAGGGTATGAGAACAGTTCCATCCTTAAAAACAGGGATGAATTCATTCCATCCTTACCTGACTTCAAACCAAACACACCATAAAGTCGATGGAGAGTGACGTACGTACCCAGCTGCTGATGCGGCCATTTCTTCAGACTTCAGGCACTTTTACTTCTGACCTTGTGTGGCAGTGTTGGTAGTACCAAGTTTGACTTTGAAAAAAAATGGTGAGAGAGATGCAGTAAAGAGTAACAGTGAAAGTCACCCAAAGACAGGGTAAAAGTTAAGATGAATGCTAGCACCTGTTTAATATAGCTGTGGCTTATAATTTATAGTTGAAATTTTTGAATTTTAGCTGTTTGTGACAGATATTATGGAGAGAGATACTCGTTTGCAATTTTGGTTGATACAGATGTTGGGCTTTTAACATGTACTACAATTAACTTATAGACACAGTCTTAAAAAAATACTATATTTAAAAGTTAGATATTATAACAAAAATCAAAAACCACTTTTAGAAACTGTAAAGAACAGGCCCTTGTCAGATGGTAATAGAATAACTTCACTTATTAAAAAATTGTACTAAAGTTGCAGCATCACATGTATGGGGCAAATACTTGCTTGATTTCTATTAGTACTAGTTTTTCTTTAGAAGATTTCTATCTGTAGTTCAGTACCATGGACAAATTTAAACACAATTTTAGTACAGAAATTTAATGTAAAAAATTCATGGACATAGCATCCTATAAATAAATCGGATAAGATGGTAAGAGAAGTATTGAGTTGTTGCACGTCCAATTCCATGCAACGTACGCGCGACAGTAGTTTATTGCTTGGGAAAACAAAATTTGTGCACATGCATGATGTAATCGAACACCAAGATATAAATAACCAAGGTACAAAATAATCAATTGGCCTGGCAATGCTTAATTAGGTGGTGATTATTTGGGCTTATTTTTGGTGGCTTATGGCTGAAAAGCACTGTAGTTGACTGAAAAAAACACTGTAGCTGACAGAGGCTTATTTAACATAATTAAATTTTAAAATATAAAAAAATATGTTAGCCTATTACATATAATACAAATAAATACGGGAAAAAAAGAACCGGCAAAAAATCTCAACAAAAAGTCAAAAGTTCAGAAAAAAACGAAATTTATAAATAGTGAAAAATAAACCGGAAACTAAAAACTGAAGCGCAACCGATCACCTTGATGCTAGATTCTTGGATTTTGCGTAGGGCATGGATAGAAAAATAAAGTAATGTGGGGTGGGGGTACAGAAGAGTAACACAAGCCAATCTAATTCTCCAATGTAGGAAGCCCGAAGCTATATTGATAGTATAAATATCATGGAACAAATGCAGCCTATTTGTTTTTTTTTCCCTCAGGAAAGTCCTCTTTCAGGTACATTTGCTATTCCCCATGAAACCGATGGAAGTACAATTTATCAAGGCCGATCTTTTGTCGAAAGTAAGTGTTGCCGATGCACATACGAATCATGCGTGCGCGTTGAATCGGCACAACAGATCAACACGACACGTAAAATAAATTAGGGGTGTTTGTACTGATTACGACTGATTATTTTTTAGCTAAAAATGAATAAGTAGCAATTGAAAGAAGTGTCTTTTATAAGAAAGACATAAGTGGTGGAAAAAAACGAGAGAGATACGTGCATAAGACGGGAGCAAAAAGAGTATAGTACGTGATATGCCTGACCTCTCTGTCTTATCCTCAGAGCGAAACGAGAGCGAGAGAAGTAAAAGGAACCAGGTGTTCTAGCCAATATGAATGCCTTAAAGCTCCGCTCCAAACGACTTCAATTTCTAGTTTTTTCTGACGTTCGGCTTAAGATAGAAACCACTTGGAACACGTCGATTTGTAATTTCAGCCTTTTAACTTTTTTGTTTTTATTTTCTCTTTTCTGTTGCATTGTCAGTGGATATATAACAATGTTTTTGATGTTTTCTTTATCTTTTTAATTAAATAATTTTTAAAAAATTAACAGCTGCTTTGGAGCGGTCAGAAGGCATAAGCCACAGCCCTTTGGAGCGGTCAGACCGTTCGGAGTATTGCCTTTTTTTTTCTCATCTGAATTACCCCTACTAAATACTAATCAATTATCGTGCCACTAAGTAATTACCACAACCGATTTGTACGGTGGCCATAAATGACCAGCCCGCCCAACCCTAGCGAATTCTGGACATATTTGGACCTAAACATCCCAAATTCCACTTTTGGCCCCAAATCAAAAAATTCCGTTTGGACCCTCCGACCGCGTTCGCGCGGTGGTGCCACGTGTCCGGACGCGATGCATGGCGCGCGGCAGAGCGAGCGACGAGCGGGCGGGCGGGCGATCGCGCCGGCGGCGCGCTTGATCGCGCTCGGCGGCCGGCATGATCGCGCGGCGCGCGCCGGGCGGGCGATCGCGCGCGGCAGCGGCGAGCGAGGCGGTCGCGCGTCGGCGAGCAGCGGTCGGGAGAGACAGAAATGGAATTTTTTTGATTTGGGGGCCAAAAACGGAATTTAGGGTGTTTAGGGGTCCACATGTGTCCAGAATTCACCCTAGCACAGCACAGATCAAAAGTGCGTGCGCCATTGCCATCGCACGCGGCCGCACGTACCACGAAGCCGCGCACCTCTCCCGTGTCCCGTCGTCGTCTTCCGCCCAAGTGACAGCGAGCAGCACGCCGTCCGCTCCATCCGTCGCAAACGCCATTGTTTCCGTTGGACCACACGCGCTCGCCCTCTCGCCCGCGCCCACGGTAGCAGCAGCAGTAGCAGCAGCCACTTGGCCACTTCTCCTCATCCGCGCTGCGCGTTCGCGCACTCTGACCCTACCAGATTAGTAATCTTGCAATTTAGTTATCGAAGTATTTAGTCGCGATTAGTTATCTTGCAATCGCGATTTCCTCTCTCTGGTTTGCAATTGTGGCATTGTCCTGTCTCTCTCTCTACACGGCAGCGCCGGCCCTCGGAAAAGAGGAGAGAGAGGGCGCAAAGAAAGAACACCATCTTTTCCTCCTCTCCTTCACCGAAAAAAGAGAGGGGGAGGGAGGGAGGGGGATCACAAAGGGAGGGGCTTAGGATTCCCAAGAATTCCATTCCGAAGGAGCAGAGCTGCCTCCTTGAATCTTGGGATTCAGTGCACGCCTGCTCCCTTCTCCTGCTCCAGGGAAAGCAAAGGCGAAGCGAAGCAAAGCAAATCTTGGGGGTTTTTTTTTGCCTCGGTTCGTGGTGGTGGATTGGCTCGGCTCAGCTCGAGTGGGGGTTGGATTGGATTTGGTTTGGAGGTGTGGTTGGGGTTGGGGAAAAAAGTTAGGGAGTGGTTAGTTCTGCGCCCGGTTGGCTCGTGCCATTAAAGGCGAAGCCTTTGGGTCTCTCTCTCTCTCTCTCTACACTACCCTTCTCTCTCTGCAGATTGGTGCCTACCCGGTGGTTGGGTTGGATTCCGACTCCTGGAGGAGCTCTTTCCATTCGATTCGCGTTGGAAAGGCGCCTCCTTTCCTGCGTCTTCCTGCAGAATTTCGTGCTACCCCCGGTGCCAACAGGTTCTTGGGTTCCGAATCTGGCCGTCGCGCCGCTTTTGGTCTGAGGAGTTGGTTTCTTCGAGGATTTGTGCTGTTCCTTGGGAGGGATTTGGGCGCCTGGATGGGGCGGATTTGAGCGGCTTGGAGGGAAGAGAGGAAGAGAGAGAAGAGGGGAGGGTTCTGATTTGGTGTGGTATGCGCCATGAGGAAGCTCTTCTTCTCCGAGTTGACTACCTGTAAGGAGACCAAGCTCCACTCCGCCCCACACTCATGGCTGCCCCTGGAGAAAGGGAAGCTCTCCAAGTTCGCCGGCCACTCCAGCTCCTCTATGTAAGCATTCTTGGTTCACCATCTCAAATTTCTTGCTTGATGGTACATGATGCTCTAGTTGTTACTGAATTGAGTTGCTTAGTTAGTCACTTAATTGCATGGTCTCTGTGTAGGTAAAAGCCAAATCCAGTTTTTTTTGGACGTTGCTTGTTGGTTTTGGTGTGAAGAGCCGGCTGATTGAGATGTTCATCCTTTTTCCTGGTGTTTGTGATGCAGAGAATCTCTGATGAAAATGCCGGAGCCGGCAGTTCTTCCGCACTTCAAGCCCGCAGACTACGTTGATATATTGGCTCAGATACACGAGGAGCTGGAGTCTTGCCCGCCTGATGAGAAGTCCTGTCTGTACCTGCTCCAATTTCAGGTTTTCCGTGGGCTTGGGGAGGTCAAGCTGTCGCGGAGGAGCCTGCAGTCTGCGTGGGAGAAGGCGAGCACAATACATGAGAAGCTGATATTCGGGGCATGGCTGAAGTATGAGAAAAAAGGAGAGGAGGCGATATCTGACCTTCTTAGCTCGTGTGGCAAGTGCTCTCAGGAGTTCAAGCTGCTGGATTTCGTCTCGCAGATCTCCACCGAGTCACATGAGATAAGCTACGATGATGACTCTGATGAATTTTGGGGCTCTCCGGTGGTTCATTTCCGGATAAGAGACGACATGATTGCATGTGATCGGCGAAAGCTTGCGGCTTTGTCAACTCCACTGTATGCGATGCTTAATGGTGGTTTTAGGGAATCACATCTTGAAGTCATTGACATGTCTCGAAATGGCATCTCCCCAATTGGTATGCGGGCAATCAGTAAATTTAGCCTGTCAGGAAGACTTCCATATTTGTCAGCAGAAGTTATTTTGGAAATGCTTGATTTTGCTAATAAATTCTGCTGCAAGGGCCTCAAGGATGCTTGCGAGCGAAAACTTGCTTCTTTCGTTTGTTCAAGGCAAGATGCTGTAGACTTCATGGAGTGTGCTCTTGAGCTGGGCTGTTCCATCCTTGCTGCTTCGTGCTTGCAGGTGCTCCTGAATGAACTTCCAGAGTGCTTGAATGATGAACAAGTGGTTAGGATATTCTCCTGTGCAAATAAGCAGCAGAGATCCACGATGGTTGGCAATGCATCTTTCTCCCTATATTGCCTTCTTAGTGAAGTCTCCATGAGCACCAGTGCAACATCGGATGTCACTGTAAGCTTCTTGGAAAAGCTGGTGGAGTCAGCATCAGATTCTAGACAGAAGCAGTTGGCCTTGCATCAGCTCGCATGCACAAGGCTGCTAAGGAAAGATTACGCTGAAGCTGAGCGCCTGTTCAATGCCACCTTTACTGCTGGCCATCTCTACTCGGTAGTGGGTTTGGCTAGATTGGCCTCTCTGAGGGGTAATAAACATTTTTCTCTCAAGTTGCTTGACTCCGTCATGTCATCTCGTTGGCCTCTTGGGTGGATGTATCAAGAGAGAGCACTATATTTGGATGGTGATAACAAGTTGGAAAATCTCAATAGGGCTACTGAGTTGGATCCTACCCTTACATATCCCTATATGTTTCGAGCTGCATCTTTGATGAAAAGGCAAAGTGTTGAAGCTGCCCTGATGGAGATCAACCGGATTCTGGGATTCAAGCTGGTTCTGGAATGCTTAGAACTAAGGTTCTGTTGCTACCTCGCTCTTGAGGATTATAGAGCCGCCTTATGTGATGTCCAGGCAATCCTCACACTTGCTCCGGATTATCGTATGATTGGTGGTCGGGTGGCTGCGAAGCAGCTGCGTATGCTTGTGATGGAGAATGTAGAGCAGTGGACAACTGCTGACTGCTGGATGCAGCTTTATGATCGGTGGTCATCTGTGGATGATATAGGATCCCTCTCGGTCATATATCAAATGCTGGAATCAGATGCTGCTAAAGGAGTTCTGTACTTCAGGCAATCTTTGCTCCTTCTCAGGTAACTTAATTAATTTGTTATTACTCAGAATAGTAGTTGGCATAATTCAGTTTGGTACTGTCCGTCAATTATTGGCATTGTAGATGCTACAGCACATGGTTGTCATGCCTGGCATGTTTTGCACGTCCTAGTGTGTGGATATATCTGGAATGCCAATTCAGCAGATGGCTGATCAGCATAGTTCCACATGCCTCCTGTGCTAACTTACATCATGACCTAATTCTTTGGCAGTAATCTCTGGGATGTTAGGATTAATACAATTCATCTTGTTTCTTTTTCCCCAGATTAAATTGTCCTGAGGCTGCAATGCGCAGCTTGCAGCTTGCTCGTGAGCATGCTGCAAGCGAACATGAACGTCTTGTTTATGAAGGATGGATACTGTATGATACTGGTCACTGCGAGGAAGGATTGCAGAAAGCGGAAGCATCCATTGCAATACAAAGATCATTTGAGGCATTCTTTCTAAAAGCTTATGCATTGGCTGATTCGAGTCTTGACGCGTCAACCTCAGCAACAGTTGTATCACTTCTTGAAGATGCATTACGGTGTCCCTCAGATAGACTTAGGAAGGGTCAGGTAAGGGTTCTTTTTTCTTCCACATCTTTTTCTCAATTCTGCTTAGCTAAACAGACCATTTATGATAAGGAGTTGCTGTCCTGTTTCTGCTGTGACATGCTGCAAATGTAGAGATCCAAGAGGTCTTATACCAAAAACAGGAATATAGTTGTAAAATTTGCTGAAATATGCAAACAAGGGTTTCATCTTGGGCTCTTGGCAACTTATGAAGTGCATCTTTGTTGCCTTGTTTGTTGAGTTGTCTTGAATTCTTGCTATTGCTTTCGTACTATGCATATGCATTTGTTCATTTGCCAAATTTCTAGGTAGCTCTTTATGGTTTAGATCGGGTGTTGCTATACTTATGTTAGGAAGTTAAGATGTCCTATTCATTGTTTGCATTTAGTAATGGGAATGGTGCTCTCACTATTAAAAATGGTTGTCCTGGTGCTCATGGCAACTGATCAACTGGGTTCTTGAGGTCAAATGGGTTCTTGAGGGCGCTTCAAGAGTCTATCAAGTAGCTAGTGTGTTGGCTAAGTTAGAACATCCGATAGCATCCACAGTACCGAGAATGGCCAGTTTTACCATATGGATGAGTAAATCGCCCTGTTCAATAGCTATTGAAAAGAAATTCATCGTTTTTATTGTCACCTTAGTGACATGAGCCAAGTGACTGACCTTTGTCCATCAACTTAAGCTTATAGCTTAAAAGTTATTTCTATAGCACAGCTTGATCCAAGTTCATATATAGATGTATTTGTAGCATTGTAGTTTGAGATGTTCAGAAAGAGTGCGTCTTATGCACATAATTGGATAACATCTTATAGGCTCTGAACAACCTTGGGAGTGTTTATGTGGACTGCGAGAAGCTAGACCTGGCAGCTGAATGCTACATCAATGCCCTAAAGATTGGCCACACCAGAGCTCATCAAGGCCTTGCCAGGGTCCATTTCCTTAGGAACAACAGAACCCGTGCATATGAGGAAATGACCAAGCTAATAGAGAAGGCCAGGAACAATGCATCAGCATATGAGAAGAGGTCTGAGTACTGCGACCGGGAGCTAACAAAAGCAGACCTGCAGATGGTCACCAAACTCGACCCTCTACGAGTCTACCCCTACAGATACCGCGCTGCTGGTAAGCGCTGCTTCCTTCCTAGCATATCTAGTTTTCAGTAACTACCAGTTTCAAAGAAGATTGAAGCTTGGATATAAAATTCTGGTCACATTAGTTTAATTTGTTAATAGATGTAGCTCATCTGTGCCCAACTCCCAGAGGTTTGTGCTATTTTAACTAACCAACTACCCCAGTTCCTAACATGAACTGGTAAGAAGTCGATGTTGTTTGCCATATTCTATGCTCAACTTGATCAGTAGGTGTAACAACCATATCTTCAATTCAGTTCCTAAATTAGCTCGTCTGTTTAATGTTCTCATGCCTCTGATGCTGACTTGGACTCCGGTCTTATTTGGTCCTCAGTGCTGATGGACAACCACAAGGAGAAAGAGGCCATCGCCGAGCTGACGAAGGCGATCGCCTTCAAGGCGGACCTCAACCTGCTCCACCTTCGTGCCGCTTTCCATGAGCACGTCGGTGACATCTCGAGCGCCCTCCGGGACTGCCGTGCAGCCCTCTCCGTGGACCCCAACCACCAGGAGATGCTCGAGCTTCACCACCGGGTGAACAGCCAAGAACCCTGAGCCCATTGTTGTACATACAGGAGCTCTAATAGCCAACAATACCAGTGTATGTTTTATACCATACACAGCAGGTCATTGTCAGGATAGTAGCCATTTAGGTTCCTCCTCAGACAAACCCATTCCTTGTGTCCTTAATTAGATATGTTGTTCATCATAGTGTCCTTTTTTAGTAAATTATTGTCATTTGTGATTAGGCCTCCTAATTGTATCCTCCATGTGCCCCTGCCCATGCTGCCAAATTTTTTTGACTATCTCATGTGTAAATGAAATGGAAAAAAATGGAGAAGGTTGTGTCGGTGTCGGTGCAAAACTGTCAAACCGTTCAACTTGCTAATGTTACATTGATTGCACATGTGCTTGTTAGCTGCTGATTATAAACTGAAAAGTCAGAGCAATGTCATGTGGATTACAAAGCGTTCTTTGTTCAGCAGTCATTATAAGTCGGTATTTGCATCCAGCCAGTGCTGCCATGATTGGAGCGAAGACTAAAAGACTGAAGACTACAAGGAGTGCATCCTGTCAGCATCACTTTCTGAAACTGAATGGTCCATGAATGATGAATCCGAAAGTGTAATGGAATGAGGAAAATTTATGGGATTCCTTTTCCAGTATTAGCTGATGTATGTGAAGTTTAGCTGTTCTGATTCCTTTTCCGGCGGTTACCAGTTCTATCGCTATCTTTTGATAAAATTTGCAAATCGAAAGCGTTTTCCTTGGCCCGGCGCCCATCGACAAATGTTTGAAGAAAAAAGGAATCTGAATTCGTTGAATCTTTTTACGTGTAGTGGCACTGGCCGCCCCAAACTTTTGTGGTGGATTTTCAGCAGTAAGCTTGTTGCGAGAGCCACATGCGAGAAAAGGAATCTGAATTCGTTGAATCTTTTTACGTGTGGTACCTATCAGATCAGATGAGCATGGGCAGCAGTGGATATGTGATGATAAGCTCTTGGTTTGATCTGCTTCTTGAAAACTAAAGGTTCAAGTAGGAACTCAGCCAAATAAAGCCTTAAATAATCGCTAATGATTCGCCATCTGTTTGCAAGTTTCAGATTAGATGGCGTATAGAATTGGTAGACATGCCTTACATCTCTAATGATCAACCGTTGGATTTGATTTTAAGAGTCGAAATGTTTCTTCTTCTTGTTAAGGCAGGAGTCAAAATGTTTCTACGTCTTGCTTTGGCCAACTCTTCTTACGGCTGTGACAAGTAGTGTGGAGCCATTTTTGTAGTTTTAGGGCCTGTTTGGGAGAGCTCCACTAGCTTCAGATCCACCTAGATCCACCAGATTCACCTGGATCCACCGTGGAGCGGCTCCATCGTGGATCTGGAATTCGTCAAAGTGTTTGGTACAGCTCCACCTCCCTCTCTATCTCACTTCCACCTGGGCCCCACGCGTCAGTGGAGCAGTTCCATTCTTCTTCCTCCCGATGAGGCAAAGACGCGAGAGAGGAGGAGGCGAGCGGCGGCGGGCGCGGCGCGGCCGGGCGGCGCGCCGGCCGGCCAGCAGCGGTGGCTGGCGAGCGGCAGCAGCGCAGCAGCAGAGGGAGGAGGCGAGCGGCAGTGGCGCGTGAGGCGGTGGCCGCGGCGGCGCGGCCATGGCGGCGGCTTGGCCGGGCGGTGGCATGGCCGGCCGAGCGCGCATCCGCGGCGGCAATGGGAGGAGAGCGAGCGCGGGCAGAAGCGGTGAGGCGGCGGTGGCCGGGGCGGTGGCCGGTGAGAAGGCGCGGCGTTTGAGTCAGAGGTGAGTTGAGAGCTATGGCGGTGTGACAACAGAGATTACTTGGTTGAGATGGTTACTTGCGGACTTTGGCGTACTGTGAGGGGACCTACTACTCTTATGATCGACGAGACAGAGCTATCGGCATTGCTCGTGATCCAGTGAAGCATGAGCTCACCAAGCACATTGGTGTGGATGCTTCATATACTCGCTCCCAGTGCGGGAGGGTGTACTTGCTCTTCGGTTTGTGTCCTCGAGTTCAGATTGCGACTTCTTCACGAAGCCACAGACTAGGGCACAACATTTGTATTTTCTCTCCAAACTCAGTGTGTGTGATCCACCATGAGTTTGAGGGGGGTGTTAAGGATAGAATAGGAAATAGATTAGGTCTGTTATTTGTTTCCTAATATGCCTTGTATTCCTTCTGTACATCTCCCTTGTACCTCTATATATATTGCCCTTTGGGCCTTATGAATACATGCACAATATTCATAACACTGATGTTTTATGCCGGCCACGTTTATGTCCAGACAGAGAGATAACAGCATTCTTTTCTGTTGGCACGTCCAAACACACATGTGATGTAACTTCTTATACTTGTTCTTCCTTTTTATCTTCGAATGATCATCTCTCTTCAAGCAAGCTGCCGATTTGCATTCCATTTGAATCAATGTGTTTCATGCAATGAGCTTTACAAAAAAACCTATATTGAATATATTTTAAAGACATGTTGATTAATTTTTTTTTCTCAACTAGCAAGTCTAAACATCCGCTAGTAGCAACATTAGAAGATGACAGCTTTAGGTGCTGGTAACTAAGAACTCTAGGATGCCGGTAACTAGCAAATTTTCACTACTTAATTATAGATTTCACTACACATGTTGGCAAACTAGCAAATCTAGGTGCTAGTAACTATCAATTCTAGGTGTAATTAACTGTCAAATTCTACATTAGTTACTAACTTTACATGCTACTTATTACATTAGTTGTTAGCTCTACATATTGCTTGTTACATTAATTGTTAGTTTTACATATTATTTACTACATTGGTTGTTGTATGTGCTCGCAACTAAGATCTGAACTATAAAATGTAGGTTTAATTACCATTGTGGTTGGCACCTAACAACTCTGATTTTGCTGGGAGCTAACAACTATTGTTGATGATAACTAGCAACTATGAGATCTGTGAAACGTAAAATACATGTTTAATTATTATTGCGGTTGATGTCTAGCAACTAGCAGCTCTAAGGTTGATGTCAGCTAATAACTATAGTCGATGACGACTAGTAACTCTGACGTGTTGCCATGACTAGCAAGTGTCACCAGTTGCTACTTTAGGAGTAAGGATAACCAACTAGAGGGGAGTGAATAGAAGATTTTAAAATTTTCTTGCCTTTTAATAAATTTCTAACAATTTTAATATGACAAAGATTTAAAACACTTGAAACCTACACAATTCTAGTAATGTTGTAGCTCTAAGAGAATTCTAGCACAAACAATTAATCACAATGTACTAAATATACTAGAGCTAAAGGAAAACAAGGGAAAATCAAGTTGAAGGACCGAAATGGCGACAGAGGGGGGGGGGGGGGTGAATGGAGTCCTTTAAAAAAATTCCCAAGAACTCAGACAACCTTACTTCTCCAATAGCCACTGAGCTATGAAGTCTCGAGATTAAAAGCTTACTGGGAGACCGATCCCAGTCAAGAGCTTACTCGAACCGACAAAAGAAAGAGAATAGTGAATACTGAGAGATTGACAGCGGAAGGTCTTGCAAAGCCAGATTCCGAGTAACTAAGACTCTCTGGTCTTTTGGTCCTCAAACTTGAGGCACTGAAAGACTCCAACCTCTGGAAGAGAACATACCAAGAAAACCCAAAGTCTTAGCTACTGAGATGATAAGAGCGACAAGGACGAACTCAAAGCAGAGGACTTGAGGCGAACGACTATTCAAGAAAGAGAACTTCTCAGATCGACTCTTGCTCTCGGAAAAGAACGGCCAAGTGGCCTTGAGACAAATTCCGATTCGAGCAAGTCGAAACACTCCAAAAGCAGCGGACTCACGAAGAAGAGAAGCGAGAAAAGGATAGCAAGAAGAACAAGCTCTCAAAGCAGATCGTAAATAAAACTATCACAACATCTCATAATGACAGAATCAACTTGAGGAAGAGAGATGAATGATTGATCATGGAGGTTTCTGACCACTCCATCGGAGGTACAAGAGCAACCGTGCTCTACCAGAGACAACTCACACAAATAGAAACGAAATACTCAGAGTGACTCGGGAACAACCTCACCGAGCACTCGAGCTCTACCCTCTCTATTTATAGCCTTATGCTACCGGGGGGGGGGGGAACTCGTAAACTCCCACCTAACACCGGGTTTACCACTCTCTTTACCCACTAGCGAAAACAAGCTTCCAGTGCTTTACCCGTTAAGCCCAACGGCTCCTTTGCTTTGCCGTTAGCGCCAACAACTCTGTGCATTGGCAGAGACACAGCTTCCCTTTGCAGCTTTCCGCATTTCTCCAAAATGCCACTCCGCTGCCTTCCCGGAAGCTTCCTCCTGCCTTGTCGATCACGCTTGCAACCACCTCACAGACTTCGTCGTCTTTGGCATCTCCCAGCTGATCACGACCTTAGCACCCCCGTGCCTAGTCTCGACCATCCACGCCTCACCACAACTAGTCTCAAAGTCCTGCAAACCATCACAGACAAGCAAACCATTACATAGCACCGCTCACAATAGTATCCAACCACTTGAGCCAGAAAACAGAACTCAAATCATACTCTTACCAAGTCGTATACCACCTACGACCAGTCGGAAAAAGAGAACAATGAATGCACACGACATACGACCACAAAATCAAGCCATACGACCAGATACGATGAGTCTACGATCATCGCTAACTTGCTACGACCACCCACAACTCGCTACGGCTTTAGCGCTCAAAGTCTACGACTTCAACCAAAGTCGTTACGACCGATCGAAAAGATAAACCAACAAATGCACAAGGTCCCTGACTTCATCACAAAGCCCTACGACCAATTTTCAGCTCAAATGGTCAAGTCGGCAGGTCATACGATTGATTCCAACTGCGTGCGAGCACGTCCGACCACGCCAGACTGCTCTCAATAACGTAGTCGTAGAGTGCCGACTACTTACGTGGTCGTAGATTTGAGCGCCGACTTCGATCGCGACCCTACTAGCGTGGTCGTAGCCGACTTACGACTTCCAACCGCCACTCATGACAACGCGTGGTCGGCCGCATTCGACCACGCCAACGTGATCGTAAACGACACGAAAATGGTCGATACGCCACAACGTGGTCGTAAATGGCTCTACTGCTTCCGATAGCACACGACGTGGTCGTAGACATCCCGCTGGGTTTCAACCGCCGCAACATGGTCGTCGGTCAATTCGACCATGACCAAGATATGACTATGGCAAAACCGGTCTTAAACTTCCACGAAGACCTACGATCACGGCCAAACGTGGTCGTGAACTGCTTCGCCAAGCGTGGTCGTAACTGTTTCGACCACGACCAACGTGGTCGTCGATCGGCCTTCGACCACGCCAACGTGGTCGTCGGCCGCCTTCGACCACGGCCAAACGTGGTCGATCGCCTTCGTGCCCTTCGACCATGGCCAAAGTGGTCGAGACCCCTCGGTGACCTTCGACCACGCCCAAAGTGGTCGAAACGATCGCAGACGACTTTCGACCACAACCAACGTGGTCGTATTAGCTGCAGAACACTTCGCCAGGGCTACGACAATGCATAACTAGCACAAACCTCAAAAACTAAACTCAATCTTCCTAGAACAAGCGTCAATTACTCATCACAACCATGGGTTGACCTTCACATGGTCTCTCACAAGTACACACGATATTTTACCGTAGTGATCGAAAATTTACCGGTTTCCTCTAGTCCACGTTGAGGTTAACCTAAACGAATTGAACCGGCTCCATAAATTAAGCCTTCCACCTAGCTTTTCCCCGCCCCCGAGTAGGTGAGCTCCAACCTTCAGGATGGCCGATATTTCCGCTGTGCAAAAATCGGAACTTTCGCTCCTCTACTATAGCCATAGTAACGGCTATGTCAGAGCGTCAGAGATAGCCGTTGGGAGTCGGTGCCGTACTTTCGCTGTTGTAAATGCGGTACTTCCGATTTTCCGGTAGTTTTGATGTTTGGCCCAGAACTTCCGATCTCCACGAGGCTAAGTTTTTCAGAAGTTGCTCTTTGGAAAAAACGTACCGCTCAGTTGACCAGAGCTTCCGAAAATCGGAAGTTCCGTCCTAGCAGAAGTTCCGCCGTTGAACAAGCGGTACTTCCGATCTCCACGAGGTTAAGTTTTTCAGTGGTCGCTCTCTGGAAAAAATGTACCGCTCAGAGGTCAGAACTTCTGGATTTCGGAAGTTCCGCAATTTTCATGCCAGTACTTCTGATTTTTCTGATAGTGCACAGCTTCCGCAATCAAATTTAATTTTTAAGTGCATGCATGATCCTAAATTGATCCATATGGCACAAGAACATGCAATCAAGTTACTAGCCATGATCCCGCTTAATAGTGCGTCATTTATCCTATAATCCGGTCTTCCAACATTTCTCCTAAGACCGATAAAAACAAAAGGATCCTACGTTATTTACTTTTGTCTTAAACCATTTTGAGTCCACATGTAATCCTTTTCATGCATCTCACACTTGTCTTCGGAACTAAACCTAACACTTAGTACATATGTTAGTATCATATTCTCATAATGTCATTAATTACTAAAACCATCCTTTTAGGGGCCTAGATGCTTTCAGCTACCCTAATTGTGTAATAGTTGTTACGTAACCTCAAGAAATTGCTAGTTTGAGAAATAACAACATTATGTCGCTAGAAGGTATGCAAATGGGTCTCATTTTATTAAGCTCGTCGTATGAGACATAATGATGCAAACGGAACATAAAATGGACACTTTGAAAAAGATATAATTATTTAAAGTTGATGAAACGGGTAAGTACCAGAACTAAAACTCCCACCCATATCCTCATGTCAATTATGAGAGTGACCTCTTTGTCTTTAACTATTATCCCCCAATGCACGAAAGCCTATGTGCACTCAGATTGAACAGTGGGATGAGCGGTAGAGCTGCTCGATGACTAATGTGCTACCGTGAGTAATAAAGCATTACTCAATATATGTCAATTTGAGTTCCAAATGTTCATGAACATATGTCATTCTAAGCTTTTGACACAAACATCTTACATTCATTCCTTTTTATGAATAAGTACACTTTACTCCCTTGAGCTATGATGTTGGTCTAAGTTTCAACCTCCAACTGCAAAACCTGGTTTCTGACACCCCTTAACTTTTAAAACCGATTAACTTACCCCTTGAGACTATTCTACCTTGGCGTTCATCCATGTGTCGTGTCAACCAAAAACTAATTACATCCTTGGTGGCTGATGACCAATCTCATCCTTGCTCGCGCGTTAAGGGGAGAGAGGGAGAGAAATAGCCATGGCAGCTGGGGGAGCAAGGTGGAGGAAAGAGCATGGGTTGCCACGTGGGTCCTATAATATATTTTTATTTATTTGCTAACTCGGCTACCATGCTATTTTAAAACCATCTTACATGTTAAAACCACCGCCATGTCGGTGCTATGTGAGATTAAAACCAGGGTGGAGTGGCTTGAAGGGTTTTTTTTGGGTTTCTTGCTTGTGGCTTTTGGTTTATAATATAATAACTAGTTTTCAAATGGTGTGTCTTTTTAAAACGAGGTCTACAAGTTGATTGTATTAGACACTATACCAAAATTTATCTATATTGACCAAAATCACACACGAGTATCTCTTTCTTCGTACTTTCTTTTACAAACAGTCAGAATTAAAAAAATTTAAGCTACAAATCATAAGTCACAATCCAAAAAATCCACATTTAAGAACGTTTATGTGAACATAGACTAGTACCTATAGTTGTCAATCAACATCTACAAAATTCTTCTTGTTGAATTTGTCATGACAACTTGTTAGCCTACTTTAGGTGGTGCTTAAGTTGGTTTATGTTTTTGCTTTTAGGCTTACTTGATAATGTTTGGCGTAATTAAATTTAAACTTTTTTTAAAAAATATGTTCTCTCATCTTAGATAATGCAAATGAATACAAAAAACAAAAAAAACTAAAAAGGGCAAAAAAATATATCAGAAAAGGCTAAATTTAAGAAATTAGAAGTTAAAAACTAAAAACATAAGCCCAAATGACAGGGCCTAAGAAGCGTAAAACAACTATCCTATCAGACACCATGACAGATTTGTTGCGGAACAACAATGGCATTCGATATTTTCAAAAAATCAAATGATTTTATGCCTTAAGGTAAGTGCTCTAATCAACTCTTCCTACATCTAAATAAGCCGACTACACGACTACTACATCTTAAGGCAAGTGCTCTAGCCAACTCTTTCTGCACGTTCATTTCTTTCTGCACCTAATAAACGTGTGAGAACCACGAAGCTACTTGGAATTTTAACTCTCTTTGTCTAAATTTATAATTTATAAGACATATTTTCTCTTGGCATATAGATCAAAGAGATAATAAAAACAGCTAGATTACCTATAATTATTATTTCTAACCACTACATTCAATATATGCATGTAGAGAATAATAAATACAGTTACATATTTATTAGGGATATAAAAAGAACATCTCACTAATTTTACATTGAAATATAAAATACATTATATTTATAAACAATATTACTAAAAAATATATCCTATAAATTTAGAAAAAAAATGTTATATCTTCATGGATAATACAAAGGAAAAACATATTAAAAAGTTAACCTGTTCAAAATAGTTTCTGATTTTTAGAAGACAAAAGTCAAAATCCAGAAGATAAATCTGTTTTGAAGGGGCCTAAATGTGAAGATTACTTGTCTAGTCCCGAGACAGGGAGAAGAAACAACATCAGTCAAACCGCTAGTGGCTTGTTCCTGCGTGTAGCCATGCAACAAATGTAACTACGGGTCTATTTTTTTGGCTGCGGTTTGTAATTTTTGGGCTGTTCGTACAAAAGATTATAGAGTGCTAAAAACTCACATGTGGTTTTTGCTGATATAAATGAAGTCGGTACAGTATATACTATAATTAACTAGTAGACCATATCTTAAAAAGATAATCTGTTTAAAAATCTATTTATCGTAGAAAAATCGAAAAACAGATTTTAGAAACCGGAAAGATCATGCCCCTACTGCTGCTTCAGCGTGTCCAAGTGTCCAACGATACGAGCGTTCTTGCCTCCAATAAAGTAGTAATAGTGAGAGCCCAGCCCAATAAATGAGTAGCCGGCTTAGTACAGTTCATCGACCAATTCCTTAGCGAGCGGCCCACTTGCAGAAATAGGAGAGCAGTCCGGTCGGTTTGAACCCGCGCAGTCCACAGGCCACACACTTGGACCTGGCTCGGTCCAGCACAACAGATCCAATATCACATCAAACTCAGGAACGAGGAAACCAACCGACGCGAGCTCGGCCCATCCAGGGCCCGTTCCTCTCGCGCACGCACGAACCGCGAACTTGCTAAGTGGGCCGCCAATGTTTTGATAAACATTAACAAAAAAAGAAGAAGAAGCAGTAGAGAGCCCATCAACGCCTCGTTTCTTACCAGCTGGAGTCTCGGGGCCCACCACGAGGTCGCGACCCGCAAGCTCACCGTTTCTTTGTTTCTCCTCCACCTCCTCCGGCGACTCGCCGATGCCCTTAGCCATCTCCGGCCACCGCCGCAGCCTCCTTGTCCTCGTCGTTGTCGTCGCGCTCCTCGCGCCGCCGCGGTGCACGGGCGAGACGGCGACGTGCCTCGCCGTGTACCGCGAGGGCGGCGCGCCCGCGGTGTTCCAGTCGGCGCACTGCCCCCGGTGGACCCTCCTCCCCGGTGGCGAGGGGGATGGAGACGGGCGCTCCTCATCTCCGCCCCCGCCGCCGAGGGGGTGCCACGTGGCGGCCGACCGCGGCCGCCGGCGCTCCCAGGAGGACCGCGTCGTCTGCGCGCTCGGCATCCGCATCCCCTTCATAGGTACGGGCAGAGTTAAAAATGTGAAATCTACACTCCGTATTGTTTTGCAATTGTGAGCTGGGAAGGCTGAGCTTTAAATCATTGTGCGAGTTTTGAGAAATTCTGTGCAATTGAGCCAGAACTTCGAGGATTTTACTGGGAGCCTGGTGTTATTAGTGCAGTTATGCGCCGTGAACTCTTAGCTAGAAATCAAGACTCAAAACAGACTTCTACTTTAGGTTTTACTAGCACAGTATGCTTTGTACTTGTGCGATGCTAATTGGCATCTCTTTTCAGAGAATGGTTAGTCACTTAGTTGATAAATCCTAGAATCTGAGTGGGAAGCTGGGTGTCAGACTGGAAGGACAGTGAATGTGCTGGAGGTTTGTCTTATAGAGGAGAGTAAGTTTGGTCTAACAGAAGAAATCGATGGAACATCTTTTGCCTGTCATAAAGGTTACGTACTGCTAGACTGCCAGTTGCTCAATGTTTATGAGTGTCTCATCATGCCTAGGGATCACAGGCTGCTATTATGTGGTCAATCAAACATCGTTTAGAAAGATGCCCCACCCCCCACTACTGCTAGACTGCCAGTTGCTCAATGTTTATGAGTGTCTCATCATGCCTAGGGATCACAGGCTGCTATTATGTGGTCAATCAAACATCGTTTAGAAAGATGCCCCCCCACCCCAAATGTGCTTTGTTTATTCTGATTTTATGCTTGATTCTTTAACATGCAACTACATTCGTTTTTAATTTGATCCTAGTTAACTTACTCAAAAATACAGAGCGAATGAGGATTAAAGAGGTGGATGTTGGAGTGATGGCAGTATTTGATGGTCATAATGGAGCTGAAGCTAGTGAGATGGCTTCTAAGCTTTTGCTGGAGTACTTTTTGCTCCATGTTTATTTTCTTCTTGATGGTATATACTCCATCATGTTCAGAAAATCTACTGGAAAGCTGACATATAAGGAGGTCACTATTCTTAACAATGTTCTAAACCTGTACAAGGAGGATCAGTCCAATCACGGTGAGGGGTATGTCTTTTTTGTATCTATGCTTATTTATGTTGGATAGCAAGCATGATACTATGGATATGACATGTATTTCTTTTGTTTCTAAGCCCTCCATGTGATATAGTATGTACTTACTGTCGGAGTAGTATTGATACATCATACATCTTATATTGTACCTCGAGTATTGCTTATACATGCTTAGGATGATAACATCTAAATGTATTTTGCTTTTGCCATGTTCGTTGACCTGTGTAATACCTCCAGTATTTCTAGTACATGCCTAGAGCTGCCCCCATGAACCTTCATGTCTGCGTAACAATACCCTGCTCTCCTGCAAGTATGGATGCTGATGCAGTCTAATGTTGATGTTGGATAATTGTTGAATGCTGATGCAGTCTGATTGTGAAGGATTAAGAAGATAGTACAGCAACATGCTGATGCAGTCTAATTGTGAATGATTCATTATACCACTAGGTCTAATGGTGACTTCTGATGCAGAGTTGATTTGGGTGTTTCCTTTATCTCAAAATGCTATTAAATATTCACATGACATTTCGAAGGATGTAAACCATGTTTTCAGTGTTTTTTAGATGTTTTCAGGGTAATCAAAGTTCTCAACAGTACTGAAAAAAATGCAGGTCATGTTGGACATCACTCGCTATTCTAGATCAATCATTTCGCATGGAAATTCTGAAGGAATCATTATTGAGGGCAGCTCATGATATTGATTTAACATTCTCCAAGGTTGTATTTTCATATGCAAAATTAAATTGCCACACACATGCATGTAATAATTGAAAAGGACCTTTTGGTGTGTATAATGCAGGAAGCTTTAAAGAAAAAATTGGAGTCTGGTTCAACAGCGACTGTGATCTTGATAGCAGATGGCCAAATCATAGCTGCTAATGTGGGAGATTCGAAGGCTTTTTTGTGCTCAGAAAGTCATGTCCCGTACCATCAAAAGAGTAAGTTTTCTTTCTTCTATTATTTAAATGAATTAGCGCAATTGGCTTTTTTTAATTCTAGACTAGATGTTTAAGCACTAGTGCTGTGCTGAAAATATCATACTTACTAAGGTTGTTCTATCCTCCTTGGATCCATGTTTCTAGGATACCGATGTTTATAATAAATTGCATGAGATCTGATTAGCATTGTTGGGTGATCCACATAGCCTCAGTATGGGATTTGACATCCTTGCAGATGCTGCTGCAGCACTTAAGTGGCAACATGGGAGAGAATAGGTGCACAATGGCTTTGGAGTAAAATCAAACATCATAAATTACCATATTATAGCAGAAGTGCATATGACAAGAAATGTTGGAAACATATTTCTTTACCTCTTAACTATGTATATAAATTTTGAAAACCGCTACATTGCATTGTCTGTATCGTGACACATCAGTATCCTTTTGTTCTTGTCTGCATGACCTTGTTTCGATTCAAGCTTCTCTCCATTAGTGCATCCTTTTGTGCTACGAGGCCTTAAGGTGACATTATTTTATGTGACTACCTGGATGCATATCATCCTTAAGACTTTACCTAACTGCCCATGTTCAATAAGACAATAACTACTTTATTCTTGACTTAGATACATCGTGGTGGAATCATTTCTGCTAGGTCACTGAATAATAAGTTGGGTAGGTTGCTATCACCAAGACCAATACTGGTTCATGTATCAATTGGAGATCCTGAAAGAACCGTGCTAAAAATTTTCATATCTAATTGAACAGGAAATGCTCCCCAAATCATTTGTTTTAGTACTTAACACAAATAAAGCCTTCTGCTTTTAGATGTGTCTATATCCTGATTTGTTTGTATCTCTCGCACTGTGGAGAAACAATAATCAGAAAGCTTGCATTATATCAGGGAAACGGAGAAGAAAAAGAAACTCTAGCAACCATGAGGACTTTGCTTTGGCAAATTATGATGGACCACTGTATAATGTAAAGGAGTTGACCAAGGACCATCATCCTGACAGAGAAGATGAGAGAAGCCGTGTGGAAGCAGCTGGTGGTTATGTTCTTGAGTGGGCTGGTGTATACCGTGTTAATGGTGAGCTAGCACTATCAAGAGCTATTGGTGATGTGCCTTACAAACGGTTAGTACACAATCTATCGAATTTTTCTCCATCTATGTATTTCACTTACCAGTTTCCCAAGGTTTTTAATGTATTATGATCTGCATCTTGGAAAGTCTACATATAATCCTATTGCCTTTTAGTAAACATTGGTCGTAGATCCGCATGATGTTGTGACTTTGTAGCTAATAATTACATTCTTTTTTCCTTCTAACAAATATGACACCATTCACGAAGAATTCAATAACTTGCAACAGGGCCTGTAGATCCAATTCTTATAATTACCACTTTTATGTGTAACAAGGTTATTTGAAGAAATCAAAGCAAAGCCAAATAAAGGAATGCTGAACATGTACAGAACGGCAGGAGGCATGCATGCCAAGCTCCCCAACCTGTACAGATCTGTGCAGCCTCAAGAGGGCATTGCCCTCACTGGGATGAATATGGCTGGCTTGGTGAGAGGAGTTGTCAAAAAGCCAGATGATGAGCATTATGTACTTCACAACATTGTTCAGAAATCAGGAATCAAACAGCTAAATGCCCAGTAGTCATTGATTCAACCAAGAACTGTCCAATACACCAGATTTTCAATACATACAGATACCACTTTAGAAACTAAAGCTTCTACTTCTAAATAGATTATTGTCAAAGAACTGTACATAGTAGTTGGTACTCTGTACCAATCTCAACAGTAAGAGGAAAAGGAAAACTAAATCACATGACACATCAAAAACCAACTCAAGGGCGCCAATCATCTTCAATCTCTCAGCCCGAGAAGAGCAGCAACAGCTTGCCAGAGCCGCCTCCACCGTTGCGCCCATCCCCCTGTGCAGGATCCACCCATTGGCTCCAGGCTATCTGGTGGCATGGGGACATCTCTGAAACGTGCCTCACATGTTGCTGCTAGAGTCAGTAGTGTGCCCGCATGTCACAGGGAGGTTGGTGACTGGTGCATGGTAGTGGTGGAGTTGTGGTGCATGCAGGGTCATTGGAGGCAGAGAGGGTGAGGAGAAGGCATCAGATGGTTGGGAGCATGGTGGTGATCGTCATGACGTCATCTCATTAGGTTGGGAAGGGGAGCGGAAAGCAGCAAGAGGCAGCGACTTGAAATCAAAGAGATCTTACGGAGAGAGGGACTGGGACTGATACAAGAGAGATGCAGGGATGGCCTTCTTTATAATAGTAGAGATGTTCTAGATCCAAAGCAATCCAAAATGAAAATCAATTTAAAAGATCAAGCCAGTGAGAGGAGCACTTGCAGATTAACCATTAGAGCATTGTGGCACATAATTAAAAAATATGTCGCTATTAGTACGTAGTCCCATAATATCATGGAAGCTTTAAACCACTCTTAAGAATTTATGTTTGTAACTTTTGACATGTGATGTTTGTGTTGCACGAAACTATTTCTTTGTTCATTAATATTTTAGTTGCATGGACAGGCTGAATTGATCCGGCATTCCGGCTCATTGTTCTTGTAGGTATGGTGTAATATCGACACCTGAACTAACAGGGTGGCAGTTTCTGTCAGCAAATGATAGTTTTCTTATTGCCTCGTCTGATGGGATCTTTGAGAAGATGACTATGCAAGATGTTTGCGACCTGATGTTGCATATGAAACTTGGTGTTAACCAGGAATTAGGATCCTTTGCTATCACACAACAGAATTTGGCGGATTATGTAGTTCATCTTGCTTTGCAGAAAGGCACGACAGATAATGTAGCAGCTGTGGTTGTTCCATTGGGATCTCGTAGTAGCTCTGGAGATACATTAGAAGATAGGTACCATATTGAAGAAAATTCCAACACAGTTATTTCATCATTACAGGCCGTTCCATACCAACAGAAGTCTGGTACGCTCACTGTACAATTACTTATATTTTTAACCGCAACCACTTGGTAATTTGTACATTGCCGTTTTATTTTGAAGAATTTGTGTTTTGTTTGGTTTTGACTGATTGCAAATGACCCTAATAATTTGTTAATATCGTGCATTTTACTGTCAATTTGGTTCAAGTACTTCCTTCAATCTGAAGATGATTGAAGTTTACATGGTAGTCAGTTCACTATTATTAATATATTGGACACCTACATAGACATGCCAAATCTTCCCAGGGAAGCAAACGCCACCCCTTAATCAATGATGTTATCCTCTTCTTTTGCTGCCCTGCTGCTACATTTTGTTCCATTCAAGTGATTGTTTGTTAAATAAGTATTGCAGAACTGGATTTGGTCTGTGAATCTGAAATTCTAATTTAGCTCATATCTATTAGCCCTTAGTTTATCCATTCAGCTTTGTTGCTAGACTTAGTACACTTAACATTTAGTTCAAGTTCTCCTGTGAAGTCTTTCTCAGTCCTTAGTGTTGTTGACATGTATTTCCATGTGGCTAGCAGATGATGGAGTTAGTTCGGCTGTTATTGACATGGAATATTTCAAGCGTTCATCAACAAAGTTCCAGAGGTTCTTGGTAAGTGAGGAATTTACTATGCCACTGCTTGTCCTGAAAGTTAGATGTACCAATTGAAACCAATGGGATTGTACAATCCATGCTCTGTGTGAATTGCAAATCTGTTTCACTTAGCATAGATAACGTTCTGCATGAACTTGAAGTCTTTGACAAGAAAACCCTATCTTCATTCCTCCTGTCCTTTGTTGAGTTACTTGTTCAATGATTTTTGGAGTGTAGCGAAGAATCGATTGATGCTATAAGAGTTCCTTTGCTTGCTCTGAAACAGGTTGAAGCAAAACTTAAGAGACTGGGTTGTTTCTACTTATCTGAGAATCTTGATGAAGATATGGACTATATATTTAGGGTACCCGAAGCCTATCAGCGTGAAGGAGTCCATGACTTCAATCACATGCCACCTGAAACTGTGCTATCTTCTGATGGTGAGCTGTCTGTTTTTAGATGCTCATGGGTGGGGTATTTTTCAGTAATAAGTGTCTTTGTTTTCCTTTTCTTGGAGGGGGTTAGCTTGTTGGGTGTAGTCTTGTTGCAATGGCTTACCTCCCAATCGTAATTGTTTTAGTCATCTTCTTGTAAGACTCGATATATATTTGATTTCCCTCTATTTGAGAAAAAAAGATCATTTAAAAGCCTCTCTATGCATCTGATACAGTGATATGTTTGCCCGTGATTTTAGAATTTTATCGCCGAATTGGGTACTTGAAAGGGATGTGGACTTCTGATGTAATGCTTGTTAATGATCTCTATCTTGCTCATGGCATCAGTTATCCTCCTTCTACATTTGGATACAGGAAATCTTGAAAAATACAAGGACAGAAACTTTTGCTGGTACCTTGGTCATCAAGATGGTGAAATGGGACGGTGTAATAGTCCTGAAGTTTTTGCAAATTTTTTTGGTTTGCTTGACTCTCTTTCACATAATGGAAGCAAATCGAATAGTTCACATTCATTTGGCTACAAGATAGCTGATTTCAGGTACCATTTCCATTACTTGAGCAACTTCCTGAATACTTTTTTAGCATATCTGGACAATTGTTTGGTGAAGTATAGATTCTTTGGTTTAATTCCTTTCTAATCATCAGACTTCACACTAACTTAAATTGATGTAAAATGAATATCTAAGTTATTGGTGCCAACATAACTTTAGTCCCACAAAATTACATGTACAGTTTTACATTATCTTCTTGCACTTTTAATTTTAAGTTTTAGGTGTAAAGACGTCTTATCAGAAACAATTACAAAACATAGCTGCTTATCCAAATGAAGGATCATATGTAAGGGGCTAATTGCAAAGCAGAAAAACATTCCTTTGTTATCTCCATGTTTCATTCATGAAAGGTTTATCATCGAGTGAAACGAATAATTAGTTCAACCTAAATGGAAGAGTTCCTTGCAATAGCTTCTAGTGGCAATCTTTATTGGTCTGGTGAGGTGTAAGGACATAATTGAGACGAGCCTTGGGAGATTGATTTGGTCCTTCAAAATCATTTTCCTTAAAATTTGCAAGGTGTTCTCTACATGAATAGACAATTAGTATATAATTATATATTACATTACTCTTTCCTTGTCAACTATAGTGTTTAAAGAAATAATTTTCATGGTAATATTTCAAGTCTTGTATCCACAGATGCGAGTTTTTCTTTTGTTTAACCATATTCAGGTACAAGCTGAAGAAAAGATTTGATCGCGGTTCATATGGTGAAGTCTGGTTAGCATTTCATTGGAATTGCTCTGAGGATGTAGATGTACATAAAGATCCTTCCCGCTTTAGCACTATTAAACCAGACTCGTACGATTGCACAAGCTTAAACACAACGCCATCTGATGAAAACCATGTCTCAGGCACAATAGATGGTGATTTATTCATATTGAAGCGCATAATGGTAAGGCAAATACCTTGTACCAGTGAACTATCTGTGACTGTCATTATGCTATGTAGCCAGCTTTTTTTTTATCCCATTATCTAGTATTGGGGGATAAAAGCGCTTGATTCTACCATATGTATTTATTTTCAACAATATTTTTTGAAAACATGTTTTGGGTTCACACTGTTGTAGGTGCTAGGGGCAAGGTTGTCATGGCATTGCCTATGTGACGCCTACTCGTCCTGGCGGCTGGAGGGCGATGCCAAGGCTGCTCGCCCAGGGTGGCAAGCGCCGGGGAACGTTGGGCGTTGTCTCCTTTCACTGAGCTGTGTCGTGGTCACCTTGGGGATCTGCAATGAGGCGATGGGAGGCGGGCGGGCGGCCAACGGGAGCGGCGGGTCGAGGTGGTGGCGGCGGCTGGGGCGACCGACGGCAACAACGGGTCGAGGCGGCGGCATCGGGTCGAGCCCAAGGTGGCGGAAGAGGAGATCGCGGCACCCGAGTGGCAGCAGTGTCGGAGGCGGCGGAAGAAGTGGAGCGAGAGCAGCGCGGAGAGCCGGTGGTGATGAGGTAGCGCACCGATGGCTGGTGGTGGAGAGGATTTGGCGTTGGGGGAGAGCATTATGCGGGTGAAGGGAGAAGAAGCAAATGCGCGCTCGGGATTGCAATGCCTGGCGGCTAGGTTAAAGGGTTGGGGCATTTTTTTGGTATTTTTGTGATTTAGTCCGTGGAGTGCTTGAAAATTACAAATTGATCCCTCCTTTAATGTATTTCTTCTAATTTAGAGTTCCTAAAAACTACGAATAGACCCCTCCCTCAATGAATTTCTTCTTATTTGGACCTCCTGAGCTCCGTTGCATGGTTATTTGGTTAATTTGTGCTATTATGTTGCATAGTTATTTAAGTTTCAATCATATAAGGTATTACTTATATTTATTACTATCATTTAACTTTTATTGTCTAACTGTCGTCATGGCGGACACCTAGTCAACTAGGCGTCTAGGCGACCCGGTCTCATCACGATTTGCTGGAGTGCCGTGACAACCTTGGCTAGGGGCCACAAATCTCCTAAATGCCTAGGCATATTTTAGCTTTCACTAAATGCTGGGTTTTCGACATAGTTGTAGGTTTTCAAGGCTCTCGCCTCTTTGACCTTAAGGAGGTTTTATTCCTAGTTTACCTCAACTTGTTTGGGACAAAAGACATTGTTGTTGTTGTATTGTCCTCAGCTTGTCTGTTACAATGATTACAAAAACACAATCTCGGCAACTATATGTCACATGTTTCGGTTATTTGGTTACTATGTAGTATAATAAATTCTATGCATGTTATATTGAGGATAAATACATGTTATCTGCACTAGTGGTCTTTTGACCTTTGTGTACTCAAATCTTTGAATTAGCTTGGGCTTCTTTTGACTTCTGTACACCTACAACAACAATAAAGCTTTTTGTCCCAAACAAGTTGAGGTATGTTATGAATGAAACCTCTTCAAGGTCAAAGAGACGAGAGTGTTGAAAACCTACAATGTTAGAACCCTAAGCCGTACAACCTTCCATCTGAGTCAAGAGTCTAAAACACTGTCCCTAAACATTCTTATGGTTTCAATACATGGATCGCTAACTTCATGCGCTCCTATCCAAAACTAATTTTTTAGATACATTCTAATCCCTCAAGTCTCTTTTAACTACTTCCTCCCACGTTAGTATTGGTCGACCTCTGGCTTTTCTTATATTTTCAGTATGTCTTAAAATTCCACTATGTACCGGTGTCTCAAGATGCCTCCATTGGAGATGTCCAAACCATCTCAAGCGATATTGGACAAGGTTCTCTTCAATTGGTGTTACCCACATTCTATCACGTATATCATCATTGCGGATGCGATCCCGCCTTGTGTGACCACAGATCCACCACAACATCCTCATCTTTGCTATACATCTTCTGTATATGTTGTATTTTAGTTGTCTAACATTCTGCTCCATATAGCATCGCGGGTCTGATTGCTGTCTTATAGAACTTACCCTTCAACTTTTGAGAGGCTTTTGTCGCACAGGACACCAGATGCTTAGCGCTATTTCACTCACGCCGCTATTATCTTGTGGCTCACGTCTTCATCAATCTCACCGTCCCACTGTAGCGTCGATCCCAGATAACGAAACGTGTCCTTCTTAGCCACTACTTATCATCCAGCCTAATATCTCCATCAGCTGCTCTAGCACCGCTGAAATCATACCTCATATACTTAGTTTGTCCTACTAAGTCTAAAACCCGTCAATTCGAAGGTCTTTCTCCAGAACTCTAGGTTTCTATTAACACATATCCTACTCTCATCAACTAGCACCACATCATCAGCGAAATGCATACACCAAGAGATATCTCCTTATATGTCCCGCGTGACCTCGTCCATCATTAGGGTAAAAATGTATGGGCTCTTCTGACTTCTGTACACCTATGTTATTTTAACTATTTTCAGCTGAAGCTTGAAAGTTGCCAAAGAAATCATGGAACCGTTGCTGCTAAAACCCAAAGTTCCATGTGCTTAGGTGTAATCATGATTCCATCTTATGTTGTTCTAATTGAAGTCAACATGTGCAGCGCAGATGGTCATTTTTACTCATTTGCCAATTTGGAATTCTAATCTACTTAATTCATTGGAATGCTCATATAGTCATATTGGAACATCTGTGGTACTTATAACTACTCTGCTATAACATGCAAACATAAAGCAACTTAGATTTCCCTGAAATAAGCAACTTAGATGCTAGACGTGAGCCACAGGATAAGAGCGGGCCAGGTAAAATGGTGCCATGCATCTGGTGTCTTGTGTGACAAAAAAGTCTCTCAAAAGTTAAAGGGTAAGTTCTATAGGACGACGATCAGATTCGCGATGCTATATGGAGCTGAATATTGGGCGACTAAGAAACAATATATACAGAAGATGAGTGTAGCGGAGATGAGAATGCTGCGGTGGATGTGTGGTCACACAAGGCGGGATCGCATCCGCAATGATGTTATACGTGATAGAGTAGTGGTAACACCAATTGAAGAGAAGGTTGTCCAACTTCGCTTGAGATGGTCTGGACATCTCTAACGGAGGCTTTTTCAGGTACCGGTACGTAGTGGAATTTTAAGACGTACTAAAAACGTAAGAAAAGGTAGAGGTCGACTAAAACTGACGTGAGAGGAAGCAGTTAAAAGTGACTTGAGGGATCGGAATGTATCTAAAGAATTAGCTTTGGATAGGAGCACTTGGAAGTTAGCGATTCACGCACCGAAACTATAAAAAAGTTTAGGGGCGGTGTTTTAGACTCTCGGTTCAGATGGCAGGATGTGCGACTTAGTGTTTTAGCATTGTAGGTTTTATTTCAAGGCTCTCGTCTTTTTGCCATTGAGGAGGTTTAATTTTTAGCCTACCCTAATTTGTTTGGGACAAACGACTTTGTTGTTGTTGTTGTAAGCAACTTAGATGCTAGAAGCGCCTTTTTGTCCTATCTTAGTCTTGACTCTTGAAGCTTGGAAACCGCAGGTGGAGAGAGGAAATGCTGCTTACTTGAGTGGACTGCGGGAGAAATATTTTGGAGAATTATTTTCAAATGCTTCCAGAACTCTTGAAGGTTTGTCAAGGACGGAATCATCATCTGCAGCCTTTTCGGTGGACATGCAATTCAACCCTCATATATTTCCAGAAAGGAACATGTCAGCTACTGAAGAACCACTAAAGCATGTGGCTAGGTTTATAGAATCTTTTGAATCAGAATTGAAGGAAGTATGGCTTGTGTACCGTAATGAAGGCCGATCATTATCGAAACTGATATATACGGCTGAAGAAACAAAGTTAGTTACTGGTAACAATAATGAGAGGGTCAGGCATATTCAAGTTCTGCACCCCTCAAAGTGGTGGTATTGGTTAAGGACAACAAAAGCTGGGCAAAAGCAAATGCAAAACCTCTTATGGCAGCTGGTATGTTTCTGCTAGTCTTTGTGGTCCTGTAAATTAAACGCTGAGTAGCCTTTGTTTGATGCTTCTCACATAGTTTGTGTGTTTCTTTAGCTCTTGTTAAATTTAAAATGAGAAGGAACAAATATTCTGTAAGGGTAACTTGTTATTTGTGATTTACCCCCATTAACATTTGTTCTTTTTCTTGCTTCTTTTTTCAGCTGATGGGTCTGAAGGCTTGTCACGATCGTAATATCACTCACAGGGATATTAAACCTGGTAAAATGCCAATGACTTCTACTCTGTAGTTGTTTTCCATACTAATTGAACTGCCACTTGCCCATCATTTTTTCCATAGACAGCTTCTATCAACTAATCATGTTAACATAATTTCTTTCATGCCCTGGAAGAGAACATGATCATCTGCTTTGAGGATCTGGAGACTGGAAAATGTTTAAGAGAGATTCCATCTGATGCAAAGCAAAACAAGCTGAACATGTAAGAACTAAGATGTTCCTTTACTGAGTTGTATGCTTTTACAGTCACCCAAAGCTTTTCATTTTTTACTTGGAAATTTCATAATCCTTGATAATTGGATGACAAAATACTAATAATATTCGGATAAATGACCTCAGTGGCAGAGCGCGATTGCAGGTGTGGGGTCAATTGTGTTAGATGTGTATTTTCCCTATTGTATAAGGGGCTGACTACATCTATGACATACCTGTAATTGTATATATATTAGCCCCATTGGCCTCATAATGAATACAAGCACTATTTATAACATGGTATTAGATCAAACCTAATGTTTTCGTCAAGCCGCCACCACTGGTTCATCTTCTCTAGGCATTGTCGTCGCCTGGCTTTGCCTCCATAGCTCAATCCCCCACACCGCCCTGGCTTTGCCGCCACTGGTTCATCCTCGTCGCCGTCGGCCTCGCCGCCCCCATGCGCGGAGCCGAGAGCTCTTCGCCATGCCTCCACCTCGGCTCCCCCACGCAGAAGACGAGGGCTCTCCGAGACCGCTGCCGCCCTCATCTGTGGCTGCTGTCTTCAGTCGTCGCCATCGTCTCCCCCTCATCTGCCTGGATCTGGGCTTGCCAAGCTCGTCGCTGCCGTCTCTGCTGCCACCGCCCTGAGCTAGGCCTCCTCAGCCTCCGTGGCGGGGTCACCTCCCGTCGGCGCTGTGGCCTCCGTCGCAGCCTCCGTTAGGTTGCCCGGCACTGTCTCGATCCACTCCTCATCGAGCACTCTGCATCCACTCCGCTATGGCCGCCTCCCGACTGATGGGTTGCTATGCCTGTTGGTCCATTTTCAAGAGCCGAGTAAAAGAAAAGAAAGGAAAAAATGTCATCTTCAAGCACTGTTTCTGTTTCTTGTTGCCCGGTGATCTTCAATGGTCTCAATTATCGAGACTAGTTTCAGCACATACGTCTCTACAGTGCGACAGCGCCTTTGAGAGTTTCTCACCGGCAAACTGTCTTGTCCTCGCTATTCCACTTGTTGAGCCCGTGCTCCTGGAGGATGGTTTTGAAGACGCTCTTAAGGAGGCATCTGATGCTTTTGAGGATACCATGTAGTCTTTTTAGACTCAGTATGCCGCCTCTGCTATTCTGTTTGCTAACATGGAGGTGCATCTCACTAGGGATATGGTTGGCTTGGCTTCAGCACAAGTGATGTGGGCGCATTTGCTCTTCTTGCACATTACTCTTATCACATGCAAGTGGATCTATAAGGTTAAAACCCGCTCTAATGGTTCTCTTGAGCACTACAAGGCTCGTCTTGTGGCTAGTGCTCATGATCCAACTCTTTTTATTCACACTTCGCCTCATGGTTGGACGATTCTTCTTTTATATGTTGATGATATAATCATTACTGGAGATGATTATCAGTACATCACTTTTGTCAAGGAGCGTCTCGATGCGCAGTTTCTCATGTCTGATCTGGGTCCTCTTCGCTACTTTTTTGGAATTGAGGTTATTTCTACGTCTGATAGCTTCTATCTGTCTTAAGAAAAGTATATCTAGGATCTTCTTAATTGTGCTTTTCTTACTGATTAGCGCACAGCTGAGACTCCCATTGAGCATAATGTTCATATTCGGCCCACTGATGGTGAGCCTCTTGTTGATCCTACTCATTATCATCAGCTTGTTGGAGTCTTGTTTATCTTGGTGTCACTTATCCTAACATTTCGTATTCTATGTATATCTTGAGTCAGTTTGTCTCTGCACTCACTCAGCTGCACTATAGTCATCTTCTTCATGTTCTACGATATTTTCGTGGAACCATCACTCGTTGTCTCCTTTTCCCTTGCTTCAACTCTTTACAACTCGAAGTATATTCTGGTGCCACCTAAGCTAGAGATCACTCTGATCGCCGGTCTCTCTGTCTATTGTATTTTTCTTGGTGGTTTTTTCATTGCTTAGAAGACTAAGAAGCATAAATCAATTTCCCGTTCGAGTGCTGAGGTTGAGTTGCGAGCTATGATTTTGTTGACTGCGGAAGTCACTTGGTTACGGTGGTTACTTGAGAATTTTGGCATTTCTGGTTCTGCATAGACTTCTCTTTTGTTTGATAGTACATGTGTTATTAGCATTGCTAAAGATCCGATGAAGCATGTGCTTACCAATCATATTGGTATTGATGCTTTCTATATGCGGGCACAGGTGTAGGACCAAGTTGTTACTCTTCAGTATGTGCCTTTAGAGTTTCAGTTGATAGATTTCTTCATGAAGGCACAGACCAGAGCCCAGCACATCTTCTATCTCTCCAAACTTCATGTTATTGATCCACCATGAGTTTGAGAAAGGGTTTAGATGTGTATTATTAGCTGTGTATTTTCCTTATTGCATAAGAGATTTCCTGCATATAAGCTATACCTGTATTTTTATATATATTAGCCCCATTGATCTCATGATGAATACAAGCGCTATTCATAACAATTTGATCCCAAATAATCTTTGCAAAGCACCCTATTTTCTATGGAAAATTGCATACAAGTCGAAGTGTCTAACAGTAGTACAAAAATTTTAAGAAATTGACCTCACATGTGCTTTAGTCTAGCTCTGCCATTGGCTGTCCTATTTCAAATACTTTGGCAAGTATTTGGAGAAACCATACACATGAATATGGCTAAAAAAAATTTCAATTTCAATATCTCAAATAAAGATCAATTAGAAATCGCAGAATTTTTTTGTTAATTTCTGCCTTCCCTTTTTTCCTTTGAATCTCCATTCTTCAATGCATTTAGTGAAGAAAATTTTTCAATATATTATTTTGGTTTCTTGTTAACCAACAAGACGAAAAGACCTATTACAGAAAAGAGCAATTAGATGACATATATTATCACATGTCTTGGCACACTTGCGCGGTGTGCCCTTGTCAGGTGAATTGCAATTCAAACTTGAAATATTAGTTACCCAAATTGCAACATAGTCAACTGTTATGTTTGCATTCTTCTGGCACTACTTAAATATATATTCTTGTATGCAGGCGTCTTATTGACTTCGGCAGTGCCATTGATGATTTCACGTTGAAGCATCTTTATGGTTCAGGGCCTACTCGGTGCGTGATTATTTTCCTTCTTTTTTCTTCCTTTGAGCATTTAATTAGAGCATATGTTTAGAAGGTTTCTGTACTTGATTTTGAACATCATCATCACTTTTATAGTTGAGTTGCTCTGTAATGCTTCCTCAGTTTAGCTCCTAGAGAACCAGTTTTTAACTTGATCTTATTATTTATAGTACTTGAACACCAGGGGTGTTCTATGTTTTGATTTGAACAATGTAACTTCTATCATTGAGTTGCTTTGCAATTTAGCTCCAAGAGGATTGATTTCTGATCTGCCCTTTTTTCCCCTGGAAACACCATGCTTTAAGACCTTCATGTAATTCTTTGGATTCAGTTTGGACATAGATCTTTTTTGGTCCAACATGCCAAAAATAAAATATGTGGAAACTGGCCTGTTTGTCTACACCATGGCAGGACTGCTATGGGCTGGATAGTTGCACAACAATGTCTGTTCAAAGTTGTATCATATGCAAGATTTCTGAATTTCCTAACAAGTTTGTGGGTTCATTATTTTAGATTTTCCCCAATTCATTTCTCTGTGTTATATTCATTTATCCTGTCCATGTCAATGGTTCATTGTTAAAGAAGGTTCTTTTTTAATTGACCTCCGGACCAGAGAGGAGGTTCTTTCTTTACCAACTTGAATGGTTTTCCTCCTGATGAACATGTTTTATGCTGGAACAACAACTTTTTTTTTGAAAGGGGTTTTCCCCTGCTTGACCTAAGATTGAACCCAGGCCAAGGAGGGGTTTTCCCCTGCTTGACCTAAGATTGAACCCAGGCCAAGCACTTGGGACAATGTTTGGCTGTCAATTTACCTGACAATCTTTAACAGCACGTAGAAGTATATACTCTACATTGTCCCACATGCTTGTTCTTGAATAGCATATTTGCTGCGTGGCCCTACTTTCAGTTGTTTTGATCTATTCTAAATTTATAATCCTATCTTAGAACTCAATTGCAGGTCTGAGCAGACTTTTGAGTACACTCCTCCAGAAGCACTCCTTAATTCAAGCTGGTTTCAGGGATCAAAAGGTGCAAGACTGAAGTATGCCCCCCCCCCCCCCTCCTTTGATACTTTCACAAATGCTGCCTTATGTCAGTACGATCGGCAAACAGCTACACTGAAAGTAACTGAAGTTCTCTTTTTTTGTTTACAGGTATGATATCTGGAGTGTTGGAGTTGTCATGCTGGAGTTGATAGTAGGTTCTCCACATGTTTTCCAGATAAGTGACCGTACACGTGTTTTAATGAATCAGCGCCTCGAAGGGTGGAGTGAGCAAACAAAGGAGCTTGCATACAAGTGAGACATTGTTTTGATTTTTCTGTGTATTGTCAAGTATGTTTTCTGTTTCTGGATTAGTAAAGCTGTTGCAATTTGCAACTTGATTCTCATGCCAAGCCTAAGAACATCAAAGATGTTTCATTGTAAATGAAATAGTATGAACACCATATTGCTCACATCTCACATGGTTCTTGGAATATCCCAAAAGATTCGGAAAAGACCAATGCCTTCTTTTTAGCCAACAAAATAAATTGATGCCCTATTCTGAAGTGTGTGATTAACAGTAGAATCCAGATTTTTCTGGAAATTTGATCCTCCCCACCGAAAAATACAAGTTTTGGTTTTATAACTATATATAGGCAAGTTAGCAAATGATATTTCTTTGTATTGATTGGCATAGTGCAATTGTCTAATTTGGGGCCCTGCAAAAACCATTATTGTCAAGTTGCTAGATTAACTGGAATTATGATTTATGAATTAAGGTGTTTCCTAATTAACTGTGCAGTCTGGGAAGGTATATTCTTCGAGAGTAAATTGTTTTACATAGCATTTATTCTGTTCCTGTTCTGATGTTAGGTTGAGGTCTTACATGGAATTGTGCATTTTAGTCCCAGGAATTTCCTCACAACATCAAGGCAGCGGTAACTCAGAACAGGTCAGTATAGCAACTCTATTATCTGTTGATTAACTTGTAAAGATCATGTGCAATATATGTGTTTCTCTCCTTCCAAAATTGCGAGATAAATGGTTGTTTCCTTTATACATTGTTGTTCAGTGTGGCAAAAAAAAGTTTTGTATGTTATTGGCAGAAAAAAAAATGTTAGAATTGCGTAGAACTGTAGATACGTCCTTGCGTTTATCAATAACCTATGAAAGAGAACTCATTGCATATCTATCATTATTAGTTTATCAGTATAGCCTAAAATTCCAGGAGGTTATATAGCGTAAAATTCCAGGAGGTTATCTGCCTACTGATTCTTTCTTTCTTTTTCTTTGTTTAAGGGTCACTTCAGGTTAGCTTCCTGGAAATGCTCTGAAGAATCATTTGCTCATCAAGTGAAGATCAGAGATCCTCTGAAAATGGGGTTGGCATTTTTTTCTTCTCATCCACATCTTCTGTAGTCCCAGGTTATTTAGATCATCGTGTCTAATAATCTCGTCATTGCTAATGCTTTCCAGCTTTCCTAATTTATGGGCACTGCGACTAGCACGCCAGCTACTAGTATGGCATCCTGTAAGTTTCTGGAACCCTATTCCATAAAATTATTATGAAAAGACAAACAAACTTGGCATTCGTGTACCCTATATTTTCAAAAGAATCTAGCTGTTACGAACAGGTGATGTAGAATAACAGCTGCACAAAACTGTGGATAATTGCGAAAACTGTAAAAGTTACGAAATTTCTCTGTCAAGAAAATTCAACTCTTCCTATGCATGTCAAAAACAAAATAGGACCAGAAACATTGAATATAAAGATGAAATAAAGGAAAATCACTGGGGCAGTATTCTGCCACTGCAAATTTGCATTATGTTCCTTCCCCAGATGACTGACTTTTCATCGGTGATCCTGATATGGTATGACATGTTTTAACTGTAGTCCCACTGAGAAAAAATGATTTATCTAAGGAAACATTGAATGAACTATCTGTGTCATCTACACCAGGGAAAACATTTTTGGCCAAAATCGGTGAAATTTCTGAATTTCAGATTTCTTGGTGGGGTCCGCGAAGTGTACAAATCTGTGTATTTCGGTTCGAAATGTATAGTTTGAATAAATTTCATAACCAATACTAGTGAAACGTTCTTTTCAGAGATTTTCCAAAATTTATGAATTTCAGATTTCTCGGTCGGTGACTTTTTTCCAAGAGTTTTCCCGGATCTACATCCTGTCAAACTTGAAAAGAATTACGCTAAACCACAATTTGGCCATCCCATTTCCTGTAATATTATTCTATCAATTTATTTATTTTCCTTGACTCAGTTTTCAATTTTATTTTATCAATTTCTTTATTTTCCTTGACGTGGTTCCATTAACACACTTACCTGTCTTGTAGGAGGACCGCCTAAGCGTTGATGAAGCACTAAAACATCCTTACTTTCAGGAGTCGCCATAATCATTAGGCGATAAAGCAATCCTACTAACTAGCGAGACTTTAACAGGTCTTCCAAGTTCCAAGTTTAACCAGCATCCATTCGGTGAGTTTGGTCAACGGAAATGAGTCATTTGCAGATGTCAACGCTCAACCCGATTGCTTCATCAGATATTATAAATATCACATGAAATGGCTACAGGTGTAATTTGTAAATATCACATGACACACCGTAAATTGTCACCATTTGCTAACGGACGTTAAAAAAAATGATTATATCAGAACATATTGTAAAAAGGTGTAATTTTATTGTAAGAACATTAATGACATTATTATATCAGTTTTAAGCTAGAGGGGAGGTGGAAAGAAGACAGGGAGGAAGATGACGGGCACATATATATTTGATGATTGCGTAACATTAAAGAAAAGTGGTATCATTATCGTTCCATTAGCAACCAAGTAATAATCTATCTCTATCTGAATTGCAAATTAAGAATCCAAGCGAAAACCTCCCAATTAACTAGCTGCTCCTACTCGGCTTACACTTGGCCGTACGTGTGTACCGTGGTACTACTGCTGGGAAGGCAGCGCCGGCTGCCTGACGTTGACGGAGACGACGGCGAGGAAGCCGGTGACCAGCGTCTGCGACGAGTCGGAGAGCTGGCCGATACCTGCACGAGCGTTGGACAACAGCGACACGAGTCAACGACAAGGCTGCAATGCAAATTAGTAGATTTTGGTGATCGGTTCGGCTGAAAAGCTCGTGGCTTATGGCTGAAAACATCTTGTAGTGGTGAAAAAAATCAGAATGACGTGAGCTTTATTTAGCATAATTAAATTTAAAAAATTTAAAAATAAAAAAATGTTAGCCCATTACGTATAATACAAACAAATACGGGGAAAAAAAGAACCGGCAAAAAAGCTCAACAAAAAGTCAAAAGTTCAGAAAAAGACGAAACTTATGAATAGTGCAAAATAAGCCAGAAGTCGAAGCCGAGTTGATCAGAGCCTTGTTGGGGCCAATCCTCATCCGCCTCCTTCCTCTGCGCACCGCCACCCCGCCTGTTCATGGCTCCAAAACCGCTTCGGCGACCAGTGTCGCTGATGGCCATCGCGAGGGCAGGTATCCGGCGAAGCCTCCGAATAAGGCCTCTCGCTTTCGCTTTTCGTCGCAATTTCTCCTCTTTTAAGGCATGGAATCAAAAAAACAAAGGCCGAGAGTAATCCGAATACTGCAGCACAGATGACGAGGAAGTACAGTAGCAATAACACTGTATCTCGGGGTACTGTAGCACCCCATGATCTAGGCCGTCCTTCTTGCATCCGACGGCTGAGGATCTCAATCCGTTGAAGTGGGAGGGAGGGAGGCAGGAGCTATTAAGGCAGCGATCAACATGGCTGCAGCTACAGTGCTGCGGGCTTATTTGTCACTATTCATAAGTTCGGTCTTTTTCTGAATTTTTGGCTTTTTGTTGAGTTTTTTTGCCGGTTCTTTTTTTCCCGTATTTGTTTGTATTATACGTAATGGGCTAACATATTTTTTTATATTTTTAAATTTTTAAATTTAATTATGCTAAATAAGCCTCATCACTACAATGCTTTTTTCACCGATTCTGATGTTTTCAGCCATAAACTATGAGCTTTTCAGCCGAACCGATCACCCCCTAAGAGTCTTCATAAACGAATGAGTAGATTTTTTATTTATTTATTAGTGAGGAGTGAGGACAGTGATGTCACCCATGCCATTAGGCAATACAGTTCTTTGGTTGCATTTTTATCTTTCTGCAAAGCAAGAATGAACTTGATTGCAGGACCAAATAATTTGCCAACAATTTCAATGGTCACTGCAGATTTCTGAGAGTAGCCTTTCTATTGCACTGTAGCATATAAGCTTTGACAGCATAGCGCACTTCAGGTGTAAGTATTTTTCACTTCCACTTTATCGAAATTCAGGACAGGAAATTAGCTGAAAACAGACATGTTACCATACAAGCATGGGCTCTTCAGCACATTCAAAAATGAAAGATGGACATGGATAATTAGCCGACCACTCGATTATGCCTGTAATCAAAATGCTCCGAAGCATCTACTATTTTTAAGACTTCATTTTATTTTGAGGCTGCCTCTGCACAGCCCGGAGCTGCACTGAGTTGTTGAAGTAGTGGTCGAAGCCAAAGTGCGGGTACCGCTGGTACCAGGTGTCCTGCTGGACGTGCGTGTCCCAGTGCTCGCCGCTGCTGCTCCTGCCATACTTGTGCACCCAGCCAGTGCAGTTGTGCTGCTCGCCCCAGGTGCGGTTCCACCGGTCCCCATGTTTGCCTTCCCACCAGGTCTCACCCTGCCTGACGCCATGGCCATTCGGGTCAAAATGCTCATCCCATTTGTCGCCCCACTTTGACCATCCATCACCCTCTGATCGCTCAGCCCATTTGTCAGTGTATTTCATGCTACCTCCGTTGCCATCATACGTCTCACCCCACCTGCAAAGGATGAACCAGTAGATTTAAGTATATGACTGATGACTCTTTCAGCAATATAGCCTGAAATAATTTGTCCATAAATACTCAAATCCAGAAGTGGCAGTGCTTCACAATTGTTGTAGAATAAATGGTATCCGAGCAGAACACTATGGTTGCTAAAATATTTGCCTTTTTTTTGGCAAGGAGAATCACTTAACCATGCAAGTGCTACGACTTGAGATAAAGCATGGACAGATGGGCAGATAGCATTCTAAGGAAAGCTACTGAAGCTCTTACCTTTCATGCCAAACATGAGCATGACCAACAACCAATGGCGTATTTGGATCCAAGCTGCACCATTTATCGGCCCATTTTTCAACTTGACCGCTTGAATCATAATGCTCCCAACATTGCTCTTGCCACTGCTCCCCTTTACCGTTCTTTCCCCACTTATCTGCAGTATTCTCCATATGCATAACCCCACATGTGTAATCCTGAATAATTTTAAATAATACTTCATTATATTCTGCAGAGGCTCAATTAGCATATATTACCATACAATTCTACTTCTACCTAAAATTTGATTTGACCATATGCACAGTGAACAAAAACTGATATCAAGTCAGACAGCAATTCACCTGCCACATCGACTCCTTCCAGTATTCCCGCCAAACATTGCCCATAGCATCATGGCCAGACTTCTCAGAACCCAATTCTTTATGATCAAATGGTCTGAAGCCTCCCAATACTTGTCTTCCCATTCAACAGCTCCATCAGCACTAACTCCCCTAATTACAGTCCACTTGCAAATAACACCATCGGGCCTTTGTTCTACATCAGTTTCCTTCCACCACATTGAACCATCTGGTTGAATCCCATGGGATGACTTCTCATCGCTTCTACTAAGAGCTCTAGACACTTCAGCTGCATTTTTTGAAAACTGAGCTTCGAACGTCTCCTCTGCATCAGCAGCTAGCTTGGCCTCGGAATGCACATTTTCAGGCTCGATAAATGACTGGAATGGAGGAAGAGACCGATCTTCCTTCTTGAAGAATGATGTCTCAAATGGAAGTGATAAAAAGTCTGATGACTGTTCCTTTTCCATCAGCAGATCAGGCTGACGGGAAAAGGAGTCCACTTTCTTCCATGGTTTTAAACCAGCACTGCTTTTTGTTAGTTTACTGCTATTTTCCACTGGTGGTAACCATGACCAGAAATCTGGACCTGGAGTACCAAGCTTGGAACTTGCCTGCCTGTAAGGAGATGAATCCCCAGAGTTTGGCACTGAATGAAGAACAGATTTCTGATGTCAGAGTGGAAGCTTAATTTTACAAGGAGCTGGACAATGTTGTAAGAAGTACAATGTTGCAATTAAAAGTACCATATAAGAATAAGAATATCCTTCATGTTCAACATTGTACTTCTTACAACAAAAGTGCACATCACCTATGATCGCAAATTCTAAAAGCACGACAACATTAGTATAACTGATCTCATTAACCACATCATATCCTTCAAAGAAAAACACTTAGTACAATAATAGTACCTTTTCTCAACTATAATCACTCAGATTGGAAGTAGGACAGACAGACAAAGATCTTAATTTTCTATATATTGAGGATTCCCAAGCACTGCTTTGGCTTGTTAACATTATTTCTAGCTACATTTGCTTGCAGCAGCTGGTTACAAGTTATTTTAGACAATCAGTATTGCATTGAGCGTTATGGACAAGAAATTTCAAAATTGACACCAAAGTTGTCTCACCGAGAGAGAATCAAACCGAGAAGGATATTCATATTTGATAACAAAATCACTTCACCTAGAGAGAATCAAATCAAGGATAGGTGCAGTAGCATTAAACATGTCATGCTTCTGAGAATTTGCCAAATATATCATGCTTCTGAGAATTTGCCAAGTCATAATACATAAACAAAATGCTTGAGTGACAATTCATAATGCGCACGCCTGTACTAGAACAGTTGTGAAGACATGCATATAGTGTTTGGTATCAAATTCAGCATGGAGATTATGGGGCAACAGAAACAACCTTGTCCCTTCCCTACCCCTAAACAGAACACTACATCGAAATAGGCATGAATGCAACTAACAAAATAACAAGATCCAAGGCACCCGTGTGATATATGTAGATCAACAATGCCACATGACTACAACTGTTATTGCCAGAAAGCAAAATGGCAAACCAACAAGCCAAACTTCCCTAACATTTCATAATGCTCGCTAGCAAACAAGCCTCCTGAATTGTTCATTTATACTCACACCGACACTCATCCGAAAGATTCTTCAGTTTCCACCCCAATTTCCATTCGTAACGCTTATAACAGGCATGCCTCCTAAATTCAACCCGGCACGTTATGTCCCCCATCCAGTCCACCCATCAACCAATGTTCGCAAAGGTTCCATTTAAAACCACAGCAAAATGCAATAGGAAGATCCTTCATTTTTCAACTGCAGTTTCCAATTTCTATTTAAAGGATGTTATTATGGTTGGTTTTTTCAACAGCACGGCCATTCCATCTCTATCAAGCCAAAAAGGAGGCATCTTTTAGCGTAGTACCCAGACGTGCTACGCGGTAACCATACCTTTCGCCGGCGCCGCCGCGGAGCCCCGATCTGATCCCCTCGGAGCCCTACCCGAGCCCAAACCCTCGCCTGATTCCGCCTTGCCCGTGGCCGCCGGCTTCTCCGGCTACGATGGCGGCGAGGACGGGGGCGGTGGAGGTGGTGGCTCCTTGAGGACGGCGCGCGCGCGCGGCGGCGAGGGCCGCGGCGGCGCGATCGATGACCTGGCGGCGCTGCGCGCGGTTGCGCTCCTCCCGCGGCACCCGCAGCATCTCCTCGAACCGCGCCGTCCTCCTCTCCGCGTCTCCGCCCGGAGCCGCCGCCTCCGCCTCCGCAGTCGGCGCCTGGAGCCGGCGCGCGAGCTCCGCCGACCGCCGCTCCCGCTCCACTGCCTTCCTCCACATGTCCAGGTACGAACCCCCGCCGCCATCTCCGGAGACCGCGCGGATGCGGGCGTTGCGCAGCCCGGCGCCGCGGCGGCGGAGGAGGAGCAGGTGGTGGAGGTAGGGAGAGGTGGAGGAGATGGAGGCGGCTTTGGACGCCATTTCCTCGGGCTTCGAGTCGAGAAGTGTTGTGACTCGTGAGGGAGAGTGGGCCCGGGTGGATGCTGACGTGGAACCGACCGAGTGGGGGAGGCTGCGGTGTGCGTCTCCGTCTCGGCTTGCCACGTGGCTTTTCGGCAGGGGGCTCTCGAGTCTGGGCCGTGGCTCCAAGCTGATAGGCCGGGCCGGGATTTGGGCTGGGCTGAGCCCGGGATTGGGAAAAGCTAGGCTATTGAGGTCCTGTTCTTTTCAGCTTCTAAAAGCTGCTTTTCGGATTTTCTACAGTAATTAGCTTTTAAATGAAGTATTTTTTAAAATAGGGTCTATTAGTTAATTGTAGTACATACTTTACTAATTCCATTTATATTGACAAAAACCGCATGTGAGTTTTTGTTACTCTATAATCTCTCGTACAAACAGTCCAAAAATCATAAGTCACAGCTAAAAGCCACATGCCGCAGCAAAAAAGAACAGACCTGAACGATTCCTATGACTTTTTTTTAGAGTAAAGCGAATCCTGGACCAAAGGCAGCCATTTCACACGAAGTAGTTTTTTTTATTCCTCTAGAAATATTGTAAACTTTCTGTGCTACAGATTCTGTTTGGAACACAGGAAAGATTCTCGATTTCCGCAGGAATTAAATCATTTTGTGTGAGATTCCTACAAAATTTCTGTGAAATTCATGCATTCAAAACATGCTCTAAATACGAAATGGTGCCTAAGTCCAGAATATGCGTATAAGTACGGATTCCAACAGGATTGTTCATATTCTAAATATTTAAACAAATATGGATAAAGTCAAACTCCTCTCCATCCGCTTCATAGGAAAATTAAGCCATGTTTGGAATAGAGGAATTTCGTACTACTTTCTATGAAATTCCAATAAATTTGCAGTAAAATTGTTGCTTTTCAAATAAAGCCAGAAGGGCCATTCTAGTGCTATCCTAAAAAAATTCACTTCTCATTGTTGATCCCCACTTTATCCTCTCTTCTACCTAGATATTGTTCGCACTGCAGCTTAGAGGTGGCCAGTGGACTAGGCCTTAGCGTGCCGGCCCAAGGCCTGTCACTATTTTCCCAGTCCAGGCACGGCACGGCCTGGTAGACCATGTTGTACGTGGGCCGAAGGGGCGGCACGGCGGGCCAACACGGCACAGCCTTGCCCGGTTGGGCTCTAATAGGCATAAATGTGCCGTGTTGACACGGTACGACCCGTGAAAATAGCCATTTTTAACCGTTGGAGGTTAAAAAAATCATAAAAATAACAAAAAAAAATCAAAAAAAATAACCAATTTTTTCCCTAAAAATAGGGGCCATCCGCCCTCCATTCTCCACACCTCAAACCTCACTCTCATCTCTCTGTTTAGTTATGAAAAATCCGGTTGTGTTTATACAAATTTGGCAAAATTAGTGAGAAATTCGTGCAAAATTCAGAAAAAATTTGAAGAACCTTCGAAGAGCTGCAGAAGAGGTAATAGACCAATAATGATGCATTATTTCAATTTTTTTGCTATTATTTGTTGATTCAATAGTAAGTTAATTGTATTTTACTATATAAATTTATAGTTGATTCAATGGAGAACTACGATTTCCAACTCTCTGAATTTGGCCTCATGATGGAGGATATTCAATCCTTTTAAGAGGCCCATCCATCAGCGAAAGGTGGATATCCACAACAAACTGTACAGCTAGAAGAAGCGCCGCTGGATCCATCTTCTATTAGCTCAACGAGTGCATCCACAACCTAGAGCACGGGTGCAAAAAGAACAAAAGCTATTATATCGGGAGTCTGGAATGATTTCGACAAAAAAAAAATTCAAGACCGACGATGATGAGAATTCGGTAAGGTATGATATTTGTAAAATTTCTTGTAATAAATTGTCTACAAAATCTTCAGGTGGGATGGGTCGCCTGTAACGACATACTGCAAGCTGCAAAAGAAGGCAAGGAATACAAACGCGCTAGACGCAGCTACAGTACAACCCCAATGGCTTGGTACGTACTTGAAAGTATAACCAAGAGGTAGTTTGGGAATCCTTTTGTAGATTAATTGTTTATTAAGATTTACCTTTAAAGTTTAGTGAGTGTGATGCTTTTCAAAAAATATATTAGGACTGTTGATAACCCTAGATTTAGTGTTGTATCTAGGCAAACTGCAACTAGAGATTTAATTAAATATTATAATAACTGTCGTGAAAAATTGAAAGAAATATATTACAACTTTTAAGTGATGTTACTGGTTTAGATTATTGTACATACTATAGAGTAGTTAATGATAAATTATATGAGGTATACGAGAAATATAAAAATAAGTTTGGGTTCGTGCATTTGGAAAGACCCCTGGTAGCCCCTAGCACCTCTTTTGGGACTATGCAATAGGGCATGATTTTTTTTGTTTTTCCTCTAGAGATTCTCATGCAGGTACATATCAGTCAAGAGGAGAAAGGTGGCAAAGCATCGAAGACATATCAAGCTATCTCAACAGTGATAGCGTCAACTTCGAGCAAGAGTTGAACATCCTCTCGTGGCGGCAAACCCAGAAAGTAATATATCCACTGCTATCCATATTAGCATGGGATATATTGATTGTTCCTATCTCTACGGTCTCCTCAGAGTCAGCCTTCCGTCTATCTAGAAGAATAATCGAGGAGCAACGAACAAGTCTCTCGAACAAGATGGTCAAAATCCTTTTGACCATCAAAAATTGGGAATAAGCTGAATCAAGACTCCAACATACTGCAGAGAATAGAGATTTAGAAGAATCTTTTGATAATCTGTATATAGATAGCCATGAATAGGATTTTCAATATTTTTCTTCAGATGCAGTCACTAGTGAGCTTTATAGGCTATACTTTTTTTCTTTAGCAAATTCTTCTCAAGTTGAGTTTTTACTTGGTAAAGTTTTTAATGAGACAGCCATGCCATGTAATTTAACATGTTAATAAAGCTCATTATGTCATTGAAAATAATTATCTTGATGATTAATAATGTCTATAAGTTTTTATAATTTCCTATATTATTTTGTAATTTTCTTTATTTTTCTTATTTTTCCACAATTTTATGAAATTTTCTTCTTTTCGCGGCTTAACGGGCCAACCTTGCTGGCACGGCCCGTTTGGGCTCAGACATCGGCCTATGGACCAGCACAACACAGCCCATTTATTTGTCGTGCCTAAATGGATCGTACCTAAACGGATCGTGCATTCGTGCTTGGATCGAGCCTGTGCCGTGCCGGGCCAACACCAGTGGACAACACTATTGTAGCTTGTTTTTCTTCATAGGGGATTGTGACAAATAGTCTCCAAAGATATTTTGCAAGCCTTTGGTAGCCTTCTTTGTATCGGGGAGTGAAGTCCTCATTTTTGGTGAGTATTGCTAAGCTCCCAAAGTAGGACGCTTGCCAGTCAACATGGAGCATCTAAATAAACTTTGTCAGTGCAAACGTACAAACCACTTCGTAAAAATGTCTAAATACAACCCATAATTCGTGCATTTTACCATGAAACTCAGCTTTTTATAGGGCAACCAAGAAATGCCGCTACTACTATTCTTTCATCCTCTCACATGCGTTTTTACCACGAAACTCAGCTTTTTCTAGGGGAGAAATTTGATGATTTGCCCTATTTTTGTTTGCAAACAGCTCATTTGCACCACAGTTGATATCAATTGATTATTTGCCATATCTTTTAATTTTCAGTCGATCATTTGCTCTCTTTGCATTTTCAAGCCATTTTCTATTTTTATAATGCTAAATTATCATAGAAAATGACCAAATTACCCTTTGAGCCATTTTCAATGAGAAAATTGATCTTTTGCCACTTTGAAGAGTGGGCTTCGCAAAATTGCCACTTTCAAAATTGGCTTCGCAAAAATGCCATGCAGTACATTTACCTCTTGATTACCATGCCATTTGAGCCATTTAACTCATTTAATATTTTTTTTTCTAATTTCAGGGGCTGGAAAAGACTTTTCTACCCTTGCTAACTCGCATGTTATTAGTCAAGATATAGTAATTTAAAAAAGAGAGAAGATGATCCTTGTGTCCGTCAGCCCACATAGTGAAAAAAATAAAGAAGAAAAACATGTGCACAAAAGAAACACGAGATAAAAGCATGCAATGACAGTCAGCCCTACACCGTGCAAAACAAAATAAAAGAAAAAAATATGCACGCAAGCAAAAAAAGGAGGGAAGACTGCAAATAAAAAAACAAAGAGAGAAGGGAAGACGTGCACACCTAAGAAAGGAAAGAGAAAGCATGCAAGGCAAAAAGAGAGAGAGGGGGATGAAAGAGAGAGAGTGCAAAACTTAGCAAGGGTAGAAAGGTCTTTTTCAACCCTTGAAATTAGAAAAAAAAAATATTAAATGAGTTAAATGGCTCAAATGGCATGGTAATCAAGAGATAAATGTACTGCATGGCATTTTTGCGAAGCCAATTTTGAAAGTGGCAATTTTGCGAAGCCTACTCTTCAAAGTGGTAAATGATCAATTTTCTCCATCTTTTCGCCTCCCACCCCCGCAAGCCACCTCCCATTCCATTCCATTCTTTCTTCTTCCTCCCGCAAGCGGTTCATTCTTTCTTCGTCAACCAGAATTACAAAGGGAAAATTTGTTCAGTAGCACTGAAAGTTCACCTCTTTCGTAAAATACCATCAAAAGAACTCGGTTCCGGATATTGCCACCAAAAGATTCACTTCGCTTCGGAATGTAGCACTCTGTTAGTTTTTGAGGTTGACGGTGTTAACTGAGACAAAAATGCCCTTGTGGCAACTGAGACATAACAGCGGCGCCATCTCTGTTGTCACATACCAGTGTCGTTGTCACATACAGGTGGCTGGATATCCTCACCGTCAGCCATTGATCAGCAGAAGGCAATCAGAAGCCATCTCAGTCATTTACTTGTTAGAAATTCTGAACCTATGGCTTGCTAGATTTCCACATACTCATACTCATTTCCACATCTCAGAGCACAAGCATTATTATGAGCTGTTAGTTTGCTATTATCAACAGACCTTGATCAAGACAGGAAGAATATCCCTAGAAGGAATAAGCTGGTTTGCTAATTGTATGAAGTGAAGTTGTAAGAAAGTCATAGATGTCCACTGTACTCTCAATAGAATGTCCTGCCAAAAATATTGTCAAATGTGCATGAGTGGCACCAGAGCACTCATACAATTAGCAAGGTACTAATCTATAGAATCAATATCACGTACTAATCTATACAATGTCCACTGGTTTGCTAATCTATACACTTTATACCAAGGTACTAATAAATCCCATAAATCAATAGAATCAATATCACGTGCAACATGTCAAATGTGCATGAGTGGCACCAGAGCACATTATCATTCTCTCCAAAGGAAAAGTAATGCTTACCATCATGATGGCTGTCAGAACTCATTATTAGTAAGAAGCTACAACATATCTGTTATGCACATCTAGTCTTAATGGTCTGGAAGTAAAGAGAAGCTATGAAACAACCAACCTGATTATTTTGGTTTTCCAAAGGCAGGTATGGCATGCCATGGGAGAGGTCTGAAGTGACCAAAATCCCCCTTATGGTAACCTGAAAGCAATAGAACATCTTAGTACAGAGCTTCATCCCTGAAACCTGAAAGCAATGGTTGTCATATCACTTTTTAAAAAAACTCCCAGCAAGTAAACAATGAATAAAAACTCCCAGCAAGTAAACAACTCCCATCACGATTTTTGTCCAAGTAGAATAACGCATAGGTCATCCAAGTCAAGATTACACAACAACTAGTTCTTGACAACACAAGCAGCTAGCCCAACATACAAAAGCATACTACTAGCTAATGATAATTCTTCTGGTAATGCCCCCTGGGGATATGTTTGCCCTTCCTCTAGTTACAGGCCCTTGACTAGTTGGAGTAGAAGGAGAAGCCGCCATGCTTCTTGTTATTAGGCCTGGACTGATTTGTGTTGGAGCAGATGTAGTTGCTGCAGGCTCTCCTTTTCTATTCTTGGAGCTCGAAGTGGCAGGCTCTCCTTTTCTCTTCCTACAGAGCAGAGATATAATCATAGAATGTAGCAATGGAAACAAGTAAGAAAAATGAAAAACCAAGTAATAAAGCTTGAAAATTTACCGTGTCTTGGGAGGTGGTGGTAATTCATCACCCAGTTCAGTAGGGGGCTCACGGCAAGTCTTTTCAATATGGCCAAACTGGAAGCATCTCTTGCATTGGTAAGGGCCTCTTTTCCCAGCCTCGCCACTACTCTTGATCCGGCGTACTCTCGGCCTACCCGCAGGCCTTTCTAGCTTTGGAGGCACCATCACGAACCCGAGATCAACCACAAGCCATTGTGTCTTATCAACCATCGGGTTAACCTCAAACTGATAAGTAGCCTTGAAACGTTCAACTGAGTAGTAATCATGCACATAGTCCTCAATTCTAACTTGTCTCAGTGAACTTATGAAAGCTAAAACATGGGTGCAAGGTTTGCCAGATATCTGCCATTGACCACATGAGCATGTTTTCTTGTCAAGGTCCACTCCATGCCTCCAAGGAGTATTGTCCCTAGTTAATCCAGATACCTCGGCCTTAAGGCCACCACTACCCCTGATTGTATATTTCAACGATCTACTCTTTATGTTCAGCTCATTGATAACACTAGGAAGTATTCGTCCTGTAAACCTTCCAGCAATTAGCTGCCTTGTTGCTATCTTTTCCATGATCCTGCCCCTTATGGTGTCCATGAGAATATCTATTGGGAAACTCTTGTAATCCTTAATCCAGTTGTTGAAGCACTCTGAAATGTTGTTATTCACATAGTCAACCATGCACTCCCCGCTGAACTTAGCTCTTGACCATATTTGTTTATGGTGTGTTTCCAAGTAAACAATAGCTTCTGGACTACTTTCTCTAATTTTGTCCCATAGGATCTGGTGCCTACGAGGTGTACATGCCCAAGCACAGGGCCACATGTACTTTAACACATCACCTTGGAACCTTTTCCTGAAATTCTTCATGAGGTGTCTAAAACACTCTCTATGCTCAGCTGCATCTTTGAAGACCTTGTGGACTGCATTCTCCAAACCTTTGCATGAATCTGTGTGGATTGTCAATCCATGCTATCTTCAATTGCTTCATGAACCAAGTCCAGTTAGATTCGTTCTCCTTGTCAAAGATCTCATAAGCTACAGGATACATCCAGTTATGCCCATCAATTGAAGTTGCTGCTGCTAGCTGCCCACTATACCTGCCTGTGAGGTGAGTAGAGTCTAATCCAAGGTAAGGCCTGCATCCCACAAGAAAGCCATCCACACATGCTTTAATTGCCACAAACATCCTACTGAAATGAATACGACCACCTATCTTCTTGCAATCAATCTCCACTATGCTTTCTGGACATGTTTCTTCTAGCTGAGCTTTAAAACTCCACAACATTTTAAAACTGTTCTCTCAAGTGCCATGGAGCTCTTGCATTGCGCATTGCAATCCTTCCCATACCTTGCCATATGACACTTTGATTGGGAACTGCTGCTCAAGCTGAACCTGCAGCTTCTTTGCTCCCATTGTAGGATCCGTTCTCAATATCTCAGTTGTCCTATTGGTTATCCAACCTTTTGTAGCCTCCTTTCCCATCACCTTGCTTGTGCTAGCACATGTGTGGCCCTCTGAAATAGAAATAATCTGCAAAAAGATGGATTGATACTTCAGCAAAGTACAAAAACATACCGCATATTAAACAAAACAAAAAGCAAATTCACCATGAATGTAGGACAACCAAGAAGTTTCTTTGCATAAATCTTCCAATCGCATTCTGGATCCGCACATTTTGCCCTATACCTATTTTTATCACTATGCTCTACAAAAGTTTCAAATTCCTTTTTGATTGCATATTGTTTGATAACAAGCATAAAGGCATCCTTGTCAGCAAATGTGGATCCCTCTTTTATTTCAGGATTGTCTCAATCATATGTGGTTTGTGCAGCAATTGCATCATCGATCATAGCTGCTTCATCATTTGGTACAACATCATCAAAATCTTTCAGTCCCCCCACCTTCCTTTTCTCTTTTGGAGGTTCTACTTTGTCACTGTTATCTCTTTCAGCACCTGCATCTGTAGTCTTTGGTTGCTTCTTGAAATATCTCCATTCTTCATCGGCTCCAGTTGGATCATCTCCTTCTGCATCAAAACCAGCATCCATATAGTGCTCTGTCTCTTCCTCCTCGTCTCTATTAGGACCAGCTACTGTGAGGCCATGTTCTGGTTCCTCTGCCCACTCTAGACCATCATTTTCAACCAGAAACTCGTTTCTAACTACAATCTGCAGCTCACTATCCCCAATTCTTGGTTCAATCTGGAGCTCATTCACCTCACTTGCAACAACCAAGTGGTCAGACCTACCAACAGTCATGATAAACTTCACTACTTTTGAAGACCGTAACAAGGATAAGAGCTCCTGGTCAGTAGCAAGACGAATTGTTTCACCGTCAAGTCCATCATACCAAAAAATTGCCTCCTGATTACTCGCCCAGCTATAGTGTTCAAAGACATCTTTCTCCATATCAACTATGGAATACTCCTCTGAATTCACCCACCAATCCAACAATTTACCCTTGCGGTACATGATCGCCCATCCTCTACCGTTTGGAAGGAAGTAACAGCAATCTCTACTTTACAAGCATTACGCGAATCGATCCTGAAAGAGTAGCAGTACAGAGAGTTAACAAACTGTACTGCTGCACATCCTCAGGTCAAATCGTCCGCAAATTACACTACAGTTAGGGTTTGAGTCTTACCCTTCAGGGATCTCAGGTGGATGCATCCTCCACTCGTTCTTTTCCTGCTCACATGCCCAAAGACCTGTCGTGGGCACAAATCTAGGTGAGATTCCCCGATAATAAACCCACCGTGTAAGACAAGAAGAATGCCACACAACGAAACTTTTCAATGATATAGCACATGACGACGTAAGTAAAACATCCCAAGCAATGTATGGCATCTAGACATGTTGTTCATGTTCTGAAGCATCAATTCCATCTACAACACAAACCAAGATCATCCTGTAGCAGAGTATGGTGATTGCGGGCACGGTTGGGGTCTCCATTCCCGCCACTCGGCTAGCCGCACCCAGAGTGCCGATCCAGAACAGGATGCATTTCGTCGTGCAGCTCGTGGACAGACGTGTGGTATATCGCATTAACAACAAGTATTGCAGATCATCCATCAGACAAGGGAGCATTCAACGTACCTTCTTGAGGGGACAACAGCGCAGCGCAGGGATTGGCGAGATCGGCCGCTGCTCTTGCCGAAAACCCCGAAGCCGATCTATGTTGCCGGAGCCGCCGCCGCCGCTCTTCTTCCCCGCCGTGGCCGCCGCCCGCCGCTCGTTGCCTTGTTGCTCGCCGGCGCCGCTCGGTGTCCGTGGGGACGGGAGGGTTTGGGGTCGGCGGCGCCGCTCGCTCGGTGTCCGGACGGGGGTTAGGGTTTGGGGTCGGCGGCGCCGCTCGCTCGGTGTCCGTGCGACGGGGAGGGTTTAGGGTCGGCGGCGCCGCTCGCTCGGTAGGGTTGGGGGTCGGGACTCAGGACTGGTGGACGGGGTGGGCTTGCGGTCGGGACTGGTGCCGCTCGGTCAAAGAGATGGTGTCGCTCGGTCTTAAGTCGTGACTCGTGAGGGGCAAAAATGGCATTACGAGAAGTACGCAAATACCACACGAACGGATGCTAACAGAGTGCTACATTCCGAAGCGAAGTGAATCTTTTGGTGGCAATATCCGGAACCGAGTTCTTTTGATGGTATTTTACGAAAGAGGTGAACTTTCAGTGCTACTGAACAAATTTTCCCAATTACAAATGTCACTTTTTTTTAATTCAATTACAAATGTCACTTGGCAAGGCTAGGAGAGATGTTGCAGACTTGCTTGGCATCAGGGATCATTTTCCTCAGCGTAGCCAGGTGAGCATTGATCCTCTCCCACCGCCGCTTTCTCGGCCTTGGTGTGGATCTTTAGGGCCATTTCCTCTGTCACGCTCCTTCCCGACGATGACGACGGCTTCGGCACGGTCTGAGGCGGCGCCAAGCTGGCCTGCCGGGGCAACAGAACCGTGCCTCTATACACTGAAGGAAGAGCACAGCCACCATGATGCAGATGCTGGTCTTGCTGCTCCTTCCCTGCTTGAAAAGGCTGGCAGGTAGCCATCTAAGCCACCATTTCTCCTCGCCAATGAAACCTCAAGCCTGATGAAATAAAATGTGAAAGAATCTCCTGAAACTTCAAGAAAGATCAAGAAGATGACGAAGCAAATGGATCCATGGATAGTTGCAATAACGTTCTCCTTACCTACGAGAATTTCTGTTGGTGCAAAAGAAGAGCAAGGAGTGTAGCGAAGGAAGTGAGGAGAACAAGGGCAACTAGCGCAAGAACAACATCAGCAAAAGATGGGGATTGGATCGGAAATGGCCCAAAGGGTAATTTAGTCATTTTCTATGGTAATTTAGCATTATAAAAATAGAAAATGGTTTGGAAATACAAAGAGGACAAATGATCAACTGAAAATTAAAAAATATGGTAAATAATCAATTGATATCAACAGTGAGGCAAATGAGTTATTTGTAAAAGGCAAATAATCAAATCTCTCTTTTCTAAGAGTAACTCCATCCCATTAGTCATTTCTCCCTCTCTATTTCCTAGGATGAAGAGGTTAGCTATTATTTTCAGCTCTCTATTTGAGTTAGCATTCCAATGGCCTAGCTATTTGAGAAGCGAGTGAGGAGGCGCTCGCCAAATCTAGCTAGCGGCCGGGAGAAAATAGCGACTCGATAAAAATGAAGAGGAGGATAAAGAACCGGTTGGAGTCCATTTCTTGAGTCATATTAGGTAAATATACAATGAAGAACAGGATAAAGAACCGGTTGGAGTTGCTCTAAGGGTAGCCAAGAAACACAGCTACAACCGTTCTTTCGTCTTCTCACATGATCATCAACCAGGCTCACTATCGGCCCAAATCTTGCCCGGCCCAAAGCCCAATCTTCGTTGACTAAACTCGGGCCCGGCCCGGCCCGGCCCGGCCCAAAGCGCGCTTGCGTCCCTCGGCCATGACGAAGCTTCCCCACGGCCAATCCACACGCGCTCGCGCGGCAGGTGACGCATCCGATACCTTCTTCTCCCTTTCCTCCACGAATCCTCCTCCTCCCCTCTTCGTAGATCCGATCCCCGATCGCCTCGCCTCGCCTCGCCTCTCCTCGCGCGGAGATACGCTCTGAGGAGGAGGGGAGGATGGGGGCGTGGATGTCGCGGGTGTGGTTCCTGATGTTCCCGGCCAAGGAGTACAAGATCGTCGTGGTGGGGCTCGACAACGCCGGCAAGACCACCACGCTCTATAAGCTCCACCTCGGCGAGGCCGTCACCGCCGCGCCCACCATCGGCAGCAACGTCGAGGAGGTCGTCTTCAAGAACATCCGCTTCGAGGTCAGGCCTTCTCCCCTTCCTTCTTCCTTCTACCGCCCGAATTCTAGCCCCCCAGGTCTTAGGCTAGATTTTGCTCTCTGGATGTAATCGATTCTTCCTTCGCCGGCCGAATCAAGTAGTGCCCGGAAAGCAAGGCCAGATGCGATTGTGGATGAATGTTTCTCCGTGAGATTGAGATCTAGGTTCAAGAGGGGGAGGAGAAAGAAAAGAAGGGTTCTTTCTTAGGGCATGTTTATATTGGCTTTTGATGGCTTTTGGCTACGGCTGATGAATAGTAGTTGCCGATGGAAGCAGAAGCCAATATTAGTGTACTTCGTCGTGGGATGATTAGTGGGAAGCAGTGAGTGGCGGCGGGTCTTAGCCGTCTGCGCAGATCTGGATAAGTTTCAGCGCCCGTAGCTCTATTCACCCGTGTAATTCTTAAGGCAATTGGAGTAACTGAAATCGCGGTAAATTGTAGATAAAAAGAATTCTGTATTTCTGTGTTGTAAGATGAATGCCGTAGCTTAGGTTTGCTTGGATTACATGTTGATATGTTGCCGATGGTAAATACCACATGTTTCCGTCTTGGCTACCAGTAAAAACCCTCCTTCGGTGCCCTCTCGTCTGTTTCTAACGTGTTATGAAATTAGTACAGTTTGATATTAGTGATTTGTTTTCTCCTCTGAACACGCATTATACTCATTTGGTGGTCTGTGCAAACACTTATTCGAGCGTTATTATGTTTGCAATTGTTTTTGCTGGGAAAATGTAGTCTTCTTACTTCTATTGATTCGTACATGAGGTCTTGCTTCAAAGTGCCACTCTATGTCATAGGAGTTGCAGTTTATTATACCAGTTAACTCCAGGCTTGCCCAAAAGAAATAAAAATCATTTTCTATTTCAGCGAGCCAGTGGATACTTATCAGAAATCCCAGCATCCCGAAAGTTCACTTGTTTCCTGGAAAGACTGGGCCCATGTTTTGCTCAAGGCCACAAACCCTACCAAAAACTGCTAATACCAAAACATTTTAGCTATCATTTGGATTGGTACCAAAATTTGGCTCGCCTTGGAAACTTTGGTAATGGCAGTGTTACTTGGACACGGACGCAGGAATTGGAATCCGACTCGGATTCGGGTGTCCGATTCTGCAAACGAAAAAATAGGATTCGAAGACTCGGCCACTATATACTAATATAATACTAATAAATGAATATATTTATTTTCTATTGTAAATAGTATTGGTAAATCCTCAAATAGCCTATCATCACTGATGTTGGAGGGTCTGATGCACAAAATATCCATATTCAGCACAGAAAATCCATCTCCTTGTCTTGATATGCTTGCTTGCTTGTCATATGTGAGGATGGAAAGCATTAAACAAAACAAAGGCAGCTCTTTCCTCTTCCAAACCCACGGGGCTATAACCCCATCCCTGACATCTTTCACCCCATTATTTCTTCCGTTTGAAGCCTTCCCTTCTTCTGGCTTCTGCTCTTCACCTCTTTTTACTCTACCTAAGCCATGGCAGAGGAGATCAGCATTATTTCTTTCTTCTAGTCTTCCTCCAGCTTTGCTTCGCCTAGTCATGGTCATGAACAGGGATGTCGAGCCAGCTGCTGCTGCCTTTTCCCCATCTAGTCTCTTCCTCCTTCACCTAGGATGCTGCTAAGGGTGTCCGATGAGTGTTGGAGAGTGTCCGACACGTGTCGACACGGCAAAAAAATTCGGACTCGGGTGTCCTGGTAACACTGGGTAATGCCCAATACAGAACATGCCAAATACTAGGCCAATTTTCGACAGGGTGTGGGTTTGGCCACAATCCAAAACACCCATATTTTACTAAAATTTTGGTCATGCACATTCTGAGCAAGACCAATTTTTTGTAGGACTAGTTGGGCACAAAACCAAACAAGTCTTAGTTTCCTGCAAATTGCATTAAATTCTGGTTATCACATTAGTTCTGGACTCTTGAAGGTTATTTGGTTGTTTCATGTCACAGGATTGATGAGACTCTTTTTTTTGGCAGTAGCAGTGTGTTACTTGTACTTAAATTTCTGTTTGAATGAACTAGGTGTGGGATCTAGGAGGACAAGAGAGCCTACGCACTTCATGGGCAACATACTATAGAGGAACTCATGCTGTCATTGTAGTAATTGACAGCACTGACCGTGCTCGGATCAACATCATCAAGGATGAGCTCTTCCGGTTGCTTCAGCACGGGGACCTTGAGAATGCTGTGGTCCTTGTGTTTGCGAACAAGCAGGATCTCAAGGACGCCATGTCGCCAGCCGAGATCACCGATGCCCTCTCCCTCCACAGCATAAAGAACCACGACTGGCACATACAGGCCTCATGCGCGATCACGGGTGAGGGCCTCTACGATGGCCTCGGGTGGATTGCTCAGAAAGTCGCCGGCAAGGCTACCACCAGCTGACGCGAACGGTCTGTATTTCCATGAATCTGTCAAAGGTGGTAGGATGGGTTTGTTCTTCCTCTGCCACTCTAGTGTTTACTTATGTTGCATATCTGAAAACTGTGTCTGTATTCCCACCAATCTGAATATAAAAATGGCAGATTTGCACGCCATCAAATATGAGGTGTTTTGTTAACTCTTGGTATGATCGTGTTTCTATGTACCTCCTGTCGTGGCAGTGGTATGCTATGTAGCACGGACACGCGTCAAAACCGCAGTATTCGTGTCTGACATCGTGTCGGACATGGATACGACACGGACACGTCTTGGACACGTGTCGGCGACGTATTAGCCGATTTCGGAATTAATTTTAATTATTAAAATTCTCGACATGTGTCGGACACACTAAATATACGAGTCGGACATGGCCTGGACACAGTCGGCTCAGGAATGGCCCAGGATACGGCCGGCCCAGACCAGCACATACTGTGCGTGTGTTGCCCTAACCCTAACCTCCCGGCTCCCGACCGCCTCATTCCCATCAGCCGCTCGCGCTTCTCCGCATCGGCCACTCGCGCCGCTGCCCGCTCTCGCTGGCTCCCACATCTCGCCACCGCTCGCTCCCACACCTCGCCGCCGCCCGTCGGCTCCCGCATCTCTCCGCCGCCCACTCCCGCCTGCCCCCACATCTCGCCGCCGCCTGCTCCCGCCGGCTCCCGTACCTCGCCACCACCCGCCGGCTCTCGCATCTCGCCGCCGACTACATCTCCCGTGCACCGCCGACTTGAAGATTTCTGCCGTGTGCTGCCGGCGTCCTCCCCGCACGCCGCCGGCGTCCTCGCTCCACCGACGTATCATCTCCCCGCTTCTCTGTTTTAGCATTTAGGGTTGAGATGCAGACTACAGTAAGCCGCTAATTCTAGTGCTAGAGAGGAGGAAAACACAAACAACAATAGGTCGAAGCTTCCATTGTGGAATCATGTTGATGTTCTAGACAGAGATGGTCAAGGGGAGGAAATGTGAAATGGAGATTCAAGTATTGCAAATATGTTGGCACTAGTAGCTACTCTAGAGTCAAAATACACTTGCTGAAAATTACTAATGGTGGATGCAAGATATGTCCTAAGGTGACAGTACCTATTCTTGCTAAGCTTAAAAGTGAAGTTGCAAAGGCTGAGGATGAACAAGCAAAAACAAAGCCAAGAAATGTGCCCTTGCCACCATCAACTATTGGAAACATAGAAAATAATACATATATATAATTTATTTATTATTTAAATATATATATAGTTGTGTCGTCGTATCGGTATTTTTGGGAAAACGGCGAATTCCCGTGTCGGTGTCGTATCGTGCCGTATCTATGTATCCGTGTCCGTGGTGGTATGTAGGAGAGCGTATCCGGTGAGAACTCACCTTGAGATAGGATTAGATAATGTAAACTCCCATTTGAGATGTCACTTGTCATCTTCAGCACTTACTGTATTCGTACGCGCAAATTGGCAAACTGAACGAATAGACGGCTATAATCTCTTAACCCGTGTTGTCACCTGATACGCCCCCGGCCGTAATACGTTGGTAAAGGCTACCTGGAGACTGCTTGTCAAGTGTCAGCTCTGCTCCTGCGTTGATTTCTTTTGTAGTGCCGCAACGTGTCGTTTCCCAAGTGGCAGAGCCAAATTGCAGGTCGAGCAAGCAACAAAATAGAGGCAGGATTTAGGCTGCTCATTTCGACTTGACCTTTTAATTTTTGACTTATTTTTATTATTTATAAATTTTATTTTTTTTTCCTGATTTTTTGGTTTGTGATGGGTTAACATGTTTTTTCTATTTTTAAATTTTTTAAATTTAGTTAAATCAATATATAAATTGACAAAAGCAAAGTTTATAAACAAAATAGTTTTAAACAAGATGAAAAGATAAGAAGGCACGATAATAAGTACCACACTACCAATCACACACCTAAAAGAGAATACACAAAATAAAGATATGCAAATTACTATATCATATAATATTGTAATGTATTTACATTGAAGAGAATGGAATATACCACACTTGACACACTTTGTCTTTTGTAATATCCCAAATTCTAGGGGGTTCAAAAATGAGTGAAATTTTAAAATTTTTTTACATGCATCTTATTCTCTTGGCTTTTTATTGGAGTTTTTTTTGGGAAATAATTTGTAAACACAAAATTTTGTAAAAGAAAAGTATGCAATTGATAGAATTCAATTTGAATTGAAAATCGAATTTGAAAAGATGATCCATGGAGTGGCATAGGAGAATTCACAGTAGAAACCATTTCAAAAACTCATAAATAAGTTCCTGGCATTGGAAATGAAATTTTGAGTATTTTGAAGCACATTCCTAAAATTATTTAAATTAAAATAGTGTGTGTTGCACAAAATAGTAGTTTTTAAATAATTTTCGAGAAAAATATAAGGCATATAAAATTATGAAAAAAAATTACATAATAATCTAAATTATATCAGGAGCCTTTTCAAAAAATTTCATAACTTTTAGAGCTCATCTGCTATGCATAAAAGTTTCTCAAATCTTTCAGCCGAACAAATACGCTTTCTTCACTTAACCCCTTCCTCCCATTACACACAAGCCTATTCTTGAAAATGCATCTTCTCTCTGTTTGTGAAAATTCCATCGCTAACGAGTTGCATCTATTCCTCAGGTTTGTCAATCTTGCAATAATTATTTCATAATTACAAATTTATATATATGCATAACATTGATTTTCCTACCGATAGGTTGCGACCATTGCTAAAACTGCGTTGGAACAAGCCGAGCTTTAACAAATTCAAGGACAATGTGCGCACTTCTTGATGTCTCAGGTCATAAATAAAGATGGAGTGTTCCGCAATGTAGAATAAATTTGATTGAGATAAGATTGAGCTTAATTGTACATATGTGCATTTGTTCATGGATGGTTAATTCATTTCATTGGGTTAATTGATTTGTGAAATAGATGCTCTTGTGTCTAAAATGAATGTGAATTAGGTGTATACATGTATTTGGTATGTTTCTGCTTGTTTCAATGAGTATGGCTAGTATTTTCTGAGATTAACCAACAAACAGAAATAGATTTAAGAATACAAAAGAATATGTGGCTATCATAGGCGGTTTGTAGCAGACACTGTATGTGATATCTTATGAATCACTGACGGTTTTAACTACAAACCATCTGTGAAAGATTATCACAGACGGTTTGTAGTTGAAACCGTATGTGATTCATGAGATATCACATACGGTTTCTACTACAAACCGTCTGTGGTAATACGTATCACAGACGGTTCGAAAACTGCCGGTGATGACCTTATGTCATTCTGGCCTATAAATTGAGACAGCTCACGAAACCGTCTGTGATGATTTTTTTGAACCGTCTACGTTGATATTTTTTTATAGTAGTGTAAAAATTCATGGCTCGTCGCCAACGAGCCCGGGTAGCTACCCAGGTTCACTGACGGTGGTCTGCCCCTGTGTCTAGGCTAGGTCTAAAGCTTCATGTTGCTGGCAAGCAGAAACGTTACATGAAATGAAATCGTCAGCGTACGACTGACGGGGAAACACCTTTAGGGCATCTCCAATGGTTATAGCTAGCAACTAACTATAAGATTTCCACATCATCTATATAGTACACACTAAAGTTAGCATTCTAAAGAACTATCTATAAGGATAGCTATTTGATGCTTACATGCACACACAGAATTTATGGAGGCTGCCTCGTTTGGCGCTATAGACTATCTCTAGAGCTGTAGAGAGCTGCGTTCTCTTTCTTCATTTAATATCTTCCACGTAGGACAGTTGATGACATGGACTCTCTTGTAGATAGCTGCTATAGACCCATTGGAGATGCCCTTACAAATGGTACGCAGATGATGCATGCCGCCATTGATAATCGCTTGTGATGGGATGCCACTATGCATTTGATGGCATGAATGTGCGCCGCTTTAAGAGGGGTGCAAACTTTTCAAACTTTTGACTACCGTTGCAAGTTAAATGAACATAGATTGATCTTCGTGTCTCTTCATAGTAGCATCATAATTGCATAGCTTTCTTACCGGTACTGATAGAATTTAGTGATCAATGTTGCATGTTGTAGAATGTGCCTATGCCCAAAACTTCGTAGATTTGTAAATATATAGCACCACAACCAGCTCGCTGCTCACTTCGAGCCCTGATCAACTCGGCTTCAGCTTCTGGCTTCTGATTTATTTTTCACTATTCATAAGTTTCGTCTTTTTCTGAACTTTTGGTTTTTTGTTAAGCTTTTTTGCCGGTTCTTTTTTCCCGTATTTGTTTGTATTATACGTAATGGGCTAACATATTTTTTATTTTTAAATTTTTTTTAAATTTAATTATGCTAAATAAGCCTCTGTCAGCTACAGTGCTTTTTTCAATCAGCTACAGTGTTTTCAACCATAAGCCACGAGCTTTTCAGCCGAACTGATCACCACCTCAAAATTGCCACGACTCATGATATTTTATTTAATTTAATGAGGTTTTTTTATTACTAAGTTGAAAAACACCATCCAACGTGTTACTGATATCCAGCTCCCACATGTCAACTTCAAGCATATTGGATGGTATTTGCCAATTCATATATACCTGTTTGCTTTGATAGAGGACACCGAGCTAATTTTATCTCTTTGGTGTCTATCAAATAACGATTTGAGTTATAGATGCAATAGTTTTTTTTTTGTAGTCAAAGGCTTTTTCTTCTTCAAGCAGAACATTTGCTTAATTGTAAGATCAAATGATTAAATCCACGCACTAGCAAACTCTCTCAATCCTATCAACATTTCATTGCACTTAGAAAATTTACATACAGCTAGCCAGCCATCCTTGAGTTGCGAGAGAGAGAGATTATATTAGAAGCACAAAGCGTGTTTTACTAGTTGGGTTTGTAATTGATGGGTAGAGCAGATGCGGTTATCTTGGACTCTCCAAAACTAACTAGTGATACTCCAGAAATGTGCCGGGGAATTGTCGCAAAAAATATCCTTATCGCAAAATGTTATTCCCAAACGTCTGGATCTTTTCGCCCAGTCCAATTAAAAAAAGAGATATCATTTCATTACTATTATAAAAGAATGAGTTGGTGGTTGTACGTTCATTCTCCTCCAACCGTTCTATTTTCTTAAATTCTTACCATTCTTCATTTTTTAACCGATCAGAACAATTCTTTTCTATAGCACGATTCTCTATACATTTAATAAGTTCCGTTGCAACGCATGGATACGTAACTAGTCAATAACCAAAACCCATAAAAAAAATGACACACAACTCCCTAGTCCATCCATGCCCCTCTCCATCCCAAGTGAGGAACATATGAACCCTAATATTAGCCATATGATTCCCTGAGCCCACCACACCAAAGATGCCCCCTCCCTTCCATTTGGGCTCTTCTTCTTTGCAAATTACACCTCTCTTCTCTCATATAAGTCAAACTATAACACTTATTTACAATCTATAAATATGGCTTCATCTCTCTCTCTCACCACACACACCAAAAATATGGAGGCCAGCACGCTTGTGCTCCTTCCTCATGGTGGCCTGGCAGTTGCAGCACCTTGTGTGCGTGCAAAAGGTTTCTGTCTGATGAAACGAAGCTACATGAGGAGGAAGCGCTGCCCCACGGCGCGACCGGTCATGGTGAGGCCGCAGGAGGCGGCGCCGGCGAGGGAGACGGCGACGACGGTGTACCGCGACAACTGGTTCGACAAGCTGGCCATTGGGTACCTTTCCAGGAACCTTCAAGAAGCTTCCGGTTTGTACCTATATATACACATATCTACCAACTTTGGAATGATCGACCCTATGCGTTGTTTAGCCGTGGAGCCGTCGATCGATCGTGATTGGTTTTGCATGAGAGAAGAGACATAGTTTTTGATGAATAAATTACCAATGTTCTTTAGCTTTTTTATTATAGTACTTCATATTTGTACTTAGCTGATTGATCATTAATTCTTTCTTGTTTGGTTTATGCTACTTTTCGTCGTTAATTCATTTGGCTTACTCCGGGCGACGGGGCTGCCTGGCATGTGCAATAAATGTTAGTAGAGATTTAATTAGTTTTAACTAACTAATGATCGATGTTGATCACGTCGATCAGCGTATGCATAACGTGCGTGATGTTTTCCTCCTAGCACGAAGCATCGAACCCCTACACATGACACAACTTCTGTCATTGATGTAGCGTACGACCATATTAATTAAGACAACTACTAGAAAACGGTATACCTTGATCCGTTATTGGATTCGATCGCCTCCAGCCACCAGCTACCCTCCTTTTTCAACTTCGGCACTACCCCTCTATCTCCTTCAACTTTGGCATCACCCTCCCCTTCTTCACCTCCAACTCCAGATTGTCGATAATGGGTTCACTATGGCTCCCTAGATATAGAGGGCAGTGACCCAGTAGTGGGCTGCGGCGAAGGGCGCCAGGCGGTAGAGGAGGAAAGCACAGTGACAGCGGCATATTGAATATTAGGTTGAGAAGAGTGGTAGCGGGGGGGGGAGATGGCGGAACGGCCAGGCGGCAACCGGTGGTGGAGGGGCAAGTAGGGGTGGGAAACGATAATGGATCGAATAATCTGTTTTATCCGATATTTGTATCTGAGAAAACACGAATGTGGAAAGCACAATCCATATTAAAAAATATTCATATTCGTATTCGAGAATATATGTATCTGTATTTGATAATATTCGTATTCACATTTGTATTTGAGAATATTTGTATTCGTATTCAAGACTATTCGATTCGTATTCGATCCGTTTTAGGAATCCAGGAAAAATCCGGACGAATTTTGTGATTCAAAATTTGAATTTGGGTGGTTTGAAACCGGTAATCAGTCAAAAACCGATGAAAAACTAGTAAAATCGCTAGAAATTTATTCTACTGAGATTTGTTACAGAAGTTGTAGGAGGATATTCATATTCCACCAAATTAAGTAAATATTCGATTTGAATTTGTATCTGTTACGACATTCGATTCGTATTAAAAAATATTTGAATTCGTATTCATATTCATTTTAAAAATATAGATTCATATTTGTATTTAAGACTATTCGATCGCATCCGATCCGTTTCCATCCCTAGGGGCAGGGGAGGCAGAGAAGGGGTATGAAGCTACTTTGGTGCCGAAGAAGAGAGGGAAGGGGAGCGGCGGCGGCAGTTCAAGAGAAGAGAGAGGGAGGGGAGCTATGCCGTCGGGGTGGCATTCCAACGGTATAGCGTGCAGCAGTAGTTTTCATAAATTAACGAGACAAAATTTGTTTTTCACAAGTCGGCAAATGGGTTCGAGCTCTGAACCCACATGTCAGAGAGAACTAATTATATGGGCTGGGTTCTTTTGGGCTTGCTGCTTGTAGCTTTTGACTTTTTGCTACAGTAACTAGTTTTGTACCGACTTCAGCTATACCGGCTAAAATCACATGCAACTGTCTCTCTCTCTCTCTTCGTACTCTCTCTCTCTCTCTCTCTCGTGCGCAAATAGGCATAATTCAAAAGCTATAAGTCACAGCCCAAAAGAACCCACCCTAAGCGGGAAAACGAATTTTGCTCCCGATCGGTGGTAAAATAAAAATCCCTATATTTATATGTTTGACCAAGGCCGCTCAATTCGGCTGAAATAAACTGGCTTATAGCTAGAATTGCATTGTAGTTAGCTAAAATTACACTGTAACTGACGATGACTTATTTAACGTAATTAAATTTAAAAAATTTAAAAATAAAAAACAAGTTAGCCTACCACAGACGATGCAAACGAATACGGGGAAAAAAGAAAAAGTAAAAAAGCCTAAAAAATCTAGAAAAATGAAATCGAGGAATAATGAAGTAGAAACCGGAAGCTCAAGCCTAAATGAGCGCGGCTGCACATATGTAAAAAGAATCATACATACAAAATATTATTGTGGGGAAAATTTCCTACGTGCGTAGTGGCGAAAGCGGGTGCAGCATATCAGCACGTAGCATAAGCCAACGAACAAATGCAAAGATATACCAGAAGCTTCTTAATTAAGAGCTACATTAGTAACATATTGCAAAACAAAACACAAGTGAATCGGCATCTAACTAGGCAACTACGAGAGGTTATAACTTGTGATTCGTGGAAATGTGAGGTGCACATTCTAGGAATCTTTTAGTGGCTGAATATATCCTTTTTGTTGGGTTTTTTTTCTTTCAGAACTTTTTCCTAACACGAATAACCTAATGGAAATGTCAAACATCTTGTACTCGGTTTCCCCCCTAGGGATTAGCCACTTAATTAGTGCGAGGCCACATGCATGTGTAAATTAGCCACCTAAATGTGAAATTCTGTGCCGATGTGTTTGGTTGCGTGTGTATACCTCACACAGTTCATGGCACATGGATACCTAATAGCCATGACTACATACTTGCCCCTCGTCCCCCCCTGTTGACCGGCCATTGACAAGGGACAGATGACAAGTACCCAAGAAAAAATAGATGTTGTTGACTAAATTCCTACAGTTTTAGTTAGTTCAAGTCCAAATAAGGATAGTATCCTGAAAGGAATATAACACTTGCTGACTGACTGATATGTAACATGCATGCATGTATGCCAGGGATAAAGAACAAAAACGATGGCTACGAGAGCCTGATAGAGGCGGCCCTGACCATCTCGAGAATCTTCAGGCTTGATAAACAGTGCGAGATTGTGACCAGCGCCCTCCAACGAGCACTGCCAAGCTACATCCTCACAATGGCAAGTGCATACTAACTGACAGGGATGTATAACTTTATAAAATATCAAACCTTTACATGTATTAGTAGAAACTATGCAAGTTCTCTGAAAAAGAAAAAAAATCAGTAGAAATTCTTCTCTCTCTCTTCCTTTCTTTTTTTTTCTTTTTACCTCAGCTTGGATTGAGAGAATTGTGTTTGGGCAGATAAAGGTGATGATGCCGCCTTCAAGATTTTCCAGGGAGTACTTTGCTGCCTTCACCACGATATTCTTCCCTTGGCTGGTTGGACCGTGTGAGGTATATACACATCTTTTCTCTTCTTGTTGAAATGTTCTTCCTCCATGTAAATATAGTGCTTCAGTTCAGAAAGCAGTAGCCGGTACCAGGGACAGTTCCACAAGTAAGAGTTCATGTTAGTAGGCTTGCACAAAATGAATAAATGAATATGAAGCCACATGTCAAGTTGATAAATATTGCAACAGTGAATTTTTCCCAATAAATTACAGGATGTATGTTGGCATATATAAGAGTCTCTTTCCATTTCATAAAGTAAAACTCAAGGCATTTCATTGTCAAAAATAGTGCATGGCGTTTCTAGTGCATATATTAGTATAAATGCAGTCACGTATGGAATACACTCCCCATTATGGATAAGTTGTCTGAGTGATCATTATGTCATTGAACAAGGTCAGGGAATCTGAAGTTGATGGAAGGAGAGAGAAAAATGTGGTGTACATCCCCAAATGCAGGTAACTCAATCATCATACATAAACTTTTTGTTGCATAGTGAGTGTTAAGGAAGCTAAATGCTGACTAATTTGTTACATAAGTTTAACTAGGATGAATATAACTAAGCAAAATTTTCCAGTTTTTGGGTGTCCCGTAACATACTGGTCAAATGCTTTCCTGGTCTCAACGCTTCATAGCTAGATTTAATTAAATTCTTAAGGTGAAAAAATGATTAAGCTGTTTTGCAATTAACAGGTCATGACTCTGCACCCATCAATTACTTCCGAATGAAATTGTTGCAGTATGTCAATCTTACTCAAGTAAATCCACTTGAAAAAAGGTGTGAAAGAACCAAGGCTGAGATGCAACTTGTATTGTCCATGTCGTAATTGTGGCAAACTGACAATCCTCCTCACACAGTCACACTCCACAAACTGCCTATAGAAATAGATAAAGAACTACATTTTGCAAAATAAAAGAAAATAGAATAAGAACAGGTCAATGCAACGTACCAATTCTACCCACGTTAGAGAAGCTATCTTAATTAACAATGAGTCAAGAAAAAATTACTAATATACAGTCAAAACCAAGGATAGAAAATGTTACCGGCGGTAACTGGATTGACCTATGGGAACCGGGAGGGAATACACCAGTAGTTTTTGTTTAAATTCAAATTTAAAAATTTGAATGTAAAGTTGATTTCCCTAATGATGTTTATATTATTTAACACTAATAGAATGTATTAGGAAAATATATGCACCTCCTATGCTTGACTTGATACTTTTTGCTATGAACGTATTTGGAATTTTCAATTGTTAATTATCTATAACCGGTTTTTAGCGGGTTTTTTCCGGTTTCCCGTTCCGTGTTTTTGATCCCTGGTCATAACAACAAATGATGAAGAGCAAGATGTAGATACTGGTGTTGGTGTTGCTGATTTTCAATTTCCTGTCTTACTCTGTGACAGATTTCTGGAAAGCACAAACTGTGTTGGGATGTGCACGAACCTTTGCAAAATCCCATGCCAGAAGTTCATCCATGATTCTCTTGGCATGACTGTCTACATGTCTCCTAGTAAGCTTCCTTTGCCCTGATCCATTAGAGGCTAGCCTGAATAGATAGTACACCAGTGGGTAAACACGACAACTGAAATATACTTTGTTAGAATGCAAGAATAGTACATCAGTGGGTAAACACAACAACTGAAATATAATTTGTTAGAATGCAAGAATAATCAAACTCCAGTCCACTGAATAAAGTCGACAAGAAATTAATGGATTGTGATGTCAACATCATCTCGAAGATTGAAAATTTGTTGAAACCTAACAGTGTATCTCTAACTTCCCTGGTCAGTTACCTAATTATACCGTAGTGCAATATTAGCCAAAACGCAAAGTGAACGTAGAATATCACCTTTCCAGTTTAAGTAGTGTTACTGAAGTCATTAAAATATGGGTATTTAATGTAATAGGGCTGTAGCCACCCAACTGTTTAGACTAGCTCTCAAATGGAATGTTAACTCTGAAAGCCACCGTAACATCAAGATTCTCATATAAAAAATACAGAACTTAATTTGATACATTAGACCTTAAGATCTTGCCACCTATACGTACTAAGGCACTATGGCATATTTGGGGTATGGGAACCACAGGCTACCATTTGGGGAACAGAAAGGTTGAAGTAGGGCCAGCATGTTTGCAGGTATAAAGCAATTGCAAGCAAGTCGTACAGAAGAAAATGTGCTAGCCCCTACTTGTCATTCTTAGTGGGAAACTTCAAAAAACAGAAACAAGGTGTGAAATAGTAGTGTCTATTCCAACAATTCCACAATTTAGTGCCTGGCAAATACAGTCCAAGCACTTTCACTTCACAGTGCAGAGCCAGCATGTTTCAATGATCAGAGCAGTATGGTTCAAACTCACTTATGAAAAGCACTTGTTGTGAATGTTGGGTCTTCCGTGGTGATTCGCTAAATATTTCAACTACAACAATCATTGTTTCTAGGTCAAAAGATGTTTATATTTTATGACATCAGTCCACAGAACAGATATCAATTTGAGTTGGGATTTGCAACGCACTCTCTCCTTTTGTCCTGTCAAGAGGCTAGCTCTGGAAGCAGCCCATGAACGTTAGCTTACTGGCACTTCTAATGGTCCTAGGGCTTATCTTCACCACTTTCTCCACTCCTGTATAATGCAGTGTGTTTCCAAATCTGACGAACCATGTCTGATGCCAACAAAAACAAACCTTATGTTTAAGCAGTTTTTTTCCTACTTGGCCAATAAAAAAAGAATAGAGGGAGACATAACCAATGTTCTGTTCGGACAAGCCCTAAAAAGCAAAAACCATTAATAGTAAATTATGTATATGGGGAAATGGAATACTACATACTTACATAAACTATATCATTAATGTTCAGATTTTGAAGACATGAGCTGTGAGATGATCTTTGGACAGCAACCTCCAGAAGATGACCCGGCAATGAAGCAGCCCTGCTTCCGGACAAAATGTAAGGAAGTCTGCATGAGACATCTGAACAGATTCAATCAAAACTCTTCTAAGTTCTTATGCTTTTTACTTAATGTATATGCAGGTATTGCAAAGCAGAATCATGGTGTGAATTGCTCTATTTGATATGAAAGAAACTATTAATGATTAGACTAAATATCAGAAACTTCTAAAGCAACTTCTAAAGCTCCATGCCCTTCATTTTATTCCTTTGAGAAGCAGCACTAGCTCCATTGTTGTTGTTTTCTGGGGATAATATTAGAAAAGAAATTTTAGTAAATTCAGCTCTTACATCAAAATTGTTAGGTAAAAAATTGTTACCCCAGACTCCCTGAGCAATCTACAAGGAGATGAAAACATACACGTGCGTGATACTAACTATTTTAAGTGCATACCCTCTATAAGTTAAAAGAGGAACTGAAGAGCGAAGAGCAATGAAAGGGAGCATGTAGTTGCTGATTCAAAAAATTCTCATGTTAACCAGAGAAAAGAAATCTATACCATCATTTGATGGACCATGTTATATATTTATCAGATAAATTTTAGAATTTCATGATAGGTACTACTGTAGTATATGTAACAAATTCACAACTTAATACAAGAGAAGGGAAAGAAAGACTCACTATTATCTAGAGGGTTAGAGGAAACTCACTTTCTACATTATGGACCCAAAATGTAATGCACATATTCCTCTAACAAGTTTGAAAATTCCAACTGATAGAACTCTAATAATTCTTAGATTCATTATTAGTTTTTTTCTTTTGCCACTAAATTATCTCACTGACATGTGGGCCAAGACCCCACCTGTCAGTGAGATGGCCAGCAGCAAAAACAAGATGAGTGCACCTCTTAGTTCTTATGATATATGTCAGCTCAGAGTTTCTGCCAATACATTGTGCAATCACATAAGATGTTTGACTAATTGCATGACATATTCGAACATGATAGTTCTTCTCCTGTCACTTATGATGAAATGAACAAATGCATACATCTATATCATACTTCTAAAAATCTGCTGGTATATTCTACAAACACTATCTTCCAAAGCCTGTATTACAATGCCAAACATTCAGACTTATTCAGTTAGAAAGGAAAACAATTCAGCACCTTGTTAAATTGTGCGATATATCTCCATTGAAGATGTTCTTGGTCCTAGAAAAAGGAACAAGCTTCCCACATCTTGATTCTGGAGACATTGGTAAGAATATCATCACTGACTTGACCAAAAAAGGGTATAGAGTATAACAACTTTAACATTATTACAGAAAAGAATAATTAGGATCTACCAGCCTGAAGACGCCACTTTCTGAGACCTAGAGCACTTACAGAATATATTCACATAAAGAATTCATTCAGCACAACAAAGTCAAGACAGGGATAACCATCACTACTGACATGGAATTGTGCACTATATTACTGTGCTCTGGTTGCTAACCTTTTTGAATGATCCGCTTTGATAGCTCTATGCCTCTATCGGCTTTAGTTAATTTCTCCACAAGATTCAAAGCAGGTCCTAACTGAATGTGCTATACAGTAATTTGTTAGGAAACTAACCTTACTATAATACCAAATGAAAACACTAAACACATGTCTCTTTTTTCCCTGACACTAATTTTTCTTTGAATGTATATGTACGGCTCCAACTTTGGATTTTAGCATTGTAGGTTTTTATTTCAAGACTCTCAACTATTTGATCTTCAGAAGATTTCATTTCTAACCTACCCCAACTTGTTTAGGACAAAAGACTTTGTTGTTGTTGTTGTATATGTAAGGCTCCAGTAGTATTTTTCAACAAATGGTGCATATAGAATTTAACAGTAAGGAGATCACTGTATACTCGTTACCCCAAAATAAAAACTGAATGTCATTAGAGGTGCATAACAATACTGTTAGCCTTGACTAAGGCTCCTGGTTGTTCCAATTTTACGTAGTTTAAAGATAGCATCTCCGTAGCAACTAAGATATTTAATTTTAACAAGGAGATAAAGATCATACTTCAAAGTCAGTTCATGATCCGTGCAAATATGTTCAGGGCAATTTAGGAGATAGGAAAGGAGAGAAGCAAAACGTTCCTAGCATTTCACCTTTGCATGGTATCCAGCTAAGAAGACTCTTTTGCGGTGCCATTTTCCAAGTGATACACTTTTTCAGTGTACTTTATGTAATTTCCAAACCTTTTCTATAATAAAACTAAACCTAATTTCATAAATGGACACAAACTGGAATAATGAAGAATCTTCCCTGAGTTCCCATGAAATGAACAATCATCACGATGCCTCACATTAGCTTCGTAATGTTCAAGACCTCTATATCGATATTAAATGAAAAAGATACCATGAGCCCAAAAAGCATAGGCTCCAACAAGACCAGTACCAGAACTCCCGATAAATCCCATTTGCCAATTCCTTTTTGTAGCACTCGTGGGTCTAACAAAAATCTGAATGATTACAGTGTTTATTTGGCCTTAGCTAGACAAGAAAAGCTAGCTAATAAATGAAAACTAAGGAGATTAAAGAATATGCTTCACAGCCTGGAGATCATAGTGTAGCATGTTTCATTGGGACGATGATCAGCACAGAAGGATTGTCAAATAGAGTAATTACGGTATTGATATTTCATTCACATAGGCTCCTGTCCTAAATTGCCTAGCAAAAGGACAAGGACAGCAACTTTTGAACAAATTTCATAGTGACATGCAAATCCCAGTCACTCAAGAACTAAAAATAGAAGAGGAGATGCTAACTAACTCATACTACTCCTACTCCCATAATATTTGCAAGAGTAGTGCTTCTCTGCTCTTCAAAAAACTAAATCGCACAAATCCCATATCAGTTTTATATTGAATCTTGAATTTGTAGAATTCAGATCAATCTCCCTCTCCTTTTTTGCCCTTTGAACTTTTTTTTTCAAAAATTGAGTACCTTAAAAATATCACTCTTGGAGTAACTATTACTCCCTCTGTTGACTTTTATAAGGTGTGATTTGACTTGGCACAGTCTCCTAAATTGAACTTTGGTTGTTGATTACAGAGTATTGTTAATAACTACAAAATCATGATGATATGAAAGAACCTTCAAATACAAATCTAGCGATACTACTTTTGTGCACTAAACCTATATACTGTTGGACTAATTGTTGGTCAAACATTACAAAGATTGAATCTTGCAATACGTGAATGCCTTTTAAAAATAAACAGATGTAGTAACATTCAATACATGTTCTATTTGTGTGCTTAATATTGCTAAATCACTTTATATTAAAACAGAGTGATATGTATATATTTCTAGAAATTGCAATTGAAGTTTCAATGTTAAGTCGGCATTGTTGAATAGTTGCAACTTTCAACTAGTTGTATACATGTTTCTATGAAGAAAATATAAAAACTCAATAATGAAAATTTAGGGCATGTTCTTTTCCTCCGAAGCTAGCGGCTTTTGGCTTTTGCTACAGTACCTAACTTTTAAATAGAGTATTTTCTCAAGACGGAATCTATAAGTTAATTGTAGTACATGTTAAAAACCTAACATCTGTATCAACAAAAATCGCAAGTGAGTACCTCCCTCTCCGTAATCTCTGTCGCAAACAACTAAAATTCAAAAATTTCAGCCAAAAACCATAAACCGCAGCCGAAAAGAACAAGCCCTTAGTGCCCACGTAGCACAGTTGTAGGCTGCCCAAGCAAGATTGTCACAGTGCTTCGACAAGTCGCGGCGAGACCGAGGCACTTGGACGCTTAGTCGACTAGACGCCTGCCGTGGCGACAATTAGACGATAGTAGTTAACTGATAATAAATACAAGTAATACCTTATACGATCGAAAATTAAATAATCATGCAACATAATAGCACAAATTATCCAAATAACCATGCAATGGAGCTCAAGAGATCCAAATCAGAAGAAATCCATTGAGTGAGAGGTCTATTCGTAATTTTTAGGAACTCTAAATCAGGAAAAATCTATTGAGGAAGGGATCTATTCTAATTTTTAGAAACTCCCGAGGACTAAATCACAAAAGGACAAAAAAATGCCCATCCTTTTAACCTAGCTATTGCCAGCATTGCTTCTCAGAATCTCAGTTTGCCCGCCTCGTTCGTTGCCTTTTCTCGCTCCACCTCTTCCGCTGCCTCCGACACAGTGGCCGCTTGGGCACCGCAGCCTCCTCTTCACCGCCTTGGTCTCGACATGACGCCGCCGCCTCCGCCCTCCTCTGGCTGCAGATCGGCCTCGGCGGAGGGAGGAGGCAGCAGCTCGGGGAAGGCAGCGAGGGAAGCAGCAGATCGCACCGGTGGAGGGAGAAGCAGTAAATCGATACCGGCGAAGAGAGGACTTACAGGCCTTTGAAGCCCCCATCCCCCCCCCCCCCCCCAGGCGGCCGCTACAACGACCTTGACACCGTCTTGGACGCCTAGGCGTCGCCTAGCACCACCTAACTCCTCACGGGCTGGGAAATTGTCCACGGCGTCCCCCTCCGGCCACTAGGACGCCATGGCGACGCCTTGATAACCATGTGCCCAAGTCAACCTCATGGCCTGCAAATATGCACACCATAAAGGTCCATATCCTACCTACTGTCACATCAGTAGCAGTTTCCACATGTATAAACAATTTTTCTTGAGGTTGACGATCTGAACTGTAAGTATAATTGATTTCAAAAAGGAGAAGGGTTATAAGTTGGATGATTTGAATTAGGCTAAAAGAGACCTAAATGCCAACGAGGTAAATGGTAGATTGGTAGGAATGCAATACGTCTAGGGTTATAGACATTAGGATCAAACCTTGCATTTTAGAATTAAGAACATGGTAGATAAAAACATGAATAAATGCTGAGAAAATAGGGTGGCTTAACCACATTTAAGCCATACCTTCTAGCATGTATTTCAAGCTGTAGTCACCTTCAGTCCAGCAGCAGCTTGGTCTCAAGTCCAGTCCTCTTGACATTGATAATCTTAAGAGGTTATCAGCATCATCCCTTCTCCCAAGAGAGATATAAATATCAGCTAGCATCTTATAGTTGGCTAGATTTTCTGGATCCAGAGACAAGAGATGCCTAGCTGCTGCTTCTCCAATCACCAAATCTCCACATGAACGGGAAGCACTTAGCAATGTCCCCCACAATACATCATTGTTCAAGTGTTCAGAAAGAATATTTTTTTATCAGGTCATATGCACCAGTCAAGCGTCCGATACAACAAAGCATGTCAACAACACATGAGATATGCTTGATATCTGGCTCCAGACCGTACTGCTCTTCCATGCACTTGAGCAAGTCCATTCCCTCCTCAACAAGACCTGTGTTTTTACATGCAGACAACACAGAAAGAAAAGTGTAACGGTTCGGTTGTACTTCTGTTTTCTTCATTAGCCCAAAAACCTTAACAACTTCAGCAGCATGTTCATTCCAGGCATATGCCTGCATCATAGAAGTCCAAGAGATTACATCCTTATCCATGATCCCACTAAAAGCATCAATCGAGTGCCTAAACTCCCGCATCGACCATACATGCTAATAAGAGAATTAGCAATTGTACTTTCATTCTGGAAACCTCTTTTGACAATCTGAGCATGTGCTTCCATCCCCTTTTTAAGTGATGGAATTGAAGAGATCATAGGTAGGATCTCCAAGAATGTAACAGCATCTGGATCAATGCCTATCCTCTGCATTTCTACTGCAAATCCTATTGCCTTTTCCACTTGTTCAAGCTCCCCACAGCCTTTGATCATAGCGTTCCATGCAACTACATCATCTCTAACTTTTGCAAGTCCATGTAGAAGACCAATTGAGGAACCTAACTTTCCACACTTTGCATACATATATATCAGTGCAGTTACCACAGAGGGATCTGTCTTGAATTCACTGCCATTACACAGTACATAGTTTTCTTCAATCCATTTTCCTTCTCTCCACTCCCCCAACTCAGCGCAGGCCATAATTACATTGAGCAAGATAGGCGTAATGACCAACACTGCCGAATTCAAAACAAACCAATGGAAAAGCTTAAGAGCATAACCCGGTTGCCCATTCCGAACAAGCCCACCGATGATCGAACTCCAAGTGATGGAATCTTTCATCGTCATCTGACGAAACAACATCACAGCCTCGCGCAAACAGCCAAACTCAACGTACAGCTCCAGGAGAGCAATGGAAACAAAGAAATTAAGATGGAAGCCAGACTTTACTACAATGGCGTGCATCGTACCACGGCCCTTCCAAGCACCAAAGCCTGCATAGCCAGAAACCAAGCTCACCAGTGTGGCCTCGGTCGGCAGCACTCCATCCACAGACCTCATCCTTCTAAACAGCTCCACAGCCTCGCCCAAGAACCCGGCACGGGTATCGGTGCGGCATTTCATCAAACACCATACGAGCAGCTGCCAGATCACCAGCTTCAGAATACATTACGACCAGGGCCGTCGCAACAAGCAGGTCAGACGCAAACCCTTTAGCAGCCGCGTCGCTCTCGACACGCCTCCAAGCTCAAACTCCGACGCGCGCGCGCACGATGTCACGGTGGTAGGTGTGGCGGTCGGGCGGGCACGCCATTTCTCGGAAGAGACCAACCGCCAGGTGCGGGAGGCCACGAGCGAGGTAACCCCGTAGCATGGCGTTGTAGAGGAGGGGTTTGGGCGGGCTGGTCGAGGCCGGGGCGGATAGCGAGGCTGCCCTGGGCACGGCGTCGAACACCTTGCGCGCGGCATCGGCGGCGCCGAGGCGGAAGTAGGGGGAGACGAGGAGGGACGAGACGTAGCCGTTGCCGGCGAGGCCCGAGACAGCGGCAAGCGCGTGGGGACGGCGGACGTAGCGGCGAGGGCTTCTTTGAGGGCTTGGTACCGGTAGGTCACGGAGGGCATTTGGCGGATCGGAGTTCGTTGTTTGAATGGAGGAGCGAAATGGCCGGGGTAGAACTGAATTTAGTTTTTTTTTTTACTATAATAAAAAGTCATAAACTATAAGTCATATATCCTTCTGCTGAGTTTTTTTAATAATCTATTTTTTATTTTAGATTATAGTAATATATCTATGTTTTTTATTTTACAGCAATAATTCTTTGTCGCTCTACCATTAAGGGTGCGTTTGGTTGAGCTTTTGGAAGCTGCTTTTGCTTCTAAAAAGCCAAAAGTCAACCAAAGGGTGAAACCAAGTCGCTTTTTTGAAGTAGCTACTTTTGGTTAGTACGCTTTGAAAGCACCTTGGACCTCGCTTTTGGCTTTTGGCTTTCGCTTTTGAAATGGTAATAATAGAGAGTCAGTTTCACGCTTATTTCAAGGAAAATAGAGATAGGAGGTAGTTTTATACTTGTTTGAACCAAACAGCTTACAGCTTTTCCACAACCCACAATTCACAGCAGCTTTTCCACAGCCCACAGCTCACAGCAGCTTTTTCAAAAGCCACAGCTCAACCAAACACACCCTAAATGACTTGGGCTAGTCTGTTTCCATATTTCCCTTTTTTAGCCCGTTTTCGCGTTTCTGCCCCTTTCTGCATTTCTAAGTAGTGAAAGGGCCCCTTGAGCATTTTCATAGCATGCTGCCTTTTGTCGTTTTGTCGGCCGAACGAACTAGACTTTTCATTGTTTTTGTTGAGGAACCGTCGCTAGCGAGTTCAGTTCGATCGATTTCTCCTATGCAAAAGAGATGATCAAACACAAGTAATGTAAGAAATACAAGATTGAACACATACAGATAGGGGGAGAACTTCTTTCTTTATTGCCTTTTCTTCACAAGTGCAAGGTGATAGCAATGGGACCCCCTATATATAGACTACAAGGTAAGATATCCACCATAGGCCAAGGTCTCAAGCCCAGGTTTCCCAGTACTCCCCTCATCCGACATGTTCATGCCTCATCAAAACTCCATAAAACCCTATGGGAAAATTCTCTTAATTAATACCTCTGCTAGTCTATTCTGGGTGTGGACATGAGATACAGAATACTCAACTTTAATTTCCATTGCCATGCAATAATCATCAAATACCTTTGAAGTAAATTCTCTAGCGTTGTCCATTCTGATGGACTTTATATGATGATCAGGGAAATTATTTTTAATTTGAATTATCTGTGAGATCAGTTTTGGGAAAGCATGGTTTCTTATAGATAATAAACATACGTGCGACCACTTCGAGGAAGCATCGATGAGCACTATAAAATATTTAAATGGCCCTAACAGGGGCTGTATAGGTCCGCAAATGTCTCCTTGGATGCGTTCCAGGAATGCAGAAACTTCATCCTTCACTTTTAGAGCAGAAGGTCTTCTAATTAATTTCCCCGTGGCATATGCGAGGCACACAAAATCTTCTTGATTCAAAAAATTATTTACATCGATATTATGTCCCTGTGAATTGTTAGTTATATTTCTCATCATCCTATGACCTGGGTGGCCTAATTTATCATGCCAGAGACAGAAGAGTTCAGAGCTTCTAAATATTATTTTTAGGGCAGTATAGGCTGCGGGTGCCTTAACATTAGTGTAGTATAGCCCAGTCTCAAATGAAGGAAGCCTTTCTAATACTTTTTTTCCATTTGTTTCACGCTTCGTAATGAGCAGGTATTCCTTACCATACTTTTCTTCAATCTCAACATGGAAACTGTTAGCGCGAATATCCTTGAAACTTAAGAGAGTTCTAATTGATTCTGGGTAAATAAGGCTTCTTGGATAACCAAAGTTGTGTCCATGGGGACTATAATTATGGCTCTTCCTAAGCCTATTATACAGGCATCGCTACCGGCGATTGTTATGAGGCTACCAGCATTCTTGCTAATCGACTGAAAGAATTTTGTCTCTCTTAAGATGGTATTCGTTGTGCCGCTGTCAGCTAAACACACTTCCTCCATAGGCCCCACACGTGTTCTAATATAAAGTAATTTATTAATATGTAGTAGAGGACAATCAAGTAGAAGATAATCAATCACATAAATAAAATACCTCAAATATCAGAACATATCATACTATTATTAACTGAATAAATGAATGAATTATTTAATATCATCCAACCATCACGAGAAAATGAATTGTTTGAGTACCGACACTGCAAAATCTAGCGGTTCGTCGTGCGGGGTGACCGGCGTGGCATTCGGGATGGCATTGGCGTATGCCAATGGCAGTCGGTCGTGCGTCGCTGCGATAGCCCGTGCAAAGTAGGCGGTAGCGTTCAACCACGGCGGCTCATCCATGTGGGGCGATCAGTGGCGGCATTCAGGCCAGCATCAGCATATGCCAGTGGTGGTCAGTCGTGCGACGCTGCGGTGGCTCGTGCGAAGCAGCAAATAGTGTTCAATCGCGGCGGCACGGCCGTGCGGGGCCGATGGTGCATCTCATGGCGGCGCCGCTTCGAGCCGGCATCTATGCCGCATGCAGGCGGCGGTTGAGCGGTGACGCGATTTCAGCCTGGGGTCCGAGCAGCATTGGCGGCGGCGCCTCGAGTAGGAGATGGCGAAGTCGGCAGCGGTGCCTCATGTGGGACCCATGCAGGGGTCGGGCGCGGGCGGCCTGTGCTCGGGCAGCGACGCTCATGCGAGGGCAGCGCTGTGCGGCAGCCGGCTGCTCACGCAACGGCATGGCTCCAGATCAGGGTTGGCCAAATGGCGATGCGGCTCCATTACGGGCGACAACCGAATAGCGGCACAACGCATGCGGGCGACACGACCACGTGCAGGCGGCGGTTGCTCGCGCAGCAGCGTGGCTCCAGATCGAGGGCGACGCGGCTCCATGTCGGGCGATGGCCGAACGGCGGCGCGATGCATGCGGGCGACACGACCGCATGCAGGCGGCGGCTCGTGGATTCGGTTTATTCTTTTTCTTTTTAATCTACAGTGCAATCAACATCTACTCTTTCAAGTAATCTACCGATTGACGTTGTGCCGGTGACTTCAAGTCTGTTCATAGTAGATTAGAGCAAATTGGCAGCGTAAAAATAATCTAGAAAGTGAAATTTATGGAATTTTAAAGCGATCTAGACAATTCAATTTATGGGTACTTCAACAATTACCTTTCAATTTACGGCGCAATTTGTGCTGATAACATGTTGAGAAACTGTCACTAGCAAGTCCAGTCCGATCGATTCCTCCTATGCAAAGAGATGATCAAATACAAGTAATGCAAGAAATACATGATTGAACACGTAGAGATAGGGGGAGAACTCCTTCTTTCTTTATTGCTTTTTCTTCACAAGTACAAGGTGATAGCAATGGGACCCCCTATATATAGACTACAAGGTGAGATGCCCACCATGGGTCAAGGCCTCAAGCCCAGGCCCAGGTTTCCCAGCAATTTTCTTCAAGTCGACGTGGCGGGCCGTCCATTACACCAAGCTTTCAAATAGTCCGAGACAGCTGGCCTTCAGAAAAATGGGCATGATAATTGGTCGATACAAATTTACATTGCAAACAAAATTCTTACCCTCTCTAAAAATTGAAAACTACACTACGAGTTTTAGTATTTTATTTTCCGAAATGTAACTTAGTTTTAATATTTCATTCCTGAAATGTAACTTACTAACATCTTTCATAGGGCAGTAGGGAATTTGGGGTATGGAAGGGAGAGGAACTTATAGACATTGATACAAAACTTACAATTTGCAATATGAAAATTTGGAAAATTTAAAAGGATGTTTGATCAGAATTAGTTGGCAAAGAGTTACATTTTGAAATAAGTTATTACACTCAATATAACTCAAAAAATTACATTGCGAAATTTAATAGTTCATTTTCGGAAAATGTAACATACTAACATCTTTTGCATCGTAGTAGGGAAAAATAAATTTTGTAAAATTTAAATTACATATCCACCAAAAAATTACATTTATTCTTTTTTGGGAAGGAAAATTGCATTTGTACTTTTTCTCCAGCCCAGGGAAAAGGGGCCATAGAAGGGTGGGGTTTACATATATTTACTACTCCCTCCGTTCTTTTTTACTTAGATTTTCTAGAATCCGTGCAGTTAAACTTTCCTTCCGTAAAGTTTGACCACTAATTGATTTAAAACTCTCTAGATTGGCTATACAAAAATTATATTATTAGGTTTGTCGTTAAAAATACTTTCATAATATTATAATTGTATTAGTATATCTCAGTGTAATGTTATAAAAAGTAGTGGTCAAAACCGTATCTCGAAGATCATAAAAAGTCAAAAACGACAAGTAAAAAACAACGGAGAGAGTATTGTATAATTTTTTAACAATACTTTTGGTTGTGTGTAACCGAATATTATATATTTCTAAAAAAAAGTTACATTTCCAAAAAATTATTACATATCCATCCCAGAAAATTACTTATATGTTATTTCGAGGGCCAAGGTATGAAAGGGGCCACACATAGGCATCAACCAATAAGCACCTTCGGCCTACTAATTTCCTTGTAACCTGTAACGCCCCATTTTTGTGAGCGTTGGTAATCTCCAGAACTGTCCAGGACTGTTCAGTTGCGGAATACTGTACATGAATGAGCATCAATTCAACACATGCTTACAAACAAGAACCAAACTTTATTACAAAAATAAGACTTAACAGCCTAGTTTTGGACGCAATGGGGTGCAAGCCTAAAGTTAATTTATTGTACAAAAGAAACTCCCACATGTGTACTTGAGCGTGACTAAGACCTAAAACCACTAGTCACCGAAGAAGTAGGGTCCTTTTGAATCTTCATTGATAGCTTGCTTATTGTTTAGCACGTAATGAGTACAACCGTACCCATCAAGTCAAAAGGGTAAATTCTACTTTAGCTAATTGCCAGGATATGTCAAAGGATGGAAATATACTGGTTTTATTAACGAGGGTGGATGCAATTTTATTTGTAAATGTTTTTAAACAAGAAAACACAAATGAAAACTTCTTAAGATTAGGGGGCTTTCAACACTTGATTACTCAGCTTTCTCAGATTAAAACATAAACAAATAAGGCTTTTCACTTCTCAATTGCTTATATAGCCTTTACCAGGTAAATCCCCACTCAGACCCAGTATTCACTGGTTAGACCTATACACTTCTGCCTGTCCTGACTGGTACCGTTGTTAGGTTTAGTTACACCGCTTCCATACCAACTCCCCATCATCCACACTCCTGCCTCCTGTAGAGTTCAATCGAGTTAAGCTGCTACTAGACTAAGGTTGACAAGTCAACACTTGTGGTTGAACGATCACTGTGTCCTTTACTTAGCATAAGGTTCTTACCCTTACTTTTCACTTGAGGTTGCCAACCACATCCCAGACTTCTGCGCTCGACGGCACTACCACCCATCTACTGAAGCCTCCACCCTAGGGTAAGGTCATGGACTCCAACCATCTCGTGGCTTTCCATGATTCCTCCTTACCCTAGAATCATTTTAACAATTCTACTGGCCAAATGCCAAGTCACTTAGTAGTACAAAAACTTGAGTGTGCTATCCAACAATTATTTACATAATAATTAAATATTACTAAGGTTGTCAAGGTGAATATGTCATCAAATTAAACAGGGTATTTTTCAATGATAGGACATAACTAATTAGCAAGTCATTTTAAACACCTATTTTAATTAAATAACATCGCGCAAATAACATTAATGCAAATACTGTAATTAAGTAATTTAAATTTCATGGGATTCAACATGATCAAAAACTTGTAGCTTGCCTTGATGTTCAATAAACTCAGTTGTCTCATACACTTCAATGCTCAGATCTGGTCCTTGTATGGTCACCTCGGAATACTCGAGAACTAGCGCAAACACATAAAATAACATAAGGTTCGTGCTTGAAACTAATCAAGCTAAGAAAATAAAATAAAAGGAGTAAAATGCAATAAAAATCAAATGGAGTTGGTTTGGATTTTATTAGAGCTGGGATTGGTGGAACGGAGGCCAAAAATATGTTTGTGGCGTCAAAACGATCGAAATGAGGTATTTTTGTGTTTTTGGGCTCGAATGAACATTGTTTGCTACAGTGACAAATAGTGTTCTGCTAGCCTAATTCAAACAGTGCATGGCCCGCACAGAATCAAACCTGCTCGGCCAAATGGGCCACCTGATTTGGCCAAAGCCACACATGGTTGAACGGGCCAGTGTGCGTGCTCACACACTCGATGGACAATGCACGAACGGACACGCCTGCTTTGTCTTCCTCCAGACAATTCTCCCTAGTGCGAAATAGAGAGGCGGTGGCTCAAGCAGAGCAGCACCGACAAGGCTCTCCGGCGATCGAGAAAGGCATGGGTGGGTTTAGTTTGGCATGGCGGTTCCATTTTAGGGCTTTGGAAGGCGGGGACATGGGTGGTGGTGATTGGCGGTAGGAGAGAAGGCTACAGGTTTCATTGTGGCTTGGGGCTACTCCGGCGGCCTTCCGACAAATTGGGGATTGGTTTAACCATCTCTGGGGTATAGGGTTTACAATGGTGGTGAAGGTTTGGGTTGAGGGGTTCTCAAACGAGCCGTCCACAGTGAGGGTTCTACGGTCGGCGCTGGCTTCCACCGCCAGAACTCTCAAGAAATGCTCTCGTTCTAAAGAGTTCCGCTTTTATGATCAAGGTGCTCTGGGAATGCCATGGTAGCGAGGAATTGAATTTTGGTGGTTGGAGGTGGGAGTTAGACCGAGGGGCTCACTGGGCTCAGGGGACTTCAGCGGTGAGGCTGTGGTGAGAAAGAGTTCAATGGGCGGCTCTAGCAAGTAGTGGGGAATGATGCGGAGCTCTCAATGGAAGCAATCGAGCTTTAAGGGCGAAGTGAGGCAGTGGGAGCAGTGGCTTAGCTCGTACGGCGTCGGCGCGTGGAAGGAAGAGAAGGCGGGAGCTCTGTTGGGGAGGGAGTTTGCAGGTGAGGTGGCACTAGCAACACTGCTGTCTTTGTAGGAGTTGGCAAGCAATGACGGCAGTTGGTATGGAGGCGCACGCGTCAGGCGAGGGTGACCATGAGCTACGGTGGGAGCGAGCTCGGGTCAAACAGCGTGCAAAGCGAGGAAGAGGGCAGAGGATTGGGCGACTGGCTGGTGGGACCGCGATGCCAGGAGTTGGTAGGGGCTGGTGTGAATGCCGAGGGAGGACATGGCCGCAATTTGGGGTGGTGGCGCGAGGCCACGTGGAGTGATGCACAGAACAACGGTGGCAAGAGGCGAGCTCTCAGGGGGCGTCGGCAGGATGAGAAAGGAAGATGGCCAAAAGAGGAAGGTGGATTTCCAAGGGGAAATATCAAATTAGGAAGGAATAGAGAATTCAAGTAAAATAAAAAAAGAATTCAGATCTTTTGAATTTTTTAGGTGTTTCAACCGGTCTGTGAAACATCACATTTTTAGTGCATCTTTGTCCTGTTTGCGACTGCTGCTACGTTGCGTTGTGTTTTATCTCGTTGGTACGTTATATTATACTCCTCGTCATCTTTAAGTGATGTTAGGTTGTGGCTGATGGCTTTATCTGTGCTTTTCGATATGATGGAGACGCTGATGCGGATGGTGCATATTGTTTTGAGATCGGAAAGCCATTCGGAGAAGCTACTTCGAGAAGCTACCTAAAGTAGTCGCCACATTTGTTTCATCTTCAGATGAAGGCGAAGTCAAAAGTCACAAAAAAATAATAAGAACTAGATCTTTAACTTTTCACGGTCTTTGATATGTGATTTTGACCATTATTTTTTATAATGTTAAACTATCATATATTAATAAAATTATAATACTATAAAAGTATTTTATCGAAAGTTTGACCGTTAAAACGTTACCTAAAAAAGAAGGTTTTATTCATCATATACCCTCCCCTTAGATGGAAATTCAGGATTTACCCTCCTGGCCCACGTGTCAGTGACTTATGATGACCCCACATGTTATTGAGGTGGGAGGGTAAATCTTGAATTTGCAAAATGAAGGGAGGGTATATGATCAACTTTCCCAAAAAAGAAACGGAGGGAGGTAGTGGTATTTTTCTTTGACTTGCATCAGCGTTTCGCTGTTACTCCATATCTCCAGAAAAGATGCTTTCGTGTTATACCGAAAGAAAAAAAACAGAACCGAAATTAAAAGAGAAAACAAATTAGATTGGCCCGGATCATAGCAGATTAGGCAGTACTAGCACTACCCCTTGATCGAGTATCCATAACAGAGTCATGCAGGCAGGCAGGCAGCATCCAATGCCACAGCAGGCAAATGAAATGCCACCAGCAGATATACGGACGGACGGATGGATCATTACCAAGAGCGAGTGCGAGTCTACTGCTACTCATCACTCGACTGCATGAGGTTACATCCATCTGAAGTTCTGAATCTCTGCAGAGACGACTGCATGAGGTAACAATAACATGCATCTGAAGTTCTGAATCCCTGCAGAGACGACTGCGACGCCTGCCTGCCTGCCTGCCGCTCCATTACGCACCACGATCCAAACGGCTGAGCCTGCATGCGCTCACGGCTCACGTAAAAAGCTACTGCGCACGCGCCCACCGACGCGCGTCGTCGTCACTCGATCGGCGGCAGCGGCGCGCGGTAGATTTCCATCATCATTCTGACCGCGCCCGTGCCGTGCCGGCCGGCGTGGGCATGCGCGCAGCCCGTGCGGCCATGCCCACACACACACACTCAGCTGCGGCCTGAGATCAGGCAAGGGACCAACGGGCAACGACTACCAGCGTATATATGTACATAGACGGCCAGAGACAAAGTCGGATTTAGCACTGTTACCTACGATATTTACAAAATTAGCTATATCCCTATCGTATTTGTAAAAATAACACTTCTGCTGTCCGGTGGGCGAGCGACGGCGAGGCGACGCGTGCCGAGGTCGCTAACGGCAGGCGCCTATCGTCTCACCAGTAGACAGCAGGTAACCTGCCACCCGGTGGGGGCTCGGCAGGCAAGCCTGTCGTCCGGTGAAGAGGCGACAGGTGATTAAGCTGACTTAATTACCTACCTTAATTTTTTACGTTTAATATTTATTAAAATTTTTAAATATATCAAATGAGCACAAAAAATTACAAAAATTTATGTACGGCTTTTCAACACAATGTACCTCACAATATAATTTTTTGGATGACTTTATCCATTATGAATGTTGATCAAAAATTCATATAATTTTGATATTTGTACGAGTTTTTACATATAGCAAACGAACTCTAAAAATTACAAGACTTTATGTAAAGCCTTCCGACATAGTCATAGTTATTGTGTAATGTTTTGGGAATTTTATGTGGTCCAAATTTTCCACATTTATTTGGGCTAATTTAATCATAAATTTACGAATATTTCATAATTTTTTACAATTTTATACATTAGGAATACTTGTACAAGTAAAAGTAATTGTAGTAGTAAAAAAATGCATCATACTGTATGCAACATGGCTCACCCATCTGAGCCACTGCCAACGACCCGAGACGCAACCTCCGGACCAACTGACGTACCCCATGAGAGAGATTGAGAAAGTAGTGGACACTCATGTTAAGAAATCACTCTATTTAAAACAGTTTCTGTAATGACTCTTACAAATGTCTTATAAAAACTACTTTGAAAAGTGTTTGAAAATCGATTTTTAAAAACCAAAAGAGCAGACCTAAAACTGCATGTGGAAACTGCACGTCGTCCTTGTCTACCGATGCATGAACATGCATTTGGAGGACCAAGAAATTAACTTAAGCTAATTTCTCTCTTTCCTTAAAGATGAATAACTTGATGCACGCACCGTACCTAGCTTGTATATGTACTGTATCTAGACCGGCCTTAGGTTGTGTTTGATTTAGAGACAAGGTGGGATGGGATGGTCCTATCCCTGGTTTTGGGATGGGATGATCCCATTTTTTGTTTGGTTAGAGGGGTAGAGTCATCCCTATTTTTTGTTTGGTTGGAAGGATAAAGTGGGATGGAATGATCCCATCCTTTGTTTGGATGGAAGGATGAAGGTGGGACATGTGTGGCCTTTGAGTTTTTTTTTATAAAAAATTGAAGGCTATTGTTGATATGTTTGTACACATAAGCCTTTGAGTTTTTTTTAAAAAAAATTAAACAAAATAGTACTTAAAAAAACAAAGAGGTGGGATGACTCTATCCCACGTGGGATGACTCTGTCCTATGAAAAAAAGATGATTGCCTGATCCCGGATCTACAAGGAATATTCCTAGTGGGATGTCCTTGACTCTGCTTGTCCCAGAAGCAAACAGCACCCTGAGGTGGGATATCCTACCTGGGACGTCCCTGTCCCTCGAACCAAACACTGCCTAACTACAAATTAGTCCTTTACGTACACTACGTACCATTCTACCAAATATCATTGATCATGGATAACCACTTTCTGTACGTGTTTAATTACCAGATCGAGACACAATCGACTCGAGCCAGATCAACACGCCTGCTTTCCTCTGGCCCAGGGCCGTACGTACGTACATCGATCGTCGTCCTCTCATGTGCGATGAGCGACGGCACATGCTCCCTACGTAATCAAGGGCACCATTTTTCTGTCCAACTCGTGCTTTGCTCTGGTGGTAGATCAAATGTGATCGTTTTGCCTTCTGTTTTTAGCTTTCGGTTTGTTTTCACTATTTATAAATTTCGTTTTTTTCTGAACTTTTAATTTTTTTGAGCTTTTTTGCCAGTTCTTTTTTCCTGTATTTATTTGTATTATATGTAATGGGCTAACATTTTTTTTTAATTTTTTAAATTTAATTATGCTAAATAAGCCTCTGTCAGCTACAGTGTTTTTCAGTCAGTTACAGTGCTTTTTAGCCATAGACCAAAAAAAAAAAGCCCAAATAAGCACCACCTTAATTTGGTCGGACGTATGGGCGGTCAAAAGAAGATATCAACTCAACGTTGTTCCATCACGACAACAGCCTACGGCCGGATTTAGCTGTCTAAAGAGAAATTAAGGCTCCGTTGTGTGTCTTAAGTCGTCTAAAAGGATAGTGTTCCAACTCATCTCGTCTTAGGCCGTTGATATTGAATTAAACTTCTGGTTTTTACTTAAAAAGGCTAGAAAGTAATAAGAATATCTTTTTTTAAAAAAACAGTTTCTCTACTCCTTTCACTTCTGTCTCGCTCAAAGGATAAATTAGGAATCATAGACACATCACATACCACATTTCTATCGTTTCTGTCTTCCGCGTGTATCCCTTCATCACTTTTTGCACTGTTTATCCCTTCTTTCTAGAAGATATTTCTTTTATCAGCTACTATTTATTTTCTACTAAAAATTATCAACTATAACTAAAAGCTATTAGCATACATCAATACGGACGTCCCCTTTACGCAACCTAATTAAGACACGGACACTCCAATCTCTTATGTTTTCCCACGAGCATTTTCGATCTGTGTCAAGCCATATGTTAGCCCCCTTTTTTTCTTTGAATGACGGAGTGTCTTGCATGAGACAAAGGTATTACTGTATCTCCCCACCTGACCTAAAATCGATCTGATGTGGTGGTGATTTAGCCATCGCCGCCACTTAATTACTTTTGCCATTTCCACGGAGCTCCATGCCACTGCAAAGAGATTTCGTCTAGCTTTTTGTTGAGTTTTTTTGGGCTTCAGTTTCTGGCTTCCGACTTATTTTTCACTATTCAAAAATTTCATCTTTTTCTGAACTTTTGGCTTTTTATTGAGCTTTTTTGCCGGTTCTTTTTTCCATATTTGTTTGTATTATACGTAATGGGCTAACATATTTTTTAATTTTTTAAATTTAATTATGCTAAATAAGCCTCTGTCAACTACAGTGTTTTTTCAGTCAGCTACAATGTTTTTCAGCCATAAACCACTCAAAAAAAGCCCAAATGATCACCACCTTTGTTTGCCCAATCGGCTCTCTAGTTATGGATATTGATTTCTACTTTTAGTTTTCTAGCTGTAGACTTATTTATATTAATTTCTATTTCTAACCTCTTCTTTCATAAGCAGAAACTAATATGAATATCTCAGTTTCTATAAATCACTTCTATCAACTACTACTATTCATCAGCCACTACTTTTTGTTTTTATTTATTGTAACATACTTTGTATTTTATTATATCACAACTCCGTACGTCGTATGACGGTATAAATGCTATAGTACATTTCGTTGCACTGTTTTTCTTACGTAATGTACTACTGTTTATCAACCACTACTATTTGTCAGTCATTTTTATCAGTCACTATTATTTATCAATTACAGTCAAAAACCATCAACAAGATACAACGTAAACATGCCCTATATTCATCACCGTACGTGACAAATTGTGAAAGAGCCAATTCACTTATCCTTTCTCCTCCTAATCTCATAGTAATAACAGTACGCAATAGATATTAACTCGCCATCCTTGCAGTAGCGTACGCCATTGGCTTACCTTCTTTGCGGCCATCCACACGCGCATCGAGCCACCGCCGCCGGCGCGCTTCCGCCGCGGTCCCCGGCGGCCGGCCGGCAGAGCGCAGCAGCGCGGCAGAGAAATCCTAAACGCCCTCGTGCTCCGCTCCCGCACGGCAGCCCGTTGCGTCAGCGGGCCCACGGGCCAGACCGGGCCCACCTGGTGGAGACGGGGGCGCGTGGGCCCCTTGCCGCTCTCTGCGGGGCGGCACGGTGTGGACCGTGGGGCGCGCGCTGCAGGCTTGCAGCGGCCGGGCCGGGCCGGGCCGGGCCGTACTGCGGCCGCGATTCGGTGGGCCCACCTCGCTGCCAGCAGCGGCTCGGCATCGTCGCTGTCTTCAGTTTCAGCGCTTGCAGTGGCAGCAGAGCCCGTCGCTTCTTGCACCGGTGTCAACCACAGCAGGGAGGAGAGCCGAGGGTACTAGCACGAAGATTCCTCTCACCGATGTATCTACGTAAGCCTTTTTTTTTATATGCAGATGATTTTTAGCTGTGTTTCTAAGATATTAATAAGGATGATGTATACGGTTTTGAGCTCGAAGAAGTGGTTTCAAGGAGCCGCTTCGTTGGGTTCGGTTTCTGAAGAAGATGAAGCGAAAATTAATTAAAAAACAAAAAAGAAGAGGGTCATGCACGGATGCTGGCTCAAAAAAATGTACGGCAAGTTCACTTGCAAGTGAAGTTAGAGAGGAATAAAGTGTGGTAAGAAGAAAAAAAAGTAGAATTTCATTTAGTCGGTCTCATATGAGAGACAAAAAGATGCTAAGGTGTCGCTAGGTTGGGTTGAAATAAATTAGTTTATGGCTAAAATTGTACTATGATTGGTTGAAATTACACTGTACCTAATAGTGACTTATTTAGCATAACTAAAATTAAAAAAAAATTAAAAATAGAAAAATATGTTAACCTATTATAGACAATGCAAACGAATACAGGAAAAAACTGACAAAAAAACTCAAAAATACTAAAAAAAAACTAAAAAAAGACAAAATTTAAAAATAGTAAAAATAAATTAGAAAATAGAAGTTTAAACCGAATTAATCGGAGCCTTAAACCCTATGAAATAAAAACAAATCTAACATCTTTATAGCGTGACAAGGAGATAGCGAATCTAGCACTGACCGTGGATGGCGTGAAGATGGTTTTGGATGGTTGGCCACTGCGCCGCTGCAGTACGTGGGCCTGTGAGGGCGCGTCACGGCCCTGTTGGGGAATAATGGCATGCACTGCGGCAGAACGAGCGAGGGAATGGAGAGTGGGCCCGGAGGAGCACTGGCTGCTGCCATTGCCCATTGCAGGCTTGCAGCTACTACAATGATTCTTTGGCTGTGATTTATAGTTAAGATTTTGGTATTCTTTTTATTTACGAGATAGAGTATAGAAAGATATTTATGTGCAATTTTAATCGATTTAGTTAAATTCGGTATAATACCTACTATAATCGATTTGTAGATTTTACCTTGAAAAGACATTCCGTTTGAATGCTAGTTATTATAACATAGCTATAATCCAAAAAGAACGGCCCTATATATTGCATCGCTGTGGTTTTAGGGATGTTTGGTTGCTAACCATACTTTGTCAATAAAAATAGCCACACTTGCCTAAGTTGAGGTGCTCAAATTCTTTGCCACACCTTAGCAAGCCTAAAGGAATCTTAACACACTTTTTTGAGTCATTGACGCGTGGGACCTAGTTTGCTGGAAGGGAATCTTGCCACAACTGTAGCTGCAATCAAACAGCTCCTTGAGTTGGTCAAACTTGTCTAACCTTAGACGTGGTAAACTGTGGTTGGCAACCAAACACCCTCTTATTCGGCTAAAAAACTCCCCTATTATTTTAACGGTAGAATTGACGCTTAATGTGATATAGGAGTTGTAGTGTAGGTTACGAGACGCAGTCCAGATTAAATGAAAAGTAATTGCGTTCTTTGTCTTTGCATTTTTGTGCCAAATCGCGATGTGCTGGCACTTCACCAATGTTTGTCGGGACAACAACACAAGCAGGAATCTGTAAGAGGTACGTAACGGCGACTAGTACTAAATTTTGGCACTTCATCAATGTTTTGGGGACAAAAGACACAAGCAGGAATTTGTAAGAGAAAGGCAATGACAGACTCAATACTAAATTTTGGCACTTCACCGATGTTTTGGGGACAACGACACAAACAGGAATTTGTAAGAGGTAGGCAATGACGAACTCAGTACTAAATTTAAGCTATGACAGGATGTTCACGTGGATTCCTGGCACCGATGCATGTACATTGGTTCTGTTCTTTTGGTTACGATTGATAGTTTTTAACTATAGCTGATAGCTTTTAGTTATATTTTTCGATATGGTGGAGATACCGACAAGAATGATACACACGATCTTAGACTCAACAAAACCGTTTGAAGAAGTGATTTGAAAAAATCATTCTATTTGCTTCGGCTTCGAAAGGGGATGAAACCAAAAGACATAAAAAAATCGAAAAGAACAACGGTGCTAGCGAAAAAATATATATCGCAGGTTCACTTGCAAGTGAAATGAGAGAGGGAGAAAGTGTGGTAAGAAAAAAGTAATAATTCATTTAGTCGTGGCTATCATCTTGGGAGAGAGAAAGATATGCAAAATACTATAAAACAAAAACATCTAGCGTCACTATAACGTGACAAGGAGATAGCGAATCTAGCAACGACTGCGGATGGCATGAAGGCGGTTGTAGTGAAATTGAGGAGGCTGAATATAAGGTTTTAAAAATTATTATTTTTTAAAATTAATTTTGGTAAATTTGAAGTTAAGCAAGATTTATATTGCAATTCAAGACATACTCAATTCTAGTAAAACTAAGGCATCATAAGACAAATCTCTACAAATATATTTCTACACAACTACATATGAAATCTCAATAATCTCAATTTACTAGAAATATAAATGTGGAAAGTAGAGACAAAAAATAACCAAGAGATGACACATGATGTTTTGTCGTGGTATCGAAGACTTGCCGGTCTTCACTGGTTCACATTGAGAAAAACCTAAGCGACTTAGGTCGGCTCCACGAATTAAGTTTTGCTCCCCGATTCTTCTAGTGGTTGTTCTTCCTCTGCTCCGGAAATGGCGAACACCAAGCCACTCACAATATAGTGCCGAGCCTCTTCACAATCTTCTTGAAAATATCACCGCATGTACTCCCGCTAAGCCATCTAGGTGTCAGCATGCTCTAAGAGTAATGAACCACAATCTTCGCTTGACGATAATCAAATGCCAAGCATCAACCTAAAATGAATGCACTTGAATTATGACACACATTTGTTTAGATTGAAGACATAAAAACGGTATGTACACATTTGTTTTGTACTCCATCCACTAAATTATTTAAAACTATCCAGATAGGCTACATAAAACTATATCATTAGATTTGTCATTATAAATATTTTCATAAGATTTTAATTTAATTAGTATATCATAAGATAAAGTTATAAGTAACGGTAAAGTTACGTCTCAGAGATCGTAAAAAGTAAAAAAAAAGGTCACTTAAAAAGAACAGAGAAAGCAAAGAGATTTCATTCAAATATAAATTTATTAGGTTTTATGAATATACTAAATAGAAATTAATTGTTCAAAAACATCGCTCTTTTGTGAGCAGAGATGGTACAATTCCTTCGCCCCCTATTTTGGAGCACCGTTTTCTTCTTGGAGGTCATGTTTGGAGCATATGTTGATCAACACAATGACTCGTTGTTCTGGTGCCGCTTCAGTTGCCGTCGTCCTCCGTATGAAGGCTAGTAAGGGCATGTATAATGGTATAGATAATTGCTATCTATAATATCCTCCATATTATTTATAAACAATACTAAAGGTAGTTTTTACAATGAATTATCTTTTTATATATTTGTATAAACAGTTTTTTTAATGACATAATGTGTTTTATTTCTCTTATTACAGTCGACTGTTATATAAGAAACATCCTTTTTTTTTTTATGATTCGATTTTTCTCTCTATATCATCTTGTATTCTATACACCAAGACTTATGAATCGCAATACATCCCAATGCTTCCCCCTCCCAAACGACAGGAAAAGAGGCATTCAATTCAGTGGAGCACTGCGCTGCTACGCTCGCAAGTACGTACGGTGTTCGGCGGAGTAGTAACAGCAACCGTTGGCGCCCCGTCGTGATCGAAAGAGATCTGGGCCTCGTTCCAAGGCGAGAGAACTCTGAACTCAATCGCCTGCCCAATGCCCTGATCGAGAGAGATTTGGGCCTCGTTTAAGGTTCCAGTTTGACCCACAGCAGATCTAGGACGACCAAAATCTTCAGAGTTCTTAGCCACAGAAAATTTATACGTTTCTAACGGGATGTCTACGGTATTCTGTGAAATTCATAGGTTTCTAATGGAACCGGGTGAGCCTGGAATATGGCAAATTTTCATGATCCCTTCGGAAAGTCGACGGATTGCCTGTGAAAATTTGTACGTTTCTAATGGAACCGGGTGAGAGGCACTTGCTAGTCACAATCTGAATCTGACGAATTTTCTTTTCGGCGACGTCGGGGCCGCTGGGTCGTTTGCGCGTACGGTGCCGGCGGACGGCACCGGCGGGGGATTCAGAATTTTTTTTGTACGTATAATCCCTTTTTTATTCGAAAATACATAAATATACCCGCGAGAAATTTTTTTACAAAAATAGTCTCCAGTCGCCGCCCCATTGGGCGACTTCTGCCTTTCGCCCAACCGGGAAGCGACAAAATATCTGTCGCTCGATGATTGAGCGACTGCAAGTAGTCGCTTTCCTGTTAAGCGACTTCATAGTAGTCGCCCAATGGATGGGCGACTTATAAGCGCAGTCGCCCAATGGATGGGCGACTTTAGTCAATCCCCGTGAAATTTTAGAGTTTTGTCAATTTTGTAGTTTTAAACTGGAAAAAAATATGGTATAGTTGTAATAAAAGGTTATGTTTATTGTATATTGTAGGTGCATTAAAAATTTTATAAATTTTTTAAGAACAATTGATGTAGAACGTTTGATATATATTGGTAAGTGATATTTTTATGTTACTAAAAATTAGTGTACCAAGAGTATGTTAATATTGTTAAATAACTTGCTATCGAATCATTGAATGCGAACACACGAGATAATAACCTTATGTGAATAGAAATAAACTTCATAACATGCCGCGATACAATTTTATTACATGCATAACATATAGCATGATATGCGACTAACCCACCCAATCGCCGTAACATTTTGTCTCTGGGTGTAGCGTGGTTGTTTCCCCTTTTATCGCGCCTTCAAGATGGCTCCACTGCATCCTTTTTCTGTCATTCTTGGACTTGAGAGCGTCTCCCGAGCTTGAAGCTCTTCCTCCCGACGCTTGATGGTCGCTTCACACGGACTTAGCCGCTCCCGCCTCCTTTGCGCTCATCCTCCTTGCCCTTCGACGGATTTGGTCCACCCTCACGCGGCGCTCTTGCTCACGCCAGACCGCTGCTCCACCTCGCAAGCCTGAGTCATCGTGACAAAGTATTGTCCTTTGTTTTCCACCTCCACTGCCTGGTTATGTGGCCATGTCGGCGACACCCGATCCACCCATTCGATGAATCTGCAAGCCTATGTGTGGCATGGTAGATGTCATGGATCAAGTTGAAAAACGACAACGAGAAACAAATGATTTAGTTGTCGTCATTACCATGAAATCGTCTTCCAGGTTTGGACACTTGAAGAACCTACGACCGTATTTGGCTCGCTCTTCTTGATCCGTCCAGACTCCCAACATCGTCCTAAAGCCGCAGTGGCACTTCGGGCGCTCATGTCACTCCGGCACTCCAAATGGGTCGGACCTCCAGGAAGACATTGTTGTGTAGTAGTATTGTGAAGCCTTGAGGAGGAGATGTGGTATGGAAGACATAGGAGGCCTTTATGTAGGCAGGTTATCTGGTGCAGTGGGCATAGTCCATGGAGAGGAGGTAGTACGAATCTTTTCGCTTTTTCAGGATTGCAGTGTAGCAATAAATGTCCGTATGTAGGCTTTTCAGAGCGTGTAGCCTATATTTCTGAAACAACAAGCAAAGGTGACATGAAAACTCACTCGAAAGGATACATGCCCATGACGTGAACACTCACTGTAAAGGCTACAGCCTACGCCCCTATTTTGTTGGTTTCAGTAGCGATAGGCCTGGCATGTGTTGTCATCTGACTGAGCAAAGCTGCCCCGATTTGTCATATCACTGCGTAAAGCTGGCATGTGTTGTCATCTCACCGAGTAAAGCTGAGCGCTTTTGTCATGTCTCTGGGCAAAACAGCCATCTTTTGTCCCGCCATTCGATATAAATAGCACGGTAGAGGTCCCATGAAGTTGTAGCCAGAAAACCCTGTAAATCGAACAAAGAACATACCATGGCGGAAGATGAGGGGCCAGTCGGATATGAGTCACCGAAGGAAGACCTTCCCTTGGAAAGGAGGGAGATGTTCGGACCACAGTACCGCTCGGTACCAAGCCGGCGTGCGCAACCAGCGTGGCCGAAATGCGCACACAATGAGTACGTGGTCGTGCAGTCCCGAAGGGCGAACAATGGCGGCGCCGTTTCTTCCGATGCCCACGCTCCGGGGTACAAATTACTAATAGTACATTTTTTATTGCTTATGGACCCTCCATGTTTACTGTCATTTTTCGCAGATGGCGAAATGCGACTTCTCCCGCTGGATCGACCCTCCTCATGAACGGTATATTGACCATTATGTGGGTACTTTATGGGACCGAATAATGGACTTGGAGTACCGAATGGAGACTCTCAATGAGGAGAACAATGAGCTCCGCCAACAGATGCAACGCGAGAGGGGAAACGAGGAGGTTGTCAACATAGGAAGCTCTTATGATCCCACATGTTGCTGCGCGAACCCGAAGCTGCATATGTGCGTGCCACTACCACGATGGCCGGCCCGCCCGAGGCGGCCCTCGCCAGATTCTCCATGTGGGTGCCACGAGGCTCGTTTGGCATGTAGGCCACGAGGGTACCGAATGTGTTGATCTTTGTGCGATGGGATCGTTGTGTTGATGTTTTGGGTGTAGAACTTTCCATAAATTCATCGTATGTGCAATGTATGTGTTGTTTCGTGTTGTAAGTGCATGACGCCTTCATTTTCTGTGACCTTCATATTTCGTGCCCTCTTTCCATAACGATGTAATGTGCAACGTTGTTAAGCATGTGATGAATTGGTTGTTATGTACGTGGAGTTGCAATCACAAGGCAAAAAATTGCAATACTTAAATGGTACATACTTAAATGACATTGTAAATAAGTGCATTACGTAAAAGGGATGTAACATACAAGGTTTACAAATGGTACATGAAATTTAGCATGCATTACAACACCAACTCTCGATCCGGACATGCATTGCATCGTCTAGTTGTGTGCCCCTCCCGACCGCATCGCCCACAACGTGCACCGGATATTCCACTTGTGATTCGTCCATGTCATTTCTAATACGTCGGCTCTGTCGCCGACCCTTCCCACCCTTTAGCATGTTAATATCCGAACCTGTGTCCTCGCGGAAATGTCCAAAGTGGTGAAGTTTCCCGCCCGAACCCGGAGCTCCCACACCAAGCTTGCAGATTGTCTCCTTAAAAGTACTCGGACACGGTTGGAAGTATCCATGCCCACGGTTCCGCATGCAGCGAGAACATGAGAGCATGGCCTCGTATAACAACTTAAGCTTGTTGCATGTGCGATTAGGTTCGCTTGCATGATCTCCAAGGCATACCTCGTGAGTAATAAGTGAACGAGATGTCCCAAATCCGGCTCACACGGAGTATCACCTCAAACGATGCTCCTGTTGCCCATGACATGCACCGTGTGCAATTGACCCTTTGTGCCTTCGTCTCCATGTACGTGGTAATTTTTGACGAATACAGGGCTCGGGATTGGCGCATGAAGCGCGGCACTCGCGTGCCTCTCCACGAAGTAGCGGATTGTCTTGTGAAGAACACCTTCCACGATGGCGACGAGGGTGAGAACGAGACCCCGAGAACCCAATTGTACACCTCGGCAAGGTTACTTGTCATTATTCCGCACCTTGCGCCATCCGTGTCGTGCAACAACGACCACTTCTCCAATGGTTCCCCTCGATCCACCGCGAGAAGCACTTGATGTTTCGCGCTCCTCCTTCTTGGACCACTTAGGTTAGACTCATCGATTGTCGCCAAGCATTGCGGTTGTGCCGCCCGAGGAATGACCGCCCCTTGCTCCTCTCGCCGACGTTCTTCTGGTGTGCTCATCCAACAACCCCATAAAGCATCAAATTTGCTTTCTTTGGTTCTCGCCTAGCCACCTCTTGAATAGCTTCATCAAAGATTGTTTCGGAATTGCTTGAAAAAGTTTGCCCCTAAGTGACGATCGCACCACCGGTTCCTCATGTCCGCCAAGGAACGCTCTCCTCGTGGTCTTCTTGAAGTTTTCGACGCTTTATAATCCCGCGTGGCGATCATGGATTACGCACACACCGGGGCGGCCGCCTACAACTCCAGCCTTCACATGTCCGAGAAACCACAACCACTCTCATAATTCTCGCTCTCCACAAATGCAATAGCGCGGCAATATTTGATTATTACCGCCAACGCCTATGGCCGTCGGGAGCGCCTTTGTATTTGCTGTCAAGAAGGTCCCATCTACGGAGATCACCGGCAGCATGTGCTTGAATGCTAGCACCAAATGCAAACAATGCTCTGCGACATCGCAAATCCGGTGGACTTATGGGCGGCTTCGTGCACGGCGATGTACGTGCGGGTTCCTTTGTTGCAACACCTTAAGCATACGAGGAAGGTTGTCGACGCCGCCTCGAAAGTGCCAAACATTTTTCCAACGCTTTTGCTTGGCACGCCACGCCCGCGTAGCTAATCTTATACTTGAATTTATTCTCGATAGCTACCACAATATGCGTTGCCGCAATATCTCTCTTCTCCACTATCTCCCATACATCAAATTGGCTATAATCCGGACGTCAGTTACGATGCCTCGCCAAGACAAAGTGTTCGAACGCAGGAGTGCGGCTCCACCTTGGACACAATCCGGTGAGTGTCATACCGGCCCACACGCGTGCACCCTCCAAGGACAACCACCGCTCGCACTTCACGAGTGTATCGCTCCCGGCTTGATTTGACGACGCGAAATGTCCGTTGCATTGAGAGGCCCAAAGCTTGATGGCATCTGCGGCGCTTCCTTGTCGACAAGAACGTAGCATTCGTCCGAACCTCTGTCTCATGATACTCCTATGGTGATTCATGTTCATCATGGGCCGAAACACCCTCCGCATTAAACCGGTTCCATTCCTCGGGGATAGGAACTTCTTCATCATCCGAACTATCCTCCTCGTCGTCCTCTACGACTTGCTCTTCATCACATGCCCTCGGTCATCGATTCCATCTGCCGCACGATATACTCATTATGCTCTCCTTCATCCGCTTGCCCGATTCCGTCTCTATAGCTTGACACGGTGTAACTCTCCTCCATGTACCGCATTGCCTTCATCACGAGCAATTTCGTCAGCTCCACCAACGTGCGGCCCGCCCGAGCTGCTACCACCTCCCGAAGCATAGGCGGACGCACGAGCTTGCGCAGCTGCTTGTAGTGAGCACGGTTGCACAAGCAGGACACACTCGTATTCACGGCGCCGCACCCTTGCACAGATCCCTTCCACGGCCGAGCGCACCAATGTCTTCAACTCCCATCCGATGTCGGTGGGAGACCGGCTCAAAGCCCTTGCACAACGACGCACACCTCGGGGTCCAATGAAAACTCTCGGTCACCAATGCCGCACATCCGTCATTCCAAAGATTCTCGTCATCGGAAGTACGAGAGTGACTTGCGGAAAATCGCTTGAATCCACACCATTGGGACCTTCACGAATCATTCCAAGCACCATAATACACTCTCAATGTAGTCGGCCATTAATGATGTAGACCTACATGTACGATTGAAATTTACGACATGTCAAATAACATCGTTCAACACTAAACTAAACTTTCCATACTAAAAAAGGTAGTCAAATTTCTATACTACAAAATGTATACTACATCTACAATTTTTACTAACACCAATATTTCATCTAAACAATAGTGTAAATACAACCTAATTAACAAAAATACCTGGATCCAAATCGATGGAATAGCTTGGACTCCTTCTTCCGCCCTCACCTCCTCCTTCAACCCTGTCCTCCTCTCCTTCTCTTCTCCCCTCTCCTCCTTTTCTTCCCCTCCTCCCTCTTTTCTCCCCTTCCTCTTCCTCCTCTCTTCTTCTCTCTGGCTCTCTGCGCAGAATGGGGGAAATGAGGGAAAAGTGGTTGCTAGTGGGCGGCAGGCGGTGGAATAAGTGGCATCCACTCCTGTCGCCCTACGGTTGAGCGACTACAATTTCGATCGCTCAACCATACAATGACGAAATTACGATCGCCAACCGTAGAGCGATCAGATAAGTCGCCCAACGGTTCACACATTTCCTAAATGTCGCTTCCCGGTTGGGCGAAAGGCAGAAGTCGCCCAATGGGGCGGCGACTGGAGACTATTTTTGTAAAAAAATTTCTCGCGGGTATATTTATGTATTTTCGAATAAAAGAGAGATTATCCGTACAAAAAATTCGGGGATTCAGGAGGCCCATTCCATTTCCATCTTGCAATCGATAACCTCGACGACGCTATCACACACACATAGATGTTCTTCAGTAGTGCCGTCCCTGCGCAGTTTCTCACTATGCAAATAATGGCACATTCAAGCAACATGTAATCAGGAGTCCTAGGCTCTGATTCTAATATACAGTGTTATGGCTTTTTACTTGTAATTGAAATGACATTGTATGTTACTAACTTTTTACTTGTAATTGAAATGACATTGTATGTTACTAACTTTTTCTGAGCTATCCAATTAAAGAAAATAAAAAAACACATTATATCTTTACCGAAAATACAAAGGGAAAGAAAGTAAAAAAAAGCCGCTAAGTTAGTTAGACATTCCTGTTTATGATGAGAAGATAAATATTCAAAACCGGCAATGATGAGAAGAAAAACACACTAGAATTCATTCCAAAACCGCCATTGATGAGAGGAAAAACACACTAGAATTCATTCATTGGGAGGGCTTAAAAACGCACCATCATCTCACCATCATCTTACACGTTAGGTGAGTAAATAGCAGTAGCAATAATTTTACATCACGCTCATTGCAAGTACAAGAGAGATTGAAACTGCATTACTTTTTCATCATCTTCTTCTTCCTCGGCTTCCTGCCCCGCTTGCTCTAGCTTACTGGCACTGGCTTTCAACATGGGAGCGGCGAGAATTAGAAGACCAGCTTCCGACGTGGCAGGCGGCCGTCCACGTCGGCGAGCTCGCGGATGGTGTTCGCCACGAGGTCCCTGAACACCAGCCGCTCGATCTGGAGCACGGCGTCCGCCACCTCGGCGCCGGGCCGCAACCACCGGCGGTCGGCCGAGATGTCACGCAGGATCGCGCCGCGGGTGAGGTCGTTCGGGTCCTCCGCCGCCAGCGCGACGGGCTCCCGGGCGCACTGGACCTCTGTCCAGACGCGCTCGAGGAGCTCGCCACCGCGGAGCCACGCGACGGGCTCCCACGGGCAGGCGGATCGCCACCTGTCCATCGCCTCCGCCGCCGCGCCGCAGAGCAGCCTCCTGTGCTGCCACGTGTCGGAGCCTCGCTGGCGACTCGTCTCTGCCGCGTTGTACACGTCGTCTGGGTCCCGCACCCGGTCGAATAACCGGACGACCTCTGCCACGTAGGCGTAATCCGGGTCGCTGGCGTCCGGACCCACCGGCCAGTCTTCTGGGACCCACTCGTCATCCTCCGGGTCGGACACCGTGGCTGGCCTTGGGCTAGGGGCTCCGAAGTCGATTGCCCGTTTCGACGCCGACGAGGACGGCGAGTCCTCGTCGGCGAGGAAGACTGCCGGGTCGAGCACGGACACGGGGCTCGGCTGCTGGTCGGCGGCGGCGTCGCCGGCGGTGAACGCCTGGATGCTACTTAGCAGCTCGCCGCACCGCTCGAGCAGGCCGCGGTCGGAACGAGCCCGCTGCTGCATTGCAAAATGCACGGTAAGTTCGAGAGAATTACGAGATGGCCCTTGCCAGGGACAAGTTTCTGATTTCATGGCAAGTGGAGGATTACCTCGAAGTCCCAGCGGGAGGAGGCGCTGAAGGAGCTGCTGCTGCCGCCGTCCGAGAAGGTGGTAGAGGCGTCGTCGTCGGGAGATAGCGCCGCGGTGTTCTGAGCGGTGCGGCGGGCAATGCGGGAGCGGACGCCGGTCGCCTCGGCGTTGCCTGGCTTCTTGACGGATAGGTGGTGCTTTGGCGACTGCGCCGGCGAAATGCGCCGCTGCGGGGACTGCGGGCCGCACCGCGCTGGGGAAACCGGGCTTCGTGCGGGGGAAGCGGCCCGGTCGGGTGAACGAGGGCGGCGGGCGGGGTGGACGTCCACGCGGACTCGGCGGGCTGGCGTCGTCCGCGACGGCGGCGGTTGCGGCGGCCGAGTACAAGGGCGCATGACGACGATGGGAGACGGAGGGTTACGCACGGAGGAGACGGGCGGAGGGTTGTGGTGGAGGAGACCTTTGAGCTGGAGAGCTTCCAAGATTTGCTTCAGGGTCTCGAGATCCCTGGCTGGCTCGGCGATGCCGCGCTTGAGGAGGCGCCGCTCGATCTCGCCGTAGAGTGCGATCTCGCCGTGGCCGGCGGTCGAGTCCACGCGCTTCGCCGGCTCCGGGAACATCTCGCCCGCGTCGAAGCGACTCCGCCTCTGCAGCGCCAACCGCGGGCAGGCCGGATCCGGCGCCCGCCGCCGCGCCGCCTCCGTCGCCTGGGACGACGGCCTCTGCGGCGGAAGCACAGGCGGCGCCGGCTTGTCGAACAAGGTTGGGTCCACGAAGCGGAAGTGCGACGGGTCCCGAGGCACGCGCTCCGACGCCGATCGCCGGAGCTCGCCCCCACAGGGGGCATGCTGCCCCTCCACGGCCGGGCAGCGCGGCAGAGCGTCGAGCCCCATGAGCCGTGCGACGACGCTGGGCGACCGCCGCTCGTCCCCCGCCATCCCAGGCGACGAAGGCGCCGCCACGGGCGACGTCCGGATCTCGCGCGGCCGGAGCTTCCCCCTCGCGTCCACCACCGCGCGGCTGTCCAGCGACAGCCGCGGCAGCCGCCACGACGCTGGCGCCCCGCCGGCGCCACCATTCTTCAAATCCAGCGGCGGCAGCTGCAGCGACGGCCTCGGCGCGGCCGGCGGCGTCGTGTCCGGAGACGGCAGCGGCGTCTCCCGCTCCAGCGGCATCGACTTCTCCGACGGCGTTGCCGACCCCTGCACACCGGACCCACAACAACGAAGAATAGGAAAACCCATCAAGAACCATCCCTCACAAGCACCATGGAAGGAAGATTACCAAAGAAGGAAAGAAAGAAAAAGGAGACGCACGCTAGACGAGGACAGGAGGCGGCGGGGCGGGTGGTAGAGGCGCTTGCCGGATAGGATCTGGGGGCGGTCGAAGAGGTGGAGGAAGCCGGCCATGCAGCCCTGGTGGATGCGCCGCTCCTCCTCCTCCTCCGCGCCCATCGCGACCATCTCCTCCCTCCCTCGTCTGCTTCCTCTGTCTCCTAGCTTCGTCTCCTCTGCGACTGCGGCGCTCTGGGTGCCTCGCTCGCTGAGGCCAAGGCTCCCGCTTTTGGGAGCGTTTTAAAGCGGTGGCGGGGGGAGGAGGAAATGACGTCTCCACCCCTCGGTCGCGCGGGTAATCGCGGGGCCGTGCCATCGCGCCTTGCCGGTGCGTCGGGGCCCGAGCGGGGGAGGGAGATGAGACGTTGGCGCCTTGGGTTAGGCGCGTCCGCCTAGCTGACCGTGCAGCGGATGACATGCGGGGCCAGGCTGTCCGATTTTAGTAGAGCTCGTGCACGGGCTACCTGCTCCGTTTTACAGCTAAATATTCTTTTGCAGATGGCAGGTGACTTACGGTTCTGTTTTTTCCGCTTTTAAAAACTGTTTTTTGTTTTTTACAGCAACTAGTTTTTTAAAACAAATTTTACTAGTTAATTGTAGTATATAATGTACTGACTTTATTTATATCAGCAAAAACCGCACGTGAGTTTCTGTTACTCTGTAATCTCTCGCACGAACAGTTCAAAAGCCACAAACCGCAGCAAAAAAGAACAGCACTAAATTATGGGTTAAATATTTAAATTTTATCTATTCATGAGATATAGTATACAAAGAAAAATAGTTATATATAATTTTTGCTGATATAGTATACTTTTTATTATAATTTTTTTTATTGATTCTGTCTTAAAAAAACACGTACCATTTAAAAGCTAATTAGTATAAATAATATAAACATAAACTAACTTAAGCTAAAAAATTCGGCAAAAAGCTGGCTGTTATCGTCTTATGGCGAATGACAAAGATGGCATTTGCGTTGTGATCTGTAATACGATGGCTCCTAAGGGTATCTGCAACAAGGAAGCATTTCTTCTGACCATGCATGCAAAAGGGCGAGGTGAACAGTACCGTGCCTTTAGGTTGAGTTCAGCCGTTGGATCCAAAATGTACAGCTAAGATCTATTGTCACCATGCCACCACAGTTTTTTTTATCAATAAAATTTTTGCTACAGTACTCCTCTGAGGTCCGTGCCATTTCTCTCTCTCTATTAGCTTCTGCAGACAGTATGAACACTAGTTTTCCGACGAAACTTCTCAACTCTTCTCGCTCTGGAGAAAAGACAGATGTTACTGACATATTACGCACCTAACTCCTCTCGTTTCTGTCTCACGCACGCATCTCTCTCACACTTTCTCCACTCATCGCCATTTCTTTTAAAAGTCATTTCTTTCAACTACTACTATTTATTTTCAGCCAAAAGCCAATAGTCGCAGGCAATATGAACAATTCCTAAGTAAGGCAGAGAATGTGACTCACTTTAATAGTGTAGCGCAAAGTAGAGGCAAAATGAGCAGTGTTACAAACGCACAACAAATATACATGATCAAATGAACGGGGAGATACGGATTTTATGTGCAAAACCTTTGCGGGGGAAATTACAAACACAAGAAAGTTAAAATTACTATAAGAGGAGAGATTGCAAGCTCAGAATGATCAAGAATGTCGTGTGAGATAGCTGAGCTTAAGCATGGCAAATGGAAGGCAAAAAATATTCAAAGAAAGTTCGAGCGACGGGTTACACCATGTGACTTGATCAGTCCAAGTAAGACATGGTCCGGTCGAACCAAAACGGGAGAGACTTGCCGACGCGTGGTAAATCAGTGATGTATCTACATGTGACAAGCATGATGATTGCTTGAAATGAAAGATGAAGAATGGCCATAAAAGAGTATTTTGGTAAGTTGATTAAAATATCGAAAGCTATCTTCCATCAAAATTGCGACGCTTGAACGGTGCTTGGGAAAGCGGTTTAGGTCAAGAAAAAAACTAAGAAGATCAAGTTGAATCAAGGCTAATGACTTAGCGGATTTTGGTTTATGTGCTTTAACAGCATGCATAAGTATAGTGTGTGAGTAAAACCCGTATTATGTTAGTGTTGTGGGGATAGCCCCCTACCATATCTGTTCGGCCTGTTGAGCTGAAAGGTTCAATGGGGGGACATAAAGAGATGTGAATACCCTTCTAACATTACCCTAGGATGGGGTTTTGATTGTAATAAGGCCTTATAATCATGTATAAATATCCCCCTAGGGGAACAGGGAAAAAGATATATAGATTCATTCCGATACTCTCCTAGTCCCCTAATATACTGTTTGGTCTGTAACCACAATAGTGAAGTTAATGTGTGTTTCCTCAAATGTGCTAAATGGATAGTATTCATAAGGGTTAGAAAGGCTGGTTGGCCTATCTAACGGGTTGGAATAGAGATTTACTAGTTATCTTTCCAACCATCCAACCATTGCCATTGAAGCCAATTGTTCTAAGGCTAGGGTTAGAGGTGTGAGTGTTGTTCTGTGCTCTTTTGTCCTCCCAGTGCAGTGGGTGTAAAATATTTATCATTAAGTAGCAATATATCAATCCTTATTCGTCTCCATAGATTCATCTTGTATTGATTGGTTGTTTTTACTCTTCTCTATATCCTTAATTTTACTATGCCAAGGACATGTAAGAGACGAAGATGACATCTGAAAATCAATCTTCACCCATCTAGGCACTTGATTAGCAAGTTCATGAAAAAATCCAGTTTTGCTATTTTTTGTGTCTCCTAGTGATTTATTGATTCAGCAGTTTTTATCTCATTTTTTTGGCGTTCTTGTTTGCTATGACATGTGGGAATATATCTAGAACCATCTTGGCTATCATCCACCCATGAGCACATCATATTCTCCTTTATCATGATTTTTTTATGTTCTTGCTTGTTGCGACATGTTGGAACATATTTAGAGCCATCTTGACCATACCCATGAGTAAGTCATATTCTTCTTTTTTTTGTTTTTGCTTGTTTTTTGTGCAATCTTCCTTCAAACGGATAAAGGTTAGAACTTTGCAAACAAATTTTCTTGATCGTTGTTTGGAATAGATTCCTGGTCCTTTTTTTGTTTCAGTTTATGGCTTTTTGGGCTGTTTGTGTGAAATAGTACATAATAACAAAGACTCACGTGCAGTTTTGACCGATATAGATGAAATCACTACAATATGTACTACAATAAACTTATAGACCATGTCTTGAAAAGACGCTCCTTTTAAAAGTTAATTACTATAGAAAAACCGAGAAGTAACTTTTAGAAGCTGAAAAAAAAGAGCCCCTATCATATTAAAGATGGCACATATCAAATTTCAAGTGCTTTGAAGTTTTGGCTTGAGAACTAGCTCAATTTTAGGTTTTAGCCTAGTTTTTGTGCAGCAAAATTTTACGAATCAAAATATTCTAATTCTTTTAAGTTCTTTCAAGATTTTTTATTAAAATAGGTTCTTATAGTTATGATCTAGTTTTGGTTCAAGTTTCAAGTTTTGTGCATATATGGATCAAACGTTTTATGTTTTTTACTTGAAATTATGATGCTTTTCATTGTTTACTTGTTGAAATTACTATAGTACTGAGATTTTTCAGAATTTTATATTCTTAATCTTTATACCTACTCAAAACTATTATAGTGAAGAATACTTAAAAAAATTAAAGACACTGTTCACCCTCTCTGTCCCTTATCGTACCGATCCTACATACTTCATCATACGTATACACGGTAGCACCCATAGTCGGTTGCGTTACTTGCACTTACGTAGATATACAGCCTGCTCAATTAGACTGAAAAATATGACTTATAGCTGAAAGTACATTGTAACTGATGGTGATTTATTTGACGTAATTAAATTTTAAAAAATTAAAAATATAACAAATATGTTCACCTATCACGAACAATACAAATGAATACCAGAAAAAGAACCAACAAAAAAGCTTTAAAAAGTAAAAAAACTAAATAAAATAGACGAAATTTAGACATAGTAAAAAAAATAAGTTAGAGGTTTAAGCTAAAATAAATGGACCATAGTTAAACGGACGGAGAGCATTGAGCAGTAACTAATCACTGCTACGTGCATGCACGTTTGGGCTCGTGTCAGCGCTAGAAAATGTGCTGCTAATGCATACATTTACTTTTAAACTAGAATAAGGTGTGGTGCTGGCTTGCTAATCAGTGTTAGATACGCGAGCGGTAGCTGCCGCCGCTGAGCCCGAGAGTTTTGATACACCATTTTTTACTAGCCGTTGCCGGTGTGGGACAGTAACGCCCCCATTTCTAGGGGCGCATACGGACACAGCATTCCACAACTATTCACGCATGAACAGTTATGGAACGTCGCGCAAGAGTATACCATTACATGCTTACAACAAAAGTCCGGCATATATTTCACATAAGGATTAACATCCAGTTTTTGACAGCGTGTCGTGCAAGCGCAAAGTATAATTACATTACGAAAGACTTCCAGAATCCGCTTGAGCGCGGCCAAGACCTAAAGCCACGGGTTCTCGTCGAAGAAGAGATCCTCCGGGACTTCCTCAACGGGGAGGCCTTCACCTTCGTCTTGATCCTCTAAAGAGTGGATTAAGCAAGCCGTGAGCCAAACAACCGGCTCAGCAAGCCCCAAAAGGGACTCTATCTTACTACATGCACGGAGTTACAATGGAGGGGAGTATACTTGGTTTATTAGCTTTGGTGGATGCAATTTTATTTGCAAACATTTTAATAAAACGGACCCAAAACTACTTCTTAAGATCTCAGGGGTTTTTCATGAAGAGTTAATTAACCAACTAATCAAGTTAAAGCTTCTACAAACTACTAAAGCTTCGCTGCTGGAATCACCCAAGTGACACAGCTCCATTAACCGGGAGCACGGCGTATTCGAATACCATTTATTTGACTCTGCAGAGTTGCCCAACTTTACCCACACGCATCCTTAACCCTCATGACTGAGTTAAGGAACCGGGTCTTTTCGCTGCTCAACCCTTGGTATACACTCCACCCGATATATAAGAAACCCGCACATCCTCGGCGTCACTGCCATCGCGGAACGCCGGACCCGAGTTGTGGGGACCTATCGTTGTCTTGCTCCGACTCCCAAAGCGGGGTTTCACTTAAGTTGAGCAGGTACTAAACCAGGGTTGACAAGTCAACACCTGTGATTGAGCGGTCACTATGTCATTTGCTCAGCGTAAAGGTCTAAACCTTACATTTTCCACGAGGTCCGCGACCTCCAACCTAGGGTAAGCGGTGAGCGAAAGCCGTCTCGCGGCTCCCCACAACACCCTTACCCCTAACTCCAATCCCAGGGTAAGAGGTGGGCGAAAACCATCTCGCGGCTCTTCCCCAACCCTTACCCTACCTTGTGCACGCCGGCACTCTCCGCTCTAAGATACGGTGTCCCATACCACCCTACCTTAGAGTCGGGTTTTCCAAATTCTATTGGCCCGCAGCCACAGCCTTATCAGTGTATCTCGCATTGTTGGACAGCCATTGACAGGCGGGGGAGCTGAACTTGCGTCGAGCGCTCGACGAGCTGTGCCTGCTACTCCATATGCATCTCGCATTGTTGGGCTTTGGTTTTTAACAGCTAATACTATCTAATAGATTTATCAACTATAAAAAACTAGTAAAGTGATCCATACATTTGTGACAACATCTATAAAATATAGTTAAATGCTTAGTAATGTATATGTAATTTTGTTTTTTGAAAAAACAGATTGTTGCAGAACTTTATTTATGATATTTTAATATTATATACTATAAGAGAGAAAAATACCCACTTTGTTTCCTAATACCTGTCACATGTGACCAAAGTTTTCTTCTCAGATATTTTTTGATAGAAATACTTGCATAGCAAACAGTAAATATACCATTACATAATATTTCCCATTTATATCATCATTGTTTTATCATAATTGCAATGCTTGTCTATACTTACATATTCATAACACATATTATGTAGTCTACATGGTATATCCAAGTGAACACCCATTAATGATTTCATTCTCAATCCCTCCATCCTGTAGAGGTACACCAAACAAATGGAGGTACACCAAACAAATGGTGGTAGTATTTTTGTTTTTGTGGGATTTTTTAGTAATTATCTTTTTTCTTAGCGATTATAAACTACATGTCATCGATTTTTACTATATAATGATTTTGATTCCTAATTTATATATATACCAATCAAATTTGTTATCTTATTTTATTTTTTCCCAAATTAGAATATTTTGTAATTTTAATTTTGAATAAAACCAAAATTTCTATTTTTCACTTAGTCTGGAATTCAAAAAACAAATGCTAATTTTCATTGACTTTTATCCTAAATTTGCTTTTTTTGGATTACACTTATTCTACACTTTCTTTTTTTACTTTTATGTTGGAATTCGTTTATAAATCCAGGTGCTATTTTTTTATTTAAAATTTAGGTTATTTATTATAGTATTTGATATGGAATCTTTCTTTAATCTTAAATTTATTTTTTAATTTGGAATTTTAGTTTTATGTTAGATACAAATTCAACCGCTAATTTTCATCTAATTTCTATTCGAAATTTTAGCTATGTAATAGATTTTATTTGGAGTTCATGTTAAAATCAAATGTTACTTTCCTTTTATTTTTCATTCCAAAATTATTATTTTTTGTTGTTATTTTTTTATTTGATTTCAATTTTCAGTTTTAGATTAGAATTTGGATACAAATCCAATTACTAATTTTCATCTAATTTTTACTCCGAATTTCAACTATGTTTGGATTTTAATAAGCAGTCCATATGAAAAATCACATTACTAATTTTCTTTTATTTTTAATTCCGAATTTCTGTTGTTATTTTTTTTATCTCAGTTTTAGGTTAGAATTCCCGCATCGGACGGCCCAGATTGCTGCCTCAGCTCGTGGGCAGATCCGGCAGTTCGTAGCTGGCCGTGGTGGGACCCGCGGAACACCGAAGAGTTCTTAACTCTCTACAGCTGCGCCTTCTGGATGCTCCTGTACGGCAAGCGTGGCCCTGATTTGTTCAAGCGTCCTGTAATCATAACTCATTAACCCCTAATAAGTAATAACCGTTGGATTATGGAGTGCTAATATATAATTAAGATACACCAAATTAAAAGCAACATGTTTCTTTTTATTTTTGAAAGAACTGACTCCGCCCATTTCAAAATATGGATTATAATCTCTTTTAAATTAAAAACTATATATTTTTAAACAATAATATCTGACAGCTGCTATAGTTAGTATCTACTTGATTAAAGACCAGATGTTTTGCTTTGTATAAAATTTTTAAACTTTTTTTAGCTTCTCTAAAACGTCTATTATTAATTTTTAGTAATAATAGACACATCGGGCATAGTCTAACGGAACAGTGCCGTTAGGGCATCTGTAGTGTATATAACCCAAGAGACCTTAAGGTGGGTCCTATCTAAACCTTAAGGCTGACTCCATAGTGTATATAACCCGAGGGGCCTTAAGACGGTCCCACTTGGCAGATAAAGAAAAATTATATTTTAATGCTTGTGGCCAGGTCTTTAACTTGAGGATCAGCTTTAAACCTTTTTTGCTTATAGCCTGCTTAAGATCACCCCTGTAATGTATAAGATTGATCTTAAAATAACTTAAAACCCTTTATTTTCATACACTACAGATGCCCTTATCCAACGAGAGAGGCCTCCGTTGCCGTAGTCGCATGCAGAGGATAACACCATGAGCATCCACATGCAGACATGCCCCATGCATCAACCTAAGCAAGAATACTGCTCGAATTATATATATTAATCTGGTATAGTAATATATAGTATATGCTTGGTTCTTCGCAGCTCGATCGGTTGATCGGCGAAAAGAAGGGTAGGTACTTGATGAATAGTACTGGGGGGCATGGTCAAATCGGTCAGGCGAGCGACCGTGACCTGTGCCAATCTGGGCAACGATCCGGGTGACGTACGCGCCCGCGCATGGCATGGAAGCATGTGTATCCCCCTCTGGCACGCGCATCTGATCGATCTGACCTTACCAGATCTTGCGATGATGTCGTGCCTACGTAACAACACGGGGGAGCTCGCAATAGTTTGTGAATTTTGGACACATCTCACGTTGTTGCACGTGAAAATTCCAATTTTGACCACCCTCTTAGCGAAAAATTTCATAACTAGTCTCCTACCCGACCGCGGGATTATGACGTTACGACACCTACCACCGCACGATCGCACTGTAGCTGGATCGTGCGGTACCAGACCACACGACTCGACTATCACGACCAGCCGAGCGCACGTTGGAAATTCCTACCGCACGATGCAAATTCCGACCGCACGAGTGTACATGCCAAGAAAAAATGCATCATATATAGACATAATAAACCAACCTTATGCACTGATGGCCCATTCAGTTCCATGCATGAAACGCTTAGCACCTAGGAATAGGATACGCCCCATGATAAAAGAATATTCTCTTCGGTCTTCACAATCATCAAAAAAGCTTTGCAGCTCAGTTGGGATATCGTCATATCAACCTGGCACGGTTTGTGGCCATGGTTTTGGCTTATAGATTTTAACTGAAAATAAATATTAATTATTGAAAGCAGTTGTTTTTAGAAATAGAGGATAAACGGTGTAGAAAGCAAGAGAGATATATATGTAACGGGAACGAAAGATGTAGAATAAATGACATATCCGTGACCTTGATTTATCTTCAGAGTGAAACTGTAGTAAGAGAAATGAAAAAACCACTTTAAAGAACCGAAAACACAACGAAGGTGGAAAAATGCAGGGAGCGAGTGGCGCCTTTGTTTCGAAGGGTGACCCTTTTTTGCAACGTGGGGTCGAGACTTCGAAGCTATTAGGGCATCTCCAATGGTTATAGTTAGCAACTAACTATAAGACTTCCGCATCATCTATATAGTACACACTAAAGTTAGCATTCTAAAGAACTATCTATAAGGATAGCTATTTGATGCTTACATGCACACACAGAATTTATGGAGGCTGCCTCGTTTGGCGCTATAGACTATCTCTAGAGCTGTAGAGAGCTGCGTTCTCTTTCTTCATTTAATATCTTCCACGTAGGACAGTTGATGACATGGACTCTCTTGTAGATAGTTGCTATAGACCCATTGGAGATGCCCTTGCTGCAGTGGTATAAGCTTTAGTGCCATTGTAAACTTGTACTACATCTTAATGACATGTTACAAAAATTGCTCCATAATCAATTCAGGGTTGAGTGATTGGCAAACGCCCCGTGTAGCACATGGGTGACTATTACTCGAGATCGAAGGTTTACGACCTACAACTGCCTGGATCTTTTTGGGGTTTTTTTAGGATAACGGTAGTTCATACATAAAATGGACCGGCCTGAATTGCACTATGGGTCGGATATAATTGACTCTGCTTTGTAAAAAATAGAAGTTGCAGTATAAAGGATCATCCCTGGCCATGCCATTTTTTCATTTCCAGTACTCCAAAAATGCCAAATCACTACTAGCATAGATTTTCCACACGGCCAGATATAGGATTTAGCCAATCACTGGCATGGAGCTTCCTTCACAGAGCATCAAGCAAACACTGCCGGACCAAAGGGAGGAAGCTGCACTGTTCTACAAGCCCAACGTCCAGATCATATCCAGATCCAATACTGCATGATACTATTCATAAATTTTGTCTTTTTCTGAATTTTTGGTTTTTTGTTGAGTTTTTTTTTGCCGGTTCTTTTTTCCCGTATGTGTTTGTATTAACATATTTTTTATATTTTTTAATTTTTTTAAATTTAATTATGCTAAATAGGCATCTGTCAGCTACAGTGTTTTTTCAGTCAGCTACAGTGTTTTCAATAATAAGCCATAAAAAAAGCCCAAATGATCACCACTTACATGCTAGCATGCATGAATCGTCCTTTCAGCCTCTTGGAGGCTAGCTATGAAAGGGCAGAGTTTTTCCGCGACCAAGATTCAAGTAGTACTACCAAACTAGCAAGAGCATTGAATCCCTTAGCAGCCGGATATGTGAGGAGGGAAATATGGAGGGAGTGAAAGGCTTATATTTTTTTAATGGCTTTTAGTTTTGACTTTTCAGAAGTTGAAACAAACAAAGCAGGTTCTCGAAACCATATTTTCTAACGGCTTTCTGAACCTAAAACCGTGTTCCATTATCTGTCATCATCTCGAAAAGTACAGATAAAACCATTAGTCACAACTAAAAGTCATCCACCGTAACACACGAGAATAGGGCCAAAGGGGCCTTTAACTCGTGACAAGATCTCAATATCAAAGTCAGATGAGATCCTCTACTACACTGCTAAGTAAACCCAAAGCCACGAAAATTTCTATTGTGTATCGGTGACATAGTCAAGTTTGTGTAACGAAGAACACTGCAGCAGTAGTGTAGTCCGTACAAAATAATATTTCTACTTTTTTTTTCTATAGTACCCGGCATACGGGGAAAATATTTTTTTAAATAGCTGCTTCAGTACTTTTGTCACATATTACTATCTAGTACGCGTGTTACATAAAGTGGATTGTGGAAATTTTCCAAAGCCAGAGCTTATGGCCCTGATCAATATGGCTTCAGCTTCTGGCTTCAGCTTATTTTTGCACTATTCATCAATTTCGTCTTTTTCTGAACTTTTGGCTTTTTTTTGAGTTTTTTTACCGGTTCTTTTTTCCTCATATTTGTTTACATTATACGTGATGGGCTAATATGTTTTTTCTATTTTAATTTTTTTTTAAATTTAATTATGGTAAATAAGCCTCTGTCAGCTACAGTGTTTTTTTCAGCCAGCTACAGTGTTTTCAGCCATAAGCCATAAGGCTTTCAGCCGAACCGATCACCACCTATAAGCGTTCAAAGGCCAAATTGTCCGGTGCTTTGGAAGGAGCGGCGGCTGCGAACGCTTCGACCGTACTGCGATGGGTGACGAAAACGGCGACACCCGATGCGATCTTGAGACGGCAAAAGCCGCGGCCGGCCGGTCGCATCACGGCCGTCCGTCCGTCCGCTTTTCCACGGGGGCTGTCAGGACACGCACGTTGCACGGGGCAGGGTGACGTCGTTCCTGCCGTGCACTGCTCGTCGTACCACGTTCGGAGCAGACCCGAGCATATTCCGTTTCCGCCTGATTAGACCGGGGGGAGACGCATGGAAAGAGAACTATGGTTCACCAGGTTACGAGTTGGACAGTCCTTCCTTTCGGAACACTTGCGCTCTCCACGGCCTCCAAAAATCAATCTTTGGTCGTTGAATTTACGCTAATATGTTTATGAAACATTATAGAAGTATAATATTATATAAAAAATGTCACAGCAAATCAAGCAATACTATTTTAATACAATTAAACAAATACTACTATAGAAAAGATCATCACAGACGGTTCGGCGTCATCACGAGCGGTTTTGTGAACAAATCAGATTTATGGTCGATGATAATCGAAGGTCATCACAGACGGTTTTTGAGTAAAACCCGTACCAATGTAGTATGTACCAAATAGCAAACTAATTAAGCTACTGCAGTAAACAATGTACTAAATAGCAAACTAATTAAGCTACTGCAGTAAACAATGCTCACAATGCTCAAAACCATAGTCCATCACAGGAACTGCTCACAATACTCAAAACCCTAGTCCATCACAGAAAGTGCTCACAATGCAGACGGTAATCGAGGGGAGGTGGCCGGCGAGGGGATCGATGAGGGGCTCGGGGGAGGCGGCCGGCGACGGTGTCGACGAGGGGCTTGGGGGAGGCGGCCGGCGATGGGCTCGACGAGGGGCTCGGGGGAGGCACCCGGTGACGGGCTCGACGAGGGGCTCGGGGGAGGCGGCCGGCGACGGGCTCGACGGAGGCGGCCGACGAGGGTTCAGGGAGGCGGAGGCAACGACGGGCTCGGGATTTAATTATTATCACAGACGATTTTTTATAAAAAAAACCGTCTGTCATAAGCTTCATGCCAGAACGCTTCGCGCGTGTTTCCTTTGCCAGAACACTTCGTGTTTCGATTGCCAGAACGCTTCGTGTTTCGATCGTCTAATTAACGTCTCTCGATCGTTATACGAAGCGTCTATATCATTAATGTTTGGGTATACAAACCGTCTGTGCTAAAGGTTAAATATGCGCGCCTAATCTAGGTCTCTTCTACGTACGTCGTACAATATGGCTTCTACTACTCTTGTGATCATCTCCTTCCTCTCATCTGTTCATCAAGAATTGTTCGGCTGGAACCTTACACAGGCGGCCAACAATTTGCATCTGGAGCAGCTTCTCCGCACACGCCCTGCTCTCCTTCCCCGACTTTCTTGCATCCGTCAGTTCGACCTGATCATCCGCCGTCGACGGAGGCGTCTCGCTGCCGCTCAAGAAAGGGAAACAGCCCTCACCTTGGTTCTTCTCCACAATGTGCGCAATGCGGAAGAAACTCTACACGCATTGGAGAGCGATGGATAGCCTTGCCGATCAAGCAAAACGGCGATTCGAGGAATCTTATCATGCTATCCTCTACGACATTATGGATGTCGATCATTTGCCTAGGGTGGAGGAGGAAGTGCTTGAGGACAAGGGCAATCTTAGCGGCGTTCGAGAATTCACCACGATCCTCCAAGTCCCAAAGTCAAAGAAGAAGCGTACGAAACCCAAAAGATTACAATATGGGAAACTCTTTATCTGTGCGACATTTGTAGTAAATTTGCATCTAATTGAAACTAATAAATTTGCCTTTATTTTGTGATCTCTTGTCTCAGTAGTTCTGTAGTTAAGTTATTAGAAGCAATGTGTACTTATATATTAACCTCTGATCATGAACAGAATATGACAGACAAAGGGACATTACAGACGGATCTTGTTAAAAACCGTCTGTGAACATTAACAGACGGTTCTTAACAACAACCGTCTGTGATAGTCTACACAACACAGACGGTTTTAATAAAAAACCGTCTGTGATAATCCCAGATTATGACAGACGGTTTTTAATAAAAACCGTCTGTGATACTTTAGTCTCACAGACGGTTTATCGGTAAGAACCGTCTGTGATACTCTTTTTATCCGACGCCACTAACACAGACGGTGTCCAAATTAAAACCGTCTGTTTTAGTGTCAATCACAGACGGTTTGACAAAATCGTCTATGATTAGCCGTCTAGTATTAGGTTTTCTGTAGTAGTGAAAATATTTAGAAAATTATTATTGGTAACGGATTATCATATTTGATTGGTCAGAGTCGAGTGTGTCAAATACTCTGAAATCGATGGGTGTAGTATATGCTCCTAGTGCGGCTGGTGGATATGATGTAAGAATTTGCTAGAACTTTGTTCTCATTACTCCCCGATTTTGCTATCTAGCGGGCACCAGGTAGTTCCGTATCCAGCCGAAAAACCTGGCCTCCGTCCGTCATAACGGCGGCAATCCGCGGGGCAACACCGGTCCTATCCAAAAACCACGTCAGCAACCGCCACCGCCGTAATTTAGGGCATTTTCTTTTCAACTTGTAAAACTTATTATTCGGTTTTTCTATAGTAAATAGTTTTTAAATTATGGTCTATTAGTTAATTATAGTTCATATTGTACCGACTTTATTTATATCTGTAAAAACCGCATGTGAGTTTCTATTACTCTGTAATCTCTTGCGCAAAAAGCCCAAAAGCCACAAGCTACAGCCAAAAGCTATAAGCCGCATCTAAAAACAACAGACCCTTAGACTCATCTTAAACGGCTTTGGCTTCTAGTTTGTTTGGCTTTTGATTTTTTTTAGCTTTTTTGCTTTAGCTTTTTCTTTCTATTGTCTGTGGAGATATAACGGTATTTTTATTTTTTTTCTTAGTCTTCTTTATTTTTTAATTAAATAACTCAGAAAGCTAATAATTGCTATAGAGTAATTTTAATTTTAAATTAGAAACTATAACCAACAGCAGGTCGAAGCGGCCGTCAGGACGAACCAGAGGGGGTGTTCTTTTGGGCTTTTAAAAGTGGCTTTTGGCTTCTGCTACAGTACCTAACTTTTAAACGGAGTATTTTCTCAAGACGGGGTCTACAAGTTAAACGATCTACATGTTAAAAGCCCAACATCTGTACCAGCCAAAATTGCAAGTGAGTATCTGTCTCTCCGTAATCTGTACCGTAAACAGCTAAAATTTAAAATTTTCAGCCAAAAACCAAAAACCGCAGCCGAAAAGAACAGACCCAGAGCCCAACCTACGCCCAATGGTGCTCGCAGTACGCCGAACCTAATAATGCATAAATTTTACGGGAATTTCGCGGGTCGCTGAACAATTGCTCCAAAATCCGCGCACGAGAAAAATCTCCTCGGCTCCTGCTAGTGGGCTGCGCAGTGATCAGTGCCACTGTCCGCTAGACGACACGGAGGCATACGTACGTTATCTCGGCAGATCGAGGATGACACGGCTGAGCTTTGCCAGTGGATTTCATTGCTTCACAGATCTTTCCCAGTTAAGTCAAAGATCTGGTCAAGGGAGGCGCATAAATCAAATCAATCATTAAATCCTTGCAGTTTGCATGCATGCACGGTAGGTTGGTTTGCTCGGGGCACTTCTTTGAGTGAAAAACATTGCTCATCTAAAAACAAACATTTCTCTCCTAACATATAATATGTTTGAGAAGGTCCAGTCAATAAATTAACACATCCTACAATGTATCTTGCGTAAGACACCGTTTAGTGTAGTGGCGCAACAAATAATACGGTAGACAACCCTTCCTTCCTAAAGCTACTAGCTAAAAAGCCCTCTTAATTGTATGAAATCTAAGCTAACAATCCGATCTTTCATTCATTGGTTTGCAGTTCATAATTTTGATTCTTTTGGCTAAGGTTCCATCATAATGTTGAATTAATTCACACACTTTCATAATTCTTTCATTGTATCTGAGCCCTATATGATTGTCTGATTTATCTCTACCTGACTATGTAACATGCTTCCATTTGTCTTTAAAGTTCTCTTTGGATTTTTCATGGTTGCCGCTAACAGGGGTGGAAAACGGTAATGAATAATTTGTTTTATCCGATATTCGTATCTGAGAAAACGTGAATGTAGTAAGCAAAATCCGTATTCGAAAATGCTCGTATTCGTGTTCGAGAATATTCGTATCCATATTTAAGAATATTTGTATCTGTATTCGTATTCGACACTGTTCAATTCGTATTTGATCCGTTTCTAGAACCCATGAAAAATCCGTACGAATTTTGTGATTCAAAATTTGAATTTAGGCGGTTGAAACCCGGTAACCGGTCAAAAACAGGTGAAAAATCAGCAAAACCGCTATGAATCTGTTTTATCTGATATTCGGATCCGAGGAATGCAATAAGATAAGAATATGATGTTGAATGCATACCTCTTATGTTTTTCAATTTTCCATCCAAATGTGACTAAGCAATGTCATAATTAATGAACATATGAGTCTCACAATTGTATTTGTCATTATCATCGAAGCCAACTTAATGGAGCTTGATGTTACACTTTCCAACTCCGAGTAAATAGCTCCAACCTTCACAACACAACCAGACCTCTTCACAACTTCTTGAAGAGATCATTGGCTCTCACACCTTCAAGCCATATAGGAATGAAGATGCTCAAGTGCCAAATAGCTCAAACAATAGATGCAATGCACTTGATATCTCTCAACTACCTCTAGAAAGAGGAGTAAAAGCTCAGGAGGTGAAAGAGAGGAGGCAAGGGCTCAAGAGTATGCAATAGAGTGCTTAGAGTATGCCCAGTAGAAGAGAGTGAAAAACACAACCAAATGATAGCATGTACAAAATTTGAGCTATGTGGCACAAATGCAATGTCAAGCTACTAGCTAAAAACCCCTCTTAATTGTATGAAATCTAAGCTAACAATCCGATCTTTCATTCATTGATTTGCAGTTCATAATTTTGATTCTTTTGGCTAAGGTTCTGTCATAATTTTGAATTAATTCACACTCTTTCATAATTATTTCATTGTATATGAGCTCTATATGATTGTCTGATTTATCTCTACCTGACTATGTAACATGCTTCCATTTGTCTTTAAAGTTCTCTTTGGATTTTTCATTGTTGCTGCTAACCATACTATTTTGCTGTGAAAACAAGTTTATTTGGAAGCACATCAAGAATTGCAAGTGATGTCTCTTTTGTTGCTAGTTATGTGTGCGCTGTTTCAAGAAAATGCTAGTTATGGCTGTATTATTGGACACTTTGTTTAGTTGTACTTTTGCTTACGGTTACTCTATTGCATACCTTGTTTCTTTGTAATTTGCAGCACTTGTTTCGGTTTACTGGAGACATTGGTTAGATGGGCTTGTTGCAACATTGAGTTTATGCCTTAATAGTAGATGATGGTAACGGATATATGGTATAGTGCTCTTGCTGTGTTTTTAATCCTTTGGGTTCATTTAGAACTTGGAGTGTTGCGTATCTGGTGAATGGATGATGTAGCATATTTGCCAATTACAATTTACCTATTATCTTGCTTGATTTCCTACTGGACATACTTGCAAAGTGCTTACCATTTAATTTGTCAGATTGATAGTTTTCTTGCTGTGGCAGCTCATGCTTAGCTTTGAGGCTAAAAGTATAACACAAATAGCCACAAAGATGCAGTGTAGTGTTGATCATTATATTTTATATTTACATGTAAGAATTAAAAGTATGCATGGTTTTTTCACTGTAGCTGGCTTATTTTTCACTGTAATTATTGATGGTTTTATTTGGTGCAATTAAATTTAAAAAAATTTAAAAAAGAAAATATGTTAGCCCGTAAAGGACAATGAAGGAATACAGGAAAAAATAAAAACAAAAGACACAAAAAGCTAAAAAGTTAGAAAATGATGAAATAAAAGAATAGTAAATTAAAAATTAGAATTAAAAAGTTGAAGCTGAAACGAGGGCTTGTAGAGATAACTCAAGAGATAATTTATTGAAAAGGTTAAAGGTTGTTGTTTTAGTGACACTTTTTTAGATGGAATCGACACTAGTGAAACGTGACAAGGGCAGACTGCCAGCCAGTGCAGTCAGCTAGAGCAGCTGCGAGTCAGCGGCTACTTATGTCGCTAGCAGTTGTAGTAGCTGCAGCTTGTGCTGAAACTTGAGAGGCTCAGTGAATTTATGATTCGCCGTAGTAAGGGATCTTGTCGTTATTCAGATCAAATGGCGTTACCTTGTTTGAAGAGATTACTGTATTTGTGGTAGAAGTACGTTAAGGTGGTGATCGGTTCGGCTGAAAAGCTCATGGCTGAAAACACTGTAGTTGACTGAAAAAGCACTGTAGCTGACAGAGACTTATTTAGCATAATTAAATTTAAAAAAATTTAAAAATATAAAAAAAATATTAGCCCATTACGTATAATACAAACAAATACGGGAAAAAAAGAACCGGCAAAAAAGCTCAACAAAAAACCAAAAGTTCAGAAAAAGACGAAACTTATGAATAGTGAAAAATAAGCCAGAAGCCGAAGCCGAGTTGATCAGGGAAATTTTTACAATACATTCTATTGGTAATAAGAACATGATAATAGAAACTAAATCTAACTATTGATTTATGAGGGCATAATATATTTTCTTTATAAGTCTAAATTTTTTGTGTGAAGGTATTATAGATTTTTCCTCCGAATCTATTATTCATCTTTTTCGTTGCCGCCGCCACCTCTAACCTATTCCACCGCGCTACAGCCACCTTCTTTCGTACATGCATTGCCACAGTACTTATAGAAATTATTTTTACGTCATGTATTTTCGTTACAATTTTATCCGTCTCGAGATTCTACTGCTAGTACTATCAGTGGTAGTATAATTAAATCATAACTAATATGATCTATTGAATAAAAAAGAAAGGATGATTTATATTTATTTTGGGTACCGTAAAAGTTCCCTAGAAGTAAGGTGTTTGGGATGGATTACAAAGGCTTTTTTTGGGTTGACAGGGCTGTGATCGTGGGATCATAGTATGATTATACTGGTTACAATGTCACGATTCTAGAGATTATGGGTAACTATTTTCTCACATAGTTATGTAGGTCCAAATGATTGGTTGGTGCGGATCAAGATCATGACAACAGAAATTTATAGGAACTTCACGTAAAACAATTCAATTTTCAAGTGATATGGAAAAATCGGCACATTCCAAATGAGGCTTAACTTTGGCGATGCATCGGCCTTCTTGCAACAAAATAGCCGTTTGAAATACGTGTAGCATCCACGCTATCTAACCAGACATTCTCCTCCTGTGCAGCTCCATGAAAAACAGAAAAAGAATACCGACAGGTTGGAGAGATAAATGGAGACAAGTATACTGCTCCGAGGGCCTGTTTTTTACCTCACAAGTTGGCGGTTTTTACCTTTTGCTACAGTACCTAACTTTCAAACAGAGTCTTTTTTAAGACAGAGTCTACAAGTTAAACAATCTACACGTTAAAAGCTCAACATCTGTACCAGCCAAAATCGCAAGTGAGTGTCTGTCTCTTCGTAATCTGTATCGTAAATAACTAAATTTTAGAAATTTTAGCTAAAAGTCGTAAGCTGTAGCCGAAAAAAAACATGCTTTGAATCGATTAAAAAAAGAAAGAGAGAAAGAGGAAAAGGAAAGGAAGTGGAGACATGCACGAGCTGTGCTCACGTGGACGGTGGCCACTGTCCACGTGACATCCTCGTGGCCGGCGCCATGCCCATGTCCCAGGCCGAAACAACCAAGCAGCCAATCGTCGTCGCCGTCACCCTGCCTGCTACCTTTCGTTCTCTCTATCGTCCGTCAAAAGATGATGATAGATTTAATGACTCTAAATCAGTCTGACGATGTGATATCTATATGCTACTACACTTTACACAAAGTGTTAGTTTGGCTCTGGCAACCACATGCACCGGGTCCATTAGTAAAGATTAGTGCGTCTTCTCTTGGCTACGTACACATGCAAGGGTTTCGGTTGAATTCCTACTCCATTCCAAATAGGCATCTAATGTTTCGCTAGTGACGTGATTCTTAACGCGCAAATTGCATAGCAAATAACACGACCACGATCATACATGCAAGCTGCATGTTCGAGCTCGTCAATGAAAGTACAATGAAAATTTTCTATGATCGGTAAAATTAAAGATAGTATTATCTAAGATAAATGTTCATCGTAGTCTGCCTTGTCCAGACTCTAAAAAGAATTCCTAGCTCCCCAGTGACGATAGATCGGATGGCAATGGCAAACCATTAACCGTGCAAGGTATGCATACAGCATACATTTGATTCGGACAAAACTTTGTAAAAACCCGGGGAAACTCCGGATTTGAACCCTACGGACCGACAACTCGTTCAAACGCAATCATTCCTGCATGGACCCGGTGCAGCAGGTTCCTATCCGTTTGAACTGACCGAGATCCAGACTGTCCCGCGCCTAGCGTCATAACGATGAGCATGGTCCACAGATTCGCGTCTGTTCTTAATTAATTTTACTTTGGCGCCATCAGCAATTCAGCATGGCAGAACATTGGTCCTATTTTTTTTTTTGGGGGTTTTGGCTTCTCAAAAGTTGAAACAAGAGATAGTTTTTTGAAGCAGATTCTCTATATAGCTTTCGGAGCCCAAAATTATATGTGCCATTTGCGTCACCGTCTTCGTCATCAGTTGCCGTCTCAGAAAACACAGATAAAAGCTATCAGATACAAACAAAAGCCATCAACCATAGTCCAAAAAAAACAGGGCCATTACTCCATTATTATCTCTATCCTCCTCTCCTGTCCCCGCCCAATGCATTGCATCGCCCTGATCTGCAGTGCAGCCAAACATTCCTTGCTCTAAGCTATAACCAAGGATACACTACTACATAAAAGTCATCACAAATGATTCAGAACTATCAACACAGATAGTTCCTTGAACCGTTTGAATTAATAGGTTAGTGATAATAGGGGTTATCACAGATGAATTTTGAACCGTTTGTAAAAACAATGTCACAGACGGTTCGGAATTAAAACCGTCTATAAAAGCATACTATCATAGACAGTTCAAAACTAAAATCGTCTGTGAAGATATACTATCACAGATGGTTCAAAACTAGAATCGTCTGTGAAGATATACTATCACAAACGGTTCTAACCATAAACTGTCTGTGATGAAGACAGTTCTTTCTATACTTAAAAAACTAGCTACCATACCTAAAAATTTTATTGTTTTTCGGCTAGCCTTAGGAAATACTAGTCATATCCTTTGAAAGCAAAATGACATATTTTAATTTGAATTCCAGATCTGAATTACATATAGCACTGCATACACAAGAAGACGCTTACAATTTTACATGTATAAGCTTCACGGTTACAAATCCAGAAAGATGCTTACACTACAAAAAACTTTAGGCTAATGTAAGCTAGACTTACACATCCTTCATTAAACTACAATATAAAACAAGTGATGTGGGAAAACTTTTAAGTAGCAAAAACAAAAAGGCAATGAACACCATTTCAGCTTCTATGCCAAATCAACAGAATGCCACACTTTTAGGATGTAACAAGCAGAAGCCCCCCTGCCGATACCGGCGACTTGGAATAGTGCAGATCTACCATTGCCTTCTTACTTTTCATCTTGCTTCAAGCGAAATTTCAGTCGGTGCCGCGCACAAACGAGTTGGAGTAGTACTGGTGGTGTTGGTTCTTTGAGTAGGGAGAGTCCGAGAGAGGGTAAATAAGGGGTGAGAGGTGGGGAGGAGACCGGTGTCTGCTGTTCGATGCGGAGAGAATGGACAGGTGGGATTAGGATCCTAGGGGATATGCTGTGGATCGGTGACATGGCGGGACATCACAGACGGTTCAGATTATAAACTGTCCATGATAGAGACATTACAGATGGTTCTTAATAAAAATCGTCTATGATAACGGGAGATGTCATAGACGGTTCTTATTAAAAACCGTCTGTGATAATGGCCAGACGGCATATCACAAAGACAATATATCAGTGTAATATAAACAACTAATCTCAAAAGATAATATAGCAAAGTTTTACATAGCTTATATATGCTCGTTTGAAAGATTTCAACGAAATCTACAATTTTGCAGTTGAGGCAAAATCCAAATTCCAAAGGAAAGACCAAAAAAGTGGCAAAAATAGAAATAAAAAACTTGCAATGCAAATTCAGGGCCAAAGATGATCATTTGGGGGGGGGGGGGTCTTAGAGGGTAAGAGCATCTCCAACAATCCCCCTAAAAACTCACCCCAAAAGACACCTTTTAGGGGCAGCCCAAAAAATTTGTTAACATATTTTAGTCCCCTCCTCCAACAGCTCCCCTAAATATATCCTAATAGGAAAGGGGACCCCTGAAAGTTCCCTGTTTCTACCTAAGTTTTGGGAGAGTTTTGGGGGGGAATAGAAATAGGGGGGTGTTTAGGGGAGTTGTTGGAGAAGACTTTTTACACAATTTCCCAATAATTTGATTTAGGGGGAGATTTAGGGGGATTGTTGGAGATGCTCTAACTAGCGCAAGTCGGTCATTTTTTTTGCATCGGGCTCATTATTAGTTTTCCAACGAGTTGTGCCACTATTATGTTTGATGGATTACTCATTTATCCAAAGAGGGGACACTCAACGGTGGTTCACCGGAAGAAGTCTGTCATCCATGAGTCCGTTGAGGAGAAGGCAAAAGACATCTCACCTACACACTAAATGGATAACAAAGGGGAGGGAGCACTAGACACCGGTGCCAGGGAAGAAAACCTCACTAGGGATTGTGACGGACGGTGCCTAGTGGAGCTCCACAGCTATACAAGAAGAAGAGAAAGATCTACTAGTTACTCTGGGGTTGGTCCCCCTCTCGCTCGCCATTGGTAGTCGTCGATGGGGAGTTTAATAGGGGTGGGGGCTAGATTTAGAGGCAGAAGAAAGATACTATAGAAGTCTAAAAGGGAAATGAGTGCGGAGAACGAGAGGCCGAAGGCTTTTTTTTAGGTGTTGCAGCTACTTTTTTTAAGTTAGGTTAGCTTATGAGGGAGGAAAAAGAGTATGCATAGTCTTTTCCCTCTTAAGCTAGGAAAAAGACTACACATACTCAGCTGCCACCTCACATTGGCATGTCTCTATAGGGGTGTTCAAATCAGCTTCTACACCTCAACTTCTAAAAGTTGTTTCTCTAAGCTGCTTCTAAAATTCAATTGTCTTCATTGCCTCCTCCGCGTCCACGTCTTCCAAAAGCCATTTTCTAAATTCTATTCCAAAAGCTATTTCTTTCCGGTATTACTATTTTTTTCAATCAAAAGCCAAAAGCTCTGACGAAAAGCCATCGGCTCCGTCTGATTAATAGGGCGCTCATTTGGGCTGAATAAGCTTGGCTTATGGTTGAATTTTTACCGTAGATGGTTTATTTTACACTATAGCTGATAGTGACTTATTTGGTATAATTAAATAAAAAAATAAAAAGAAAAAACATGTTAGTCCATCATGTCTAATGCAAACGAATACAAGAAAAAAAGAAACAACAAAAAAGCTCCAAAAATTAAAAGGTTCGAAAAAAATAAAATTTAAAAATAGTAAAAAAGTCAAAAAAAAAATCAGAATCTCAAACCAAAGTGAGTAAGGCCTAAAGCACTTCCTAAGACTTGTAGGCCGTCTCATGTCTCAAGGCGAAGCCCCCTTTCAGCTCAAAACAAGGAGGAGAGGAACCAGGGAAGATGGAATGGACCCAAATCTAACTTTTTTGCATGGGGTGACGAGAGCTCTGATTGGCGCCCAAATCTTTTCCCTGTGGCCCGCCTATCAATGCACGTACTTGCCGCTCTTTTCTCCCCCTTTGCTAGCTAGGCATGCAAGCATGCATGGGATTGGGAATAATGGTGTCTCTCAATCATCGAAACTTGTAAAACCCCAAGCATATGCATCTCAGTTTTGCACATGCATGCTTTTGATCGCCAAGTTTGGCTCGTTTTGGATCATGTAAAATCATCTAATTAATTGAGCATTTGAGCAAGCATTCGTGATTAGCTCAAGATCTATAGTCCAGCTCAGGTGCAAATATTTCTCGCACCGCATGATCACATATCAAGCTGTACGTTCGAATTCTAAAAGGCGCATGTCGAACAAAGTTAATGGAAACAGCCGCAAAAAGAGTTTTTTTTACTATTAGAATTAGTATACCCACGTCTAATTCAGTGCTCTTTTGGACTACGTGAATTTTGTAGGAAGCAACAGCACTGCTCGGGAAAATCTCCAACTCGAAAGAGCCCCTGGCGAGTCACCTGAACAGTGGCAAAATGATCAAGCTTTTTGTAGGCTTCAGCACGGAGTGTGAAAAAATATCTAGTATACAACTGGGTAAATTCAATCGAGTCTGGGTAACATTTTCATGGTCTAACCCAAATAGCATAAATCATTACACCACTGAGCCCAAAGTATAACTAAATTCTGACTCCGCCACGAACCTTAGCCACGTGTGGTCGTGTACCCTATCCATGATCACCTTGGCATCTTCTCTCCCTTCTCAGTTTCCCACATCTATCTTTTGATACACGACGCCATCTCGTACTAAAAGGGCCAGTGATGATGCAGTGTGCACGGGCCAAGCCAAAGCAAATGCCCTAGCTTTTGTAAAGCCACCGTGGTCTTCGCCTCAGCTCTCAGCTCAGCTCATCCTCACCCCTCACATGCACACACATGCATGTAGAACCCAAGCTTGTCGTGGAAAGGTGAGAGAAGAACAGCAACGGCATCATTGGCCTTTGGACGATCGGATCCTGGCCGTCCGATGAAAAAGAAAGGGTGTAGATAGTGTTGACAAAGTTAGATGGTGTGTCCTACAACTGTAGCACTTGTGTCACTCACTGTTTCTTAGGCGCCTCAGTGACGTGAATGTGAATGACAGTCACTGGTGTGTGAGAGAGAGCACATTCCCAACCTTCCATGTTCTCCTCTGCCTCTCTCTCATTTCATTCAGGCTATGCTTATGCTCATTTTGGCTTTAGTATTTAGCTTTCGGCTTATTTTTTCACTATTCATAAATTTCATCTTTTCTGAACTTTTAGCTTTTTGTTGAGCTTTTTTGCTGGTTCTTTTTTCCCCGTATTTGTTTGTATTATACGTAATGGACTAACATATTTTTTTTATATTTTTAAATTTTTTAAATTTAATTATGCTAAATAAGCCTCTGTCAGCTACAGTGTTTTTCAGCCAGCTACAGTATTTTTCAGCCTCTTTGCTCTGCCACATTCCTTAGTATTTCCATTCTCCTCTCTCCTAAGACCAGTGCTTAGAAGAGTTTCATTGGTTTAGTGGCATGGACTTGGTGGTTGTTAATTACTGCTAACCACAGTTCACTGCTTCTAGGGCATCAAATGAAATACAGGAAGCACTACTGTGGATGCAGTCACCACAGATGCATGCATTCAGCAGTACTGATATGCACCAAGCGCAATGATGCGCAGATTGTCATGTCATGAATGTGCTGCTCATGGTGTCATGGTGTATGAATTATTTTTGGTCAAAAAGAAAAAAAAAGAGGAAGTAGCAGCAGTGCATACGAATGATATTAATAAGCTTTTTATAAAAAAAATACTATAGTTCTTGATTCAGATGTCTTTCCATGATGTTACTCCTGGTACTGATTTGTGCTTTAGCACTTTTTTGATCAAAATTATGTTTTTTATTTTTTATTTTTGATCAAAATTATGTTAACACTATCACTTAACCACCGGCCCAAGAGGCCTTGGCAACATTCACGGTGTAGGAGGTATGTGTAATTGGGAGGTTCGCTTAGCCTTGCTCTAAGTGGTTTTGGTTTCTGTATTCTTTTAGCTTTCGGTTTTTAGAAGTTAGAAGTCACTTGAAATATGTCAGTTTCTTAATTTTAGCTTTTTTTTTTGTTTTAGCCTTTTGTCTTTTTGTTTTGTATTGTCCTGTCCGTAAAGATATAACGTTATTTTCTTCTTTTCACTTTTCTTTAATTGAATGACCTAGAAAAAACTAACTAGCACTATAGTGTAATTTTAGCCAATAACCGAAAGCCATAGTCATAAGTCAGATGGAGCGCCGCCATTACGGTGAACATGGGACAGTGGTATTTAGGCATTTAAATTAGCAGTCAGAGGGAGGGAGAGGAGGCTACTAACACCTATGTGAACAGTAGACACAACTGCCAGAGCCAGCTACCCATTCCTAAAACTATTCTAGGAAGCAGCTTTTCATGGCTCCAATAGCTTATGCCTAAGAGCAACTCCAGCAGGAGCCCTCAAATCAGAGCCCCTACTTTTGATTTGAGGGTTTCCCCTACTTTTGAGGGCCCTGTTTTTTGAGTTGAACTCCAGCAGAAGCCCTCAAATCAGGGCCCTCAAATTCAATCCAATTGAGAATGACATGTAGGGCCCACTCGTCATTCTCAAAATTCTCTACTGCTCAGCCGCCGCTTCGCTGCACTGCACCTGCCGCCGCTCCCCCTCGCACGCCACCGCCGCCGCATCTCCCGCCTCCTCCGCCACGCACCTCCTCGCCGCGCCTGTCCCACTCGCCGCCGCGTTCTCCCCTCCACCCCGCGCCGCCGCGACGACCAAAGCCACGGCGAGGCGGCGGCGGCGCGAGGTGCAGCAAGGGGGCATCGGGAGGGGGAACACGGGAATGGGATGGGGATCTCGAGGCGACGCCGAGCCGGTGTCTCGCCGCGCCCGAGCACACCGCGCCTCGGCCGGCCGCTGCGTCGCGCCGACGCCACCGGCTCGCCCTCCCACGGCCGCCGCTCACGAGGAGGAGCCGCCAAGAGGAGCCGCCGAGGAGGCGAGGCGCCGGGAAGAGCGGCGCGAGGAGGCGGTGGAGAAGCGAGGCGCCGGGAATGGGAAGAGGCGGTGGGAAGGAGCGAGTCGGGGGCAGCGGGGGGGCGGGCGAGGCGCTGGGAAGGAAGGCGAGAGGCGAGGCGGCGGTGGAGGGGCGAGGCGCCGGGAAGGGCGGTGGGAAGGCGGGAGTCGGGACGGCGGGAAGGGGCGAGGCGGCGGTGGAGGGTGGAGGCGCGGGAAGGGAAGGGGCGGCGGGGAGGCGGGACGGCAGGGAGGCGGCGGCGGGGAAGGAGCAAGGAGGAGGCGGGTGGCGGAGTGGGAGGGAGGGGGACGGGCACCGGGGAGGCGGCGGGGAAAGATGCAGGCGGGGGGAGCGGGAGAAGTTTCACGGTGCGGGAAAAAAACAGGAAAATGAGGGGTGGAGGGGGAGCCCCTAGGAATGAGGGGTGGGAGAGGAAGTAGCAGCAGTGCATACGAATGATATTAATAATATTTTTTTAAAAATACTATAGTTCTTGATTCAGATGTCTTTCCACGATGTTACTCCTGGTACTGATTTGTGCTTTAGCACTTTTTTGATCAAAATTATGTTAACCCTATGACTTAACCACCGGCCCAAGAGGCCTTGGCAATATTCACGGTGTAGGAGGTATGTGTAATTGGGAGGTTCGCTCAGTCCTGCTCTAAGTGGTTTTGGCTTCTGTATTCTTCTAGCTTTCGGTTTTCAGAAGTTAGAAGCCACTTGAAACATGTCGTTTTCTTAATTTTAGCTTTTTTGTTTTAGTTTTTTTCTCTTTCTCTTTTGTATTGTCCGTAAAGATATAACGGTATTTTCTTGTTTTCACTTTTCTTTAATTGAATGATCTAAAAAAATTAACTAGTACTATAGTGTAATTTTAGTTAATAACCGAAAGCTATAATCATAAGTCGGATGGAGCGCCGCCATTACGGTGAACATGGGACAGTGGTATTTAGGCATTTAAATTAGCAGTCAGAGGGAGGGAGAGGAGGCTACTAACACCTATGTGAACAGTATACACAACTGCCAGAGCCATCTACCCATTCCTAAAACTATTCAAGGAAGCAGCTTTTCATGGCTCCAATAGCTCATGCCTAACGGTGACATTGCTACAACTATTCTAGGACCAGGTCTAAAAAAAATTGGGGAAAAAAAATCGAAAATGCATGGCAACAAGCACATGTAGCCAGTAGCCACAAGCACTATCCCTATCATCGGCCTCGCTCCGAGATTCGTGCACTCTTCCTCCTCTCTTGAACGAATCTGTCTGTGGGTTTCCTGCAGCGGCACGGTTCGGTGTTGTTACTCTGAATTTTCGGGAGTGCTACAGTACTCTGAATAAAAACAGACAGCGGCTAAAACGCACGCACACTCGTCTGATGGCAACAGCCAACCCGACTACGAAGCAACTAACTCACACACGACTCGGATCAAGGACCGAAGTCACTAACGTGCAAACAGAATACACGTTTCTGAACTTCTGAGCAAGTTCTGAACTTTGGAATGCTTATTGGATTCAGACAAGGATGCTTAAGTTTAACTGACACAAGCAAAACAAGGTTAACTTTAGCATCCGGCGGCGCGGCGGGAGGCGGCTGCTGCCCATGCCCGGAGCCGAGGCCGAGAGAGAGGGGGAAGGAGAGACAAGGGAGCATGAATCTCAGAACAATGATGGACAGTTGTTGTGACAGTAGCTATAGCTACCGAGTGCTCGTAGAAAATCCGCGCTTGAAAAAAAATTGTAGTGTGCATGTATATGTGCAGTAACTAGCAAACAGGAGTAAATGGAGTAGAGCAAAATCACAAAATGTAGTACAACGTATTTTGCAGCATTTTTCAGAGGTTCCTATTTCAGATATGCGCTGCATTGTTCTCATGTTGTTCTTTCTTTAATGCTGCTTTGCACTAGGGAGTACGGAACACTGTACTTTGATCTTGATGTGCAACTTTTGCTGTTGGCACCAGTGGGACGAGCATGTGTTCCTGTGGTGAAGTGCTTACTTCTAAGCATAATTGCTCAAGCTAGCCATGCAAATGCCAAGGGAGATCTAATAACCTGTCCTGGCCTACTGATCTAGCTAGAGATGTAGTAGTAATAGAATATCGGTTCAGTCATTGCATCACTAACGACTATATTTGACATAACATTCCCTGCATTACATCCTTATACTTCGATGATAACTTACCTACCTCTCATGCATACAAGGAGACAAATTGGCATATTAACAAATGCATTAGAAGTGTAGGCTCATTGTATAGCTGTAGATGGCATTGCAATAGCTACATGTGAATGTAAAATGTCTGCTCATACGTTCATGGGAACATCATCAAATGCCGAATCAGTGGCTAAGATGGGAATTACTACAAAGTAACGAAAAGTTTCTGCTGCAGGTAGAGGTACTAGTGCTAACAAGTAATGCATGTTACAACTTTTTTTACTATTCACAAGTTTCTTGAACTTCTCAGTATGAAGTCGTGAGCTACATCATAGGACAATAAAATGTTAACACTACTGCAAGCAGTTCATTGCTCTATCACCATATATAACTATCTTGTACTGATATCATTCATCATATTAGGAATGCTCTTACATTTGCATGTGAGTAATTAACCCTCTCAATTGTCAATTAATAAAATGTACTAAGATATATCAGTAAAAACATTGAGGACATGTGCAAGAAACAACAATTAATTGTGTGCTGGTTGCAACGTTAATTTGCCCCTCGTACATATATTCACCAAAAGCCAGATAGGACCACATCAGCAGCTCTGCTCGTCCCTGTGAAGTCCAATGAGAACCAGCCATAAGCTACAACACTACTAGTATAATTCAGAGGCTCTCACTCTCTCAGGCTCATGACATCACACATTTCTCTTCGAGAGCCCCACTTTTCCATTACTATATGCCATGATCATGCCATGGCAGCTTGGTATCTTTTCTTGGTATCTTTTACAAGTGATTGGTATCTTTTCTTGGTATCCCTGCACAAGGAATCCGGCAAGAGCATATGGTTGCATCAGAGCAGCAATAGTTAGTTAACAAAAGGGAGAATCTTTTTGAGCAGTGGCATCTTTTGGTGCTGTATCAGAATGAATGAAATTAATGGTACTTGCACACACAAGGACTCATAGGAGCAGGCAGGCATGGACACTTGTTAAGAATTACACCTCACCAGGTAGACGGGGCCAATCGTGCCGGCTTAAGGTACCATGCTATTAGTCTGGCTTAACTACGGCACAAATAGTAAATAGGTCGTATCAACCTGATTCGATTCGGCGTGTCATGTTTTGGCCAGCACCTTGGCACAGAGGGCTGGCTCAGCACGGCAAGAACAGTAGCTCCCTGTAGTAGTACAGAAAAATTATTTATTGTTGACAGTAAAATTACTTTTGTTAGGATTATTGTATTCTTTTGAGTACTGATGAGTGGTTTGGTAGTAAATTTACTTGCGATTAATAGTAAAATTACTTGTGACTGGCAGTAAAAAAATATATTTGCAACTCAGTGATTGTCAGTAAAACTACTTATGATTAGTAATAAAATTATTTACAACTGATAGTAAAATCGACGGACCATCGGTAAGATGTAATCGGACCGTACCCTATCAGGAGTTCAGGACCCATGCTATACCATACCGAGGGGCTCATTTGACTAGGTCTCGTTGAGATCCACACAGGACACAACAAGTGACACCATCCTGCTAGAGCTCTGCTCCTGATTGAGCCCGCTCAGTTCTCCCTTGGCATTGGCCAGCAGAGGATAGGAGACATGGAATCAGATGATTTGTAGTACGTGTCTTCACTGATGTTAAGGCTCATGTTGCACTGTCCTCCTGCCAATGTTAATGCAACAGTAGCAGTACCTCACTGTTGCACCCTTTGGTTAATCTTGTCAAAGGCTACATGATTTCCTTGGTATAATTCCTTCAACCAGCGGATGAATATATGTGCAACAATGGCACAGGAGAGAATTTATTATCTCCATCTTAACACATCTCTAATAGTGATGTCTCAGCTGTCTTTTAGCTATATATTAAATAAGTAAAATCATATATAGAAGAAAGAAGAGGTGATGAGAGATAATGTGCGTCTCTTACGCAAGAGACGACTAGAACCCGCAAACCAACGCAAATAGTGAAAGGGTGTGAGGCAAAAAGTTATAGTAAAAATAGTATAAAATAGTTAGATAAATGATTGTTAGAGACAACTTTAAAAGACAGGTTACTATGCATGCCCTTACATATGACCATCTGATTTGGACATTGGAGATAGACGCAGTGAGCAAAATTTCCTCCAATGTTCATTTACATGCCTAGTTTGTCTATCTGTCTTGGAGAGGGGAAACCCAATCAATAGGTGGATTGGGTTGTGGATTAGCTGTTTACTTGTCAGGGCCATGCAGCTAGACATGCATGAACCTTACACATTACATGCAAATGTTAACAATGGAGGGGGCTCCCACATCACATGGGGCTGCATCTCCATGCACGCTTGCTCTTGCAGACAATGTTCACTGCCCATGATGATATGTATGCATATAGAAATTTTATTGTGCAACGGTGACACAGCACGGTTTGTGTCATAAATGAATCGGAAAGCAACACATAGCATAGTAATACTGTAGATCGTATGAAAAAAATTAATTTTTAATACCTATTACAGAGCTCAGTTGTACGGAAAAATAATTTTTACTACCACTTATTGGTCGCAAGCCGTGGTTGTACGTCAGCATACAATCATGGCTTATAACCACGCTCATGACCACGGCTTACGACTTACGACCATAACTTATGATCATGGCTCATGACCACGGCTTACGACCAATAAGCAGCTACTAAAAATTATTTTTCGGTCTAACTGAGCGATGTAGCAGGTATTAAAATTTTATTTTTTCCGTACCATCTACAGTACTGCTACAGTCTTACGCGCCACGCGTTGCTTTCCGATTCGCTCATGATCTAAACCATGCTGTGCCACCGTTGCACAATAAAATTTCTCTGTATGCATAGTCCATGGCAGGATTGGTCTACACATGGATTCTTCCTCATAGGAAGCTGCAACCAGTGATTGGTTTAGTGGAGGGAAAGGGTGATGCATTTGAATATTTGGGTGATTGATAGTAGTACCTTGGTAATTGGAACCAATGTGGGAGTGAATAAGTTACTTGAGTAGTATATTAGGGCATGTCCAATGGTGACTTATGAGTTAGCTCTAAACATATTATTTCATATTTTAATAAAAGAGAGAGAAAAGCTAGCTCTTGATCAAGAGTTAGTCTCATACACACATTCCAAGATTATATGAGGATGTCATGTGGGACTATTCATGTTATGAGCTATGTGCTAAAAGTTAATATCATTGGAGAAGTTATCTTAGAGCTAGTAACTAGCTCATACCATTGTACATGCCCTTACTGTTCAAATCAGCAAGTAGATATGGAATCGAGGATGGATTCCCTAGGTCGACGAGGACAATAATGCAAGTTTAATCCGGCCATTTTTTCTATTCTATTATGCACTCGAAGCACGGCATGACCGATGAATAACTTGTAGAATTAAGAGCATCTGTAGTGTATGAAAATAGAGGGTCTTAAGCCACTTTAAGGTCAACCTTATACATTACAGGGGTGACTTTAAGCAGGCTATAAGCAAAAAAGGCTTAAGACTGGTCCTCAAGCTAAAGACCTGGCCACAAGCATTAAAATACAATTTTTTTATCTGCCAAGTGGGACCGCCTTAAGGCCTCTTGGGTTATATACACTATAGAGTCAGCCTTAAGGTTTAGATGGACCCACCTTAAGACCCCTTGGGTTATATACACTACATATGTCCTAAGTGAAACAGTTTATATCTGATTCTCTTTCTTGTTTGTAATTTTTTTAATATCACAATTACCTCTTTTATTATTGAATGAGAAAAACAAGTGGAGAGAAGCTATATTTTCTCTCCTATTCTGTCTCTGCCTCTCCCTCGGAAAAAAACATTAGTAAAGTAGGGGAAAATATAATAGGAGAGAAGTTAAGAAATGAAAAACCGAAACTAGAGAGTCCTTGAAGCACTGTCAAGAAATTACAGTACGAGTACAAGGTCTAGGGTTGCTTAAAAGTTTGAGATAAGTGACCAATTTTTTGGACTTAAACGTTTTTTTGCACGGTAGCAGCTGAAAATGTACTATAGTTGTGGGTAGCTTTTCAGTGTAATTAAATTTTTAAAAAATTAAAAAGTTATATGATCATGAATAATGAAAAAGAGAGAGAAAGGAAAAGAAAAAACAAAAAATAATAAAATTAAAAAGATAGGAGAGGAAGCTCTGATAAGCACCCTGTAAGTTACCTCTGGGCCTTCTAAGTCCGAGGGAAAGGCATGATGGGACACAGACAAATGGGCACTGAAGCAACCTTGAAATCCTAATGCATAGGACGTGGGCACACTGCAATGCTGGTCTGATTCAACTAGATTTTCTGTGAAAAGCTCTGTAGTCTGTGACAGGAAACAAGTTTGAGTGCATTCTCTAACCCAATCTTACATACTGTGCCACTATTTTCAGTGTCTCTCAAGATCAGCGAGGAACTATGGGATGCTTCAGAATTTATTTTTGCAAGAAATGCAATTCTTTGATGCAGATCAATATCTCGGTATTTTTCATCTAGATTGCGAGATATCATTCACAGCTCACAACTCCAGAAGACTGAAGAATGCAGATTGTTATCTGACCTGAACAAGTTTCTAGCGAAACCAGAGGAAGCATCTGCAGAAAATCTGAAATGTTATCTTGGATTGTAGGCCCAGCGGTGGAGTAGCACTAATAGTATACTGGTGCTGATGTAGTGATGTGTGTACAGTTCTCGGGTTGTGAGAGAGGGAGGTCATCATACAGAATAGCTAGTAGCTGCTCCTACTAGAGTACTGGGGGGCATACTGCAACTGCATACTGCATAATACATCGGAGTAATCACACCTCAGCTGTCAGTGGACTATCTGTCGGCAATCTTCCCAAGTCACCTCACCGTGTCGATGCTTGACTGTAGATTCCATCTCCATCTCTCTCTCCTCTTTCCCTTCTCTCTCTAAAGGAATGGTAGTTGTAATCTGTTTTGGCGTCACATAACTGCTCTCCTCTTATCATGCATGTTTCAGTTCTTTGTAACCTTGTTGCTTGTGCTTTGTGGCCTTATTGGCGTACTGAACATATCACATGGTACATCCTAGCCACTCTATGGGACCGTCCAAATAGTAAGGCTCTGAGGCACCCTCCCCGTGCTAGGAGGTTCCTTGTTTGTCAGGATCGAACCGAAAGTATGGTAACGTGCCTTCTCAAACTGGTGTCGAAGGGTATTTCTACATGTACTCCATGGAAGGAACCATTGCAATTGACGAAAAATTCAATAGGAACTGTCACACAGATGCCGATGGATAGGTTGGACGTCGCATTTTTATCCGTTATCGTGGTTGATCTGGGCCGCCCATTCGAGCTATATGATACAATCAATCTAGGAGTTATAGCCAAACAATCTTTTTTCCCCTAGCTTGCGATTGCAGGGAAGCCACCCGATCTAGGAGTGTGCAAAGATCACCACAGAATTCATGACCTTATATCTCACATCTATTCTTTGGAGGAGACAAAGTGTTTGTTCCTTTCCTCCCCGTCCTCCCATTGATGGGACCTAAACATAACATGCAAAGAGAAAACGTGTCGTGGGATCAGTAAACAGCAAAAGTCCAATAGCATCGTAAAGCCCTTCTCTTTGCTACCTCTTCTCTGAATTTTCCATCTGTGATCATTCGATTTGATGTGGTATAACTTACAGTGAATACCATAACATTCAAGAATATCGATGTGACCCTGAGTATTTACTATTTACCCACTATGTTATTTTGGAGCAGATTTACTACCAGGAAAGATGCAACTGTGCAGAACCAACTACCAGGAAAGATGATTCATTTGTCCAGACAAATTCAGAAAGGCCCATGGAGCACAAGCATGGCCTTCGGCTTATGGCGACCCACAACACAGAATCACAGCCGAATGCTGAAAATGATGCAACAGAACAGACAAGACAGCAGCAAATGGAGAAGGCTACGAAGTTCCAATGCCACAAGTAGGGAGCATCACATAGATTACAATGCATAAGCAGGCACCAGCCAGGAAGGCACTCTGAGGTTACCATGTTTGTTTCAGTCAGCAGACAGAAGGATCAGGACCCTGAACTGGTAGCGCAAAGTGCGGTTAATGAGAGCCACAACCGGATACCCTCATTCCTTGGAGGACTTGTTGATGAGTGACTTGTGGATGTGGGGGATGACGCCGCCGCCAGCGATGGTGCCCTTGATGAGGGTGTCCAGCTCCTCGTCTCCACGGATCGCCAGTTGGAGGTGGCGAGGCGTAATGCGCTTCACCTTGAGATCTTTGCTTGCGTTTCCTGCCAGCTCAAGAACCTCTGCCGTCAGGTATTCAAGAATTGCTGCTGAGTACACAGCTGCAGTTGCTCCTACCCGCCCGCTTGCTTGTGCCCTCTCTTTCAATTGGCGATGGATACGACCAACAGGAAACTGCAAATTTCACGCAAGGAATCAGATTATGGTTTAAACTCTGTAAAACATAGGAGCAAAGATAGTCCACGGATTCTTTGTTCTTCGGGTATTCAACATTCTTCCGAAGCAAGTCACTTGACCAAGCCATGCAAACTACAGCATAGGCTGACAAACAATATGCTCGGCCAGGTCTATACAAGCAAGCAAACTGCATAGAGTCCAACAACCCTGCATGACTTAATTTGACAGCCCAAATCTGTCAAATACAAGCATTTATAGAATATTTCGATACACGCATTTATACACGCAAGCAATATCTAAAAGATAAATATAAGCAACACTCAAGGATGTTATGAGGCACACAACAACAAATCGAGGAAAACAACCAAGTTCAGTCCACACAGGTGCTACTTAAGGGCACACTCCAGCAAAACTGGTGTCTTTTTAATGCCGTGGTCTCTCACATGCTGGGCCCTCCTACCAGCAAAATCACCTCGTTTCTCTCAACTACAAACTACTGTGTCTCCAAGAGGCGATTGATGATACATGTTTCGTTTCTCTCAACTACAAACTACTGTCTCCAAGAGGCGATTGATGATACATGTGCCCCACGGGGCCAAGGTCCTAGGTGCCAGTAGAGTCCCAAGGGGAGCAAGCACTTTTACGAGGATTTGGGGTGCCTCTAGTGGTGTTTGCTCATATGAATTAACACTGTCATGATTTCCACACTGCGTGGAGGCCATGCTCGAAAACATACAGGGGTGGAGAAAAGTGGCGAAGAATCACGGTGGACGTTTTAGCAGACACAGGACACACCAAATACCATTTGTGACCTTGTTATGTGGCTTGGTTAGATGAGAACAGAAAAAAAATACTAATTCTGCAAAATCAGTAGGAACATGAAAACAGTAAGATGTATAGACAAGCCGCAAACGTAGACAATCCATGCCGCATTTCAAATCTAGTAAACGAACAGGGTCAAAATGAACTCCGTAACAGAAAACCTGAACATAAGAATCAACTCTAAAAGAACAAGATAGCAAGCACAAGTGAATATATTATAGACAACAGTTGAGGAAAGATGTTTATTCAGTTTAAGATTTGCGCTGGCTAGTTCCTACTAAATGCACTGGATACTAGATCACGATTTGCAAACAATCAAAGACGAATGTGACGGACCTATTCTTCCAATTGAAGGTTAGACCAAATGTGGCCACCTACTTGCCAGAACAAAATCTTCCCTTCTCTAAAATCCTGATGAACCCAACTCCAAATTGAATTCTTTCGAAACAGATAGCACCATTTGCCGGATTATCACCATATCCAGGACGACGAACAAACCAGTCTTCTTCATTGCACACTCTTCAGTGTGCCTATCCCGAAATATACCGTCACACGCGCTGATGTGCTACGCACGTCCATGCCAAGCCGCAGTAGTACATACCGAGAAGAAAGCAAAAAAAAAAAAAAATCCAGCAACATGTTTAATCTTTCCCCTGAGCTTGTGTCAATGCCAGCAACATGTTTAATCTTTCCCCTGAGCTTGTGTCAATGCCAGCAACAACAAACCATCCCAAACTACGCATGTGCCCTCATCTACTGCAGTCTCTAAGCAGGTAATACAAACCACAAAGTACCACACGCAAGCGCAGCGCAAGAACGCACAAGCCGTCGATTCCCAACTCCCAAGAACGAGCCCGTACCACAAGAGAGACGAGCTAAAACAAGCGACGAGGAAATGGGGTTGGGGGCGACCTGGAGGCCGGCGCGCGAGGAGCGGGAGACGGGGAGCTTCTTGTCCTTGTCCTTGCCGGCGGCGGTCGTCTTCGCCGCGACCAGCCCCTTGCCTCCCTTCCCGGCCATCCTCCTCGCTCCTGCAATGCACCTAGGATAAAACCTAAAAGGTTTCAGGAAACCAGCGAAAATAACAATAAAAAAATCACGGAAAAGTTCATGATGCATCGCACGAACGGGGGATTTGGGATCGGCGGCGGCGGCGGATTTTGAGCGACGGGATGGAAGAAGGGGAGCACAGGAGGGTGTAGAGGACGAGAGGTCCACATTAATATTATTCACCGAAATAATCAGCTTACGTCACAAAATCAGTATTCTGTCATTATTTCTTTTTTAAATCGAAAACCCCAAATGTGCTATGTCCAAATTGCCCATGAACCAATTCTAGTCGGCGAATTTTTTATGAAAAATATATTTTTTATTCAAAATAATAGAAATATACTTTTGCAAAATTTTTTTTTCAAAAATATACTCTAGTCGCCCGACGGGTCGGCGACTAGAATCTTTTGCCCAACGGTCACGCGACATGCAAGCAATCCGTTGACCGTCGAGCGAATTGATTGTAGTCACCGAACCGCATAAGCTACTGTGCTTCCAGTTGCCGAAGAGTTGGACGACTAAAAGCACGGATAAAAAATAGAATATTCATAAAAAAAATCCCTAGTCGAGGTGCAATGGTGTTGCAGATGGGACCCGTTGGCGCCACCCGCGAGGCGCTCCACCGCTACGAGCTGCGACCTGCACCCGGACAAGACGTTCATCGTCTTATGTGCCGCCTGCCAGCGTGAGTGCCTTGACGGGCTTGAGGTGTCCGCCGTCGTGGTCTCCGCGCCCGGGCGCAAGTCCACGTCGCCCATCCGGTTCGTCTTCGCCAAACCGTTCGACGCCAATGCAAGTCATTCTCATGCGGTCGCGATGGAGACGTGCTCGCTGCTGCGACCACGACGGCTCATTGCCAGGCGGGCGGCGATGAGTGGCGTCATGCGATGTCGCGGGCGCGATGCTGCGTGGTCTTTGTTCCACGGGATGACCGTGACCACGTCAACGACGGCACGACATTTGGTTCCTTCCTAGCATAATCTTCTGCCGCCGCCGACGTCGTGCTTCTGCCCCCAGCAGCAACCGTCGCCGCCGTGCGTCCCGGAGGACCAGGGATTTCAATTCTAGCATCAGCCTTTCCTCCAGCACTACCAGGCCCATACATTAGCAGGAGCAGGGTGGGCAACTGTTCAGGGCCTCCAAATTTACACTAAGTAGTAATTAGCAAATAGTTAATCCTTGAATAGAAAAACTAAGATGCGGCCAGGCCTGCAATCACTGGTTTGTTAATTGAAGTATTGGCCCAACGTAAGGCCCATGGCCATCCGCCATGCCCACCAGCCTGCTTGGGTCCTTGACTCCTTGGCTTCCAATGCGTACAGAGAATTGGCCGGCGACGTTTTGTTTTCCCGTGCCGCAGCGATTCTCGCGCTGCTTTGCTGGGGCTGCGCTACGCTTCTCACAAGACGACGTATGGCGATCCGACACCGCGCCACCGCCTACCATCGGCATCGCCAAGACGCTGAGAGCCTGAGAGGCTAATAATCTATGATCGCATCTGGGCAACGTACGCATACGACTTTCATCCCCAATTGTTTATTGTTGTATCTTGGATAGCAGATTAGTCGATTAGATAATCTGAAAATTCGCGTTATAATCAGGGAATCGGAGAGGAGATTTGTTTATTTCATTGATCTTCATCATGTCTTCTAAAAATAGGAGGTATGATTCTGGTCATGAAAAGCGTAAGAAGAAACAAAGATTAGAAGCTGCAGCTCAAACTCAAAGGGGTGCTCTTGATAGATATGTTGTGAAAGAATCTCAGTTTACTTCTCAAAATCAAACCCCCGATGCTAATGTTGGCGAGGGTCATTCCGAAGATGCTAGAAACACAGTAGAAGTTCGGGCTCATACTGCAGAAATTAACAATGAAGGTACCGAACATGTTGACGAAGCCCATGCTAGTTTGGATGGATCACCAAGTACTGAAAGTACCAACGACAACAATAATTCTTTCCAGCCTAATATATATGATCCAAGATATTGGGATTCACTTGATTCTAAAATGATTGATATATTGGTGCTGAAGGGTCCTAAAAGATATTTATCTATTCTTTAAGGTCCTAAAGATAGATTTTCTAGAAGATTTTCTGCAAAATTTTACACTAGAGTTCTAGCAAATGGCGAAACTTGTGACAGAGAATGGCTTGTATATTGCAAACCTCTAGATAGAGTATTTTGCTTTTGTTGCAAATTATTGAGAAAGGGGCATGCAAAAGGACAATTAGCAAACGATGGATTTAGTGATTGGAATCATCTTGGCATTAGACTTAAAGAGCATGAAACTAGTTCAGAGCATGTTTTGAATATGGCTTCTTGGTATGAGTTGCGCCTCAGGTTGCAGAATGATCAAACAATTGACAACGTTGCTCAAAGAGAAATCCAAAAAGAAAGGGAGCATTGGAGAAAAGTTTTGTTCAGAATTATCTTGATTGTAAAATTTCTTGCAGCACATAATCTAGCATTTCGTGGCAGTAATAGCAGATTATACCAAGACAGCAATGGAAATTTCTTAGGAATGGTTCAGATGCTTGCTGAATTTGACCCTGTTATCCAAGAGCATGTTCGACGCATCACCAATGATGAAATTCATAAGCATTATCTTGGTCATGGCATCCAGAATGAGTTAATAAATTTGCTCACTGCTGCAATTAGGAGTGAAATCATTAGAAAGGTAAAACAAGCAAAGTACTTTTCGGTTATACTTGATTGTACTCCTGATGCAAGCCACCAGGAACAAATGTCTTTGATCATAAGGTATGTTGATATGTCCTTAGATTCTGTTTGCGTTGAAGAATCCTTTTTAGGATTCTTGGAGGTAAATGATACAACTGGGCAAGGATTGTTTGATGTCTTACAGAATGAATTGAAGAATCTTGACCTTGATATAGACAATGTGAGAGGACAGGGATATGACAATGGGTCAAATATGAAAGGAAAACATCAAGGGATACAAAAGAAACTTTTGGATATAAATCCTAGAGCTTTTTATTCAGCTTGTGGCTGTCACAGTCTGAATCTAACATTATGTGATATGGCCAAGTCTTGTGGTAAAGCAAAAGATTTTTTTGGAGTCATACAACGCATGTATACAACATTTGGTAAATCCACTAAGAAATGGCAGATTCTTTTGGATAACATTACAGGATTGACACTCAAGCCATTGTCATCTACTCGTTGGGAGAGTCGTGTTGATAGTGTTAAGGCTATAAGGTTCCAGATGCAAGAAATAAGGAGGCCTTCGCAAGTGGTGAAAGTGATGATGATCCATTGACATGTAGTGAAGCTAAATCCTTAGCAGACAATGAGCTTGGTAGCTTTGAATTTTTAGTGGCAATACTTATCTGGTATGAACTATTATCCGCTGTTAATTTGGTTAGCAAGCAACTACAAGCAAAGGATATGGTTATTGATACTGCCATTGAGAATGTACAAGAGCTAATATCCTTTTTCAATAAGTACAGAGAAATAGGCTTTTCAAAAGCATTGGAAGTTGCAAAAGAAATTGCACTAGAGATGGATATTGATCCAAATTTCCGCACCAAACTAAAATCAAAAGAAAAAGACAATTTGATGAGAGCCCTGATGATGCATCTTTTTGCTTTGCAATCTACACAAGAGTCATTTCGGGTTAATTATTTTATACCCGTTGTTGATTAAGCCATATCTTCACTTTCTAGGAGATTTGAACAATATCGGGAATTCCAAAATACTTTTGGTTTCCTGTTTACTTCAAATAAGTTGTGCTCCTTGGATGATAAAAGTTTGCTTTCTTCTTGTGTCAATCTAGAAGTTGCACTTAAGAGTGGAGAACATTCAGATATTGATGGAAGAGAATTATATGTGGAGTTAAAGTTCATCCAAGATCATATTGGCAAATCTATGGTCCCTCTTGATATTCTGAAGTATTTGAAACAGCATGGTTCTTTCCCAAACGCCATTATTGCATATAGAATTTTCTTAACCATTCCTGTTACTGTTGCATCTGCGGAAGGAGCTTTTCTAAACTCAAGTTATTGAAGTCCTACTTGCGATGTACAATGACACAAGAAAGACTCAATGGGTTGGCGACAATAGCACTTGAAAATGATATCTTGGAGATGTTCAAGTATAAAGATATAATTGAAGATTTCATTTCAAAGAATACTAAAAGAATGATGCTTTTCAGTAGAACATAAGGTCAGTTTGTTGCTTGAGTACTACTTTTATTGTTTTAGCATTAAGATTTGACATGTTCTTACTTCTTAGTAGTGTAGGAACAACGTATATTTTGAAGCTTTATAATTAAGTAAAAGTATGCTTTCGTTATATTATTTTCTCGAATTTTAGGGCCACATCACGCGTTTCGTTCAAGGTCCTCCAAATCGTAGGTACTGAAATGAAACCGATTTTTGGCAAAAATCAAAATTTATTTGAGTTTAATTGGGATTTGAGTTCCTCTTGCCTCCTAACCCTAAACCATTGCTGCCATGAATAGAGGTGATTGCATAGCACTGTGCTGTCCGCCAAAAACCGCCGCCGCCTGAAAATATCGCCACTGCCAACTCCCGTTCCTTCGCCACCAAGCCGTCCCGAGCCCTCCCGAGACTTCGAGCCTCTGCCAACCTGCCCCCGGCTTTGACAGCACGCCGCACCATCACCTGCACCGCCCTGGCAGCCTTTGGCTCAGCCGCATCGCGTGGCAGCACCGTCGCCCGCTCACGCGTCCCGCTTTTGCCCCTTTCGCGCCCCTTCCTCTCACAGCCGTCATCCGCCCCCTCTGCCACCCTTGACCGCTACCCTGCACCGCCCTCGACAACTGCACCCATACTAGAAGTCGCGAGCCAAACTGGGAGCTCTCGAAACCGCCATTGCCACCGTGGGTTTGCCCCTCTCCGGTGCACCGCCTTTCCCTCGCCTATTTAAGCCGCCCCAACCCTCCACACACAAACCATCGTCTCCCCGAAGCCCACCGAGCACCCCAAGACCCCCACCGTCTCCCTCATTCTCGGCAATTGCCGTTTCCCCAAAAACGGTAACCCTACTCCAATGTCACACCTCCACCCCATAACTTCCCAATTCCACCCGCCTACACCTTCACCGCAGCCCTAGAAATAACCCCCAACCGCCACCATGCACTCCCGATCACCCCTCTTCCCCGGTGCCAGTCACCCCTCTACCGCCGCCACCCCCACCCGTGGCCGACTCAACCTGGACCTTCCGAGCTTCGGCCAACCCCTCTCTAAGCTCCCCCCACATCCCAAGGATGCCCTAGCACCGGCCCAAAAGCCCTAGCAAGCTCCCCTTCACCCACAATTCCAAAAATGGCCGCAACAAGAGGAGCCTCGCCGCCGGCGATTGCCGCCTCCGTTAGGCCCACCAACGCCAAAAATGGAACCCTCGTGTCGTCCCGAGTCCGTCCGTACCCCCTCTCCCGTCGCTGTTCACCCTACCGCCGCCGGCAGCCATCGCCCTCCTCCCTTGTCTCTCTGCGCGCGCACGGGTGGAGTGGGGAAGAAGAACAGTGCGTGCGCACTGTTCCTCTGACCGCATCGCCCTGACTTGGCTGTGCCGAGTCGAATCGACCGCGTTGGACGTACCCGACCCGAGCCACCCCGCGATGGGTTGAACCGAGCCAACTCGCCCCGCGCCCATTGCAGCCGACCGAGTCCGATGCGATGCGGTCGAGCCGAACCGCCTAACCGCATCGGGTTCGAGTCCAATGAACAGTGCGACTGAGCCCAATGAACAGTGTCGGGTCCGAGCCCAAAAATACATATTGGTACTCCCTAGATTCATCTCGAGCCCGCCAACCCAAATCCAAGGCCCATTTCCCCATATAGCCCTCCTAAAAGCTCAAAATCCCAATTTAATGAAGTTTTTCAGATTTTCTTTGTTCTTTTATTTTCTTTATTCCTCGCTCATTCCTTCGGGCATGGAATTAATATTATTTTATTTGTTTTACGTTAGCTTCCGGAGCCGAGTTTGCACAGGAGTCGGAAGGAGAAGCGCAAGTCTAAGCTCAGTCTACCGAAGATTACGAGCTAGTTGAAATCGTAAACCCGCAAGGCAAGTCACACATATTTTTGAACATGTTGATCCTACATTTCGTAAGCTATTTATTTACTTGTATTTTCATTACGTTATTTGCGCACTGTTATTTTGTATACAATAAATGCTTAGAATAACATGATACTAGTTATGTCCTACCACCCGAAAAGCCCAGTCTAATTTGATGACCATATATACCTTGGCAAGATATAGTAATATTAAATATAATAATAATGTAATTATGGTAGTTTAGAGAAACAACAACATCTACTGTTACTAAAAGATCTGGTATTTATTTGGGAAAGTGATTCTAGGGTAAGCGAGGATCGTTGGATCCCATGACCTAGGGTGAAGGCAAATGTTACAAATCAATGGGAGTGTTAAAGCACTGGACAGATTTGTAGAGGGAAATTGCCACCGGTGAAAATATAAGAACTAGAACCTTATGCTGAGTAAAGAACATAGAGATTGCCCAACCACAAGCGTTGATACGTCAAACCTGGTCTAGTAACTACTCAAGTTCGATTGAACCTCTACAAACGCAAGGAGAAGGCAAAGTGTGAGTCCATACGGAAGGGAGATGAGAAGGGCCGTATGGAAGTTGGCGCCGTTGTTGTTTTTATTATTGATTTGATTATCAGATGTCCACACAATAGTAGGCCGAGATGAGTCAGAGGTTGTGGCCTGGGCTTATCGAGGAAACATACTAGGTAGAGGCTATATAAAGAATTGAGCAGTGAACAGCCTTGTTTCCTTTACTCTTTAGCGGGAGTTAAGGAATCTTGTGGGTAAAGCAGGGTAGCTTTGCAAAGTCATGATTAATAGGATTCGAATACGCCGTGCTTCCGGTAAATGAAGTTATGTTTAATGGGTGATTCCAGCAACAGGGCATAAGAAGAATTGGAAAGGATTTGGTAATGTTGGTGGTCTGGTAATTGAACCTTGAAAATCCCCTAAAGTTTATAGAAAGTTATGATTTTATGTTTAAAACCTGTTTACAACTAAAACTGCATCTACACAAATTAATTAACCTGTTTTTCTTTATTTGTTATACCTTGCATGTAATTATTGTTAAGCTCCGTGTGGCTTGTTGAGTACGGTAGTTGTACTCATACTTGCTAAAAACATTAACAGAAATAGCCAGCAATGAGGAGACATATGAAGGCAAAAGGGTGGAGCTCTACGGAGATCAAGGATACGTGGAATTAGGGTCGTCCTCCGCTCAGGCATGCCTGTAGCGTTCTTTTGTTTGCAAGGTATCTAAGGGCCGCTTGCCCTTCTGTAAAACTTGGCTTTAAGCCCTTATATTGTAATAAAGTTGGCTTTTATCTTAAGCATGTGTTGGCAATGTTATACACTCAATTGATGTAACTCGCAGCTGAACAGTTCTGGGCAGTTGCGAGAGTTTCATAATACTCCCAGAAATAGGGGTGTTACAGGTACGGCCCTGAGCACTACATAGTAGTTTATTGTTCTGATTCTTCAAGATCGGTAACGATGAAAGAAATGTCCGGGAAGGGAAGGCCATGAAGGATCACAATGACCTGGATGGAGTCGTCGCAGCCGAAAAAACCACCGCACAAAAACTTGCAAGAGATCGCCGGGAGCTTCTGGCTCGCCGCCTCCGTGTTCAGCAACAAGTGGCAGAACAGCGGCGGCCTCGGCAGCTACGTGGACGTCGACAGCGACGTGAAGCAGAGGGGGGACGAGCACGTCACGTGTGGGAGCGCAGGAGCGGGCGGTGCTCGCGGGGCACGTCGACAATGGTTCAGGGGCAATTTGGGCAAATCACATTTGCGGCTTTGGGTTTAAAAAAGGAAATAATGGAAGAATACTGATCTTATGGCATAAGTAGAGTATTTCTGTGAACAGTGTGGTATTTCAAGGAAAGACAGTCTTTACTGTGGTAAATAATTTATTTTCCCGAAATTATACTAGGGTTTGCTCATGGGCTTCCATCAGCCCCAACACGGAACCAGATCGGTCCATCCCAGTTTGGGCTCAAGTCCGACTAGCCCAGTTATACAAAACAGTATTAACCACGGAGCTATCCCATCACCTGGCACCAAAGGCCTTTTCTAAAGTGACGTGCCTTTTAGCTAAAATAACACTGTAGCGGGTGTTAGTTTTTCTAAGATATTCAATTAAAGAAAAATAAAAAATTAGAGGAAAAAACATCATTATATTTTCACGATAATGCAAATGAAAGAGGAAAAAACATGTTAAGATGCCAGCTAGAAGATAGAAGCTGTTTGGAACGGAGCCTAAATGTCTCGCACAAACTTTGACCAGAGGAGAAAAAATGCTTAAGATAACAGTTCAAGTAAAGCAACTACATCTTGAATTTTTGGCACATATGGTGTGTTTTGGATCCGTATTTGCAAAAATAGTTGTATGCGCGCGAGAATGGCAGAAATGTCACTTCTGCTACCTGGTCACCGGGCGACAGCGCCATGCAGCCAACACATTGTCATCCAGAGCCTAACCACCGGGCGGCCTCCCACCCATCGTGCGGCGCCGCCACTATCGCTCTACCACCGAACGGCTTAATTACCTGCCTTAATTAATTTTTTGTATATACTATTTTTAAAATTTTAAATATAGAAAATTATCTCAAAATATTATAAAATTTTATGTGCAATCTTTTGACACAATGTACTTCATTGTGTAATGTTTTGATAATTTTATCCATTCTAAATGTTGCCCAAAAATTCATAAAAGTTTGATAGTTGTAGGGGTTATTACATATAGCAAACAAGCTCAAAATATTATAAAATTTTATGTACAGCCTCCTGACACAACGTACCTTATATAGTAAAATTTTCAAAATTTATCAATTGCAAATATTGCTAAAAATTCATAAAAATATGATTTTTTTAAAGTTGTTGCATATAGCAAACAAGCTCTAAAAATTAGAAAATTTTATGTGCAATCTCCTAACATAATCATTCTTATTGTTTTTTTTTTGAGAATTTTATGTATTATGAATTTTGCTCGACTGATGGTGGAAATGATTCGCAAGTACGAAGATAAGTGATATTACGATACAACAGGGAATTCATATACGGAGGAGAAATTTGAATAAATAGCGTAACGATAACAAAATGACAGTTGATCCGACAAGGGGGTTACATAGTATGCAGGTTAAAGAACTAAGGATGGTACATATATGGACGAAGAGGGTCGAACTACTACATTGACCATGGCCATTTGCCCTTCCTTACAAGGTCGCTATTGTATGTCTCACCAGTCAACTAGTCTCGGCCACCAGTTCACGCTTTCTGTCGCCATACATACACAAAAATAGTACAAAACTATGGCTAAATTACTGCGACCTACTTACTCCATAATACGAACTACATTACTTATGACTAACTGAATAATACTGATTAACTATGACTACAGGAACAACATCAAAAGCATGCAACCAAAAATTACCGCGTCCTCAACAAATTTGCATTGACTTCTCAAAAGAATGAGATATGCATTCTTAATTCTGAGCGACGAGTGCGAGAATGAGCTTCTGCGATGAGCGACTGAGATGAGTAATGAGCAACTGCGAGAGTTTTGTATTTATGGCCGAGTGAGAAGGGAACACGGTGCACTCACCTTGCATATTAAGGACTCCTTGTTGACGCACAACACTGCAGGTGAGGGGAGACGACATAGTAAAACTGACAAATGTGCAAATGAAGGAGCGGACGAGGGGGACAATACGGACATAGTGAAAAATGTGCAACAGATGCAGCAGGAAAGTGGGGATAGCAGCAACGAGTAGACATATGTGCGAAAGAGAAAGGTCACGCATTGCAAAAGATGTCTGCCGTATAGTGGCTATGTGGACGGTGATTTTAATTGCTAATTAAATGAGCATCACATATCGCTAATTACGATTAAATGAACATGAAATAATATGGAAAATTCATATCACATAAAATTCCCAAAAAATTCAATAATTAGGTCAACTGTGTCGGGACGCTGAACATAAAATTTCGTAATTTTTGGAGTCCATTGCTACATGTAACAACTCCTACAAACAACACAATAGTATGAATTTTCGTGCAACATTCACACTAGATCAAATTATAAAATAATTACACAAACCAATTACGTTGTGTCGGGAGGCTACATATAAAATTTCATAGTTTTTTGGGCTCATATGCTATATTTAAAAAATCCAAGAAGCGACACACAGTTAAAGCAGATAATTAAACCGGCTAATTGTCCGATGGTGGGGGTGGCACGGAAGGTGCCACACGGATGGTGGGTAGTAGGTGGGCGCCGCCTGATGGCCGGGCTCCGATGGCCCAGGTGTCAGCTGCAGGGCGCTGCTGCCCGGTGACCGGACGACAGAAGTGCCTTTTCTAACATTCCCACACGCATACGACTATTTTTGCAAATACCGGTTAAAATCATGCCAGAAGTGCCAAAAAATCCTAAATCTTACCTTATTTCATTGTTGTCATGAAGATAAACTGACAGCAGTTTACATATATATGTTGTTCCCTATAGCATCAACATCCTCTTGTATCAATGAGTTATTCTCGTTTACGACACGCAGCAGCGAAATCCAGGCTACAAAAGCCGGAAATACCAGGTATGTGAAGTCCAAACTGAATCAAGAAATGGTACGTAGATGGTGACAACAAATCGTGGCATCTGATGGAGACAGCAGCATATCATGACCTTGCCCTGGCGGATGATGCGATGGCGAGTTCACTCCTTGCCATCTGCGGCGCGGAGGGAGCCGAGCTGGACCGGCGCTTGCGTCTGCACGACCTTGGATGATCCATAGACTGACAGGTCGACGCCTTCGGCCTTCTCCTTCTCGAGTTGCTCCTTGATCCAGAAGTATGTGATCCTCAGCCCATCCTGCAGTCAGAATTCAGTTTGATGAACATGTCTGAATTTCAGGGCCGAACGGAGAGCTGCCTGATATTTGGGAGAGTACCTTCAGCCTCATGGTAGGAGCCCAACCAAGCTTCTCCTTGATGAGCGTGTTGTCAGAGTTACGCCCACGGACGCCCTCCGGACCGGGGATGTGGTGGATGGGCAGCTGCTTGTTGTCAAAGCTAAGGATTATCTCCGCCATCTCGTTCATGCTCACCATTTCGTCACTTCCAATATTTACAGGCTCACGGAAATCAGACTTTGTTAACCTGAAGGTATTTGACAAAGTAATATTTTAGTTGACTGTAAAAATAACTTGAGTATAGACATATTGTTCCACTCGAACAAAAGCCATTCCGCATCAGTACAATTATTTCTTTTTTTCCCTGAAAGAACAACTTGCACTTACATCTGAGCAAACGAGAATTCATCAGAACAAACAAAATAGTGCCATGAAGGGAACATGATTTATTAGCTTAGTATGGTGATCTGATCTTTTTAGATTATACGATATGTTGGGTTGTTATTCAACTCCAATCTCTGATGTTCAAGCAGAGACAGAGGTGATGACAGCACTGACTTTTTGAGCTTTGGAAGACCCTTGAAGAAGATATATGGCGCCAAGAATAATTATGCAAAGCTCAAGAACAAAAGGCTAGATTTACCTTCTGTCTCTTTTTTGCCCTCAACTAGCTAAGGTTCCCGGGCAATTGTGTGGCTAGATTATAGTTTAATTACAGTGAGAAGTACAAGTGAGTTTCAAAAATCATATTTCTAGCACATTTATCTGTTTTGAGAGAACATCTAATGGTTGTTGTTGATTAGTTATAGTATTTAGGGTCTGCCAAATTAAGGTCAGTTTTTTTTTAATAATTTCTAGCATATTTCTCTTTTTCTCAAAGCATTAACCGTGCATCATCAGCTTTTATATAAAAGCACATTATTTTGTAATTAAGTATATTCATGGACAAACACTTGGCAACACCGTATTTTGGCAGATTGTGTTGTTAGGTAGTAGTTGAGGACTTGAGGTAGTACAGGTGTGACAAAACATCCAGGGCCATACAGTGACACAACTCATAAGCAAAACAACTATAGCATTTGATAACACCAATCTATGCATCTACACAGAATTTGCAATACTATGTTGTGAGTTTCCTAAAAAGTAAATCGAATCACTGCACTACCTGTATGTTGCCTGTTGTTCCTATGTACAGGGGTACAGGCTCAGTTTGTCATCCAAGACAGATTGCTTGTTGGGCCATCAAAATCAATTAACAAATTTAGGCAAAAAAAGATGTTTCTCAAAGTGTAAAATCTGGTTCACCGAACCAATATTTTGTGAACTTTAAAAGTCTCTGGAAATCTCAGCAATAAGACAACAAATGCTTCTCTTGGAACAAAAGCTATAAAGCTTAAAATATCATCTCAGCACAAACCGTCAACACTAGCAAGAGCAGATTGATGCAAAATTTATTTGATGTTAATCTAAAATATAGAAATACGGTATTGGATTGTGCATGGCAGCATTAAGATGAAAAAAAATTACCTGAGGACACCCTCAACACATTCATCAATAAATGTGAAGGATCTAGTCTGCAGACCATCTCCCCACATCTCAAAGTGGTCAGTGGAGGTTAGAGCCTTTCTGCAGAAAGCAGCAGGAGCCTTCTCCCTTCCACCTATATAGTCGATTAATTATAAAACCTCAATAGTTAGCAACACACTAAGAACAGCACCAAATTATTACTGGTTGCCAGATATTTCACTTACCTTTCCATGTTCCAAAGGGACCATAGATATTGTGAAAGCGACCAACCCTGCACTCAATGCCAAAGTCCTTTGTGTAGTGCTTGCACAGTTCCTCAGTAGCAAGTTTTTCCAAGCCATAGGCATCTTGAGGCTAAAGATTAGGCATCACTCATATTAGTGCTATTTTATCATAATAACTAATCTGTCAATTCACAGAGAAACATGTATCAGTCTGAAAGTTCAGAAACCTCTGCAGGCCAAGCATCTGACTCCTTCAAGCTAACTACAAGGTCCAACTGCTTAAATTCAGGGTAGATACAAGCACTTGAGGCATAAAAGAACCTGCAAGGAAAAACAGACCAAAATGATAACATAATTCTTTTCTGAGTAGTAATTTGGTAAGGCTTTTAAGGTTATTGCTTTGTTTTTGCGTGTAGTTTTCCTTCTTTACTCTGCTGCCCAACCCATGCCAATCTACCAAAGCCTGGAATCAGTTACGACATAACAACACTATACTGTAATTATGTCTTAGGATGAAAACATTGCAGTTGAACGCAGTGACCTCTTTGTTTTTTGAAAGAGTTGAACACAATGCTCCGCAAGAGCAGTTTTGTTCTGGGGATTATAACCAGTGAACGTATTGCAGAATTCCTAAAATTTAATACCTAATTTTGTAAACAAACCCTGAAAGATAAAAAGGGGCGCATATTTGAGATAAGATTGGAAGGATTTTAATATGTTATCGACTATACAAAAGCACACCAAATAGTGATAATAATGCTTTCCCGCACTCTCTCTTAGCGTCATAAATTCATCGCCTAGCAGAAAGCTCCCAATAAAGACTTTCCCTATACAGGCCAATGCAAGCTCTTCACGTCAGCATATATGAATTTGTTATGGGGTGCACAGCGGCGGGGGACCCGATAGGGCTAGCTAGGGCTTGAGCCATACCTTGATTTTTTCACCGCTGCCTTCTGCCTCTCCGTTTACTCCTGCCTTCTGCCTCTCCGCCTCGCCCCGGTCTTCCTACTCCCTGGCTTCTCTCGGGTCTCTCTCTCTCGCCCGGTCTCTCCACCCGCTCGCCTCGGCGCTGCCTGGCTCTCTCTCCCTCTATCGCCCCGGTCGTCTCGGCTCCTCTGCGCCGTCTCACCGATGCGCCCAGTGCCGACTCTCCTGCGCCGGCCCTTGCCGCCTGGACCTTCCTCTCCTCGCCGCGCGGCTACGCCTGAGACACGGCCGCCCGGATCCGCGGCCTAGAGCCCGGATTTGGTGTTCTCTTCCTCAAGCCCTCCCGATTTCTTATGGATTGGTTGCTATTTTCTTTGATTTCTAATGATTGTTCTTCTTGATGTGAGGTTTTGGAGGTGTGCCGCCCCGTCACGGCCGGTTTGCGCCGCCGCACGCCGGAGGAGTGCCCATGGCCGCCGGTATTGCTTTCGATCCGCCCTACCTCAATTTTTTCTCGTCCTCCGCCACTGGGGGTGCACACGCCCACATAGCATGATAGCAATTGTAGTACTCTTTCATAATGATAATTAATGTGGAAGTGGAACATTAACCTCTCCAAAGTTACGAATTTGACTACTCGCTTGTCAACATATCCCCTTCACAGATCAAAGCAAATAAGCAGCCGTATTGCTGCCCAGTACTTACTATATGTGGTGGGTCGTTTGCATTTCAAGGTTTTCAATTGGACAGATTTACCATTGCAGACTTAAACAGATCTTAGCATATTATAGCTTCTCTAGGTGAGAGAAATTCGAGATACACAGAGCCACCACCAGGTGGAGAATTACCTTTTAACGCCATTGATTCTAGCAGCTTCAAGCATGTTAAAGCTGATCATAGTGTTGTTGTACATGATCACAGAGTGGTTGGACTGGATGAAGCCCATCCCTCCCATATCAGCTGCAAGGTTGAAAACATGGTCAACCCCAGTGGTCACCTTGAGGCAGTTGTCCATCACCCTCAGATCAACGAGGTGAAACTCATGGCAGAACATCTCCTCAGTCATGTGCTCATTTTTCTTCCAGTCAGAGGCGATAATGTAGTGCCCCTCGCTCTTCAGGCGCCTCGCAATGTGGGAGGCGATGAACCCACCGGCTCCTGTAATCGAGATCCGCAGCTTCTCAAATGGCCAGTACGGCTCCTTCTCCAGCTCCGCGTAAGTGTACTCCTTGTTGAGCGCCATTCTGCACTAACACAAGTTCAAGCTTTAAGAAGGCAACTAGAGATGATTATGACCTATTATAGCAAACAACCAATTGACTATGACAGCCCAATGGTCTTGCGATGGTAAACAATGCAACTATTGTAGTCATGAATTTGGTAGATAATCACACATAAGAATATATTTCGATCACATCTGTTCAAGAAAATAACACAGAAGCTACATATGGTGATATGCTAAACAAAACTGAGTGCTTGTCTATGCAACTTTGCAAGAGGAGAAAGAAAGCAACAGCACACCATAAATGAACAAGCAATGGTAACAATCCTATCATAGTCTATGCAACTTTGCAAGAGGAGAAAAGAAAGCAACAGCACACCATAAATGAACAAGCAATGGTAACAATCCTATCATAGTCCATACCAACGCAATTAGCACATAATATTGCACCAAGCCCAGAGCTTATTCATTAGTCCTTGCATAACACAGAGAATATATTTAACCAAAGCAAGAAACCATCATGTGCAGTTTCCCTTCTTCCAGAGAAGGATAACAAATGGACCCCCTTTTCCATGCATTTGCATCACCCAAAAAGCATGGCCCCTCATGGAACAACGAATCCATGATGTATTCCACCATGGTGGTACAAGGCAACACTGATTCAGTGGATTCAGTAAATTGCTAGAAAGCGTTCGTCTTCGCTAGAATGCCGATCGATTGGATCTTTTAGCATAAATCCGACAAAAGTGGATTTGGCTTAGAAAACAACACATTTCCAAGAAAGGGTACCCGCATAGGTTCTTGAAATGGGCAAAAATCCAAAGGCACGAACCAAAACTAAATGTTCCGATCTTGCAACATTATCAAGAGTCCAAGAACCAAAGCACTAAAGGATCCAGCACAAACAGACAAAGAGTCAAGAAACTGGAACCAATCCGCCCTACTTCTTGGACCACGAACATAACAAGATATTATTAGCAAAGAAGAGATTTTTACTGCAGTGATCAGGCCATTACCTATCAAATCACAGTGAGGAGGCGTGGGAGCGAGATTTGGGAGTGGAGGAAGGCAGCCCACCAGATCTCCTCCCCCATCCTTCCTTAATATAGAGCAGACTCTGTCATGTAGTTTGGGGAGCTCATCTCTTTTGCATAATGAACCCTGTAGGCGCTCAAATTTCTTTACAGGTACCTGAGAAGGTTTGACTTGGATTAAGTTGATAATTTCTTCTAGTTAATCACGCAATTTGTTGAATTCTTAGCTAAGAGCCTAAGATCCAGCGTGTTTTCTCCAATTTCTTTGGTTTAACTAAAAAATACGCTTTGAATTCAGAAACTCGCTAGATACGGTGTTATTATGTGTTTGGGTTCCAACTGAATGCCTATCATGCTACATCTTTAAAAGGGCAAATGAGTTGTGAGTTGTGACTCGTGCTAATTATACTATCTAGCCTGTTATTTTTATCTCCCATTTGTGTCATTATATTGTGTGCCTTTTTTGTTTAGCCATAGCATAAAATCAACATATTTGAGCAGTCTGTTAATTACACGAGCGGTGATGGCAAGCCGACAAATTTAAAAACATTCGATTCATTGTCTGAATCCCAAAGGTTACGTGAAACCATGGAACTTCTTCCACCCCGCATTTTTTAAGAGTACAAGATAGACTTATACACTTATGAGCTGCTCTAAATGTTTTTAAGCTGTGACTTTTGACTATATCTGTGATTAAAAGTAGGGATGTAAAAAAAGCTCAAAACTCGCGAGTTACTCGAGTTCGGCTCGTTCTAGGCTCGATTCGGGCTCGGTTCGAGCTTTAAACGAGCCGAACTCGAGCTTGATTTCGAACTCGCAAGCTTCACCGAGCTGAACTCGAATAGTTCGCGAGCCCCGATTCGAGCTTACATAGTAATACATATTAATTCTTACCGAGGTTACTCGAGCCGAACTCGAGCTCGAGCTTGTCTTATTATTGAAAATTAGTGTGTATTTGAATTATTTTGACTGTTATCGAGCTTATTAGAGCCGAGCTCGAACTTAAATTTTTCTTATTATTGAAAAATAGTGCATAATAAATTATTTTAATTGTTATCGAGCTTCAACGAGCCGAGTTCGAGCCTACTCGAGTTTAGACCGAGCCGAGCTCGAGCCCAGGTCCAGGCTCGGACCCCAACTCGAGCTTCTACCGAGCTCGAGCCTAGAAGGCCAAGCTCGCTCGAGCTCGGCTCGTTTACAGCCCTAACTAAAAGTGCACCTTAGTGCTTGTTTGATTTTTTAGTCATTCAATTAAAAATAATAAAATAGTTACATTATTACGGACAATGCAAAGATATAAAAGAAAAAAACAAAAAACCCAAAAAAACTGAAATTAAGAAGCTGACATGTTCTAAATCAAAAGCCACTGTCATTTAGAGCAGGCACACACATCATCCCACACAACACTAATGTATGCATGTCTATCGACAAATGTTTGGAAATTATCGGAGGTACCAAATGTTTCACAAACATAGACACATGTTTTTCTACCAAATATACACGCATGAGTATACTTCTAAAATTGATGGAGGCCAGTGACAAATTTAGGACTTAAACCTTCATGGACTTAAGCCTCGCTGTCTGACCACATGTTAGCTCCCTCTCCCCCCACAATTTGAAGCAGAAAGGCATACTAGTGTGAAAAGGCAATTTTATTAGGTGTTTCTTTTGCAATATTTGTATTTTTTTTTTCTCCCGGCACGAGCCATAGCACTGTTACGCACGTCGTTGTGCCTGCAGCCCTGCACCCACTGAAGTCAGGCCATGGAGCTCGATCGTCGCTTGGAGTTCGGCAGGCTGGCTGATTTTGACGTACCTGCTACCCAATCAAGTAGTACAACTCATGATGTCAACACAAATATACGAACTTATATGGGTCCGTTCGTTTGGGTTTCAACTTTTGATTTCTAGCTTATTTTTCACTATTTATAAATTTCATCTTTTTCTGAAGTTTTGGCTTTTTTGAGCTTTTTTACTGGTTCTTTTTTTCCTGTATTCGTTTGCGTTGTCTGTGATGAGGTAGCATATTTTTTCTATTTTTAATTTTTTTAAATTTAATTACGTCAAATAAACCACATTCAACTACAGTACAATTTCAGCCGCTACAGTGCAATTTTAGCCATAAGCCACAGTTTTTCAGCCAAACTAAACGGAGCCATAAATATTGTAGTAGTAAACAGACAGGGATAATGGCAGTATTGCTCCATGCATATTCCCAATTGCATCTCCCCATAGGAAGACTTGTACTAACGGATGTACTACCGGAAAACTATGCATGCAACTGCCTGATAAGGTGATAATCTAATCTCACAATTGACGCGTGCAATGCGCCGTAGATTTTGGCATTCAGGAACTAACTTTGACCTGGAAAATTGGAAATGGACCCTATGGAACAACTGAAGGATGACATAGGGTTTACCAGTTAAGTATACCCACTAGAATGAATCTTGCAACTCGAACAGAACTTCTTGTAGTAAGCTGTGTAATACTTGTGTAGAACCGTATCCTCTGCCTTTGTGAGAAAAAAGTAACGGGGATGTGCAATGTTCAGGGCGCACACGGACCATTTGATCAGCCGAGGTTCAATCGGGGTGAGATCGAGTTGGAGGAGAAGTTGTAAAAGGGCGAAAAAGAAACAGAAAAACTAACTAACTGTGTACCATTCCTTCTACTGACGGAGTCAGGATTTAGTTACGCCCTAAGTTCAGTGGTGGAATGATCTAGACTATCTGGGCTAGACAATAAAAAATGTTATCTAGGCTGAACTGAATTTATCCGGACTTTATACTAAATATTTTTCCACACCCCAGTCTGAAGCCTACCCTACCCGGCAGTGGCGGAGCCAGAATTTAGTTACGCTCTGGGTTCAGTGGTAGAATGATTTAGGCTATCTGCGGTGGACCATGAAAATGTTACTCAGTCTAGACTGAATTTATCTGGACTGTACACTAGATATTTTTCACACCCCGGGCTAAAGCCTACCCTACCCGGGGTGTGGCTCCGCCACTGCTACCCGGGGTGTGGCTCCACCCCTGATTCCTTCCAAAACGACGGCATAGCAAAAGCCCGCCAAATCACGTCATATGTGCATGCATCCTAAAGCGTAATAGACTCAACCAACTTGATACCAATTTGCCAGCTGCACTTCATTCCTCTCGCTTTCCTTGCTTAGGTCTCCGGCATGCGGTAGCCAGTGTGCGGTTGCGTCAATGAGGACCTGGCATGGGCCACCGACCTCCATGAGCGAGCCCATCCTCTTCAGAGCTCTTTCCTCCCTTCCCAGTGACTAGAATGTGGGCGCGCAACGAGGGTTGGCATGTGGCTACAGTGAGGCACGTGTGAATGCAGAAAAATAGATGCTACAAAAGAGTCCCACTACCTCGGTGACCTCCATCCTCGTTGCTGGTTCTCCCAATTTCTCCACCCTGATGCTCCATTCTCAAAGCTGGTACAAAGAAAAATTGGATTTTGTGGATATGTGTCCTGTACTCTATTAGTACACAGATTTCTATGGTTAAGAAGTTTCATTCACAGTTACTACAATGATTACAACCACTTTTTTTGCTCAATGTACTTGCTAAAACTTGTATGAAACTATATTTCTGTTGATGCTTTTTAGAGGAATTTATGTTGATGAGTTTTAGAGAAATTATTGTTGATGCTTTTTAGAGGAATTTCTGCTGATACTTCATATGTGTATGTAGATATGTATGTGAACATACGTAAGCCTACATGGTACCACAACTTCAATATTGGTATATCTGTGATACATCACATTTAGTCTGAAAATTCTAAACCATGGTTAGATGTCCTATTCTACACTATGCAAATGATCTTGTTCTTCTGTGAATTATGGTTCCATATTTCTGGAGTTAACATTGTTTTGTAAAATTAATTTTCTGTGTTCCGTTCTGTTGCTAAACATTCTCATCAAGAACTGTCTTAATATTTATATTTTGTAAACTACTCAAGTTTCATGAAGTTTCATAAGGTCTCAGCTTATTTCATAAGGTTTCGTTACGTTTCATAAGGTTTCAAGATGTTTCATTACTAAGTTTCATGAGTTTTTATTACTAAGTTTTATGGTGTTTTATAAGGTTTTAAGATTAACTTTCATGAAGTTTCATGAAGTTTTTGTAGCGGCTCCATAAAGTTGAATTTTAAGTTTCATGAGGTCTCAGCTTGTTTCATGAGATTTCATTACTAGGTTTTTATGAAGATTACTGAGGTTTCATGTCTAAGTTTTATCAAGTTTCAAAATGTTTCGTGACTATGTTTCGTGAGGTTTCAAGACTAATTTGAAGTTTCATGAAGTTTTTTTTGTAGCGGATTCATGAATTTGAACTCCAAGTTTTATAAGGTTTATAAAGTTTTAGGTGATTTCATGACTAAGTTTCATGGTGTTTCATTAAATTTAATAAAGTTTCAGAAAGTTTTATATCTAAATTGATTAAGTTTCATAAGATTTTATGTCTAAATTTCATGGCATTTTATAAAGTTTCTTTTGTAGCGGATTCAAGTAATTGAAAAGTTTTTTTGTAACAGATTCATGAAGTTGAACTCTATGTTTCATAAGGTTTCATAAAGTTTTAGGAAGTTTAACGACTAAGTTTCATGAGGTTTTATGACTAAGTTTTATGTTGTTTCGTTAAGTTTCATAAAGTTTCAGGAGGTTTCAAATTTAAGTTGATTAAGCTTCATATGATTTTATATCTAAATTTTTTGGTATTTCATTAGGTTTTATAAAGTTTTTTATAGTGGATTTATGAAGTTAAAAGTTTTTTTGTAGTGGATTCATGAAATTGAACTCCAAATTTCATGAGGTTTTATGACTAAATTTTATGGTATTCATTAAGTTTTAGGAGGTTTCATGTCTAAGTTGACTAAGTTTTATAAGGCTTTATGTCTAAGTTTTGTAGTGTTTCATGAGGTTTTCATGACGTTTTCATGAGGTTCTATGACTAGGTTCTATGATATTTTCATATGGTTTAATACTAAGTTTTATAAAGTTTCATGAGGTCCTATGCCTAAGTATCATTATTAAAGTTCACAAATTTTCATGAAGTCTCAAGTTTTATAAAATTTTCTTATGCCCAAGTCTCATGATTATGGTTCACGAATCTTGTTGATCCATTTCTTCATTGTCTATATCCATATCCCTTTAATCATTACTTGTGGCCAATAAAGCTTTCATTATCTTGTGTAGTACTAATCTTATCCCAGGTCATGTGGATACATTCAACCATAGGCTTAATGGCTTGCACATACACCAAACCTAACCACCCTCCTAAAACTTTTGAAATTGTTGAAAGTTATAAGACTTGCTTGAAACCCTGAACCTAAAACCCACCTAACACTTACTTGAAACTTCTGAAACTTGATAAAACACAGATAAAACTTGCTGAATCCCAGATGAACACTTGCTTGAAACTATTAAAAGTTGCTTGATACCTACAACTAGAAGCCCAATACCTGTTGAGACCTAAATTTCCTATTTTTATAAGAAACAATCTTAATGTTATACCCTGATCTAGCTATGTTCATTTCATTGGCTTATTTGCACAATATGGTACTTGAAACTCCTAAAAAGCAATGGCTACTTCAAGAAACACCTAAAATGATGCTAGCATAAAATTCCTGGAGTATAGTTGATGCTTACACAAAACTTTTGAAACAAACAACTATGAAAAGAAACCCTTGAAATGCATATAAGAAAAACTCCTGAAGCATAATTTCTTCATGCACCATATCACAAAAGTTACACTGAATCTGATTTTTTATTGCAAATTTGGTAGAAATATTGAAACATTGTGTTCTGATGGCATCGCATAAATAAACTTGAAACATAAGTTGAACCAACAGCCTAACTGTAAGACCATGTGGCTAGGTCTAGGATTTTTATAATGATGAATAATTGACAACATTGCTTAATATTGTTATTTGAGGCGTGTGCGTGTGTGTGTGGACTAATATCGGTCAAGTTGGTGCGAACTTGTGCCGGGAAAACGTTCTTTGGTCTTTGCATGTGCAAGTTGGGCGTGGTAGCGGTCATGGTCGGTGACGAGGAAGACAGGGGACTAGGAGGGGGAAATCGAGGTCCGGCGGTCGAGGATGTCACGAGGTGGTCGGGCTCACGCTAGAGCACATAGAGATCAAAGGTGGATAATGCGTGGAGAAGATACAGGAGGTGCGGTCCTGGAGGCTTCGACACGTGACGTGTTAGAAAAGTCGTGAGTGTGAAAAACCCGTGTTAGGAAGGGTTTCGGGTCCCTTGAAAATTAGTGGGCCAAAAGTCTAGTTGAGAAAAAAAAGGTCCAAACCTAATTGGAGTTGGATTAGGATTTTAAGATCTAGTTGGAGTTGGATTAGGATTTTGATTAGAAATTGAATAGGAGATAATCAATCTGTATAAAAGAGAATCATTGGGCGCGCGATTGCATCCATCGTGCGAAAGAAAAAAATTTGGCCGTCTTATTTGCTTTTGGAGGGCGGCTGCGGTTTTTGAGCGAGAAAAATCTAATCGGGTTTTCTTATTGCCGCTGCTGTCTTTCCGAAGGCTTCGTGAAAGCGCTTAGCGTTGCCGTCGAGATTCATTGATTGAAGAGCAAGCAACGGCCTGGTTTGTGCGGCGGCAGATTTTTTCGTTGGCGAGTTATCGAGTGACGGCGGCCGCGCGGCACGCGGCGGGCTTTGTATTCGGAAGTTATGGCGCTCGGCATCTTTAGATATCAACACGCATCATCTCTTGATCCATCCATCCGATCACTGCGTGGCGCGCGTGAAGAGAACAGAGAGACATCGGATAAAGTTGGTCAACAAGCATTAATTCAAGTAAGCAATATTTAATATTTTATTAGCTTGCATGTTCTAGCCAAGTCCTGGTGTTAGTCTGCATGCAAGTATGTGGGTGTTCGGCAACAGATTGGCATGACCAAAGTAATTAGGAGAAGTAATTAGGCTATTGCTAATTAGCTCTCTTCATTGAGTAAGTCAACAGAGAAAGGTCTTTGAGTAAATCATTGCATGCTAATCAGCTTTCTTCATTGCATGGTCCATTGGTCTAGCAACGACGTCATCATATTTTTGGCAACGCTACTGATCGAATTGTATTGATATAGTCATTCAAAAATATACCTATTATTTATTGTGCTTTTTTTTCAAATTAAAAGAGCAAAAAAACAACATATTTAAAATAAAAATCATTGCAAGATCGCAATCATTCACCCCCTCGATTGCCTTCGACGATCCTACAAGTGGTATCAGAGCGGGTTGCTATGGCGTCGAGAGAGGTATGTGAATCGCCCCTATGCTAGATGGTGCTGATTTTGCTTTTTGGAAGTGTCGGATGCAAGCTTATATTGAGGCTCAAGGTAGTGATGTTTGGAATAAAGTTTCTACACCATATGAGGTTCTGCTATTGTTACTAATTTAAATAAAGCAGATGTTGATTTAAATGCTCAAGCTCGTAACTTGCTATTTCAAGGGATTTCTCGTAAAGAATTTGATCGTGTGGCTCATATTAATTCTGCCCATTTAATTTGGAAAACTCTTTGCGATTATCATGAAGGAACCACTAAAATAAAAAAGGTGCGTAAAAATCTTTATCAAAAAGAATATTCTGATTTTGCTATGAAACCTGGTGAATCCATTGATGATCTCTTTGCTCGGTTTGAGAAAATATTGAGTGATCTGCGTGGTGTTGGTGTTATTCCTGTGATTAAGATAATGCAACTAAAATTTTGAGATCTTTAGGTTCGAGTGGTTGATGGTTGTTACAACTATTAATCAAAGCGTCGATCTAGATACTTTAACCATGGATGATCTTTATTCTAGATTGAAAACTTATGAGATGGAAGCTTTGCCATCTAAGAGTAATAAATCTTCATCTTTAGCACTTGTGACTAACCTGTGCAGTCGCTTCGTCGAGTGCTTTGTCTTGTGTTTCTTTGTGCGCCTTGTCTTCTTTTTGAGGAACTGCTCGAGGAGCTTCTGAAGAGGACTTGGTTTTGATCTCCTCACGAGCATACAAGGCACTCAACAATGTGAGGATGAGGAAGCGAGGTGGCGTGTCGAGTCCGATCGGATGCTTTGAGTGTGGTGAGCGGCCACATTAAGATGGATTGTCCCAAGCTCAAGGGAAAGGTGGTGAAGGAAGAGAAGAATTATCGTAAATCGCCATCCAAGAACAACAACACCAAGGGTGACAATTTCGTCGCAAGCTCATTGAAAAGATCATATCGGCCATTGAGCGTCTTGATTTGAGCGATGTGGAATATGAGAGCTGCAACGACGATGACCACGACGATGATGATGTTAAAGGCAAGAAGAAGAAGAACGATGACTTCACAGGCATGTGCTTCATGGCAGGCAACAACAATGATGATGGCGATAGTGATCCCGATGAGGTAAGACCTTCATATGATGAGCTTGAAGATGGTTTGATTAAACTTGCTATTGAATTAAAAAAGACAAAACAGAAATTGAAAGAAAATAATTGTGTTGTTGAAAGTTTAAATTCTGAAATTAATAGACTTAGAGCTTTAATTCCTGATGATGAATCATGTGAGTCTTGCCAAGTTTTACATTCTGAGTTGGAGGCTGTTAGATCTATTAGTGCATCAAACCTGGTTCAACTTAGAGATGTAACTGATAAATTTGATGAATTAAAATTGACACATGACTCTTGTGATGAAAAATTAAAACATGCAAATAATGAAATTGAAAAGCTCAAATCTAGTTCTTCTACATGTTTAGAGTCAAGTATTTCAAATGCTCAATCTAAAGCTTGCTCTAATTGTGAATTGCTAGAAGATAGACTTAATTTATCTCAGGAATCTATTCAACAAATGCTTTATCATGAGAACATATCTTGCTCAAATTGTCCTAAGTTAAATATTGAAATTGATGCTTTGACTAGGCAATTAAATGATTTCGCTAAAAAAGAAAGATTTGCTCAATCTAGTACTTCAAAGAATCTTGCAAATGAACCTGTTAAATGCACTGCTTGTTCCACTTTGGCTAAGGAAAATGAGTACCTTAAGGACACTTTAGAGAGATTCTCTTTTGGCAAGAAAAATCTGAATATGATTCTAGACAAGTCAAAAACAAGTGTGAAAAACCGAGGTCTAGGATTTAATTTTGTTGAGCATGCCAAGAATAATCCTCCTAAGGCTGTTAAGTTTCTTGAACCTGGAAAGATTGAAGTAAAATCTGAACAAAAACAAACTGTGTTTAAATCTGCTGGATTTGTGCAAAGTTCATTGAATAATAATGTAGGTGCTAGCTCATCATCTCAAAAGAATTCTGGTTATGTTAAATTCCATTGCACCTACTGTGAAAGAGATGGTCACTTACATGAATTTTGCTTTAGGCGTGCTAAGAAAGAGAAGAAGGATAGATTGAATGCTTTAAGACAAAAACGTGCAATTTCTTTTGTTCCTAGATCAAACGCGAAAACTATGTTTTTAAAGAACTTTTATGATGACTTTAAATTTCCTTCACATACAAGATTGAGATTTAATTCAAATAGTTCATGCTCTTTTCGGCATTCTGATCATCCACATGCACGTGATTTTGGTTCTAGCTTTGTTGCTCCGATTCGTGTGTCTCGAGATGGATTCCTAGATCTTATTTCACTAACTTGATCATCGCGAGACCGATGTTTCTGTGATGTAAGAACAGTGATAAGGATAGAGAACATGAGCTCGATTGGGTTCAGTCTTTTATTTCATTGCTTGGTTGGAACACTTGATGGTTCTTCATTCTCTTTGATGTCTTCCAAGAGATTTCACTTTCGAGAGACCATGTGGAAAAGGTGATGTTGTCTTACATCTTGTTAGATTCTCAAGTTGTTGATATTCTCTCAAAATCGCTTGATTCTACGTTTTGCTCTTTTACGAAGTGAGTTGGACGTGTTGCATCTGTGGGATTATTCGAGGGGACCTTGATGTTTAAGAATTTAGGAAGCTTTGTTTATTATACTTGTCAATTAAATTAACAAGTCCAAGCCATCAAATTTAAATGAGTGTGGAGCTATCTTTATCATATTTATTCATATGTTGTGTAGCTTTGATCATGACAAGTTATAATTAATTTGTTGCACTTGAAGTAAAATATGACATGGCGGAATATTTTGACTAGATTAATTATATTTATTACTTTGTGATGTCCATCGAAAAGAATTAGCTTGATTGTGAGTCTTATTTTAACTCTTGGCTATGAGGCTCGCATGTTTCATGTTCCAATTTTCATGATTACTCAATTTGGCATGTTTTTAAGAAAAGAGAGTATATAAAAGAAAAAATTGAAAAGATGTATGCTTCAAGCATGCCATAGTGAAATAAAAAAGGCACAAAAGTGCGCAAAATGTAAAGAAGTATGCTTCAAGCATGCCACCATCACAAAAAATGTCATTATGAAAAGAAGTATGCTACAAGCATGCCACATGCTTAAGAATTGAGTTTGGAGCCATAAGTTGTTACATGAGACCGCTAGCCTGTCTAGAGTTAAAATTTGCTTCACTTTTAGGCTTTGACTTTTGTTGTGATATCTCATTGTGCTCTGTATAATTGGTCTAGTCATTGTTGAGATGCCTGTCATTGATATAAATCGCCTAATCATATTGAAAACTTTGTTTTGATATTGCTATGTGGTATATGACTTTATATGATCTAGATAGCTCTACTTTAAAAAAATATGGCTTGGTTAAATTATTAAATCAATTCAAAATGACTTGGATAATCTACAAAGCTTCTAGATTTTTATTCTCATTGCTTCTTTTTAGAATAGTTCTTCTTTGGAAGTTCTTGATGATTACATTGCCAAAGGGGGAGAGATTTGGTGTGTTTTGTGAGACATTGGAGAAATTTGCTCTCTTGTGTTGAGGGGAGAGATTTGAGACTTGTGGCTTGAAATGCTTTTTCAGCTTGATGATTAGCTTATATCTATTTGAAGCAAATTCATCATGCAATCTTTCCGTGTTGTCAATGTATTCATCAAGGGGAGATTGTAAGACCATGTGGCTAGGTCTAGGATTTTTATAATGATGAATAATTGACAACATTGCTTAATATTGTTATTTGAGGCGTGTGCGTGTGTGTGTGGACTAATATCGGTCAAGTTGGTGCGAACTTGTGCCGGGAAAACGTTCTTTGGTCTTTGCATGTGCAAGTTGGGCGTGGTGACGGTCATGGTCGGTGACGAGGAAGACAGGGGACTAGGAGGGGGAAATCGAGGTCCGGGCGGTCGAGGATGTCACGAGGTGGTCGGGCTCACGCTAGAGCACATAGAGATCAAAGGTGGATAATGCGTGGAGAAGATACAGGAGGTGCGGTCCTGGAGGCTTCGACACGTGACGTGTTAGAAAAGTCGTGAGTGTGAAAAACCCGTGTTAGGAAGGGTTTCGGGTCCCTTGAAAATTAGTGGGCCAAAAGTCTAGTTGAGAAAAAAAAGGTCCAAACCTAATTGGAGTTGGATTAGGATTTTAAGATCTAGTTGGAGTTGGATTAGGATTTTGATTAGAAATTGAATAGGAGATAATCAACTGTATAAAAGAGAATCCGCTGGGGCGGCAGATTGCATCCATCGTGCGAAAGAAAAAAATTTGGCCGTGCGCTGCTTTTGGAGGGCGGCTGCGGTTTTTGAGCGAGAAAAATCTAATCGGGTTTTCTTATTGCCGCTGCTGTCTTTCCGAAGGCTTCGTGGAAAGCGCTTCGCGTTGCCGTCGAGATTCATTGATTGAAGAGCAAGCAACGGCCTGGTTTGTGCGGCAGCAGATTTTTTTTCTCGTTGGCGAGTTATCGAGTGACGACGGCTGCACGGCACGCGGCGGGCTTTTGTATTCGGAAGTTATGAGCGGCTACTGGCATCTTTAGATATCAACACGCATCATCTCTTGATCCATCCATCCAGTCACCTGCGTGGCGCACGTGAAGAGAACAGAGAGACATCCAGATAAAGTTGGTCAACAAGCATTAATTCAAGTAAGCAATATTTAATATTTTATTAGCTTGCATGTTCTAGCCAAGTCCTGGTGTTAGTCTGCATGCAAGTATGTGGGTGTTCGGGCAACAGTTGGCATGACCAAAGTAATTAGGAGAAGTAATTAGGCTATTGCTAATTAGCTCTGTTCATTGAGTAAGTCAACAGAGAAAGGTCTTTGAGTAAATCATTGCATGCTAATCAGCTTTCTTCATTGCATGGTCCATTGGTCTAGCAACGACGTCATCATATTTTTGGCAACGCTACAGTACCGAATTGTATTGATATAGTCATTCAAAAATATACCTATTATTTATTGTGCTGTTTTTTTTCAAATTAAAAGAGCAAAAAAAAACAACATATTTAAAATAAAAAATCCGCTGCGCACTGCAATCATTCACCCCCCTCTGATTGCCTTCGACGATCCTACACTAACTGACTTGGCATTTCATCGAATATCTTGCAGACAATAATTCTGACAATGTCTCCATACGAAAAAAAACTTGCTTGAGGTGTAGCTAATCAATAAGCTACAAGAGGTCAACAAACAGCAGTCATGGGGAAGACCGGCATGGATTCATCTACTGTGCATGGGTGGGACTAATGATGTCAGGATAGTGCATGCGTAAGAGGCAGCAAGGTTTCCACACATGCGAACGGAGACGGATGGAAATATTTCGATCGCATTCATAGAGAAAGGCAACAACAGACGAGGGGAAGGACGCGTGCGAAGGATTCCGATGGCGACGACGAGCGCACGACTAGCGGCGAGGTATGGAGGAAGGCGACGACGAGTCCCATGTATGCAACGGTGAAGGATGGATGGAGCTGGTGCGTATACTCCTGCGAGTGCAACCAAGGAAGACAGCGAGGAGCTGGCCTGTGCGCTTCCGTGAACGCTAGAGGAAGAGGATGATGGGAGGAGGCCTGCGCGTGGCTAGGTTTTTTGCTGATCGATGACGAACCAATAGTTGCTTGGCGTAGCCACGTGCCCACGTCCAAAAGGAAAGGATTGGTCTGACCATGCACGCATTTCCTGGAAAAGATTAAATTTTGGATCTAACACCAATCAATGTACTAGCAGTAATAATAGCTTAATTAATAGTGACAGTTCATGGGTACAAGTCACTCCACTGTAGAGTGCAATTATATATGAACGATTAGTCAACATGGAACGAAGGGGGAAAACGTAAGGAAATGAAGAGTCCTAGGATTAGATTAATTAGATCGAAGCTAATCCTTTGAACAAATTTACTAAAACCGAATTGCACTCAAAGCGAGCAGCTCATTTTGCATTTCTACGAGTGCTAGCTAGCTGCGTGCTCAAGTCGAAAGTCAAAACCAAGCTTCAATGCTGCATCATGAGCACCGTAGATCTATCGGATTCATTTATGTATCACTATATACTCCGCATGGTTTTAGCTCTATAGATGAGTAGTACATCTCAGCACGTTGACATATGCTTTGGTTTTGCAGTATATGGAGTACTACTAGCTAGCGTATCTCTTATTCTACTAGTTAGAGATCTGTGCGTTACAACGGAGTCATAAAAATAATAAGACGAAACTTACTACCTGATCAACTTCACACATTAAACATTGGAGAGCAAACGACAGAGAGAGAAAGGTGGCCAGAATGTGCGAGGAGATAGAAAAAGTGGAGGGGGTGGGCGGTTGTATCATGAGAGAGAGGAGAAGAGAGACGAATGGTCCAGATCAAATCGGATGGCCGAGTAATGTAAGTTGCACTTTTATAATAGTAAAGATAAAGAAATGTAAGTTATTTTTAAGTTTAACCATCAATATAAAGAATTACCAAGACTAACAACATAAAATTTGTATTACTAGATCCATAAAGAAATATACTTTTATAATGTATAATTATTTTTATTTGCAATAACATATTTTTTTTTATATAAATCGATAGTCAAAATATCAACTTAAGGACAACGTCAATGTCAAAAAGACTTTACATTTAAAATCGCAGGTGGTAGGTAGTACAGCACTACTACACTACTATTGTTACTAGTACAAGTTAATTAACAATAATTAACTTCTCTTCTCTGTAAGCAAAAGTGGTTTGGGGCTTGATGCAGCAGTTGACCTTTGATCTGTTTGGCAATCGTTTTACAAATTGTAAGCTTATTATGTATATCGATTCAACGCTAATTCTTCTCGTTTAGGTACTGTAACGCCCCCGTTTCCAGGGGCGCGTACGGACACGGCACCCCGCAACTATTCACTCATGAACAGTTATGGAGTGTCGCGCAAGAGTATACCATTGCATGCTTACAACAAAAGTCCAGCATATATTTCATATACGGAATAACATCCATTTTGACAGCGGGGCGTGCAAGCCCAAAATATAACTACATTACAGAAACTCCAAGATCCGCTTCGAGCGCGGTGAAGACCTAGAGCCACGGTTCCTTGTCGAAGAAGAGATCCTTCAGGACATCCTCGACGGGAGATCTTTCTTGACACGAAGTCTTGAATTGCCTTCTTTTCTTCTGGTATCTGTGGCATTTTGCAAGCCTGAGTACTCCGACCCCGTACTCAGCAAATCACAAGGGAAACCCTAACTTACTACTTGCACAGATCAACAAAGGAAGGGAGTATACTTGGTTTATTAATTTTTGAGTGGATGCAGTTTTATTTGCAAACATTTTGATAAAACAGGCCCAAAACTACTTCTCAAGATCTCAGGAGTTTTTCATGAAGAGTTAATTAACCAACTTAACCAAGTTAAAGCATGTACAAAACTACTTAAGCTTCGCGGCTGGAATCACCCAAGTGACACAGCTCTAATAACCGGGAGCACGGCGTATTCGAATACCATTTATTTGACTCTGCAGAGTTTGCTCAGCTTTACCCACACGATCCCTTAACTCCCGCGACAGAGTTAAGAAAGCCAGGTCATTTCACTGCTCAATTCTTTATATAGGCTCTACCCGGTAGAATCCACTCGGGTCTGGCTCACACACACACACACCCACAAAAGAGAAAACAAACGTCCGCTTCGAGTGAACTCTACCGTTGTTAGGCACCTGTAACATGGCTTACCTAACCTCACTGCTTAACCTCCTACGCCACACCTGTAGAGTTTCAATCGAGTTGAGCGACTACTAGACCAGTGTTGACAAGTCAACTCCTGTGGTTGAGCGACCACTGTGACATTTGCTTAGCGTAAGGGTTTCAGTCCTTATATTTTCACATGGTCCGCAACCTCGCCAGGCCCGCGACCCAACCTAAGGTAAGCGGTGGGCGTAGACCGTCTCGCGGTTTCCCACTCACCCTTACCCTACTCCAAACCTAAGGTAAGCGGTGGGCGTAGACCGTCTCGCGGTTTCCCACTCACCCTTACCCTACCTTGTGCACGCCGGCACTCTCCGCTCTAAGATACGGTGTCCCATACCACCCTACCTTAGAGTCGGGTTTTCCAAATTCTATTGGCCCACAGCCACAACCTTATTAGTGTAAGATTTTGCATGGCAATAATAACCTACAGTTATCTAGATTAACAGATAATTATTTCTAGGGTTACAAAGGCATGGCTACAAGTGTAACATGGCATCTGTCGGTGGTAGGTTTAACTACATAACATGTCATTCTAAACATTTTGTTTTTACTTTGAATTAACATTTCAGAATTAGCTTAATGCAAATAGCATAATAACATAATTTTAAATGGCATGAGGTTTCAACATGGTCAAGGACTTGTGACTTGCCGTTGATTTGGATGATCTCGGCTAGCTTGAACGAAGAAACGCCTGGATCCTGAGCTTGCACTTGAACTTCCGGAATCTCTGAAACTAGCGCAAACACATAAAATAATAAGGTCCAGCTTGAGACTAATCAAGCGAGGAAAAATAAACTTATTCAAAAAGGAGTAAAACGCATAAATCCGCAAATGGGGAATTTTAGAAAATTATCTGGGATGAATTTATGGAAAAGGAGGTCATAAATGGGTTCAGGATAATATTTGGAGCAAAGTGGTGAAATTTGGGAATTTTTGGGATTTTCTGTGATTTTCTAGAATTTATTTGGATTTTTCTGGATTTTGGAAATTGGAAATTCACTGGAAAATTCGGATGAACAGTAATGGGGCTGGCCAGGCGCAACAGTGCAGCCCGGCCGGTGAAACGCTCGCGCGCATTGGCGGCGCTGGCGCTGCGCGCGCGTCGAGCGATGGAAGCGGTGAGGGACGCCCGGCTCGCGCGCGTCCACGCGGTCCCGATGACCGACACATGGCGCTGGCGGACGGAGGAGATGGCGAGGGAGCGAGCGGACGGATGGAAGTGGGGTGGCGATCGGACGGCTGAGATTGGAAGAAGTGGCCGAAACGTTACAACGGGATGGGACGGCCGAGGTTATAAGGCAAGGAGAGGATCCGGCGGCGGAGGAGCGGCCACGACTTCGTCTTCCTCCTCCAGCCGCGACAGTGCTCCCGGAGCGGGGTCGCGGTGGCAACGGTGGCCTGGGCGCCAGGGGACTTGCCGGCGGCCACCGAGGGCACCAGAGAGTGGAGGGGCACACGGGGAACTCGTTTGAGAGCTCAGGGAGGGGAGAGGACCAGTGGAGACGGCAGGAGGCAGAGAGGGGGAGTTCGGCTTTGCGGTGGTGAGGGGGTTTGCCGGCAGCGAGGTGGTTCAATTGGCGGCGGCCACACAGGCAGGGGCTTAAGGGGCTCACGATGGCGGTGTTGGTTTCGGCGGGGAGGCCCCGGAGTGGCCTGGCCACGAGAGGGGTGCGGCGGCCGGGAAGGGACTTCGACGCCGGAGCTCCTTGGTGCTTTGCCTGGCCAGGGGAGGATGTTGACGTGTTTAGTGGAGGGTGTAGAAGCTCTGGGCGGCAGCAATTGGAGGACGGAGGGAGGGAGAGGGAGAATGGCTCACGGGCGACGCCGGCGCAGGGGGAAGCGGCTGCGGCGACTGAGGCGAAGGGGCTCCAACTGGCTGCTCGGGGAAGCTTTGGAAAACAGAGGGGAAGTGAGGGAGGGTGGTGGAGGAGCTGGAGGAGCAAGGGGGAGTGAGGAGCCGGGGCGGGGTCTTTATACCCGGGCGGAGGGGAGGAAGCTTCGTGGGAAGGAGGCACGGGCGGGCAAGGGGGAAGAACCGGGCGACGAGGGGAGAGGGAAGGGAAGGGAGGCTGCAGGTGGGGCTGAGCGGGGAGCGGCGACGCGCGGCGGCGGTGACGTTGCTCCGGTGGCGTCAGCGGGGGAAGGGGGGAATGAACCCACTGTCGCGGCGAAGACCGGGCGTGGGCGCGTGCGGCGCGTGCGCGAAGGGGAAGGCGGGGCAGGAGCGAGGCGCGAGCGATGGGGAGTGGCGAGGCGCCGCCAGGGAAGGGAGAAGGCGGGGAGGGGGAGCAGCGCCAGCAGGGAGAAGGAAGGAGAAGGCGACGGGAGTGGGAGGAAGCGGAAAACGGCGGGGCGCCGGAGAAGAGGAAAGGCGCCTCGGCCAGAAAATGAAAGCGGCAAAAGAGGGAGACTTTCCCGAAAGGGAAAGTTTCCAAAATTCCCCCCAAAAATCAGCAAAAATTCACAGGGAAAAAATTGGGTTGAAATTTTAGGGCTTTTCAGGTACCTTTACTTATTTCATCCTTTTTGGAAGCATGCATTTCATACATAATCACCCAGATTAACAATGGAGCTATGGTAGTACGTCTTTTATTATCTTTCTAAAGCACTTAATAGAAGAGCACTATAGTTCTCTCATTTGCTGGCATTCTCAATCCGAAAGCTTCATTAGTCTTCAATCTCACTTACAATCGTCCTACAAGAACAACGGATGGTGAACTTGTTCTAAATAACTTATGTCTTTTAGCTTTTAGAAGCCGGTTTTTAAACGGGGTGATTTCTGTAAATTATTTGTATGAGTCACTGCAGAAGCCGTTTTGAACAGAGTGATTTCTCAATATGAGTATCCTTTACTTTCTCTCATAATCAGTTAAAAACCACAACAAAAAAGTTAAAAGTCACAATACTTTTAAACAAGATCTAACTCTTTGGTTAAATTCGGAGTAAGGAAAAGGAAACCATACGTATTAAGGAGACATGAGAGAAGTGAAGGGTAGAAACAAACACAAGGGTGGCTGGCCCAACCGTTTTTGGACTACATTGGGCTTAATTTAATTTATTAACCCAATTTGAAAACCACAAACGGGCCGAATACAGGCCCAGAACCACAATTTTTGAGTCCATATAAAATAGGAGTATATATCAAATACGGCACAGTAGGCCAGCCATGCGATTAGTCTATATTTCTTTTTTGCAAAATTTGCAAATGCTTATTCCAAGCCCAGATTGATTAACCCCAACGAATCAACATCAGGGTTTGCCGCCCCTAATTGAAGTTCCAAATCAAGTCAGCTAGCTCAAACCATCAAACTCGAATGCTCACAACTTCTCTCTACAGTTACACCACGATGACACTTCACAGACATTAATTTGGTAGTGCATCGTAATTTAGTTTCAAGCAAAAAAGAAAACAAAACAAACTAGCAATTAACCTTTGTACTCGACCACGAGTCTCACAACGCCGCGACGCTCTCCACCTTGGGCACCTCGACGGGGAAGCGGTGGATCTCCTCCACCCAGGGGTTGCCGCCGGCCGCCTCCTTGGCCGGGTCGATGCTCCGCAGCGCGCGCCACACGGCGCTGTTGCACTTGAAGCCTGACCCGAAGGCGATCTGCCATGCGCGGTGGCCGCGGCGGACGCGGCCCTTGGCCTCCGTGTACGCTAGCTCGTACCAGAGCGAGCTGCTCGACGTGTTCCCCCACCGGTACAGCGTCATCCTCGACGGCTCCATGTGCCAGCCGCTCAGCTCGAGGTTCTTCTCGATCGTGTCCAGCACCGCCCTGCCCCCCGCGTGGATGCAGAAGTGCTCGAACGCCATCTTGAAATCCGGGATGTAGGGCTTCATCCTGAGGCCGAAGATCTTCTTGCCAATGAGGGACGCGAGGAAGAGGATCTGCTCGGACATGGGGAGGACGAGCGGGCCGAGGGTGGTGATGTTGTTCTTGAGGGCCTCACCGGCGACGGCCATGAGGTCCTTGGAGAGCGCGACACCGACGCGGCTCGTCTCGTCCTCCTCCTGGAACACGCAGCGGTAGGCGCGGTCGTCGGCGCCCTGGTGCGTCCGAACGGTGTGCACGAGCTGGTACTTGGCGCGGCGACGGTCGGCGGCGCGGTTGGTGAGGAGGATGGCGGCGCCGCCCATGCGGAAGAGGCAGTTGGACATGAGCATGGAGCGGTTGTTGCCCCAGTACCAGTTGAGCGTGATGTTCTCCATGCTCACCACCAGCGCGTACGAGTTCCGGTGCACCTGCACGCATGGTATAAATCAGCCGTGCATCAAAATCTTTAGCCAGAACTAGTCGTTAACACGTACATTCTCACATGCACGCACGTACACGACAGCTACATTGAACTACTAGTAAATTATTACCCCTGCTCGTAACAGTAAAATTTTAATGCCCTAGTTATTTACTGCATCCGTCTCTCGTAATATAAGTTCAAAACTAGGGCCTGTTTGGATCCACCCAGATTTTAAGAATCTGGCTTTTGGAAATTGGGTGGGATCCAAACAGATCAGTTTTTGGGGCAGTTTTTAAAATCTACCTATCCAGATTTTTAAAAACCAAGAAGCTGTTGATACCCAGCTTTTGCCAGTTTTTTTGCACAAATACCTATTTACCCTCATTAAAGACCACGCGTATGGCTGTTTAATGTGCTGTTCAAGAGCAATAAATGTAAGGGTATAATAGTCTATTAGCACCAATCATAAATGAAATCAGCTTTTAAAAACTAGGGATCCAAACACCTCATTAGTTTTTGCTTAGAAACTAGCTTTTAAAAACTAGAAGTAATAGCTGGTTTTTAAGAATCTGAAACTGATCCAAACAGGACGTTACTATACACACAGATTAAAAAGACATTAATTTTTTAAAAAAATGTTAACGTTATTAGATTATACATACCTCTATTAAATGTCGTATTATAATTACTCACTTATTTTTTCAGCATTAAAGTAGAGTATATGGTGAAATATTCTAATAACTATACCTTTGATCTCTGCAATAAAATTATATTGTAGAATGATGTTTTTTTAAAGTAAAAATTTATATCGCGAGACAGAGGAAGCATAAGATGAGCTTTCTGTCAGCTAGCTGTCCTCATCAATGGCGGGCGAGGGCACATCTACTTGTACATGTAGGGCACAGCAGAGCAGACCACAGACACCACCCTGTGCTTGCAGGTGATTTTATGCAGCGACCTACTCTGCATTGATTGGGATAAGCGACTGGTCGCCATTGAAGGTTAGCGACGGACGCAGGAGGAAGAAGAAACAAAGTGTTGAATAACTGGGGAACATCTGGTCGCACACGTCAACGCTTCTAGTAGATACTGCGTCTTTTTTTCAGCTTCTAAAACTGTTTTCGGCTTTTCTACGATAATTAATTTTTAAATAAAGTATCTTTTTAAAATAGGGTCTACTAGTTAGTTGTAGTATATATCGATTTCATTTATATCTGCACAAACCCTATGTGAGTTTCTGTTTCTCTATAATCTCTCGCACAAACAGCCTAAAAATACAAACCGTAGCTAAAAATCATAAATCGTAGCAAAAAAGAACAGGTCCATTAACAAGTCATTGCGAGCTGGAGAGATAATGATCGGTGCAGTACGAGTGCTGATTGGGTGTTAATGGGATGATGTAGCGGCCGAACAACATCGCCGGGAGTACATAAATGTGCAGGTCCAGTTATTAGTACTCAATATCGATCAGGCTGATCTGGAGCTAATCTTTTTTCTTCTCGTTTGAAACACGGGAATTTCTTCAGCTTTTGTGTAATCTTCAGTCTAGTTTAGATGCTGTTTTAACAAAGTAGTCAGTACGATTTTGTGGGTAGTAGCCATTTCAGTTTTATTGGCAACTCTTCCCTCCAAATATCCTTACTAATTGTCTAGCGACACTAGGTTAGAAGATGGATATAAAATAGAAGAAACATATGTCAAAATCTAGCGCATTAATCCGTTTCTTATTATATGGACATGTAACAAAAACAACATAGGTAGAAGACAATACGTCGAAGCATCCATAAAGTTTTTAGCGTGTGCAGTAGATGCGTATGTGCGTTTGGCGTAAGTGGGTTTGTAGTATACGTCCTCCTTGTATTCCCCTTACGGGAAAAAAAAGACAAGGGGTCTGTTCTTTTTAACTGCAATTTGTGGTCTTTGACTGCGACTTATGGCTTTTAGCTGTTCATACGAGATATTACAGAGTAATAGCAACTTATATACGGTTTTTACCAATATAAATAGAGTCAGTACAGTATGTACTACAATAAACTAGTAGACCCTATTTAAAAAATATTTCGTTTAAAAGTTAGTTACTGTAGAAAAATTAAAAGCTGAAAAAGAACAGGCTATGTTTCGCTAGTCATGGCAACAAGTGACAGCACAAGCGTTTCTTTCTTAGGGACCAACGTGAGTAGAGGCTCATTTCGGTGACTACAATTGATAGAAGTTACATATACCTAACAATTAACACTAATATATGACAGGATTATCGCCATCCTAAGTACATGTAGTAATCCAACACGTATATAGCAGCGGTAAATGACAGAATGACAAATACAGATGAATTTTACGCCCAAGTTTGGATTTGTTTATTCCTTTTGCCATGTCAAGCTGTGTTTAATTACTTTGATCTCGCCTTATCATCACAAGCTCCTAATTGGTCACCACTGAAATTAATTTAGTTACCAAGCTAAGTCATGGACCAAAGTGTCTTACTAGTACCATCTTACAATGATTACTGCACGAGCTACTACTTACTAATACGTTGATGGTAGGCATGCAAAGTCAAACCAGGTCAAAGTTTTTTTTTCAACTCTTCAACATCTCACTGTACTCGATCTAGACCGTCCATTTCTGAATCATCGGCAGCCCTCGGAGCGCCCAGCCACCAAGCCGCGGTCGCTGAACCACCCTAGCTAAACCACTCAAATCGATCGCAATTCGATCAAAACTTAACACGAAATTAATACGTGTAGTACTAATCGCTGTACTTGTCGCGCTTAATCTTTGCCAATGCTAATTAAGCAGATTAATGGATGAATTACCTGGAGCAGCTGCTTGGCGAGGTCGATGGAGATGAGGCCGGCGCTGCAGCCCATGCCGCCGAGGTTGTAGCTGGCGACGTTGCTGCGGAGCTTGTAGTGGTTGACGATCATGGAGGAGAGCGACGGCGTCGGGTTGAAGAGGCTGCAGTTGACGACGACGACGCCGATGTCCCTGGCGCGGACGCCCGTCTTGGCGAGCAGGCTGTCGATGGCGCCGAACATGACCGCCTCCGCCTCCCTCCTCGCCTCCGCCATGCACGGGTTCGGCGGCGAGTTGAGCACGGCGGCCGGGAAGTAGGTCCCCTGCCCCAGCCCGGACCGCTCCAGGATCTTCCGCTGGAAGGCGAGGTTGTCGTCGTTGAACACCCCCGCCTTGGCCGACTGCCGCATGAAGGTCTCCCGGGTGACGACGTGCTCGGGCGGAGGCTTGTAGCAGGCGAAGTCGAGCAGGTAGACGGCCCGCGGCCGGCGCAAGAGGTAGACGGTCGCGAGCACCGCCGCGACGGCCAGGAGGGAGACGGCGAGAGGGAGATTGGCCAGGAGGTAGTCGTAGCCGGCGGCGAGGTCGGCGGAGGTGAGCTGGGACAGGCGCAGGGCCACCGCCACCGCGAACGGGGCCATGAGGATGTACAGCGCGTTGGACACGGCCAGGTGGTACCCGAGCTTGAGGTACCGGGGGTGGTGGCGACCGTAACTACCTCCATCCCCACCGCCACCTCCACCGGCGCCGGTGGTTTCTTGGCCGCTGCTCATGGTGGCGTATCTACGCAGTAACGTGCGGAGATCGACGGACGACAGAGTGGCAGCGACCGGCGATGGATTCGTGAGTGTGCGTGTGCCGGGGAGGGAAGTGGGGAAGGGATATATAGGCGTACGGTGGTGGGGAGGGGGGGTGGGTGCAACCACCGGAGCGAACCATTAAGACGGTGGAGGGGGTTGGCCGGTTGGGACGGGACGAAGGGTTCGGCTCGAGGTGTAATGTGAGGCGCGCGCGGGCGGCAAGTTGGCTGCCTCGGCACGGGGTTTTGGGGCGCGCCGCTCGGCTGGGTTTTGGGCTGGGGCGGACCCAGAGAATTTGACGAGCCTGGGCGAAGAACAAAGTCTAAATAACAAGCGCCCAGAAGCATAGATCATAATACAAGCAAAATATGACAACCACATTAGTTTTAACTAGAATCATATCGTAGCACATGTTCACAAGATCACATGGATCTATAAAGTAAAACTTAACAGGAAAAATATATGCTAGTTTTTTTTTGAACAACGCAGGAGAGCTGCGTGTCATTTCATTAAGAAGAAAAAAAGGTTCCATTTGCGCGGCCCAGATCAGTACCCCTAGACAAATTGCGGGCCTTCCTGGTACTCCAATCCACTCTCTAAAACCGAAATCGCTTGCTTATCTTCACCTCGAGATGAACGAGAGGTCAAGTGGAAGAATACACTTTCTCAGGTTGGTGTTCCTTCTCTCCCCCTCGGGCTTCCAGAGAGGAAAAAAAAAAGCCCTTTTATATGCCGTCTCCTGGAGCCCTCGGGCACACAAAACCGGATCCTATCGGCAGCATCGCCGAGCCGCCTCTCGGCCGCCGATCTTCGGTCGACGCCTTGATCAGCCCAGTAGCGTCGTCTGCGCCTGTCTTTGCAGATAAAATGCTGTGCCGTTGCTCAAAATTCTACTATGTACAAGAGATGAGCCCGGCAGGGCCTGTGGTCGCCGGCCCTGGTCCGCATTGGCCAGAAGTGCCGTGGTGCGGTTGTGGGTGTTTTGCTGGTGAAATACAAAAGATAGTTAGAAAGAAAATATCCGGATGACGTTTATCAATACCCAATACGGATGTGTATAGGTATCATCCAGATGTTTTTTCCTAATAATCATCTAAATTTCGGATCGTTGGATTAGAGATCCAACGGCCTCTTTTTTTGAAGGGGGGAGATTTTTTTGGAGGGGGTGGGGAGAATTCGTGACCGTTAGATCTCTAATCTAAAGGTTACAAATTTGGATGATAGTTAGAAAGAAAATATCCAGATGACGTTTATCAATACCCAATACACAAAATAAAGAAGAAATTTGTTAGATGGTGTTCGAGTGTTTTGTTTGTTAGTGAGTGTTCACTTTTTTATCTATTAGATTTTTTTGTGGTGTCTAGAAAGAGTTGGAGTGTTTTCTTGTTAAATAGCACATAAATTTTGAGCCTTTAGATCTCTAGATCCAATGGGTGAATTCTCTTTACCTTCTCCCCTCCCATTTGGGTGATATTTTATTAAGGAGTACTCAATTTTTTAGATGTTGGATGTATATCTACCTCCATCCATTAGTTTGCTCATTAGTTATCAGTATATGATGTGATACATTGAGAAATATTCTAATACATATTATTCTTTTATTTATAACCTTCTTACATCAATTATATACTAGTTTTACTAAATTAAATTATGTAAACAAGAGGAACAAAACAAACTATAAGGAACACAAAAAAAACTATACAAAAACCTTACTTGATCATTTATGTTGTAGCTCCTGACGATACTAAACAAATTGTTTACTCCTTTATGACATTGTTGATATAGAAAAAAATCATAACGTCAAAATTATAAAGCAAAAAACAAAGTAGGAATTTGCTAGATGGCACTCGAGTATTTTTTAGTGAGCACTTAATTTTTTTTTATCCATTAGATATTGAAAGAACCGGAACGCAGTGTTTGGAGCATATGAATTTAAAAAATTTTCTTGCTAAAATATTGATTACAGAAAATAGTTTAATTTTTCGTGTGAAGCTGTTAAAATAACCACGCTCACAAAGGAAACCCCTTCGTGTAATGATCTAAATCTAATCCACGTACAGCTAAGGAAATGGCCCCACATGCATGGTTCCAATTCTAGCTCGATCCGCCACTGCTTTACATGGTAAGTATAGCTAGCTAATTAACTCTAAAATATTTTGGATAAATCGATCTATGGTGTGCTAGCTATCACTTATCCTCTTTTTGTAGAAGTACTTCCGCTGTTCTTAAATATATGTTTAAGAGTGTGCGTAGTCAAAATTTTAGAACTTTGATCACTGTTATACATAGAACTATTTAGATTTGCCATGTGAAAATTATATTAGTAAATTTATCATCAAAAGTATTTCTATATCATTATATTTTTTTATTAATTTTTACTACTCCCTCTGCTCTTTTTTATTTGACGTCCAAGAATACATGATGTGAAACTTTATAAAGTTTGTCCGCTAATATGTTTATAATTGACGAGGATATTATATTTCTTTAATATATATTTATTTAATATATTATACCTTAACCAGTTAGTACCCTGTGCAGGGGCGGATCCAAAGAGGACCCAGTGAGGGCACAGGCCGCCACTCAATTCGCAGAAGTCCAGGTATATAGCCCAAGATTTAATGCTAGTGCCCCCACTCAGCCCAACTAAAAGGCCCTCACTCATCTGTGATTTATCAAATTGATGAAGGAAGCATTCATTTTGCCCTCTACTAAAAGGCCCAGGTATACTTGGCTTTGTGGGTGTGCCCCCTCTCAGATTTTGTCCTGGATCCGCCCCTGACCCTGTGCATATTACAACTGGTTGAGAAAATACACCTAAGAGACATATAGATGCACAACATAGACTACTGCAGGAAGCATCTCTTTACCGTAAAGACCACGTGCACGTGTTTAAACACATGCATGACCACCTTATCTTTCTATATGACAATAACTACTTCCAAGGGTTTGGCATGAACAACATATGTTTTTCTCTCTAACAATAACCGCCACTCCCAATCAGTGCTACCAACACAAGCATTTTTTTTCTAAGCTTCAGGGGGCGTTTTCTCCAACACCTCCAATTGCCGCCTCTTCGTCAACTATATAAGCGCTAACCGAGTAATGGATAGGGATATCGCACAATAGATTACTCTGGTAATCCACATTCCGCTCTTGGTGCATCAAGTCCTAAGAACATCCTGTAATTCAATCATCAATAAAGCAATACATTGGTACTCCCAAGTTCATTGTTTCTTACTTTTATACATAAGATTGACGTTCAAAACGTCGACAATAACTACCAAGATAGACTATATAAAAACTATATTATTAGATTTATTACTAAAAATACTTTCAAAATGATATAATTTTATTAATTAGTATATCTTAATATAAAAGTCATAAAAGTAGCGCTCAAAATCACGTCTCGAATATCCTAGAGTCAAAAATATCAAATAAAAAGAAACAAAGGAGGGAGTAACATATACAACTAAAAAACCCCAAAAAAAGTTTGCCTGGCTGTAGTTTGTGGATTTAAACTTGTGTATTAAAAAAGCAAAAGAAATATTTTAGAGATAATATCGATGTTTGGAACGAAAAACGACGAGTAAAAGGCAGTCGAAGAGAGTAGATACCAGGACATGCATGAGTTCCCTTGCCTCGAGATCACTTGCTACGTAACGTCAGATGCGGTTGAGCTGATGATCAGCTGAAGCGAGGAAAACCGAACGGCGGAGCATGGAAAATAAACGGGACACGCCGCGCGCGCACGGCCGAAGCTGAAAAGAAGCGAAAACCTGCAGGAAATGGCACGTCGCCAGGGTTAATTTACACGAAGCAACGCACGCTGACTTATCGTTTCCTTCCGAAATTCGTAAAAGAACGTCGCATTGTAGAAGTATGTTCTGGATGACGGATTTGCTTCTAGCTATTTCTTTCGTTTGACCAATCAGAGTTAAGAATTTTTTTTGCCGTGTTTCCCCAAAGCGATTATACATACACATTTGCAAACATATATAGGAACACCATAAAACTGGCGGTAGGTTTCCGGCTTTTGATTGTGGTTACTGGTTTTTGGTTGAAATTGTATTGTAGCGACTGCTAGTTTTTTTAATAAATTATTCAATTTAAAAATAAAAAATAAAAACCATTATACCTCTATGAACAATAAAAATAAATAAAAGAAAAAAAGAAAAACAAAAAACTAGCGTGGTTCAAATAATTTCTAAAAGTTAAAAATCAGAACTAAAACTACTTAGAATAGCGGAAAATTACATAAGGCACCTGGGTGCCTAGGCACCCACATCAAGAACCGTCCGATACACGTGTATGATTGATAATTTTTTTGAGTTTGGGTATGAAAATGTTTTATACCCTTGATATATTTATGGTAAGTAAGTTTTGAACTCAGTTCAAACTAGTTTGAACTACTTTTGAGTTCAATGCGACTACAGTGAGTATATACCATAAAAATAGTTCAAACTAATTAAACTGAAGTTGAATTTAATTTTTTTCAGAGTTTAACATCTCAAATATACTTTTTTATGGGTATATAAAGATACCAACATCAAAACCTAGGTGCCTAGCTAGTTAATTAGCAGTAGCGTCAGACGTACGTAACGAATTGAACGCATGTAGCATCTAGTAACTTCTGTGGACACTTGTTTAGACCTCGAATAATTGATTGCACAGCACTAACAGCAGGGAAGAGAAGACGAACCCGTGCCATTTCATCTTGGATAACTTTTTTTTTATTATAGTTGATAATTTATTACTATGAATAATAATTTTTATTCTAGTAAGAATATTTGTGTAAACAAAAAAGAATACCGATAAGACTCTTCGAAAAGGCTATCTTAATAAGTCGTTTTGAAATAATAGTGAAGAATCTATTTTATTTATTTATTTAAAAAAAACATAATTTACAAACTGAAAAGGACACTGCCAGCATCAGTACTCCGCGCGCTACTTAGGCCCCGTTTGGCACAGCTCAGCTTCACTAATGAAGTTGTTTTTTTTGTTTCAGCTTCACGAGCAGCTTCACCGGTGAATCTAAAGCTGTTTTGGAAAACTGTTTGGCAAAACAGCTTCACCAACAGCTTCATGCATGGATGAGAGAGGGCAATTTCCAAGATGCCCCTGTCTACCTGACTTGTTCTAATATTTGGAGTTATATGTTTGTATATGGTCATATGAATTAAAAAAATTAAAATAATAAAAATTAAAAAAATTAACATTAGTGCGAACGGTAGAGAAGTGCGAACGGGAGGAGAGGAAACAGGCGTGGGGACCCAGTGGCAAAGTGCTGTAATTCCTGTCAACTACAAGGGCAGTGGGTTCCTAGAACTGCGAGCCTGAGGGAGAGAGCTGTGAAAAGCTACTATTTTCAGCTTCACCCCACTCTATTCCCTTGTGAGAGCATGATTTAAGAAGCTTCATCCATGAAGCTGTTTGCAAAAAAGGTGTTTGGCAAAAAACAGCTCACAATAGCTTATAAAATTGTTGCTGAAGCTGTACCAAACAAATCCTTACTATGCGCACACGCTTTGACTAAGCAAGGCAACATATACAGTACACACGTCCAATCTAGCTGCTACTCCAGCTAGCCAGAAGTGTAGAACAATTCTACCGCTCAACGTTGCAACCAACACAATTGAAGTCGGAGCCTTTTCCACAGTCAGCGCAGGTAGAGGAGAGGGCACACCAGCAACATAGCCATGTTATTTAAGTCAAAAACTGACAGCTTTTAATTTTTACTATAGTACCTAACTTTTAAACGGAGTATTTTCTTAAGACAGTGTCTACAAATTAAACGATTTACACGTTAAAAGCTTAACATCTGTACCAGCCAAAATCGCAAGTGAGTATCTGTCTCTCCATAATCTGTACCGTAAATAACTAAAATTCAAAAATTTCAGTCAAAAATCATAAGCTACAGCCGAAAAGAACATGCCCATTTCTCCATGCCTGTAATGGACCAGTGGACGTTGCCATCCACGGATTCCTGCCTCGATCGAAAAGGGAACGATCAATCGCGTGCAGCTCCGCGTGCAGACGAGCTTGGTTTCGAGGATGGAAGACGGCTGCTGCATGCGCGTACGAGGCGGCCAAGAGAAAAACATATGCCAATAAGCGTAGGACGAGTCAAGCAGTGGTGGATCTAGGGCATCGGTGTTCACGAGGGCCTCTTTATTGTGTTCATGGTGAGATGGGACTTCACCCGCCGCGGATATATGTCGCCCATGTGTACGTGCTCCTCCCTACTCGTGGATACTAGAAAGACCCTTGGCGTAAGGCAAACCTATTTTGACACGCCCCCTCTCGCTCTCTCAACCCACGATTAATTCCTCAACCACCTCCCAGCAATCATTTACTTCCCTCCTACTCACAGCTGTTACCGGCTAGCTGCGATCGTTTTGGCTTCAGTTTCTAGTTTCCGGCTTATTTTTCACTATTTATAAATTTCGTCTTTTTTTGAACTTTTGACTTTTTGTTGAGTTTTTTTGTCAGTTCTTTTTTCCCGTATTTGTTTGTATTATATGTAATGGGCTAACATATATTTTTTAAATATTTTTAAATTTAATTATGCTAAATAAGCCTCTGTCAGCTACAATATTTTTTCAGTCAGTTACAGTGCTTTTCAGCCATAAGCCACAAAAAAAAGCCCAAATGATCACCATATATAATCCCCGATCATTCTGAGCTGTTTCCGGCTATAATCCCCGATCATTTAATTAAGGATTATTTATATTGATTTCTGCTTCTAACTTGTATATTTTTAAGTTATCTACATAGAAGACCACAGTCTTCTAATTTTTGCATGAAATTTCGAGTATTTGTTAAAGACAACTACTCGTACAACCGCGCTTTGTGTTGTCTACATGTTCTTATTTTATAGGCTTGTCTCTTCACCAAGCGATGCATTCTGTGCTATGCAAGCTTCTTCGGAGAGAAACTGGTATATGTGGCTCAATGCTACGCCGGATTTTTGTTCTCTGATCGTACTCCCGTTCATGAGTAATATAAGCTCCTGGTTGAGTCTCAAAGAAAAAAAGAAAGAAAGAAAGAAAGCTGGCCTGCACTGGAGGCGTGTGTGCACATATGCATCCACATGCTTAATTTATCAACCTTATTAGTTACACACCGATTTTTTGTTTGAACGAAACTTTAATTTTATACCCATTTTATCAACCGCACGTTTTCATACAAATACAAAGGTATGTTTTGAGACCAATACTTCAGATCTATCATGGATGGTCATCTCTCCAACCTAACGTTGCTAATCGCTATCCTGGGTGATAGCTGCCGGTGGCTAGGTGGTATCAGCTAATCTGCCCACCTACGCAACACCCGCGTAGATTAGATCTCTCCAGGATAAGACACAGCTAGATTGCCCAATTGTTATTTCCAATCCATTATATTGTTGCTTGCAGCTCGTCAAGCCCCGCTCGTTTTAGCTTTAGCTTCTGATTTATTTTTCACTATTTATAAATTTCATCTTTTTCTAAATTTTTGGTTTTTTGAGTTTTTTTTGCCGGTTCTTTTTTCCTGTATTCGTTTGTATTGTCTATGATGAGCTAGCATATTTTTTATTTTTAAATTTGTTTAAATTTAATTACGCTAAATAAGTCATCTTCAACTACAGTAAAATTTTAGCCGCTATACTATAATTTCAGTTATAAATTATAACTTTTTAGTCTAATCGAGCGGGGCCAAGAAGAAAGGTTGATCTGGCTTGGTGGTTGCTTTCCCCAACAGATCAATTTTTGGGGGGTCGTTCTTTCTCAATTAATTTTCTTTTTCAGCTTGGAGTCCAAATCAACCTAGGCGAGTGGGGCTGGTCTACGTCGTCTTCTCGCCACCCTCCCAACGACAAAACTCTTTATCCTTGCCTTCAATGGCTATCTTGCGTGTTTGTGTTGTGTTCATCTAGGGCAAATACTTCAATGTGTTGTGTCACACATGCCGCATGTGCAGTTGTTTATGGTATTACATGTGGTCGTACCAGCACTGGGGACAGCGCAAGTGTAGGTACCCATAGACGCAGTTAGGCCGGTTTGACTGTGATCGTTTTGGTTTCAACTTTTATCTTTTAACTTATTTTTTACTATTTATAAATTTCATCTTTTTCTGAACTTTTGGCTTTTTGTTGAACTTTTTTTGCCGGATCTTTTTTCCCGTATTTGTTTGTATTATACGTAATGGGCTAACATATTTTTTAATTTTTATTTTTTTAAATTTAATTATGCTAAATAAGCCTCTGTCAGCTACAATGTTTTTTCAGCCACCTACAGTGCTTTTTCAGCCATAAGCAACCAAAAAAAGCCCAAATGATCACCACGTAGAACTTGGAAATTATCTGATATGAAATTTCTGTAAAAATTTTATCAGTAAATTTCTAATGAAAAAATAAGGACATGTTTACGTTCCGCGCATATGTGCATTCGTGATTTTCACCGCACACTCCCACTTACTATATATGATGTGATTGCTGATATATCCACTGCACAACTAGTTTCATATATTACATGTACTCTTTGTTTACACTTATGTTATATTGCTATGATGCACACTCTTAATTCCCCTAGAGAGTAAGTCGATATGAATTCGAAATGAGTATAATTTTCAAGCAAAGTAATAAATTTGGAATCAAATTCATGATTTACCTAAATTAAATTTTGTACAAAAAATCCAATTACTTTATATTTGGGAATAAAGTCAGCATAGATTTTAAATTTAGGAGCAAGTCATTATAAATTTAAAAGCAACTTGGATACATATAAAACAAAATGAGTATAATTTGCAAACAAGGTTATAAATTTGAATGCCAAGTTATGATTTATCTAAAGCAAATTTTATCCAAAAAATCAAATCAGTTTAAATTTGGGAACAAAGTTAGCATAAATTTAGAAGCAAGTTGGTATAAATTCAAAAGCAAATCGAGATACACATAGAAGTAAAATGAGTATAATTTTCAAACACGATCATAAATTTGGAATCAAAGTCACGATTTAGCTAAAGCAAAATTTTGTACAAAAATTCAACTTAATTTAAATAATAGGTAACTAAAATATTGGTATAAAAATCAATGAAGCTACATGACAAAAAAACACCTACCTTGTTTTCCTGCCTTGACGAGCAATCACATCTCGCAGTGACTTAGGCCCTGTTTGTTTCCACTTGAGATTATTATAATCTAACTTATAGGTGAGGGATTATATAAGCTAGATTATAATAAGCTGGTGGGAAATAAGCTGTCAAGTGTTTGGCAGCCTGGATTATCAGAGTTATGGATTGTTGTATTCGAATGTTTAAAGACTACAATATCCTTGAGAGAGAGACAAGGGAGTTGGGGGATGGATGAATGGCAAAGGTGAGTAATATTCCTAAAGTTTTATGGTCCTTAAGATAAAAGGTGGATCTATAAGCTGAAATAAGCTCCTTTTTTGAGCTTATTAGATTACAATAATCTGGGCTATTAGATTATAATAAGTTACCTTATAATCTAAGCTGTTTGTTTCCACTTATGATTATAAGCTAGATTATAATAATCTTAAGTGGAAACAAACAGGGCCTTAACTCGGACAGATGTGCATGTCGCAGTGACTTCGCTTGGATAGGTGTATTTTACTCGAGTAGATGTATATACCACAATGACTTCACTCGAATAGGTGTACTTGGCTCGGGCAGGTGTACATACCATAGTGATTTCACTCGAACGGGTGTACGTGCCGTCCAATCACTGCCCGCACACGTGAAAACAAGGATTTCCGCAGAAATAAATTTGAACGGTTGCATCGAGCTGGGAAATTAAGGCGGGCTGTCCGTGCAAAGCCTCGAGTGATCAAACTGGTTGGTTGGGACAACCAAAATTTTCTCCAAATCTTTATTAATCCGGACTGAACAGTTGCTTGTCTCGCCGATCTATTTATACCAGGACATGTGAATTTCAGCGTAGCAGCAATATAGCTAGCTGTCACCGGTTGAATTTCGCGTCATTTCAAGGTGGGCATCAAGATTAGTTGGATCAGCTTAAATAGCTTCCACAATAAATATTGCTCTGACTACTTAGAAAAAACACAACTATCCATCATCTGTGCCCCGTACGAACTCGCAAAACATTCGGCGATGGAACACTCGTCTGATGGATAGAGGGAAAGAGGAAGACGACGGAAATGCCATTTTTTTTTTGAGAGGATGCCAGTCACTTTGTTACTTTCTCCGTTTTACAATATAATATAAGTTCAAAATCTACCGTGTGCATAAACTAATGAGATATTATATTTTAAAAAAGTTAATACCAAATACTCCTATTAAATAGCATACTATAACTACTCACTTGTTTTTGTAACATTAAAGCATAAGTCTATGGTGAAAAATATTGTAATAACTACACATTTGATTTTTGTAACAGACTTAAGGGTCTGTTCTTATTGGCTGGAGTTTATAGCTTTTTGCTGTGGTTTGTGGCTTTTGGGCTATTTATATGAGAGATTACAGAGTAACAGAAACTTATGTGCGGTTTTTACCTATATAAATGAAGTCAGTAAAGCATGTACTATAATTAACTAGTAGACCCTATCTTAAAAAAATATTTCATTTAAATTCTAGTTCCTGTAGCAAAGCTAAAAATAGCTTTTAAAAGCTAAAAAGAACAGGATCACGGATGTTGTAATTATTAAGCGATGACATGCATGGCTCTGAAAGTATGTAATGGGCCATACATGGGCTGGCCCAAACAATTCACGTTCTGGGCCGAGATTTGTGACTGGCCGAGCCGTGTCCCGATCTTGTCGGGCTCCGGCCCTACACGATCCTCTCTCTCTCTCTCTTTTTTTTACAGAAAACCTTCACGATCAGCACTCATGCGAAGTGCAGAGTGGATCAGTGCAATCTGCATCATATGGGATGTGCAGGCATCTGACCATGCATGCAGCAAATCTTCTTTATTGATTGGTAGAGATAGATAATGGATGACGCATGCGATGTGATCTGATGCATACGTGCACCAAGGCTCCTTTTTTGGGGTCATGGTCGGCGAGGTCGCTACAGAGCTTGGACTTCAAAAATTGAGACGGTTAGGTCATTGTTTTCTCTTGAGAGATTGGACTCCAGCTGCTTAACAATTTGATAAGGGTCATGGTTTTTTTTCCTTTTCAACCAGTTTTTTTTTCAATTTATCAGCAAACACTATTTATTAGACTTAATAAGTTAGAGGTAAAAAGCGTAAGAGGATATTCATATTGACCTTTACTGATAGCTTTTGGTTTTGACTTATGAATAGTAATAATTTGTAGAGAGACACTTACGTGCGATTTTGGCCGATATAAATGAAAAAGTGGCGAAGCCAGAAATGAAATTGAGGCACGGATTCTAGGAAGTTAAATAAAAAAGAACGAAGAGAGTATTGTAGCATTTCTTTTTTATCATCGTATTCCTTTCTTTTGTTACACAGTTCTATATTAATTTTTTTATTCAACCAATATTTTTATATGTTGCATTAATAGTTTTCAGTTGTTTTACTAATAGTCTTAATTGTTCCACGAGCTTGTTTAATTTGTTCGACTAATACCTTTGTATTTCTTCCCTAACATCACCGACGAATTATTAAAACATCATCGATGAGTTGTTGTAACTTTGAAACCAAATACGTGGAATATTAGCCTATTTTCCTTTAGAACTTAATACACATCGTCATTGAACTATTGGAACACCAAAATCAAAATACATGAAATATTTTATTTTACCTACTAGAATATTGCTCTGACTTGACAGGCTGAGCTGGGCAATCAGGTTAGCTGACCCAAGATTTGGCCTACCATCCACCCGTGTTGGATTCGTGAGCCCAACAGTAAATTCGCAATGCAACGAGCCAAACTGCTACTACAGTGGGCTGGGCTTCGCGGGCCGATGGTGCGGAGGCTGCCCGCGGCCCACGGTCTAGGTGGGAGGCCCGGATGGAGCTAACACCCGCAGAGATGGCCTAATGGGCCGTGGCAACGGGCCAGCCATTTTTTTTTCGGTTTCTTAGACGACTTTAAATTTTAGCTTTTTATCAACTGATGCTATTTAATAAATCTAGCAGTCGCATTAACAAAAGCGAGCCATTGTGTAGTGGTGGGCGAGCCGTGAGCTGTGTGCTCATCCATGCACGTCTTTTCTTTTCTTTCCTTTTTGCCTCCCGTAGTATTAACCTTCGTGCAGAGCTACGTGCCACTGCTTCTTGCTTATAAGTTTTCAGTAACTTTGACACGTTTTGAATCCGTATTTACAAGAATAACCATAGTCATATAATAATTATAAAAATATTACTTTTACCACATGGTGACCGGATGGCAGCATCATGGATGTGACACTTGGTCGAATGAGCCTCATGGCCATGTGGCAAGCACCTGCCGCCCGGCCACGGGAGCCGTCCCCGACCATGCATTGCTTTGACCACGACGTTTCGACCACAGTACTTCGACCACGGCGCTTCGACCGCTCGACACCGCCTTGGCCGCACGGTGGCTGGACGGCAGGCGTTTGCCGCATAGCCATGGGCTCCTTCGGCCAGGTGCGGTAAAACGGACATTTTGCTATTGTTGCACACATACTAATATTCTTGTAAATACGGTCCAAAATGTATTATAAGGGCCAAAAACTCCATGCTCTGCTATGCTTATCTGCTTTTTTTTTTTGTGATGATGTATTCTTTGGATGGTATTGTTATCTTGTTCCATTAGTTTTGTAATCAACATTAGAGAACGATTTTTCTTTTTCATTTAGTTTGCTACATTTTGCCAAATATTGTAGCCTTTCTTTTTTCATAGTATTCCTTTCTTTTGTTAGACAGTTCTATATTAATTTTTTTTATTCAGCCAATATTTTTCATTTGTTGCATTAATAGTTTTCAATTGTTTCACTAATAGTCTTAATTGTTCCTGGAGCACATTTGATTTGTTCGACTAATACCTTTTTATTTCTTTCCTAACATCACCGATGAATTATTTGAACATCGTCGATGAAATGTTTTAACTTTGAAACTAAACACGTGGAACACTAGCCTATTTTTCTGTAGAACTTAATGCACATTGTCATTAAACTATTGGAACATTGAAATCAAATGCATTAAATATTTTATTTTACCTACTGAAATATTTCACATCCACCTGATTCATTTCACTATCCAATTCAAATGCATGTTCTGAAACATGGTCAATGAGCTAATGGAACATTAGGAAATAATGTGTAAACATTTTGTTTTATTTACTAGAAGATATGGCATGTGACATTAGTACTAAGCTAAAATGTAAGTGACGTCTTGTTTCGAAGATATGGCATGGGCCACGCAGATCAAGCCAGGGGCTTTTTGGGTCAGGCCAAAGCTAGGTGGGCCAAGGGAAAGGCAGAGGTGGGCTGGACCAAGCCCAAGGGTTTGGAAGATTTTGAAAATTCAAGATAATTTTGAGTTGCACAATTTGAATTCAATCTCAATTTGAAACTTTAGTTCAAGCAAATTTCACATTCCCAAAAATGGGATGTTACACAGATCTTTTCAACTTTTTGGTAGTGGTTGATGGTTTTTGGTCATAGCGTGAATATTTATTCGAATGAATCAAATGCCGATAAGCCGTTTCGAAAAGATTTTCCCGATAAACTGCTTTGCAACAACAGTGAAGAAACCGTCCCATTTATTTATTTTTTTAAATAATAAGTCATAGCCTAAAAAGAATTGGGCCACTTATGAATGCCTTCTCCCGCCCGAACACTGCTAGGTGGTGCGATCGAGCGGGTGAGCGTGAGCCAACCCACCGTGGGCTACAACACCTACTTTAATGCTAGCAATTGTACGAATAAACCGAATACCAATAAGTCGTTTTAAAAAAGCTGTTTTAATAGATCGTTTTAAAATGACGATGAAGAAATTGTTCTATTTATTCATTTGAAGGAAATTATAAGGTATAACTCATGGCCTGAAAAAACTGGGCCATTAATCGAAGACTTCTCCCGCCCGAACGCGGTTAGGTGGCGCCATCCAGCGCCCACGGTGGGCTACAGCACCTACGCTACGCTACACGAACGCCCGGCGGTTACGCGCGGTGGGACGGGACGGACGCCTCGCCCCCACGAAAGGACCGCCGCAACCGCACGCGCTTATCCCGCGAAACGGCCCTGCACGAGTCTTCTCTGTCGCGCGCGGCGTGTCTGCTCGGGGCCGTGGACGACGGCGACGTACGCGCTGCGGCTGAGGCGTCGCCGTCGTCGTCGGTTGCCTCCTGCAGCTAGCTAGCCCACTCGACGTCGGTTGGCTGCCTAGCCCTAGCCAGCCAGCCAGCTAGCTCAGTCCAGCTTTGTACTCGCCTATACAGGCTATAACTAGCTAGGATCAATCGATCGATGGGAACTCATGTTCGGTTAGCTTTGCTTGGACCGACCGATCGACCATTGATCATGCTAGAGATTGTCCTAGCAGTTGACGACTTGCGCCGTGTCAGGTATCGTTCAATTCAAATTATCCTGCTCAAAAGGGCTTATTTTAAGTGATTTTTAGCTGAAAATTATTGTAGCTGATTGAAAAAAACTGTAGCTCACGGTGACTTATTTAGCATAATTAAATTTAAAAAATTAAAAATAGAAAAATAGGTTGCCCGTCACGGATAGTACAAACGAATACGAGAAAAATAGAACCGTTCAAAAAGCTCAAAAAAAGTCAAAAAAAAAATCAGAAAAAGATGAAATTGTTGAATAGTGAAAAATAAGCCAGAAGTCAGAAGCTTAAGCCGAAACAAACGGGGAAAAATAGTGAAGCTTGGCTCAACCAACCGATGGCGCGATGGAAACTCAAATGCCACACATGTCCCACCTTCATCCTTCCATCCAAACAAAGGATGGGACCATTTCATCCCACTTTATCCTTCCAACCAAACAAAAAACACGGATGACTCTATCCCCCAACCAAACAAAAAATGAGATCATCACATCCCAAAACCAGGGACAGGACCATCCCTGGTTTTGGGATGAGATGATCCCATTTTTTGTTGGGGGATTTGCTCATGTGCCCCAAAGTTTAATGGCGTTTGCTCATTTGCCTTATGATGTCTCACTGACATATGGGCCCTGGACTCGCATGTCAGTGAGACATCATGGGGCAAATGAGCAAACGCCATTAAACTTTAGGGCAAAGGAGCAATTTTTCCTTTTTTGTTTGGTTGGGGGGATAGAGTCATCCGTGTTTTTTGGTTGGTTGGAAGGACAAAGTAGGATGGAATGGTCCCATCCTTTGTTTGGATGGAAGGATGAAGGTGGGATATGTGTGGCATTTGAGTTTTTTTTATAAAAAAATTGAAGGCTATTGTTGATATGTTTCTACACATAAGCCTTTGAGTTTTTTTTAAATTTTTTTAAACAAAACAGTACTTAAAAAACAAAGAGGTGGGATGACTCTATCCCATGTGGGATGACTCCATCTCATGAAAAAAAGAGGATTGCCTGGTCCCGGATCTACAAGAAATATTCCTAGTGGGATGTCCTTGACTCTGTTTGTCTCTCATCCAAATACCTACAAAAACAGGTCCATTCCATTCCGTCCCAGCTAGTCCTTGCAACCAAACACATGGTAGCGCTGTGATTCGAGTATTTTTTTTCGGCAACACGCAAAAGCTTTGTACAGTGACGGAAATATCTTTTTCGATAGCACGCAGAAGCTTTACATGTACAGTGGTAAAAATGTATTTTTCCAAGATCACGTAAAAGCCTTGCACGGTGATGGGAATATATCCATGAAAGAGAGGATATATTGCCTGCCGATTTGAGGGTGAAACGCGACTAATAGTAAATTGACTGGAGGAGACCAGCTAGCTAGCTACAGACGGCTGCGGCTTATGCCTTTTGATTGAAATTTTTGAATTTTAGCTGTTTACAGTATAGATTACGGAGAGACAGATATTCACTTATGATTTTGGCTGGTACAGATGTTAGACTTTTAACGTGTAGATCGTTTAACTTGTAGACCCCGTCTTGAGAAAATACTCCGTTTGAAAGTTAGGTACTGTAGCAGAATCCAAAAGCCGATTTCAAAAGCCCAAAAGAACAGGCCCAAAGGGGGTTTATTTGGGATCGAAGCGACAATGCGACTAGAATTTGGTGACTAAGATGGTTGTTTTAGGATTATGCAGCCGTTGTCGTGGAGGTAAGAGGCGCAAATATGCAAGATGAGTCATGAGTGGGGCGGTTTCACATGACAAACGGAAGCAACAATCAACTAAACTGGGTGTGATCATTTGGGATTTAGCTTCTGGCTTCCGGCTTATTTTTCACTATTCATAAATTTCATCTTTTTTCTGAACTTTTGGCTTTTTATTGAGCTTTTTTGCCGGTTCTTTTTTTTCCGTATGTGTTTGTATTATATGTAATGGGCTAACATATTTTTTATATTTTAAATTTTTTTTAAATTTAATTATGCTAAATAAGTCTCTGTCAGCTACAGTATTGTTTCAGCCAGGTACAATACTTTCAGCCATAAGCCACAAAAAAGCCCAAATGATCAACACCTTACATGCTTATATATTTCCGCACAGGAAATGCGCATGCTAGCTCAAATATTAATCAGGGTTTGCCAATCAATGTCATGAACAATTTCGTATGATAAAGTTCGCGGTAGCTAGTTGTTAGACTATGTGGTGGTCGTGGATTAGTTGACGATGAATAATTGACATTTGATTTTATTGAAATTTGCATTCATGAATATTCGTGTTGATACGTTTCTGTGCTTGAGTTTTTATATTGGCTTCGACCACATTTGGTAGTCGGTGTTCCAAACATGCACACTGGCACCGCCCATGGAAGCCCTAACTGCACAGCTAGGTAGGTAGCTCGATTATACATTTATACCTTTCAATCAACAGTGCCAATAGGCCCTCGAGCCATCGATAGCGTATTTCGCTATTATGAAAAACGGGCATCCTAATTAATTCCCCTTAAAACACTTTGCAGTATGTTTATACGTCAATTTCAGAATTATCTTGCTTCTCCAAGAAAAAAAAAGGTTTCACGTCTCTGCATATGTAGTTGAACTGTTACATGCAGCCCAACTGTTATCTCTTTGAGAGAGAGAGAGAGAGAGAGAGAGAGAGAGAGAGAGAGGAGAGCGTAAAAAAGATCCCTGTAATGTGCAATGCAGCTTCGTAGGAGCTTTCAGTGATGGACTGTTCATCCGATGCCCTCTCATCGATCGATCAAACTGATCAAGAAAAGATCAGAAACGTCAATGTACCAGAAATTATCAGCTCATGAGTGGGTGATCAATTGCAAAAATGATTAAGTGATGTGTATGTATATGGAGTTGGTAGCTTGTCATGGTATGGTTCGGGGGCCTACAACCACTGTGCGTTCATGATTTTTGTTCATTGATTCATCAGTAGGTGATGATTATGGTGATGAGACAGGCCGCGTATATTTTAGCACTGAAGTCTCCGTATAATCGTATGTGATTTTGATGCAATGTTATTCTTCTAGTTTGGTTTCTATTTCTTCTGATTTGTTTTGATTCCTTTCGTAGGTAAACAAAGACTGGCGTGATGAAGTGCACATATATTGGCATGTATATATGATCACAATCACACACGTGCATTTGAATAATATTTGTGTCTCTGGGTGATACGCGTTTGATTTGTTGCATGCTAATCATTTGGAATACGATTATGATCATATTATTGTGCCGATTTGGATTATTTAGTCCAGTCCCTTTAATTAATTACGCTGCATGCTTTTGGCATGCATTACTCTTATTTTTTTGTCTTCTACATTTAAAAAAGAATCCAATTTCCATTCTTTTATAAGTAATTCCTCAAGATGCAAACAAAATTACTTCAGAAGATACAGACATAAATTATCAAAATTAAAAGCACAAAGGTTAATCTATAAAGAAACCAGGAGCACATGAAACAAAATACCAATTTGGGCTTTTTTTTGTGGCTTACGGCTGAAAAACATTGTAGCTGACTAAAAAACAATGTAGCTGACAGAGAATTATTTAGCATAATTAAATTTTAAAAAATTAAAAAATATAAAAAAAAATGTTAGCCCATTACGTATAATACAAACAAATACGGGAAAAAAGAACCGGCAAAAAAGCTCAATAAAAAAAATCAAAAGTTCAGAAAAAGACGAAATTTATAAATAGTAAAAAATAAACCGAAAGCCAGAAACTGAAGCCAAAACGAGCGAAACCTTAAAAGTATAGATATGAGTTTTGATCCTCTGCCATACTTGAACAAAAGCAGAGGTGCACAGTGGCTCCTGTGCATCCCAAGTTCCAATGAGTAATGACACAATATATATTATAGCGATTCTAGCTGTTAGATTAATTAGGCTTGGTCCATTATTAATTTAGCAATTAATCAAATGAAATTCCTAGGCCCACATGGAAAAACTGTTTAGTCCCATATGGAGAGTTGAATAGGAGTTACACCACTTTAAAAGGTGGAACGTGGTAACCCTCTTGTGGAATTGGAGAGAGCCAAAACACGCGCGCGCTCTCGCTCGCTCGCTCGCCTCGCCTCGCCTCGCCACGCCACGCCACGCCACGCCACGCCGAGCCGTGCGGTGCGTGTGCGCGCGCAGGCGTGTCGGGTGCGGGCGCGTTTTTCTTTATCTATTCGAAAATCGAAATGCACTGACTCGCAGTAAATAGTATTAACGAATGGTGGCGATAGAAGATACGATTACTAGTGGATTATGGCTGCGGTTACTTTCGAGTAATGGCTGCAGTTACTAGTGACTAATGGCTGCAGTTACTGGTCTCTTCGTTTTTGCTATTACAAAAGGAGGCTCTCCTCTCCATACTAAAGGGATACGAAAGTACAGTACTCGGTCTCTGTCTTTGTTGCTGCTCTCTGCAATCTCCGCTCCAGTACCTTGCGCGCAGAGGGTTCTGGGTGAGTAGGCCTCGAAACTCCGTCCGTTTGCGTACCTGCACGGGTAGACGGGCGATCAAGTTTTTGGGGAGCGCATTGGCGCGACTGCTCAATCTGTGACGTACGCCATCTACTTCCTGGTGGTGAACTGTTCGTGAGACTGCACGGCGAACATCTTCCTGCATCACGCCTCGTCCTGCATCACGCCTCGATCGACTACATCGAATAGGCCATCATGTCGACTGATGGTAACGGCGCCTCCGGTGTCACCAACACTGGCCCCGCCCGAGGGTATAATCTTAACACTTCTTTGGTGTATTTGTTTCTGTGCGCTATGAATATGTTAATAGGAGTTGCTGTTAGCTTGTTCGTTAGCGATTATGAATACATCATCGTTGAATCACTCATGCTTTTGTATGTCATGTTTTATATACTGAATTTCTGGATTAAAATTTACCGAAAATTGACTAGATTTCCAACAATCCAAAAACTTGATAGGTCTTTTTCGGTAGTTGGCTTTGCTGCGTCACTTAAGCCACACCTTCCGTTTGATGGTTCAAATTTTAAGAGATGGCGTACACGCGCAATCCTGTGGTTTACTGCCATGGAATGTTTTCATGTTGCACAAGGCAAGCCCGCTGAGCCTCTGTTTGATGAGGATGAACGCAAGTTCAATGCAGCGGATAACTTGTTTCGAGGTGCACTTGTCAACATATTGGCGGACAACATTGTGGATGTGTACATGCATTTGCCTACGGGCAGAGAGATGTGGAATGCACTTGAGGCCAAGTTCGGAGTTTCCGATGCTGGCAGTGAGCTGTATGTCATGGAGCAGTTCTATGACTACAAGATGGTCGATGGCCGTTCGTAGTAGAACAAGCTCATGAGATTCAGCGCCGCAAAGGAGCTTGAGAACAATAAGTGCGAGTTCTAGGACAAGTTTGTGGTGGCGGTATTATCGCTAAGTTACCACCTTCTTGGTCGGATTTTACTACCTCTCTAAAACACAAGAGGCGGGAGTTGGTGTTCCGATCTCATTAGCACTCTTGGTGTTGAAGAGAAGCGAGGCAAAAGATACTCGTGGCAAGAAAGTTGTCTGTGAGGGAGGCTCTAGCGCCAATTTGGTGCAGAAGAAGAATCCTCAGGCTTTCCACAACAAGAAGAAAAATAAGCCTTTTGTCAAGCTCAAGGCTACTACTGAGTTTAAGAAGAAAGGCAAAGGAAAGGGCAGCTGCTTTGTGTGCGGTGATTCTGGCCATTAGGCTAAGGATTGTCCAGATCGCAAGGATAAGCAGAAGAAGTCTGCCAACATGGTTATTAGTGACGCTGGAGGAACATCGGGGTATGGTAATTATTTACCTACAGTTCTTTCTGTTTGTCAATCACCTGAGGGGTGGGTTGGCACTGGTGCTAATATTCATGTTTGTGTTGATATTTTCTTGTTTTCATCTTATCAGGTCGGTCGAGGTTGCTCCTTGTTGATGGGGAACGGATCGCATGCAGCTGTTCATGGTGTTGGTACGGTTGATCTGAAGTTTACTTTGGGAAAGACCGTGCAGCTGAAGAACGTGCAGCATGTCCCCTCCATAAAGAAGAATCTCGTCAGCGGATCTCTACTGTGTAGAGATGGTTTTAGGCTTGCATTTGAGTCCAATAAATGTGTCGTGTCTAAGTATGGAACATTTGTTGGTAAAGGCTATGAGAACGGAGGTTTGTTTCGTTTTTCTTTGATGGATTCCTGTAATAAAGTTGTGAACCATGTGTGTAACGATGATGATGAGTCTAATATTTGGCATTCACGACTTTGTCATGTTAATTTTCGGTGTATGACGCGCTTAGCTAATATGAGTTTAATCCCGAAATTCACTTTGGTCAAAGGTTCTAAGTGCCATGCGTATGTTCAATCGAAACAACCTCGCAAGTCTCACAAGGCAGCAAAAGAGGCGAGGAATTTGGCACCGTTAGAACTCATTCATTCTGATTTATGCGAGATGAATGGCGTGTTGACTAAAGTGGAAAGAAATATTTCATGACGCTTATAGATGATTGCACTAGATTTTGCTACGTGTACTTATTAAAAACAAAAGATGAAGCATTGGATTACTTTAAGATCTATAAAGCTGAGATAGAAAACCAACTTGAGAGGAAAATCAAGCGGGTAAGGTCTGATCGTGGGGGAGAGTATTTTTCAAATGAGTTTACTTTATTCTGTGAGGAACATGAAATTATTCATGAGAGGGCGCCTCCATATTCTCCCGAATCAAACGGGGTTGCCGAAAGAAAGAATCGCACTCTAACTGATTTGGTTAACGCCATGTTAGACACTGCGGGACTTTCTAAGGAATGGTGGGGTGAGGCTATATTGACTGCGTGTCATGTCCTGAATAGAATTCCTACAAAGAACAAAGAAGTAACACCATTCGAGGAATGGGAAAAGAAGAAGCTGACTCTCTCATATTTATGCACCTGGGGATGTTTGGCCAAAGTTAACGTGTCAATTGTCAAGAAGCGCAAACTTGGACAAAAAACCGTAGATTGTGTATTTCTTGGTTATGCTATTCACAGCGTGGGTTATAGGTTCTTAATTGTAAAAACTGGAGTACCTGACATGCGTGTTGGTACAATCATAGAGTCCAGAGATGCTACATTTTTTGAGAATGAATTTCCTATGAAATGTGATGTACCTAGCTCATCTAGTCAAGAACCTATAATTTCCCTTGAGTCTTTTCTGCCGATAGAACATGTTGAGCAAACGCTTGTGGAAAATCCTGAGGAGGATAACAATGAAGTTACTCGAAAGAGTAAGAAACAAAGGACTGCAAAGTCTTTTGGTGATGATTTCATTGTATACCTCGTGGATGACACTCCAAGAACCATTGAAGAGGCATATTCTTCTCTTGACGCTGACTATTGGAAGGAAGCGGTACGGAGTGAGATGGACTCTATTATGTCTAATGGAACTTGGGAGGTCGTTGATCGTCCTTATGGGTGTAAACCTGTAGGATGTAAATGGGTTTTCAAGAAAAAGCTTAGGCCTGATGGTACAATTGAAAAGTACAAGGCAAGGCTTGTGGCCAAAGGTTATACCCAGAAAGAAGGCGAAGACTTTTTTGATACTTATTCACCTGTTGCCCGATTGACCACAATTCGAGTACTACTTGCCCTGGCTGCCTCTCATGGTCTGCTCGTTCATCAAATGGACGTTAAGACAGCTTTCCTAAATGGAGAGTTGGAAGAGGAGATTTATATGGATCAGCCAGACGGGTTTGTGGTAGAAGGTCAAGAAGGAAAGGTGTGCAAGTTGTTAAAGTCTTTGTATGGCCTAAAGCAAGCACCTAAGCAATGGCATGAGAAGTTCGACAGAACTTTGACATCTGCTGGCTTTGTTGTGAATGAAGCCGACAGATGTGTGTATTATCGCTATGGTGGGGGGAGAAGGAGTGATCTTGTGCTTGTATGTTGATAACATACTGATTTTTGGGACCAACCTCAATGTGGTTGAGGAGGTCAAGGACTTTCTGTCCAAGAGTTTTGAGATGAAAGATTTGGGAGTGGCTGATGTAATTCTTAACATTAAGCTACTGAGAGGAGGTGATGGTGGGGTTACACTTGTGCAATCTCACTATGTAGAGAAGGTCTTGAGTCGCTTTGGTTATAGTGACTGCAAGCCTACTCCTACTCCTTATGATCCTAGTGTGTTATTGAGGAAAAACCGAAGAATAACAAGGAATCAATTGAGATACTCCCAGATCATTGGCTCATTGATGTATTTAGCTAGTGCTACGAGGCCTGACATCTCGTTTGCTGTGAGCAAGCTAAGCCGGTTTGTTTCAAATCCGGGAGATGATCATTGGCGTGCTCTTGAAAGAGTAATGCGCTATCTAAAGGCAACTGTGAGCTATGACATTCACTATGCTGGGTACCCAAAGGTACTAGAGGGCTATAGTGATTCAAACTGGATCTCTGATGCTGATGAGATAAAAGCCACGAGTGGATATGTGTTCACACTTGGAGGTGGTGCTGTTTCTTGGAAGTCTTGCAAGCAGACCATCTTAACGAGGTCAACAATGGAAGCAGAACTCACAGCATTAGATACCGCTACTGTTGAGGCTGAGTGGCTTCGTGAACTCCTTATGGATTTGCCGGTGGTTGAAAAACCGATACCGACTATCCTGATGAACTGTGATAATCAGACTGTAATTATCAAGGTGAACAGTTCTAAGGATATCATGAAGTCATCTAGGCATGTTAAGAGGCGGTTAAAGTCTGTCAGAAAGCTGAAAAACTCCGGAGTGATAGCGCTGGACTATGTCCAGACAGCTAATAATCTGACCGACCAATTTACAAAGGGTTTATCACGTAATGTGATAGATAGTGCATCGAGTGAGATGGGCCTGAGACCCACATGAGTCATACCACAGTGGTAACCTGTTCTACGTGACCGGAGATCCTGTGAAGTAGAATGGTGAAACAAGCTGTTGGTTGACTGGGAGGAGAGACCTTGACAGGGCTCATTTCTTCAATGATGCGCTTCTCTCCTATTCTGTATGGCAGGTTGGTTTTTACCTTAATGTGATCCGAGTGGCTTATTTAGAGCAGAGATGTCGGCCTACAGGACATCTTAGAAGGAACACACCTATATGAGTTCGATTGCTGGTCACGATCTATGAGATTTGGGTGATCTCTAGATACTCATGAATAGGCATGGAGTATGACTTATACGCTCCAACCAGAGGGGATGCTTTAGGTAGCCTAGTACTAGTAAAGGAATTGGGTAAAGCTTGTTCGCACAAAACTGTCAATTCAAGGCATAGTCCATTGTTGATTGTGGATGAGTATAACTCCTTTCCTAGGTGGATGTTCAACTTACGGTCTCCATCGAAACAACGGTATATCAAACAACAAAGAATCGAGAGCATTTCTTGTGTGCCTTGAAATTTGGTGGGGATTGTTAGATTAATTGGGCTTGGTCCATTATTAATTTAGCAATTAATCAAATGAAATTCTTAGGCCCACATGGAAAAACTGTTTAGTCCCATATGGAGAGTTGAATGGGAGTTACACCACTTTAAAAGGTGGAACGTGGTAACCCCCTTGTGGAATTGGAGAGAGCCAATACACGCGCGCGCGCTCGCTCGCCTCGCCACGCCGAGCCGTGCGGTGCGGTGCGGTGCGGTGCGGTGCGGTGCGTGTGCGTGTGCACGCAGGCGTGTCGGGTGCGGGCGCGTTTTTCTTTATCTATTCGAAAATCGAAATGCACTGACTCGCAGTAAATAGTATTAACGAATGGTGGCGAATGGTGCGATTACTAGTGGATTATGGCTGCGGTTACTTTCGAGTAATGGCTGCTGTTACTAGTGACTAATGGCTGCAGTTACTGGTCTCTTCGTTTTTGCTGTTACAAAAGGAGGCTCTCCTCTCCATACTAAAGGGATACGAAAGTACAGTACTCGGTCTCTGTCTTTGTTGTTGCTCTCTGCAATCTCCGCTCCGGTACCTTGCGCGCAGAGGGTTCGGGTGAGTAGGCCTCGAAACTCCGTCCGTTTTGCACTGCGGGTAGGCGGGCGATCAAGTTTTGGGAGCGCATTGGCGCGACTGCTCAATCTGTGACGTACGCCATCTACTTCCTGGTGGTGAACTGTTCGTGAGACTGCACGGCGAACATCTTCCTGCATCACGCCTCGTCCTGCATCACGCCTCGATCGACTACATCGAATAGGCCATCATGTCGACTGATGGTAACGGCGCCTCCGGTGTCACCAACATTGGCCCCGCCCGAGGGTATAATCTTAACACTTCTTTGGTGTATTTGTTTCTGTGCGCTATGAATATGTTAATAGGAGTTGCTGTTAGCTTGTTCGTTAGCGATTATGAATACATCATCGTTAAATCACTCATGCTTTTGTATGTCATGTTTTATATGCTGAATTTCTGGATTAAAATTTACCGAAAATTGACTAGATTTCCAACACTAGCAACACACTGTTTCGTACTGTAGATACTCCGTGCGCTTCACTGTAGCTGTTGATCTCATCCGTTTGCCTTCTATTAGACAGTCTAAAATCATCCGAAGCAAAAGTATTGTGCTTCCCTGCGTTTGCTGAAGAATTCCGTTCTATTTGAGCAATCAAGATAAGGTCTTGCTCAAAATAGTTTTTATCTTATGTCTTACCTTTTAAAAGCCGAAAGCCGTTTTGAACGCATCGACTTTTTAACATGATTTACTTTTCTTTTTCCTTTTTTATCTTTATATTGTCCATAGAGATATAACATTTTTTATTTTTCCTCTTATTTTTCTTTATTTCCCTTTAATTGATTGCCCCAATAAAAAACTAACAGCTACTATAGTATCTATTATAAGAAAAATCAACAACCATAGCTAAAAATTTACAGTAAAAACTGTTTTGAACAGCCTTGCACAGAGTGAGATGTGAGAGTAGAAATCCTAGGCACAGTTTAGCCGTACAACTGTTCAAAGCTAATTAGCAGTGGCCTACACACTACCCACAACCGAGGCAATTTGTTGTGTGATGCTTAATTTTGAGTTGAACAGAAGTTACATAGGAGTAGTCACTAGATGGGTCCTGGGATTAGCCACCCTATCCTGTTCGGTCCTTTTTTCTTCTTGTGAATCAACTGACCATGCATGAAAGAGAGCTTCCAAGCCTACGTTAGCTAATGGTACCTTCGGTTCCTTGAACCTTTGTTTTATGGAATAAATAAAATTTTTAAAATAATCTAATTTTTATTCTGAATTATAATAATATACCTATTTTTTTTTACAGTAATAACTATCTGTCGCTCCACGGTTTGTGACATGAGCTACTCACCCAACCGTTGAGCGACATGTAACCAAGTCGCCCAACAGTGGCCCAACTGTGGATAGACTAGTCCATGTCGTCCAACCGTGAAGGAACTAGGCACTAGTCACTCAATTTGGATGAGCGACTTAGTTCTAGTCGCTTAACGGTTGGACGATTTAGAATAATATTATTTTATTAATCTAATGGAAATAATTATGGGGGAGTAAATGACAATTTTTGTAGGTAATACATTCAGCAAATTTTATTTTTAGGTTGTTATTTTTTTTGAAATAAAAGGGTAGACAATGTTGGTTGGTCCGTTTGTGAATTTCGTAGATTCTAAAGGGTACGAAATATGTTAGACTCGCAATTACATTTTTTGATATTTCCGAAGAATTTTGTGATGCCGATTAAGGTAGTAATGATTTGTAAGTAGGAAGGTAAGTGATATTACGATACAACAGGGAATTCATACACAGAGGAGAACTTTGAATAAATGGCATAATGATAACAACACGACTGTTGATCCGACAAGGGGGTTACATGGCACGTAGGCTAACGAACGAAGGATGGTACACGCATACCTTTAAGGAATTAGAAATACATGGGATATATGGACAAATAGGGTTGAACTACTGTGTGGAATGTGTCGCTGAACCGTTGGACCACTACGTGCTGCCAAGTACTAAGGTTGAGCGACTTGGCAATGATTGCTAAGTACTAAAGTAAGTTAGATTACAATGCACGAGGGAATTCATACGTAAGCATGTCATAGTACCTATCAAGTAAAATATGTACACAACGAATACAAGTATCCAAAAGCACAAGGAAGATCCACTACTCGCCGCCCGCTACACCACCCGTAGCATCTCCTTCGTCGTTGCCGCGTCCCACCCCCGGTCGGTGCCCACCGGTGCGGCCTCGCTTGGCATTCCTCAGTACGGGGTGTTAGCGTCCTAACAGGGTGAGGCGGTCGGGAGCCCTGCTGACCCGTGCTCCTAAGGCCTTGGGGGCCGATTCCATCGATGCCAGCGTGGCTATGGGGCACCGTTGAGCTGCGACCCAAAAAGAATATTGACGGGTGCAGGCTGACGTGCTCCGCTGACTTGCCCTGGGCCGTCCACCAAGAAGTCTCTCACGTCCTTTGGGGATCCTCATGCGGGGATAGCTTAACTCTTGGCTAGGGGAGCGATACCTGCATGATAGATATTGTTTTATTCGTGCAATGTATCGACACAAACAAATCTGAAGAGACGAAATATACCTTCCACGTGGGCCATGGCGTGTGTCCAACTGCTGTACCCACCCTACCCAAACAGGTGAGGGTACAATGTGTACTGCCTTGACGTTGCCTGGTAAGGATCTAGGAACGACGGCGCTGCCGGTGTGTACGCATGTGCGACGTGCCCACCCTAACCCTCCGGCCTAGCTCGGCGGCAACAGTGGCAGTGCCCAGGGTAGCCACGTGGCCACTCTGACCCTCTAGGCTAGTTGGCTATTGGCGAGGCATGTGACCCTACGGAGCCTCCTACTTGAGTTGTAGGGTGTGGCGGTCTTGGTATACATGTCGATGTGGCTATCTCTAGGAGCGTCCTACACGACTTCAAGGCCACAGATACATTTGGACACACTGTAGATCCGATGGAGAAACTGCAGCAGAATTTTCATGCGTAAACAAGGCTTAACTATAGCTATCAGCCAACTAATCTATAGTCATCGACCAACTAATTAATAACTTCCGAGTCCAACTATTTCAGTATACGGTTATCAGAATGCATGCTACCAACTTTCACACCCAGCCATCACGTTCTATACACATCACCGTGATTATTTACTCGACAACATTATTGGAATTTGACTCTGCATGATCTTAACCAATGCATTTCAGCTAATCGATCCAGTTAAGGCCCGTCTTGGAACGTGGGTGTTTTTAGTATTCCCACTAGAATTGAAGGGATTCCCGTGAAATTTCTGCATTTCAAACACACTCCATTCCGAATGGGATTACTAATCTTAATCATGGCTTAACCGCCTTGGTAATCTTTTTTTAATTAACTGTCTTACTAATATAAGCTTTGTTCGTATTGATTTCTGCCAATACGAACACTCGCTTCTCAAAGCGGCTTCTTTACTTCTCTCGCTATCATTTCGCTCCAGGGATAAAGCTAAGGTCACGGGTGCATCACACATCCACTCATCTCGCTCCTATTACAAGCACACATCTCTCCCTCGCTTTTTTCCACTATTTGCGTCTTCCTTCTTAAGTTACTTCTTTCAGTCACTACTATTTATTTTCAGCCAAAAGTCAATACAAACACCTCCTTAATCTCTCGGAGAAGAGGAAAATGATAGTGAGGGAGAAAAGCAAACAATGGGCTCTTCTTTTCGCTTCTAGCTTATGGTTTTGGCTTAACTAGCTTTCAAATGGAGTGAGCAGAGTTTATAAGTTAATTGTAGTAGACATTGTAGTGACTTCATTTATATCAACTAAAATCATATTTCTCCTACTCCGTACTCTCTCACAAACAGTCAAATACCACTAGCTGTAGTCAAAAACCACTTGTCCTAGCTCAAAAGAACAAGCCCAACAGCTTCGACCATTGGCATTCAACCAGTAGGAGAGGAAGAGAGGAGGAAGACGAGTAGGAGAGAGGCGCCCAAAACATTCGAACCAGCCATTGTCCGTACCTTACCTCCACCCCAGGCTTGCTCTCCCTCACAAAAGCAGAAGGCAGGGGACCCATGCAGAAGGAAAGCGAAGTCGCAGGGAAAGCAACCTCCGAGCTAACCCCGTTTGAACCAGAGAACCCATTGCT